>OY997274.1:369913136-370513136 GCA_963921465.1 Triticum timopheevii
CTCCCGGCACCATCATCACCAGCCCTATTCTGGATGGCCACCGGGATGTTCTCTTGGTGTCTTCTGCTACTCGTACCTCGCCTAGGCACTCCTTTTGCCCTCCCGCCATCTTGTTCCGTTTCCTGGGGAGAGAGACAAGAAAGGGATTACGGGCATCTTATCTCTTTTTAGTTTGTAAGCCTATGGGTCGTAGTTAAATTTAAAACTTATATTCCCCTTGCTCATGTTCACATTCTGTACGAAACTGTACCTGTATGGGACGTATTAATGAAAAAAAGGGCGCTTGCCGGGTTCTTTGTGCGTGAGCGAAGCCCATGCCAAGGAACGAGTCCTTGTTATTTTGAAGATAAACATTGTCGCCCCGGCAACAGGCCTTGCCACCCCCTTACTTCATTCGACCATACTCACACTTTTGGCGGAGGCAGGGGCCAAGTAGGGTCAGGCCCTTCGTTTTCTTCCTTGTCATCGTGACTACAACCAAGTTCCAACCCAGGGATTGGGTACAGGAAAAGGGGATCACGGTGGCCTAGGAATAAAACAAGGTTTCATACATCTCAATTCCATACGGAAATGCACAACAGGGGATGAAGGACTTATCTAAATCTACAGCCCCCCGGCAACCTTAGCTTGCCATGGTTGGACCCTTGTGTCTGCAGCCCCCGGCAACCTTGGCTTGCTGGGACCGAAGCGCCGGCTCGTTCTCTTTCTTGCAAATAGCTCAGCAGAAATGTCCATGTACCCTGTGAACCAAAGAGGACAGAAAGGAACAGAGAAACGCACACTCGACCTCTATGCTAGGGGTTAGTCGCCACTAAGCACTATCAACCCTAAGCGAGGGAGAGACTCAACCTAGCATGCATGCTATAACTTAGGGCGCCAGCGCTTCATTTATTTATGCTCAAGGTTTGCGCCTGGCTTTGTACGGAGGATTACATGCCTTGCCGGCAAGGCTTGTAGAAAAGGTGGTCTGCCGGGGGGCCCAGCAACCGCGCCTTATGGGTAAAACTTGCGAAGATGCTCGATGTTCCAGGAGTAGCTCACTGGAATGGCATCTTCCATCTCCAGGCGGACTGCGCCGGGTCTGGTGACTCGTATTACCCGATAAGGGCCTTCCCACTTTGGCCTCAACTTGTTGGAATTCTTGACCGATTGAACGCGCCGAAGAACAAGGCCGCCTTCCTCAAAGCTTCGGGCATGAACCTTGCGGCTATGGTAGCGGCGCAAGGCTTGCTGGTAGCACGCTGCTCTCACAGCCACCCGAAGACGATCTTCCTCGAGGAGGGTTGCGTCATCTTGCCGCAATCGCTCTTGCTCAAGCTTGTCATAAGCGAGCACTCGAGGTGACCCGTATGTGAGTTTCGTGGGGAGAACTGCCTCTACCCCGTATACCAGGGCAAAGGGTGTCTGGCCGGTGGCTCAATTTGGCGTCATTCTGATCAACCAAAGAACCACCGGCAACTCATCAATCCAGCGCCTTCCGCTCTTGTGCAGCCTGTCAAAAGTCTTTGTCCTTAGGCCTCGCAGTACTTCAGCATGTACCCTCTCCGCCTGGTCGTTGCTCCATGGGTGTGCCATGGAAGCGAAACAGACCTTGCTGCCGAGGTCTTGGGTGTATTGCATGAAGGCGCGGCTTGTGAACTACGTGCCGTTGTCGGTGATGATTCTGGTTGGCACACCAAAACGGCAGACTAGCCCCTTGAAGAATTTGACGGCTGACTGCGCTGTCACCTTCCTCACTACTTCCACCTCTGGCCACTTTGTGAACTTGTGATTGCAACGTACAAGCACTCAAAGCCCCCGACAGCACGGGGGAAAGGACCCAGTATGTCGAGCCCCCAGACCAAAAATGGCCAGGATAGAGGGATTGTTTGAAGGGCTTGAGCTAGCTGATGAAGCTTCTTTGAATGGAATTGACACGCTTCACACTTGGTTACTAGTGCTGTTGCATCCTGGAGGGCAGTGGGCCAGAAGAAACCTTGCCGGCAAGGGCCCTCGACCCTATGTGGGAGCCACACACGCCTCCGTGTATCACTGCTAATAGCTCCAGTCCTTACTCCCGAGGAATGCACTTCAATTTCACATTGTTTGGTCTTTTTTTGTACAGAACATTGTCAACGAATTGGTACATGGCAGACCGACGGGCTACTTTCTCCACTTCTTCCTACTCCTCAGGAAGCTCCCCTGTTTGGAGGAATCGGACAGTATGTTGTGCCCATGCCGGAGCCTGGGGCTCGACGTAAAGGACTAAAGGCATCTCCTCTGCCATGGGAGCGGTTGTCTCTACGACCCGGGCTTGATGCCCTATCGGAGTCGGTTGCGCCACGGCAGGCTCAGTGTCCACGGCAGCATCTTCGCCAGCGGCTCCTGGGTGCTCGGTGGGAAAGTACTTGCCGGGGCCTGATTTCCTTCGCTTGTTCTGCTGTGTCGATGGTTCAATGAATCGTTGAGTTAACCGAAGCACAAAATTACCTGGTTCCACAGGTAGTTTGAGGGCAGCGCGCTTCGACAGGTAGTTGGCGATGTCATTCTCCACTCGGGGAACATGCTCCGCCTGTATAATGTCAAAACGCTCCTCCAACTTCCTCACCTCATCCACGTAGGCCTTCATCAACGGGGTTTGATAATCCTTGCTAACCTGCCTGACGACAAGCTGTGAATCACCCCTAACGATGAGCTTCTTGATCCTAAGGTCTGTCGCGATCCTGAGACCAGCAAGCAACCTCTTGTATTCAGCAGTGTTGTTCGTTGACATCTCCCTGGGAAAGTGCATCTGGATTACATACTTGAGGTGCTCTCCGGTGGGTGCGACGAGCAACACACCAGCACCGCCGCCTTGGAGCGAGAAAGCCCCATTAAAGTACATAATCAAGTTGCGACTTGCTTCCTTGCCGGGAAGAGTGGTCTCCTGGATCTCTTCGTCGGGTATCGAGCTCCACTCTGCAATGAACTCTGCCAAGACTCTGCTCTGGATCGCCGAGGTACTTTCAAACTTCAAACCAAAGCTCGACAGCTCCAAGGCCCATTCCACAATCCTCCCCGTTGTGTCCGGGTTATGCAGTATCTGTTGCAACAGGAGGCGGGTGACGAAGGTGATCTCGTCCGGGTTGTTGTTGTTGTTGTTGTTGTTGTTATTGTTGTTGTTGTTGTTGTTGTTGTTGTTGTTGTTGTTGTTGTTGTTGTTGTTGTTGCTGTTGTTGTTGTTGTTGTTGTTGTTGTTGTTGTTGTTGTTGTTGTTGTTGTTGTTGCTGTTCTGGTTGTTGTTGTTGATGTTGCTGCTCTTCTACGTATATCTAGACATCATTAGAACATTAAGGTAACACCCTTCCTTGTTATTATGTAGCCTAGGATTGCACATTTAGACATTCAGTACAGTTAATGTTGCTATGTAGCCTCAGATATATTAGCTATGGTCCTAGTTAACCTACCGATAAATGGTTTACAAATATATTCAGCTAAAAGTCTATATCACTGATTAATCCCTTATTAGCCCCCGGCCTAGCTACCGATATCCTGAATAGGGAGCATATATAAGCCATGGGATGGAACTAACCTCGATGGAAAACAACAATAGTTCCCAAAATTGTCCCGTGTAAGTACATCGAGAGGCATGTTATGCACAACAGGCTAAACATCAAACAAATATATCCATGCTAGACAAAATAATATCCAAACGATAGCTTCAGTGTGCAGATTTAAGCATGCTAGTTAAGCAAAACAAAAAGTGGAAAGGTGTGTTAACCGCAACAGGCCTAACATTTAACAACAAGCAAATATAGTCATTCAAACAGGTATTGTGCCAGTCTAAGTACACTGGTTATTGTCAAATAAAAATGGAAAGGCGTGTTAACTACGACATGCTTAACAACAACCAAATGTAGTCATTCATAGTGGTATTATTGAAACTGGTATTGATGAAATTGAACTATATAGTTCATATTTGCACATATAGAATGAATAACTGCAATAAACAAGGCATACTACGAACAACCAAAGATAGCATTTGAAACTGGACATATGCTAACTACAAACAACTGAACAACCAACAAACTTTAAAAGAGGCATATCCTAGCTATAACAGGCTTAATAGCAAGCAAATATATGCATTCCTATCGGTATATTTAAAAGTGGTATTGATGAAAATGTACTTCACAGTAAATAGTGCAAGCAACCAAATATAGCAATTAAAACATGAAATATTCTCACTACACTACAAAAGGGACTCGACAAAAAAAATCATGTGTTTCCCCTGTGAAGAGGCATGGCAAAACGAATCATGGGTTTCCTCACTTGTCATAGATGGGCTCGTTCCCGTGGGAAGAGCATGGATCCTGGGTGCACTCCATTTTGTCGCAGATCAGCTCCTTCCCCTTGGAAGAGCACGGCTATAGGGTGCCCTCCCTGATGTCGCAGATGGGCTCTTTCCCCTTGGAAGAGTCGGAAAGGGTGCCTGATGTCTACTACACAACTTGTTCTTGTAGACACGTGTTGGGCCTCCAGGCGCAGAGTTTTGTAGGACAGTAGCAATTTTCCCTCAAGTGGACGACCTAAGGTTTCTCTCAAACAACCTTGCAACCAAATAATAAAAAGTCTCTTGTGTCCCCAAAACACCAAATACAATGTTAAATTGTATAGGTGCACTAGTTCGGCGAAGAGATGGTGGTGCAAGTGTAGTAATGATAGTAGATATTGATTTTTGTAATAGTAACAATAAAAACAACAAGGTAACAAGTAACAGAAGTGAACACAAACGGTATTGCAATACTTGAAAACAAGGCCTAGGGTCGGTACTTCCGCTAGTGCAATCTCTCAAAAATGCTAATATAATTGGATCGTATAACCATCCCTTAACGTGCGATGAAGAATCACTCCAAAGTTCTTATCTAGCGGAGAAGATAAGACGAAATTGTTTGTAGGGTACGAAACCACCTCAAAGTTATCATTTCCGATCGATCTATCCAAGAGTTCGTACTAAAATGACACAAAGCTATCCTTTCTGGTCGATCTATCTAAGAGTTCATACTAAAATAACACCATATGATACACATCAACCAACTCTAACGTCACCTAGATACTCCAATGTTACCACGAGTATCCATGAGTTGATTATATGATATGCATCAAAAAATTCCAGATTCATAATACTCCATCTAACACAAAGAACCTCAAAGAGTGCCCCAAGATTTCTACCGAAGAAACAAAGACGAGAACGTGCATCAACCCCGATGCATAGATTACCCCAATGTCACCTCGGGAATCCATGAGTTGAGTACCAAAACACACATCAAGTGAATCAATATGATACCCCATTGTCACCATGGTACTCATAGCAATACATACATCAAGTGTTCTAAAATCAATAGAAGTATTCAATCCGATAATAACAAAATCTCAAAGGGAAACTCAACTCATCACACCAAGATAGAGATGGGAAAACACTATATGATCCAACTATATTAGCAAAGCTCGCGATATGTTAAGATTGTGTCAACTCAAGAACAAGAGAGAGAGAGAGAGAGAGAGAGAGAGAGATCAAACACATAGCTACTGGTAAAAACCCACATCCCCGAGGTTGGACTACTCCCTCTTCATCATGGTGGCCGCCGGGGTGATGAAGATGGCCACCGGTGATGATTTCCCCCTCTAGCAGGGTGCTGGAACAGGGTCTAGATTGGGTTTTCGTGGCTACAGAGGCTTGCGACAGCGGAACTTTGGATCTAGATTAACTTTGGTGGTTTATGAATATATAGGATTTTTCAGTGTTGGAATCACTACCCACTACCCACTAGGGCGTGCCAGGGGATGGCGTGCCCTAGTGCCTTGTGGGCAGCAGGGCCTCCTCTGGTGGTTCTTTGCTTCATTATTTCTCTCCTCTTCCAAAAAAATCATCAAAAAGTTCTGCCGCATTTGGAGAACTTTGATTTCTGCACAAAAAACAACACCACGGTAGTTCTGCTGAAGACAACGCCAGTCCGGGTTAGTTCCATGCAAATCATACCAAAACTGTTGTAAACATGGCATTAATACTTCATAAATTAAAGATATGTTTAGAGACGTATCAGCATCCCCAAGCTTAATTCCTACCCATCCTCGAGTAGGTAAATGATAAAAGAAATAATTTATGAAGTTTGAATGCTAGCATAGTGTATAACTTTGATCAGTGATAATTTCAGACACTTTTCCAAGCATCATAACAACAACTCTTTCTCATAGAACTCATCATGATAAAGTAGCAATCAATTCACATGTTACGGTTCAAACAATGCCTTCTCTTGAAACTTAACAACCTATGTTCTTAGTCACCAAACAATTGCAATTCAACTTATTCTCACAAAGTTTAAGTAAGGGCTCCACATATAGTCTTCTATTATTGCTAGTACTCAAAGCATATTTTTGGAACAAACCACATCCATCGAACACAAAGAAACATAGGGGCTCAATGTTTTGCCTCCCAACTCATTTATCATAGAGATAATTGTCAATAATAATAATTCATGATCAAATATATTTGATTGGCCATATGTGCCTAGATCTTTCCCCACTGCATGATGCTTGCCGACTAGGGAATAATTGAGGTTGAAATGAAAATACATACTATTGACTCTTGCATAAAAGTAAATAGTGAAAAGTAAAACATATGCCCTTCATAGGGGAAGTAGAGCTTCTCATGCACTTTTTATTTTTGGATGCACAAGATCTTAATGCAAAGGAACATCACGTTATATTGCCCCTTATGATAGCAACCTTTATTATGTTGTTTGTCGCTTTTATTACTTTGCCATCACAAGTTTGTACAATGCTTATTTTCCTTTACAATAAAAGATCAATCATATTTCGGAGCAATTTTTATTGTTTTATGCACTGATGACAACTTACTTGAAGGATTTTATTCAATCCATAGGTAGGTATGGTGGACACTCATGGCAAGAAACTAGGTTAAAGGGTTTTTGGATGCATAAGTAGTATCTCTACTTAGTACGAATTTTTGGCTAGCAAAAGATCCTAAGCAAACACCACATGTTGGAGGATCCATAACACTATAACTTTATGCAAATATACACAATAACTCATTGCATTGTCTTCCTTGTCCAACTTCAACTAATTTGCTCAAGTTTGAAAATAATTAATGTGTATTCACAATCATAGAAGATTACAAGATAATATATTTGTATGTGAAAGTTCTATTCCTTATACTAATCATTCATGAATTGCTTGTATGACCAATATTGTGATTGTCAAGCTTCAATAGATTTCACTTTCTAAACCCAATGTGAAACTACCAGGCATGATATGAACATATAATTTCAAGTTCATGGCATTCAATTCATTCAACAATTTACACATAGGATATAAGTGGAGCACAAGAGTAAATCACAAACTACTCCAAAAAGATGTAAGTGAAGATCAAGCGAGTAGTTAAGTAAATGGGTGGCTATTTGAGGACTCTCTCTCATTAAAAAAATCCAGATCTAAGTATTTTATTAAAATAGCAAGCAAAAAAAATGACATTCCAAGAATAGCACAACTCATGTCGAGAAGCAAATACTTAGGCTCAACCGATACTAACCGATAATTGTTGAAGAAGAAAGGTGGGATGCCTACCGGGGCATCCCCAAGCTTAGATGCTTGAGACTTCTTGAAATATTATCTTGGTATGCTGTGGGCTTCCCCAAGCTTGAGCTTTTGTGTCTCCTTAATGCCTTTTATATCATGGTTTCCCTAAATCTTAAAAACTTCATCCACACAAAACTCAACAAGAACTCGTGATATAAGTTAGTATAAATCAATGCATAACATTATCATTCTCTACTATAGCAAATCACTAAAATTATAATTTAACATGGCATACTAAATGCCTCTGAATATTTAATACTCTTATCCTCAAATAGAATCATTAAACAAGCCAACATATGCAAACAATGCAAAGATAATAGTAATCTGTCTAAACAGGACAGTCTGTAAAGAATGAAAGAAGATTCTAACTTCCTTAACTCCAAAAATTCTGAAAATTTACCACACTCTATAAAATTTATCATAGCTTATTTTCAAAAAAAATTCAACAACATTCTTCCTTTTCTCAAGAATTCACGCACTAGCATGCAACTTTCAGTTTTCAAACAACCACATATAGACTTGCAAAACAAGCATGCTAAAGGCTATACTTGACATTTTATTGAAATAAAAGATACAAAAAATATTCTAAATAACAGCAAGAAAATCCTAAAAAAATAAAATAACGCTCGAAGCAAAACACATATCATGTGACGTATGAAAATACAGCTCCAAGTGAGGTTACCGATAATGTTGGAGACGAAAGAGGGGATGCATTCAAGGCATCCCCAAGCTTAGTTGCTTGGATCTTACTTGAATATTACCGTGGGGGTGCCTTGGGAATCCCCAAGCTTAGGGTATTGTCACTCCTTATTCTCCTCATATTGATATCTCACCCAAAACTTGAAAACTTCAAATCACACCAAACTTAACGGAACTTCGTGAGATAGGTTAGTATGATAAAAACAAATCATTCCTTTTGGTACTATCGAAGACAAGATTAATAATTGTTATCACACAGTTCCTACTGTAACTTATTATTTCCACAATTTATATTGAGCAATATAAGCCATAGAAACTAGAAAACAAGCAAATTATGCATTGAAAATAGATTTTTTTTCAAAAATAGAACAATATGTAATGATCTGGGAAATGACCATACTTCTGTAAATCCAAAAAATTATGAAAAAATAGGACAATGTGGGCAACTTGTATAGCAATCATCTATAAAAGTTTCAAAATTTTATCACATTCCAGTGAACAATTCTGTTACTGGAAGCAAAAGTTTCTATTTTTGCACAGAATCAAGTCAACTATCATCACTACGAAAAAAATACTATTCCGTGATGATACGTGTTTGTCACAGTAGGTCATGTTTTCTGTCATGCATGTACATCCATGACGATTTTATGATAGAATCAAGGTAGTCATACCTGTGCTGTCGTAGATGTGTTCCATGACATTACCAAAATTATCATCACAGAAGTGTCCACTTCCATGACGATAAATCGTGCGTCATGGAAGTGCTTTCGTTAAGGGTGACCGACACATGGCATCCACCGTAACGGGTCACCGTTAAGCTATCAGGTCCGGTTTTGGATCCGATAACCAGCTAACAGCCAGGACCAATAGGGATTTTCCACGTGTAAATTTCTCATTAGCGAGAGGAACCACGTGTCGGCTCACCATTGGGACAGATGTCATCCACTCATTGGACCGAAGGCGCCTATGATACGTTGACACGTGGGACGGCCCAACAGTGGCCCATTTAAGGTAAAAAGGCCGGCCCAGCTAAAGGCCCACCATATTTTTTCAGACACTAGTGGGCTGGCCCATTAACAACCTGCCATGTTTTGGGTCAAATTGAGGCCCATACCAAATCAGGCCCGTTCACAGCCTGCCGTGTTTTGGGCCAAATTATGGCCCATATCAGATCAAGCCCGTTAACAGGCCTCTTTTCTTTTGGGCCCATTCTAAGCCAGGTTTGTATTTCAGCTTGTTAAATGCCCGTTTACCAGTTCGGCCCGATAATAGTTTCAGCCTGTTAGCGGCCCGTGGTGCAACTAGGACGTTGTCGGCCCGGTTTAACTTTAGGCCATTTAACGGCCCATGTAGAAATTGGGCTATATCTTGTCCGAAGTAACTTTAGGCCTCTTAATGGCCCATAGTCTTCATGGATAAATTTTAGCCCAACTGGCCTATCGGCTTGTTAAAGGCCCGTGTAACAGTTGGGCCTAGTTACAGCCCGCGTTAAATCCGGCCTGCTTATAGCCCATCTAATAATGTCCCGTGACACTGTTGGGCCTACGGCCCACATTGATACCGGCCTGCTTAAAGCCCATAATTTTATTGGGCCAAACAGGGCCCGAGATATATTTTGGCATGTTAACGGCTCGTCCAATTTGGGCCAAACATGGGCCTTAGTTAGTTTTGGCCTGTACTGGAGCGTGGATTTTTCAGCTCAATGCTAGCCCAGACTAGGTTTTAGCCTGTTAAAAGCCCATGCTATTCTCTGGCCTAGCTTGCCAGAACTTTACTCAGCCTATTAAAGCCGGAAAACTACTATACGATTAGACCTGCTAATGGCCCAAGATGATTATAGGCCCACGTTTTGGCCCATATGAGTAATAGGCCGGCCTAAAGACTGACAACATTGAGATCCATTGAATATTTCGGCCGAAATTATAGCATACCGACGAAGAATAAACCTAGACTATACAATAAAGAAATTACAGCATAATAAAGCGCAACATGACCGCGGATTACATACACTGGGAATCAAAGGTCGCCACTAGTGCATACAAATGAGCCGACAAAAGAATATACAAAACTCAGAGAACTTCAGAAGGCATTAGGCTTGGACGGGACGGCCACCACAAGCTGCCGAACAAGCTGATGAGACCTTAGTTGTGTCAACGATAGATGCTGCATCCCTAGCTTTATAGCACCAAAGCTCGCAACGTAGTCCTCTGAGATCTTCATTGCTTATTTGACATCAAGTAAGAGCTTAGCTGAAGCAGTCCTTTCTGCTTTAAGTTTAGACTAAGGAAGTCGAACTGATTGAGGCAGTGACTATAGAGAGGTTGTCTCACAGCTGCTGGAGTGTAGCTTCAACTCACTGTCTTCATCAAGACATGACATTGGGGTCATCTCGCTCTCTTCAAGATGGTTTGGTTCGCTATCTTCTCTAATGGCATAAGAGATGGGACTATGAAAGAGAAACAAAGAGACACGTAAAAGGTTTCACAATTATATAAGCAAATAAATGGATCTGTTCTGCATAAGGAACATGTTTTTACAACTACAATTTAAAATTGGTAGTTGTTGCAAACATCCAATCAGATGTAAACAACAGTGGAGGAAATGATGCCAATCCAAATCTATACTAGAACAAAGAATGAAGGCTTGAGAAGGATGAACCTACATTAAATGTTAACACGGGATGGGCAAAGCCCTTCTCCATTTTTATAAAAGGATAATTCAATAAATTCCCCAAAGAAACTTCTTTATAAGCGTTGCCATTATTCTACATTTTGCAAAGAGTAAATATAGATCACATAATACTAGAGGAAATAGAGGATAATGAAGCTCAGGTGCAGACTGATGATACATAATCAAATAGCAATTAATCAAGTACATCGTTACAAGGCAAAAGGTACTGACAAGAGGAATGCAGACATCAACGTGTGAAGTGGCATTGGCTTTATTCAACATTTTGGTAATAGTAAATGTAGATCTGATAATTTGGAGGAAGTGGAGGGCAGGGCAGATAAGATACAAAGTAATGCTAGACAATCAACTATCTCGCGATGCAAGTACAGTAATACCACCACCCTCCATTATTACTTGTCGCTCAAATGGATGCATCTAGCACTATTAAGTTCTAAATACATCCAATTGATCAACAATTAATTCGATACCAAGGGAGTACATGACAACAGGTACTTACATGAGCAATCCAAAACTTCATAACCATTGTGTTAATTCTACATTTATCTAAGAGTAAATATAGATCTCGTAATTTCGAGCAAAGGGAGGATAAAGAAGCAAACATTTACAGTGATCCTACATAATCAAACAACAGTGAGTGTAAGTATGCTGACAAAGGGCAAGAGGTACTGACAAGAGCAATGTAGTGCCCAGTATTGTTGTGAGATCCTATGATCCTTTAAGCAAGGATATTCATCTGAAATTAGTTTTCATA
Organism: Triticum timopheevii; assembly: GCA_963921465.1. NCBI lineage: Eukaryota > Viridiplantae > Streptophyta > Magnoliopsida > Poales > Poaceae > Triticum > Triticum timopheevii. The sequence goes on from OY997274.1 coordinate 369,924,889, forward strand.
CAAGAGAGAAGGTAAGGCACATGCAGAAATTTAGGAGTTCAAATTTTGAATTGATATCATAGACAGTACCTGACGATGGGCTCTCAATAGATCTAATAGGGGTTTGGCCAGTGGAGTAGGGGTAAAGTGTGGTACAGTTGGGCCTATGTTTTCTCTGGCTGCTAATCTATATGATTTAACTTGTATCACTACCTTTTCTAAATACCTAGTTTGTAGTCCTTGAGGATCTGCACTCACCCTCTTCCTTTTGGACACCTATTACAAAAGAACAACATTTGACGGGAAAAACGTAGTATGATGACACATGGAATAGGTACAGAAAATGGATAGGTATAACTACTCATATATGATGCTTAAAAGTAGATGGTGGTTAACAAAGTAGAAGTAATGCAAGAGGTCATATGCAAAATATGTGCGACCAATACAACCTTGCCAAGTTAGAGCAAGGACCATGATGGGTGAATAAGATTGGCCATCCCCCACCATGCCAAGTTTGTTAGCCAGTATATTGTTCCGAAATATTCCTCTTGTGTGCCCATTGTCATATTCATTTTGATCATGTTCAATACCTGACATGCATGAAAACATAAAAACAAGTGATATTATCTTTGTAATTCAGAAGTGATTCTAATCCAATACTGCCTCCCTGTAAACCCCTTTGTGTTATCTCTGCAATTCTACTGAGAGATGTCATGCATGCTGTAATTTGGGGTGTGCATTAATATAATGTGGCCTACTACTCAAAATATGAGAGCTCCAGAAGTGATGATACTTCATAGATGACAGCTTCAACATATAGTTAAGAACAAGTCGACCTGGACTGACAGGTTCAAAATATACTAAGGGAGAACAACTCGACCTGACCAGTCGAACGCAAACGTCTCTACTACTCTTCCCAACAAGGAACATACTTATTAAAGAAGAGAAGAGGATCATGTTAAAGAAGAGCAGAAGAGCCAGCAGATTTAAGATATTACAAGGTTTTCTATACAATGTATGTTGCCCACCCATGATGAACCAGAGCGCATAGAGAAATACTATTCCTTCCAGTCTCTCCATATGTGGCTCACATGCATTTCGATACTGAAGTAGGAATATTTAGCTGACCGATTAAACATGTCTCAGTTTTAATAATATGAGCATAATATCATATTCAAATTTGTACAACTAAGCTTGTTTAGCTCGATGGGTGGAGCAGTGCTATTACGACACAAACCATGTAGGCTGATTGTGGTCATCATAAAATGGGGAAACCGTAACCATGATGAGTATAGTGTTGACCGTGGCAGTGGGATGGCAGATCTGATGCTGCAAACCACGCAAAGGGTAGTTAGCAACCAATGTTTTGCTTTGAAATAACAACTAAGATTTGGTATGGACAAGAAAGTAAAGTCAACAAGTGACAAATAAATGCAATTCTGCTGTCTCTCTATATGTCGCGACATGCATTGAGAAACTCAAGTGGGACCTTTAGCTAACCAATTAAATGTGTGTGTTAACTAATATCAATATCATATCACAATCATATTTGAACAACTAAGATTTGGAATTATGAGTGTTGTGTTGTTTTGCTTGAAGGGTGAAGTACTGCTAGTACGACAGAAAGCACCAAAGCAGATCATAGTAGAGTATATAAAAGGGGAAAACCCTAAGCATCAAGAGTAAAATTAGGAAAGTGGAACTAGCTGGACCATATGGGCTTGTATTGCTGGCATGACAAGAAAGAGCTACATCAGAAAAAAAACAAAGCCATGGCCCGCCCAGCCCTAGTCCAATATACAAAGGAGTGAAGGTAAATTTGTACAAAAATTTGGGATCCCCTGTAGTCTAAGCCATCTGGGCCGCCCAATATTTTAACTGTAGCTCCGCTGGTGTGTGGCACACATGCTTTTCAAAACAAATATAGGAACATTAGGTACCAATTAAACATTATCTATTTTAGTAATATATGAGCTTCATTCAGATTCGTATATCAACAACTAAGCTTTGGAATTATGAGTGGCATGTTTTTTCACTTGATGGGTTGAGGTCTTGAGGAGTAGTGCTAGCACGACAGGAAGCACCTACGATGATGGTAGTGAATATAAAGGGGGGAACCATAAGCTTTACGAGTATAATGATTGTGCCATGGTGGATCTGAAGGTGCAAACCGGACAAATGCTACTCCGCAACCAATGCTTGCTTTCAACTAGCCACTACGATTTACTATGGACAAGTGTAGTAAACAAGTTAGATCTATTTTGTGGGTGAGATCAATAACTTAAGCAGATATGAAAGAGTACCACCTCTCTTGCGACACCGTGTATGCCCCTGCTAATACGTTGCGGGTACTGTGGGTGCGATGGCTGTCGGCGGCATGGAAGAAGACTTTAGACGGCAGACGGCCGGGTCAGGGGATAAGTCATGTTGCCGTGGACGAGGCGGTCGTAGGAGCGGCAATGGCAAGGTGGAAGACGACACCGATGAAGCGAGAGGATGCGATGAAAGGATCCTAGTCTAGAGCTGTGGAGGAGAGACGCCCATCTCTTGCATTGGATGACGGGGTAGGGGTAGCGGCTCCGGCAAGGTGGAGGATGGGGTTGCAGATGGAGGAGGCTGGCCGCGGTGGGGAGGTTGTTGTGCGCCGATGGTGTATGAATGGGGAAATGGAGGGGGAGGGGGATTGCAAACTTTGGGACGCGCTTGTCTAAAATGTGGGAAAGTTTCAAACTTATCCCCGTTTTAAAATTTCGAATACCATGTCGGTTTGGGATAGGACAGTAATCTCGCATCTCCCATGTATTTGCCGGTAGCGATTTTGGGCGAGGAGAGGGTGTTTTGCCGCTCACGGTTGGCGTCCACGGTGCATGCACGGGGCTGACAGGTAGGCCGGTTGTGTCACATCTGAGGGAAGTTACACATCTGCCCCTATTTAAAATATTTACCTACATCGATTTAGGACTAGGAGAGTTTGTTTTGCCGCCTACCATGTATGAATGGGGAAATGGAGGGAGACACACATGTCTTTCGAACAAACTTCAATCAAATGTGTTTTGCCACCCACGTTTGGCGCCCATCGTGTCTAAATGGGATTAGAGGCGGTCATGTCACGTCTGATTGAAGTTACTAGTCAGCCCCTATCGACAACAGTGTAAATCCGGTTGATTACGATGTGAAGTGTCAGGGGTAGACAGTAATTTCTATCTCGCAAACACTTCTTCAGGTAGCCGACAAATGACAGTGGGTGATTTGCCGCTTCGTCCAAAATTTGGGAGAATTAGCATTCACATTTACCTGGGCCGTGGCAACTAAATTCAAATCCAATTTGTATTCGATTACGAATATACATACATCATTCTACGTTTTGTTATTAGTTTCTTCAAAACCACGACAAAGATTTATTCCACCTTTATATATGACTATGATTTAGAAATATCATGATCTTCGAATTCAGTAGGTTGGATGCACTTTTGAGTCAAACAATTATTTCATCCAATACAATATGCTCACATGAAAAACAGTTCACCTTATGACAACCATACAAGTACTGAAGATTGCCTCGCCTAAAATATTCAAATCATTACGACACATGGACAACATAGGGGGTCTTACAACATAATCCATTCACAGACATGACAACATGCAAGTATAACAATCTAATGACAATTTCAACTGGTATCTAAAGAAGAACCAGGATTACCCTGGGATTCAGAGAGCAGAAGCAGTAGGACCTGCTCCGTCTTCAAATGCAACATTCTTACTTCCTCCAATTCTTGGGTTGCATGCCTAATGCGTGCAGCTAATTGCATAATTTCTAGCCTCAAGATCAAGATTACCTCATTCATGCCAGCCACGCCATCTCTTTCTGTCTCTACTAGAGCCTCAAGAACTATAATATCTGTGCTCAGACTGCTCTCCGGCAGTGTTGGCTCTGAACTGCTACCATCTGGTAACATGGATGGCGCACTGCTCCCACAAATAGATTCCGGGGTTGTACATTGTGTCCTAGTGTGCACGACATCCTGAAAGGTTTCTGCTGAACAAAAGTAAGAGATAGCTATCGCATGATCCAGGCAGTAAGCTTACATGGTAAATGACATACGCATTATTGTCTAGCATGGCAAGCTATATTTAAATGGTTTGAAGCAGCATCAGCCGAAAACAATTAAATGGTAGGATGAAACTAGGGATGTAAGTGGCAAATAAACGGCATCCGCCAGTCCCATCTAGTTAGGTTTTTGCTAGTTCCCTAGTTCATTTTCCTCAAAAAACAAAAATTCTTTTGAAATATCATACCACTAGTGGACTTTAATAGGGATTAAACGGGACCCAGTTGACATCCCAAGTTGAAAGGGAGTGTACCACCGCTATATTTAAGTTGCCAAAGCATCTAAGTATTTGAAATAATCTGAGAAAGCACTTATCAGTGTGGCTCATATAAACTACGAAGACAGTCTTGTGATGAAGTTCATAGGAAAAGTTAAGGAGTCAAAAGAACTAGGCATGCATTTCTTTACGATAATACAACAGGCACTGTTGTGTCGGTGGGAAACGACACTTATGAGATCACTGAAATCCCTTCTACGGTTGTGGGGCACGGGGACCATGAGAAGAACGGGACTAGTAGACAACACAAGGGGGGTTTACCCAGGTTCGGGCCGCAAAGATGTGTAAAAGCCTAAGATCCTGCTTTGGTGCATGTATTTAGTGTCCTTGAGCTCCCGAACTAGCTCTAGGTGCTGCCAGGTTCGAAAGAGCCCAATCCCTTCTCAGTGAGCCATGGGCCTCCTTTTATTGGCGAAAGGGCTACCACAGTGGCACACAGGAGGTGGAAAGTGCTACAGCGTTGTGAGTTTATCGCTAGTATTACAGGACAAAGCGCATTTAATTCGGAGCTTAGGTGTCCCTCCACTTTATCGGGGGCGGGAGCGAGGCCCGTCTTGTCCGTCGCTGCTCCTCCTAGCTTCGACACATGCCCTGGCCAGCGATGCATGCGGTGCCATGTAGGCAGGCAGGCAGCTGAGGTGGCGCGGTGGTGGTGCGTCCACGAAGGGCTGCATGTTGCCACATAGGTGCCTGCCCAGCTGGTTGGGTCGGCAGCTGCATGTGAACAGCGGCGAAGACTTGGCTGGTGCGGGCCAGGTAGGGGCCTCGCTGGTACGCTTGGTGAGGGTCTTGCCGGGTGGCCCGGCAAGGGTCTTGCCATGGCGCGCTGGCGTCCCCAGCAAGGATCTTGCCGGGGGTCTTGTGGGTTTCTTCGGTGAGGATGGTTACCTTCCTATCCTCATGCCACCACGGAGGTGCCACCAGGGAGGATGGTTCATCTTATGTCTTCACAAAGATCCACATGCCACCACGGAGTTGCCTCCTGAGCCCTGCCACAACGCGTTTGTCTGGCGTTTGGTGGGCTCAAGGGTGGCTCACTCAACTGGTGTGGGCGAGCTGCGCCGGCAAGGGTCTTGCCGAGGCTGCTGGGGCTGCCTCGGCAAGGGTCCTTGCCGGGGAAACCTGCTTTGCCCATCTGATCTCTGCGGCCTTGATCCTTGTCGTTGCTTGGTTTGCCTTGTGCCTTCGGCTTCTCTCCGGCTTCCCTTTCCTGCTCTGTTATGCGTGGCCATGGCGGGAGGCTCTGACTGCCCGTACAAAAGTAAAGGGGTCAAAAGCAGGGCCCCTACTTTTGTACCTCGACAGGAGCCCCCGGGCCTGGGCCACACATAAGCGCAGCACGTTGTTGGGCCAGGCCCAGAACGGTGCGCGGGCAGTTGGGCCGGTTTTTTACTGCGACCACTGTTCCGTCTGCTGCGCTTCCCCACGACTCGCATTGAACGCGCAACGTGGGGGTCGTGCGCGCGCATGATGTGGGAGGCATGCATGGTACAGCGCTCGCATGCATGCGTCATATCACTGTTAATGGGAAAGGAGGCAGCCCGCGCCTTCCCCATAAAAAGGAATAACCGCGGGCGCGCTGCTCACTTTACCCCTCCCATGTGCCTTCCTCCAATCTCAGAACCGCCGCCCCTTTCTTCCTTCTTCTCGAGACTCTCTGTCTTCGCCCATCGCTGCCGTGCTTCTGCCATCCTCTGCTTTTTCGCTTCCCGCAGCCGCTATGGCGCCTAAGTCCCCCAAGAGCAAGGGAGCAGCGAAGGATGCCGACGTGTCGGGGCAGCTGGAGAGTGAGCTAGTGGCGCGGTGGGCGCAGTCCGCCTACTTTCCCTCGACGGTTGGCGTGCCCGAGCTTCGGGAGATGTTCAAGGATCTATGGGGAGTGAAGACAGGGTGAGAGAAGATGGGGCATCCAGCCACGCACGTTGTCCCTACCAGCGTCGGGCCTTCCCCACATCGGTATCCCTTCTTCGTCGACTATTTCTCTTGCGGGCTTTGTCCCCCCTTTTTCTCATTTCTTCAAGGACATCATGCACACCTATGGCTTCCGCCTCTTGGATTTTCACCCCAAATGTCGTGGCGTGCATGGCTCTCTTCGCACATCTCTGCGAGGGCTTCGTCGGGGTGCACCCCAGCACGACGCTCTTCCGCCATTACTTCTCCCCTCGGATCCAAAAAGGGGGCACCATTGCTGGCTGCGTCGCCTGGATCTCGAGGGCCAAGGGGGCGTACCCGAACGGCGCCGCGAAGGAGAGGTGGGAAGAATGGCTGGGTCGGTGGTGCTGGATTGAGAAGGACCCGCCATCATTCTGCGAGGTTCGCCAGAAGCCGCCTGTCCGTGGCGGCGATTGGGGCGACGTCGACACCGATGACGCGAAGCTCACGGTCGCCACCACCAGGATTCTTCGGCTCACCCAGGCCGGGCTCACCCTCGAGATGATCGCGGCAGATTTCATCCACCGCCGGATTGCCCCTCTGCACGACAAGGGGAGGCCGGCCTGGCTCTTTGTGAATGCCGCCGACATCATGAGGCTCTGCCTCGGCCTCGACAACAACCTGACGGTGTTGCGGCATGCCCATCTTTGCCAGCGAATCTTCCAGCTCGAGGTTGACGACGAGGGTGAGGTCGAGCGGTCCGGCAAGCTTGCCAGGGCTGCCATTAAGGCTGGCAAGGTCGACAAGGAGCCCGTTTTCAAGCTGCCGGCGGGAGTGGTCCCGCTAAGCAATAACTCTCACCGGAACGAGATCATCGCCATGATGCCGCTCTTCAACGCGCATGGCCTTGACCCAAACTGGGTTGAGCCAGACGGGCTCATGGTGCAGGAGTTCTTCGATACCGTGCACGAGATATACATCCCTGACGAGCCACGGCTTATCCTGGACACCTCTCTGGCGGAGCTGGACTATATCGCCGCCAGGGTGGAGGAGGCGAGGCTTGCCGAGGAGGAGGCAAAGCTCGTCAGGGAGGCCGGCAGCACTGGCAGCATGGTGGACAAGGCCGCGGCGGAGGCGGAGGAGGGGGAGCTCGCCCGGTGGGCAGCAGCCGCCGGGGAGGCCAGCGGCCCCGACACCAGGGCTCCCCTCGTCGAAGACGCCGCCGACGGGTCGTCAGAGGAGGAGGGCGAGGAGGGGAGGACCGCGACCGCCGATACCCCGATCACCGGAAAGAAGCGGGTCCTGCGGCGGGCCACCTCCAGCGAGCCGGTGCGCCTTGACTGGGCCGTGCAGCTGCGGCAAGCCCAGGAAGCGCCTGTGCGCCAGACGAGGGCGGTGGCGATGAAGAAAACGGCGAAAGCTGCGGTGTCGAAGAAGAGGACATCTGCTTCTTCGTCGTCCAAGCGCGCCCGGACTCCATCATATCCCTCCTCGCCGGCAAACATTGGCGCGGGGATTGGGCTTGACCTGTTTGACTTCGGGCCCCTCAGCCCGGAGAGAGAGCTCGGGCCTCTCAGCCCGGAGCGGAAGAGGAAAGCAATAGAGGAGGAGGAGGAAGAGAACGAAGAGTAAGCCTCTGCTTTCCTCCCTCATTCCTTACACCCCCCTGATGGCGTTGCTTACTTGTCTTCATCTTGTAGAGATGTGGAGATGCTGACCCAGAGGATAAAGAGGGCCAGGATTTCAGCGAGCGGCCAGCCCCCGGCAGGCACCTCCAGTATGCCACTGGTGGTGTCGAGCAGCCCAGACAGCAGCCCCCAGCCCAGCCCCCAGCGTGAGTCCACCACCCACCCTCGATCAACGTGCGTCGTGCGTGATGCTTCAGTGTTAACCGTGCCGTGGATACAGGAGAGGAGTAGCACCAAGGGGAGCGACAGGGGGCTTCTCCGATCGTGCCGCCTCCGTCGACTACACCGCCCCAAGGGGCGTCCCCGGCAAGGACACCAAGCACCAAGGTCGTGCACACGGAGGAGGGGGAGGACAACGCAGGCGCCGGTGGCTTTGCCTCGATGCTAGACCTTGGCGGAGAAGGGGCTTCCGCCTCTCAGCTCGGCATGGGTAAGCCACTCGCTCTCCACTTCCGCTTGCATTCTTCTTTTCCCCTTTCCCTTATTGACTTTCGATCTTGGCTCCGCCCTGTCTCTTTCCTGGCGTCGAGACCTCTCCTCAGAGGACATCGACACCACCATCAAGGACGTTGCCGCGGATGCCGCGGTGGAGGCGGAGAAGATTGCTGCCGAGGAGAGCGCCAGGGGCACCGCCGAGGATGCCGCCAAGGGGCCCGCCGAAGAGCCTGGCAAGGGGCCTGCCGACGGAGCCGGCAAGGCCACTGCCGAGGAGGGGGTGTTTTATGACCTGCCGTCCTCCTCCGCTGCCTCTGGCTCTGACAGGTACCTGAGGGTCAGCGACGACCTCTTCGTCCATCTCCTTGGTGCGTCGAGCACCAGGGCTCCCTTTGAGGGAGAGGTGTTCGACGAGGAGGTGCTTGCCACCACCAGGCTCGAGGTTGTTGACCAGCCGGGCGTTGGTGGCGCCGGCTCCCAGGAGGAGGAGCTGCTCCAAGCCATGGGCGCCAGCTTCCGGAAGCTAAAGGCGCTCCACCGTGCTCGCCTGGACAAGGCCAAGTCCAGGACAGCGGTGGTGGAGAAGATGGAGGAGGACTTTGTGGGGCGCGCCGCCGAGGCGCAGGACTGGTTCCGCCAGGCCCAGGACAAACTGAAGGCTGCCCAGGGTGAGCTGGCCAACCGTGAGGTGGAGCTCGCCCTGAAGCTGGCTGACATCAAGAAGGCCTAGGAGACGGCGAAGAAGTTAGCCGATGAAGCGGAAGACGTCCGGTCCCAGCAAGAGGCCGCACTGAAGACCCAGGAGGAGGACCTTGCCGAGCGCGAGGAGAGGCTTGCCGCCACGCTCCGCGGCAAGGACGAAGAGGTGGACAAGCTCACCCTGCAGCGGACCCAAGAGCTGGAGCGGAGGCATCAGGAGGCACTCAACGCCTAGGCTGAGGCCCACGCCGGCAAGGTGAAGGAGCTGGAGGAGCAAGCTCTGAAGCTGGCCCAGGAGAAGCATACGCTCAACGGCGCTCTGACGGTGGCGCGGTGCGAGGTCATCAGCAAGTCTGGAGAGCTCTCCAAGGCCAACACCTCCATCAAAGACCTCAAGCTGAAGCTGGGAGAGCTCTAGGAGATGCAGTCGGAGGCCAGGACCCGGGAGGGGATGCTGACCAAGGAGCTGGAGACGGAGAAGCAGTTGCTGATGAACGAGACCGCCAACCTCTAGGACCACAAGGAGGGTAAGAAACGCTAGCTCGGGCGCCTTGCCGCCGTTGCAAACTCGGCCGCCGATCAGCTGACCATCATGGGGATGCCGGAGATGGGGTATGCCCTAGAAGCGAGCCTGAGCCCGAACGCTAACCTGACCATATACTTTGAGAAGGTCGTCGGCACCCTGAAGCGGCTTCACTCCAACCGAGCGGCCTCCCTGGCCGAGGAATCCCGGATACTCTCCCGGGGGACCATGACCAGGGTGCTCATCAAGATTGCGCACTGGCACCTAGACCTCGACTTCGGAGCTGTGCTGAAGAGCTTGCCGGAGGATGCCGACATCGCGGCGCTCAATGAGCGTATCCAGCCCATCCTCACCCGCATCAACAAAATCAAGAGGGTGGAGGGCTAGCGCTGGGACTAGGCATCCTGTTCTCCGTCGCTGCTGCAGGTTCATGACCAAGACAATTCTATCTTTAGTTAGAACCGCGGCGGCAGCTTGTGTAATATAACTCTGCGATGCTCCTGAAACTATGCATGTTATTTTCTTGTTCGATTTTCCTTTGTATGTCCGCCCTACGTCAACTGGGTAAGCTTGCCGGCACGTAAACCCAGGGTGGCGCTTTGAGGATGGATCCTCATTAGCCTGCCGAGTATGCTTGTTGCCGGGCAAAGAACCTTGCCGCCCTTGGCGCGGCCGCTCGATTTGTCGAGCTTGACTCGAGTCAGAACGGAAAGCGTAGCCGATGGCGAATGGTTACCCTGCCGCTCTCGACGCGGTAGCCTGAACTATTGAGCGGACTCAAAACAGGACAAGGGCGTTGCCAATCGCAGGAGGGCCCCTCTGCGTACAGGCTCTCCATACATAGGCCGAACCGTCAAGGATAATAACCTAATATTTACGGAGAAAAACTTAAAATTCAGCATGACTTAGCACTCTTGTCGCCGCCTCGGCATCCTTCATGTCAACGGGCAGCGCCGCCTTCTCCGAAGGAGCCGTAGCGATGAAGAACAACTAGGTCAACTGCCAAACCAGATTCTCACAATTGCGCCCCCTATTTGGCGCGCCACAGATGTCGGTGGGAAACGACACCTATGGAATCACTGGAATCCCTTCTACGGTTGTGGGGTGCGGGGATCGTGAGAAGAGCAGGACTAGTAGACAATACAAGGGAGATTTACCCAGGTTTGGGCCGCAAAGATGCATAAAACCCTACGATCCTGCTTTGGTGGATGTATATAGCGTTATTGAGCTCACGAACTAGCTCTAGGTGTTGCCAGTTTCGAAAGAGCCGAATCCCTTCTCAGTGTGCCACGGGCCTCCTTTTATAGGCGAAAGGGGGGGTGCCACAATGGCACACAGGAGGTGGAAAGTGCTACAGCGTTGTGAGCTTATCGCTAGTATTACAGGACAAAGCGCATTTAATGCGGAGCTTAGGTATCCCTCCACTTTATCGGGGGTGGGAGCGAGGCCCGTCCGTCCATCGCCGCTCCTCCTTGCTTCGGCACGCGCCCTGGCCAGCGATGCATGCGGTGCCATGTAGGCAGGTAGGCAGCTGAGGTGGCGCGATGGTGGAGCCTCCATGAAGGGCTGCATGTTGCAACGTAGGTGCCTGCCCAGCTAGTTGGGTCGGCAGCTGCATGCGAACGGCAGCGAAGACTTGGCTGGCGCGGGCCTGGTAGTGGCCTCGCTGGTACGCTTGGCGAGGGTCTTGCCGGGTGGCCCGGCAAGGGTCTTACCGTGGCGCGCTGGCGTCCCCGGCAAGGATCTTGCCGGGGGTCTTGTGGGTTTCTTCTGTGAGGATGGTTGCCTTCCTATCCTCATTTGATCTTGTTCATCTTATGTCTTCACAAAGATCTGCATGCCACCACGGAGGTGCCTCCCGAGCCCTGCCTCAACGCGTTTGTCTGGCGTTTGGTCGGCTCAAGGGTGGCTCACTCAGCTGGTGTGGGCAAGCTGCCCCCGCAAGGGTCTTGCCGGGGCTGCTGGGGCTGCCCTGGCAAGGGTCCTTGCCGGGGAAACCTGCTTCGCCCATCTGATCTCTGCGGCCTTGATCCTTGTCGTTGCTTGGTTTGCCTTGTGCCTTCGGCTTCTCTCCGGCTTCCCTTTCCTGCCCTGTTATGCGTGGCCGTGGTGGGTGGCTCTGACTGCCCGTGCATAAGTAAAGGGGTCAAAAGCAGGGCCCCTACTTTTGTACACCGACATGCTGACATATTGGCCAACTCAGGTATAGCCTAACAAGTAAGAAACAAGCATTGAATCAAGCAATACAGCAAAGCGGACAACAGAACGATTTGTAATTCTGTAGGATTACAAGCCAAGAAAGCAGCCCACACGCATTACAATTCACATGTACTAAAACACATTGGCTTACCATATGTTGCTGTGAAGCCTTGCTGCTGTTGCAATGTTCTTTGAAGATATTGTAAGCATCTCGTCGTTGCAAATCTAGTTGTTGTAGTTTATTCTGCACCCTCTATTTAGGTAAAATTAATTTTAATTACATGCACTAGTTCGAATTGATCATCAATGGTTCATCTAAACTAATGAAAGAAGGGTGCGTGCTTACAGAAAAATATATGTGCTTCACTCTATTTTTATGCTTGTTCGAGGTGCCAACCCCAAAGGAACAAATATTTTTCTTGATGGGGTTGGCAGCTCCATAATTAATAGAAGCATCAAATTAATCATGAAACTTGGGAAGATCAAGAACGCACAAAAAAGTAGAGTCTGTTTGGTTTGAGACTAGCGTGGCCAAGCCAAAGTGTGGCCAGCCACACAAGTATGGCATGCCACACAAGTGTGGCTAAGAAATTGGACGTAAAACCTTGGCAAAAGTTCGAAAAAAATTGTCTCTCTGACAAGTGGGCCATATGGAAATCAAGTGTGGCAAAAACCAAACATATGACAACTAAACTGTGGCATCCAACCTTTGGCTTGGCAAACTGTGGCTGGGATCCAAACAGCCCCATAATGAACAGAGGCTCGGAGCAGTGATGTAATAGCTAGCATCAGAAAATGTAGGGTAAAATGAATAAAAGCAGCAGAACCACATGCAAGTTTGCTGATGGGTAATTAAGCATAGAGAACATGAAGCAGCCTGATGGAACCAACAAGTGGCATAAGAACACCACCATTATCATAAATATAGCATGCAAGGAGTAAAATAGGAGGCAGCGATATCTAGGAAGTACAGTAATACTTAGCACATAACTAAAGCATTGTAACTATACGTGCACTGGTTTTGTAATTTAGCACATGTAACATGTTCACTTCCAGAAGTATGGCCCTACAGTTGGAAGCAGAATAATGTGTCTCATGAAAAATTGAATGATGCCCTGAAGAAATTCAAAGGTGCAGTGCTTATGCTAAGAAAGTGAACGTAGGCGCCGGCCGTTGGATTATAGTACCTGATTCTCGATGGCGTATGGGTATCGTTGTCATACTTGATAGCTAAGGATCATCGATGGTTCTAGTCTTATGGTTGAGTTTGGGCCGGTTGTCGCCGTTGCTGAAGCGGCTTCGGTGCTTTGGTTGCGGCGCCTATCGTGATACAAGAAAGTTCATCTATGCTAAGTGAACAGTTCCACGATAGAGCAGAGAAAAAAATGAAGGATTACAAATCGAAATAACCTGATGAGGCTGTGGTGTTAGTAAAGTAGGGCCGGTGGAGTTGATTATGACGTCCATGGAGCGGGTACTATGCAGTGGACGAAGGCATCGAAGAAGTGCATCCGGCGCGGTGTACAGTGCTTTCGGTGAGGCGGATCTGTTACGGCGGACGAGGGCTTGTATGAAAGGCCAACGATGGGGTGGACGAGGGAGTCCGTGAAGGGCCTACACTGTGGTGGACGAGGGCATCGGTGAAGTGGATCTGGTGCGGTGGACCATGATGGTGGTCAAGGAGATCTGGAGCTGTGGACAAGCCACTCGCTAAAGCGGCTCCAGTGAAGTGGTGAGTTGGCAGTTGGGGGCTCCAAGGTGCTGAAGGTAGATCCGGCGGGGTGTGAGGTGCACCGCTGCGGCGGAGAACTAGATTTGGCAGCTTGGCATGGTTGGGGGGGGTTCAGGGAGGGGAAGGGGAGGTGCTCTGCGGAAGAATGTAGGGGGCAAAGAGGGGAAAACAATGGAGTTACCAAAGGAGTCCTTTTCCGTTCATGTGGCCGAGGTAAAACAGGAATATCGCAAGGCTAAACTTTCGGACGCGAGATATTTCGATGTGAGCGTGAAGTTTGAAAGCTTTTGGCGCCTGAAATTAAGTGTTCTGCTCTTGTACGCCCGACTATGATATCATGCCCGAGAAACTATTTGTCTTGCACACAAAAAAAAGTGCAGATTTCGAAAATCAATGTCTCCAACTTGAAACTTAGATTGTCCATTCAATTCAAATATGGATCATTGAGCTAGTGCAAGCAAATGCCATCATATGGACCAATTCAAATGAAATTCAAATGTGTTATCCTAAATATGATGACAAAAGCAAAAATGTGTATGTGTATGAATAAAGTGGATGATTATAAAGTTTGAACATGCCCGTATGTGTATATCTCTAGGTTTGATATATGAATTTGAAATCACCAAATGCCGGCTTAAAAAATGTACCTCCGTTTAAATGAATTACGAAAGCTAATGATGGAGTCAAATTCCAAAATACCAATCTTAGGTTTGTAATTCTGCTACTTCAAAGTATATCACACATGTTTAAAAGTATCATATCTCATAGTACAAACTTTGAAACAAAATGATCAACCATGAGTGCACATACTATTGACCATATATATCTCAATTATGCTAAAGTCTCTAAAATATAGACACCTGACTCTTTATCTAGAGCCAACCCCCCTCCCCCCACACACACGTCGTTCTCTCCCCCAGACACGAACACACGAGCACATTAACACCCACCTCTCTTCTAAAGTCCGGAACCCAATATAAGTCTCTATCACTTTGTCTCTCGGGCATGCACACATCTCTTCCCTGACTCTCTATGTCTCCCAGCATCTCTCTTTCCCAAGCACATGCACTATATAGAGTGTATCTTTCCCATACACACAAAACGTCGCCCCCAAACGTCTATCTCCCTAGTTATGTGGTTCTCGCACACTCACCTCACACACCACCCCACTGCAAACAAGCACACTTTTTCTTCTTGTGCACCACTCCCTTCTTTCTATCTCTCCCACATGCGGACCCGCCCCAGCTCCTTCCCTATATACATATATGTTGTGACTCTTTCCATAGCTCCCTAATGCATCATTGTTCTCAATCTCGCACGTTGTTCTCTACACCATCCATTATAGATCTCCCATGAAGTCCCTATCACACACATGACGACTCGCTTCCCTTGTGTCTCCGTACATAGGCCACTTTCGAACAACATCAACATTGTCTCCCTATCTATACACCACTTCTGCACACAAACGACCCCTCTCTCTCCCCCTATCTTCCTCTCTCTCTCCCTTGCTAGCTCTCTTTCTCTCTCTCTCGCTCTCACACCCCTCTCGCACACACGCTCGATGTCTGTTCGAAATAGTCTGCTCCCCGCCCGCAGCCATGCTATCCCGCTACTACACATGCCTTTGTCTCTCTTTGACACACATGTCATATCATTCCCCCTTCGCTATACTAGGTTTACATCATTAGTGTTCTCTCTTCTCCACATACACACACTCTGTCTCTCTCACACACACGCGCACACAAACACACACACACACAAACACCCATCTACATGGATCCTTCTTTTAACACACACACCTTTGCATATTCTCCAGCTCTAGGTATGTGTATATCCCCCTCTCTCTCTGGCTCAGATGCACACCAAAATTCTCCATCTCTCTAACTCACACATCTCTCCCCATGTCCGCATGTGTATCTCACACACTCACTCTCTGATTATGTCTATGTGTCTTCACGTTACACAACACAAAGCCCCATGCACGTGTCTCTTTCTATCCTCCACACAGAGACACAAAGAATATCTTACCACTGCCTCAGTCTCTACACATATCACACACGCACGCTGTATCTCTCTCGCACACACGCTCAACAAAGGTTTCCCCATGAATAACTCACTGTCTATTCATCAATAGTCGTGGTAGTACGGCGAACATGGGACGTGAAAAAGAATAAATCTACACGTGCGTAGACCACCTAGTATGACTACTAGGACTAGAGCAAGCCGTAAGCACGCCGCCGTCACCCCCTCCTTATCAGCGACGAGAAAACCTTTTGTTTACACAATCAAGAAGTCATCGTGCTATGGCCCCACATGCTCAACCATTGAATAGAATGTAGATCCAAGTTTATGGAAACAAGTATCGAAAATACGTTTGTATCTCCATACATATATTTCTTCTCTTATAAAATAACCGAGTTGGTGATGATGGTACGCCTGCCATCTTGCAATATAGACCGTCTGATCTATATCTGACGGATAGAAATTAAACTAAAAGATACCCGCACCCTCTCCCCACATTTGCAGACAAGGCCTACCCTTGTTCGTCCTTATCTCCCACAACCTCATTGTTGAGCAATTAAAAAAGGAAGCCTCTAGAACAAACTGGCATGGCGGTCGCTGCCAGCGTCGTCCATCCCCATGCCTCTGCTCAGTCCGACCACCAATCACCACCATGCCCCACTCCTCCTCCTTGTCTCTCATATTTCTCGAGATATCATTAGTTTTTACACATGGGATTACTCCTGCATGGGTCATTCATAATAGGTGTTTTTATAATAAAAAATGCATCTTGATGTTCCGTCCAATGCACGGACATCCTTCTAGTACTCCTACAGAAGACTTACTTGGTGATGATGGTGTGTCTGTGAAAGGATCGAGAAGAGGTGTCTAGAGGGGGGGTGATTAGACACTAAGTATCAAAAGTTGCAGTTTTTAACTTCTTTAAGTTTAGGTTGAGTTTAGGCACAAGTTTAACACTCACAATACCTAACAAGCAAGCATGCAAAGAGTATATGAGAAGCGGAACATAAAGCATGCAACTTGCAAGAATGTAAAGGGAAGGGTTTGGAGGATTCAAACGCAATTGGAGACACGGATGTTTTTGTCGTGGTTCCGATAGGTGGTGCCGTCGTACATCCACGTTGATTGATACTTCAACCCACAAAGGGTAACGGTTGCGCGAGTCCACGGAGGGCTCCACCCATGAAGGGTTCATGAAGTAGGCGATCTCCTTGCCCTTACAAACTCCTTGGTTCAACTCCACAATCTTGTCGGAGGCTCCCAAGTGACACCTAGCCAATCTAGGAGACACCACTCTCCAACAAGTAACAAATGGTGTGTTGATGATGAACTCCTTGCTCTTGTGCTTCAAATGATAGTCTCCCCAACACTCAACTCTCTCTCACAGGATTTGGATTTGGTGGAAAGAAGATTTGAGTGGAAACCAACTCGAGTAAGGCTAGAGATCAAGATTCATATGGTAGGAATGGAATATCATGGCCTCAACACATGAGTAGGTGGTTCTCTCTCAGAAAATGGATGCTGGAAGTGTAGGTCTATTCTGATGGCTCTCTCCATGAATGAAGAGTGGGTGGAGGGGTATATATAGCCTCCACACAAAATCTAACTGTTACACACAAGTTGCCAAACTCGGTGGGACCAAATTGAGAAACTCGGTCGGACCGATTTAGCAAATCTAGTGACCGTTAGGATTTTCGGTGGGACCGACATGCAACTCGGTAGGACCGATATGGTTAGAGTTAGGGCATAATGTAATCTCGGTGAGACCGATTACACAAACTCGGTGGGACCGATTCTGGTAATAAGCTAACGAGAGAGTTAGTCAGGCAAACTCGGTGAGACTGATTACACAAAGTCTGTGGGACCGATTTTGGTAATAAGTTAACCAGAGAGTTTGCATTTTAATCTCGGTAGTACCGATTGCTCAAACTCGGTGAGACCGATTTTGGTAATGGACATACACAGAGAGATTACAATCCCATCTCGGTGAGACCGAGATCCCTATCGGTGAAACCGATTTGCCAAGGGTTTGTGGCAGTGTCTAAGACATCTGAACTCGGTGGCGCCGGATAGAAAGAATCGGTAGGGCCGAGTTTGACTTTTGGTTTAGGTCATATGTGGATGTGAGAAAGTAGTTGAAGGCTTTGGAGCATATCACTAAGCACTTATGGAGCAAGAAACTCATTAAGAAACACCTCATCCCCTCTTGATAGTATTGGATTTTCCTATAGACTCAGAGTGATCTTGGATCACTAAAATAGAAAATGTAGAGTCTTGATCTTGGAGCTTGAGCCAATCCTTTGTCCTTAGCATCTTGAAGGGGTTCCGCATCCTCTAGTCCATGCCACTCCATTATTGAACTTGTCTGAAACATACTAGGTAAAAGTGTTAGTCCAACAAGAGATATGTTGACATTAATTACCAAAATCACCCAGGGAGCACTTGTGCTTTCAATCTCCCCCTTTTTGGTAATTGATGACAACATACATCAATGCTTTTAGATAAAGATATAGAGAATAGCAAGTAAAGCTTTGGAAAGACATGTAACAAGCATAGGCTCCCCCTACATGTATGCAGTCATGTGAATATGGAATATAGAAGCATGTGAGAGCATAACCATGACAGAGTTGGCAATGTGTTACATGTATCTTGGCTATATGCATCAGAGCAAAAGATAGCAAAAGATGTGAATGTGGGAAATGTACCTTCATGCTCATGAATCCTTCTTGCAAACAATATGTACATCAGCAAGAATTCCTCATACACATGACTGTGATGCATAGACTTACCTTGTGGTCTTGAGTTGGCTTAGGATGGAATGAACCTGCGTAAACAAGGTTAGATAACACAGATACACCTACTAGCCAGAGCAAACAGAAGAAACCACAGGAGTACCAAGACCGGGATGCCATGTAGAGAGTGAGTACTAAGTACCACATTGGATATAGACATGTCCCCAAAGGTAAAGATGTGCAAAGAATTTAAATAAGTTATTTCCCTTAGAAGTCTTGCTCCCCCTGAATATAACATGGGATACTGGGAGAAGATAGGGAACAGAAAATCAGAGGAAAATGCAAAATCAGAGCAAAGTGCAAATAAGCACATATGGAGCAAAGTGCAAATAAGCACATATGAACATGTCTTTCCCCTCAAGAAAACATGTGGCATCTCTCCTCTTGAACACCAAGCATCTGGGATCCTTGAAGATTACTCTCTTCTTGAGTACTCTCTCCCCCTGGAGATATCTTTCTCCCCATGTTGAAGTGATAAGCTTTGATGTGATCTCTTTCTCCCCCTTTAACATCAATTTCCAAGAAGCGCCTTCTGGAATTTGTTGTGAATGGGTTTGGTCCTTGAGTCACCGCACAAAGCAATGATAAAAATGTGATGCTTGTAGAGGACAAGATTCATTGAGTGGAGTTGGACCAAAAGTAATGCAGGAAAAAGTGGCAAAATGGTTTTCCTGTTGTGAAATCGGTGGCACCGAGTGGTATGCTTCGGTTGCACCGAATGATTTCGGTTAGACCAAAAACAAGACACCAGTGTGACCGAGTTCATTACAGAGAAAACACTTGTCACCTCAGCTCACTAGACAAGTAAGATCTCACTAGGATTTGCAAGGAATTAACTGAAGGATTTGCAATGAATTGGATGCAGGGAATGCAAAACAAATAGAAAAGATAAGAAATCTAGATGAAGTTTTTGTAAAGGGGAAACAAATATGCATGAGACAAATGCAAGAGCATAGAAAAGAACTCAAGAGAACTTCATCTAGAATTGGTCGGCTACAAAGTCACCTATGTTAGAGTATATTGACTTAGGAGTCAAGTGAGAGCACTTGATCATAGGTCATACTCATCATTTAAGCTCAGAATGGGGTTACCACTTTTTGTTTAAGCATCTTGATGTATTCACATCTTGTCGAGTTGCTTTGACTCATGTCCTGGAGTAAAGCTTCTCTAAGATGGAATAACATACCTTGGGTGGTGGTGTTGATCGTGATCATGTAGTTGAACTTGTGTGGGTTGCTCAAGGTTGATGTAGCTCATCAAGAGTTGGGAGCACCACTTGGAATTTGAGTTCATCTACCTACATGGGTTAGTTTTTGCAAGTAAGAGCACTTGTGTATCCAAAATGACAATAATGATACTCAACATAGATTTTGTCAAAGGATATGTTTGAATGGTTTCGTGCTTCCTTGTCTTCAACCACCATTGTATAGAGACTTGGTGATGTAGAGACTTCTCAAGATGTGAGTGAGTTGCAATCTCATAGAATTAGATTCATCAAAGTACCTACATGGGTTAGATAACATGCAAGGTGCAAATATATCCAAGACATAAGTTTTTCATCATAAGAGAAATATCAAGGATTAGTCATAAGCTCATGTCTTGCATGTATCCAATGGAGTTCCTACTCCAAGTTTGAGGCATCAATGATATTCAATTCACCTCTTAACCTGCAAAATACTTTCTCATCAAGTGGTGTAGTGAATATATCCGCTAATTGCTTTTCGGTGCGAACATGCTTAAGATTAATGTCACCCTTAGCAACATGATCTCGAATGAAGTGATGACGAACTTCAATATGCTTAGTTCGAGAGTGTTGCACGGGGTTATGAGCAATCTTGATAGCACTTTAAGTGTCACAAAGTAATGGAACATGTATCACATATATCCCATAGTCTTTAAGCGTTTGGGTCATCCAAAGTAATTGAGGACAACATGAACCAGCGGCAATGTATTCCGCTTCGGTGGTGGATAAGGATACCGAGTTTTGTTTCTTGGAAGACCAAGACACAAGAGATCTACCAAGAAATTGACAGGTACCCGAAGTGGACTTTCTATCAACCTTGTCACCAGCATAGTCCGAGTCGGAGTATCCAACAAGATCGAAAGAGGCCCTCTTAGGATACCAAATGCCAAAATTTGGTGTATGGATTAAGTATCTCACTATCCTTTTCATGGCCTTAAGATGACATTCTTTAGGAGCGGCTTGATATCGTGCACACATGCACACACTTAGCATGATATCGGGACGTGAAGCACATAGATATAACAATGAACCAATCATAGAGCGATAAACCTTTTGATCGACCGGTTCATCGTCTTTTGTCAAATCAAGATGTCCAGTAGTAGGCATGGGTGTAGTCATACCTTTGCATTCTTGCATATTGAACTTCTTGACTAGGTCCTTGGTGTACTTCGTTTGAGAGACAAAGGTACCTTCCTTAGTTTGCTTGATTTGCAAACCAAGAAAGAATTTGAGTTCACTCATCATAGACATCTCAAACTTCTCTGACATTAGCTTTCCAAACTTCTCACTAAAATGAGGGTTAGTAGAAACAAATATAATATCATCAACATATATTTGACATACAAATAGTTCTCCATTAACCCTTTTAGTAAAAAGAGTAGAATCTATTTTTCCAATTTCAAAGACTTTTTCAATAAGGAACTTGGTCAAGCATTTATACCACGCTCTAGGAGCTTGTTTAAGACCATAAAGGGCTTTGTGAAGTTTGTAAACATGATCAGGTTTCTTAGGATTAATAAAGACGGGAGGTTGCTTAACATATACTTCCTCCTCTATTTCACCATTTAGAAAAGCACTTTTGATGTCCATTTGGTACAAGGTGATATCATGGTGATTAGGATAAGCAAGTAAGATGCGAATGGACTCAAGTCTAGCAATGGGAGCATAAGTCTCACCATAGTCCATACCTTCGACTTGTGTGTAGCCTTGGGCGACGAGACGTGCTTTGTTGCGAACTACTTGTCCATCTTCATCTTGCTTGTTGTGAAACACCCATTTGGTACCGATGATGTTGTGGTTGTTGTCGGGCTTTTCAACCAATGTCCAAACTTGATTTCTCTCGAAGTTGTGTAGCTCTTCATGCATAGCGTTTATCCAATCCGAATCTTCCAATGCTTCTTCAACCTTCATAGGTTCAATGCTAGAGATGAATGAATAGTGTTCACAAAAGTTAGCTAGACGAGTTTTAGAGCGAGTGATTCTCCCGGTTTGGATATCATTGTAGATTTGCTCGACGGGATGGTCTTTAGCAATTCTTGCTCGAACTCGTGCCGGCTTTTGCTTGGGTCTTGGTTGAACGTCTTCTTCATCTTGTTCTTCTTCTTGGCCTTCTTCATTGTTGGCATTGTCGTTCTCTTGTCGTGGTGGAGAAGGAGGTTGTTGACGTTCGTCTTGGTGCACTTCCTTGTTTTCTTCATCTTGGTGTGTCCCACTTGTGGATGCTTCCATATCAACTCTTGGTTCACCTTGTCGTGAGGTAGAAGCTTCCACTTGGATGAACGAGGTACTCTCCTTCACCTCCGTTGGACGAATCTTGCCAATAGACAAGTATTGGATTGCTTCTGAGGGGTCTTTGTCTCCTACATCAATTGGCAATTGCTCTACTTGCGAGCCGTTAGATTCATCAAACTTCACATCTACCGTTTCTTCAACCTTTCAGGTCAAATTGTTGTAGACACGGTATGTGTGAGAGTTTGAGCCATAACCAAGTAGGAAACCTTCATGAGACTTAGGAGCAAATTTAGAACTATGATGCTCATCAAGAATGTAGCACTTTGAGCCGAATACTCGAAAGTATCCAACTTGGGGTTTGTTACCGGTGAGAAGCTCGTATGTCGTCTTGCCGAGTAGCTTGTGAAGATACAAGAGATTTGTTCCATGACAAGCTGTCTCAACCGCTTCCGCCCAAAAGTGCTTCGGCGTCTTGTACTCATCAAGCATCGTTCTCGCCATTTCGATGAGCATCTGGTTCTTCCTCTCAATAACTCCATTTTGTTGAGGTGTGTACGTAGCCGAGAACTCGTGTGAAATACTTTCTTCATCAAGAAAGGTATCCACATTTGCGTTCTTGAACTCCGTTCCGTTGTCACTGCGAACCTTCTTGATCTTCACTTCAAATTGATTTTGGGCCTTCCTAGCGAAGTTTTTGAACTCTTTTGGACCTGCGATTTGTCATCGAGAAAGAACACCCACGTAAATCTTGAAAACTCATCAACTATAACTAGACCAAAAGAATTTCCACCGAGACTTTTGTAAGCGTTGGGACCAAAGAGATCCATGTGAAGTTGCTCGAGTGGCCTCCTTGTGGTCATGATGTTCTTCACGGAATGCCTCCTTACAACCTGTTTACCTGCCTGACAAGCGCTGCAAAGTCTATCCTTATCAAATATGACATCGTTAACGCCAAGGATATGATTTCCTTTAATAAGCTTGTCAAGGTTTCTCATGCCAACATGACCTAATCATCTATGCCATAACCAACCTTTAGAGGATTTAGCAATAAAGCAAGTTCTAGGTTGAGCCTTTTTAGTGAAATCAACAATGTATAGATCACCTCTACGTACAACGATATAGACCATTTTATGATTATCTCTACGAAACACTTGGCAATCTACTTCAGTAAATAGGACATTGAAACCGAAATCAGCAAGTCTAGATACTGAAAGTAAGTTGTATCCAAGAGATTCAATGAGCATGACATTTTGTATGGAGCTATCATGTGATATGGCCACCTTACCGAGGCCAACGACCTTACCCTTTGAGTTGTCACCAAAAGTGACATACTTTCGAGGACCATCGTTTTCAGCAAGCTCACGAAACATGTCTTTATCTCCGGTCATGTGATCGGTACATCCACTATCAAGAACCCATTCCTTTCCTCCTGCCATATATCCCCGAAGATTTGCCATAAGACCAAAGTGTCTCATTTCATCATCAAGATCAAAGTCACTATCATCATCCTCATCATAGTATCCATGTTCAACATCGTCATGTGGTGGATCAAACCCTAGAGAGGGTGATTCGTTAGAGTGAGTTTGACAAT
The DNA here is from genome assembly GCA_963921465.1 of Triticum timopheevii. Classification (NCBI taxonomy): domain Eukaryota; kingdom Viridiplantae; phylum Streptophyta; class Magnoliopsida; order Poales; family Poaceae; genus Triticum; species Triticum timopheevii. The sequence continues at coordinate 369,948,282 of OY997274.1, forward strand.
GATCTTGCTTATGAATTTTTATAGCTTTGGAAATAATATCACTAATAATTCCAACATCTCCTTTGGCACGCATAAGGTTTGTAAGCTCAAACAAACAATCACCAAACATATGATCACTAGAATTCATCTTACTCAAGGCAATAGACTTATGGAGAATTTCATCAAGATTTTTCAAGGAATAATTTGGAAAACGTTCCTCAAGAAATTTCCATATGGTGTAGGCACACTTAAGGGTAGGCAAACATCCAATCAAGTTTCTAGGCAAGCCTCTAGTGATAAGTTCAACAGTTCTAAGATTGTGATCATGTCAATTGACTCATCAAGAGTAGGATGCATAGGATCAACATGAGGTGCACAAGGGCTCGCAATGTACTTGTTCAAATGATATTGACTGAAAATCACAAGCATCTCATTTTTCCACTCATGAAAGTACTCTCCATCAAGTATAGGCACTCTATGTCTAAGACTCCCACTAGTAGACTCATCCATCTTCCTCCAATGGTGTTTAAACCAAAGCAATGGAGACCAAGGCTCTGATACCAATTGAAAGGATCGAGAAGAGGTGTCTAGAGGGGGGGTGATTAGATACTAAGTACCAAAAGTTGCAGTTTTTAACTTCTTCAAGTTTAAGTGGAGTTTAGGCACAAGTTTAACACTCACAATACATAACAAGCAAGCATGCAAAGAGTATATGAGCAGCGGAAAGTAAAGCATGCAACTTGCAAGAATGTAAAGGGATGGGTTTGGAGGATTCAAACGCAATTGGAGACACGGATGTTTTTGTCGTGGTTCCGATAGGTTGTGCTATCGTACATCCACGTTGATGGAGACTTCAACCCACAAAGGGTAACGGTTGCGCGAGTCCACGGAGGGCTCCACCCACGAAGGGTCCACGAAGAAGCAACCTTGTCTATCCCACCATGGCCGTCGCCCACGAAGGACTTGCCTCAATAGCGGTAGATCTTCACGAAGTAGGCGATCTCCTTGCCCTTACAAACTCCTTGGTTCAACTCCACAATCTTGTCGGAGGCTCCCAAGTGACACCTAGCCAATCTAGGAGACACCACTCTCCAAAAAGTAACAAATGGTGTGTTGATGATGAACTCCTTGCTCTTTTGCTTCAAATGATAGTCTCCCCAACACTCAAATCTCTCTCACAGGATTTGGATTTGGTGGAAAGAAGATTTGAGTGGAAAGCAACTTGGGGAAGGCTAGAGATCAAGATTCATATGGTAGGAATGGAATATCATGGCCTCAACACATGAGTAGGTGGTTCTCTCTTAGAAAATGGATGCTGGAAGTGTAGGTCTGTTCTGATGGCTCTCTCCACGAATGAAGAGTGGGTGGAGGGGTATATATAGCCTCCACACAAAATCTAACCGTTACACACAACTTGCCAAACTCGATGGGACCGAATTGAGAAACTCGGTCGGACCGATTTAGCAAATCTAGTGACCGTTAGGATTTTCGGTGGGACCGACATGCAACACGGTAGGACCGATATGGTTAGGGTTAGGGCATAACGTAATCTCGGTGAGACTGATTACACAAACTCGGTGGGACCGATTTTGGTAATAAGCTAACGAGAGAGTTGGTCAGGCAAACTCGATGAGACCGATTACACAAACTCTGTGGGACCGATTTTGGTAATAAGTTAACCAGAGAGTTTGCATTGTAATCTCGGTAGTACCGATTGCTCAAACTCGGTGAGACCGATTTTGGTAATGGACATACACAGAGAGATTACAATCCCATCTCGGTGAGACCGAGATCCCTATCGGTGAAACCGATTGCCAAGGGTTTGTGGCAGTGTCTAAGACATCTGAACTCGGTGGCGCCGGATAGAAAGAATCGGTAGGGCCGAGTTTGACTTTTGGTTTAGGTCATATGTGGATGTGAGAAAGTAGTTGAGGGATTTGGAGCATATCACTAAGCACTTATGGAGCAAGAAACTCATTAAGCAACACCTCATCCCCTCTTGATAGTATTGGCTTTTCCTATAGACTCAAAGTGATCTTGGATAACTAAAATAGAAAATGCAGAGTCTTGATCTTGGAGCTTGAGCCAATCCTTTGTCCTTAGCATCTTGAAGGGGTTCCGCATCCTCTAGTCCATGCCACTCCATTGTTGAACTTGTCTGAAGCATACTAGGTAAAAATGTTAGTCCAACAAGAGATATGTTGATATTAATTACCAAAATCACCCAGGGAGCACTTGTGCTTTCAGTCTGCCATCCATCATTTCTGGCCATTAGATCTACATCTAACGACTATGAGGTAAGTTGTTGCCTTTTCTCAATAACATCCCACTTCTCTACCAATTTGTAGAAAACCTTAATTAGTATCTTAAAACCAACCACATCCTCCCGTCACCTCACAAAAGCAGCCCAAGGAATATATTCTGATTGAAACATAATATCTATGTAGTGATATATGTATATCTAAATTAGAGTGTTTTCAATCAAGTTTGTGAATAAGTATTATTCTAATTATGATCCATTGCAACGCACGTGAACATTGCTGGTACATCCAAGTATGCAAAGACTGTTAGTATTTCCATAGTTTCGAGTTTTCAATCAAGATATTAGTCACTCATGGTTGATATTTAGTTTAAATTACATAAACATGGGCACTATGTAACTAGCCGTGCTTATTGTCTTCCAAAGCTTAACTTCCACTCCTACTTATAGTATGTAGAGTATTTAACAGAAAACTACCACTTTCAACTAGCCCTAGGAAGAAACTATTGTACAAAAAATAGCAAAAACATACCCAAAATTTATTAATCCGCGCGAAAGCACTACTACCTAGTGCCGATTAGGCTCATTTAAACATGTTTATGATAGGTTTGGCCCACACGTCCGTGCTGTCGAGGCAGCTTAAACCAACACATTTTGTTTGACCGTTGACATGAGGGACCCACATCTAACCTTCTATCATGTTCTCCCTCCTCCAATCATTTTTCCTGAACATTACTTCAAACAGTACTGATGCGTGTTCGTCGATGGCGCCGGTGATGAGCGAGTTGGTCGCCACTCCGCCGGACGGGCCAGACGCCGCACTAGCCTCCGCACGGGTTGGCTGGCTGGCCCGAGCGTGACTCACGCGCGAGCAAGCCATCGTGTTGGGCTTTGCTCGAGCCAGATGGCTGGCCTTAGCACGACGCACGTGAGCAAGCCGCTGCATCACCGTATGGACCTAGCTAGCAAACCTTGTAGACAAGCAGCTGGATGCATCAAGCAGGGTGTGTGTTATCTTGGCTAGCTAGCGGCTGCGAGCGCCGGACAGAGCTGGCATCCGGGCTGCCGCAATATGTGCTCCGCACCACCGACGGTTTTGACCTCGCCTTCTGCCGGCGGCAGTAGCTGCGTCCCATGGCCGAGGATGACTAGGTGGACGGGCCGTAAGTAGGAGGTCACTCGGGTATTTTTGTCCAGACTGACATGTAGGTCCCACAAGTCCGGTAGTAGTTTCTTGGCATTATTAGTGGTTTCTTGTAAGGAACAATGTACTAGCGACAAAAGAAGATTCTATGTTGCGTTGTATTCCAATGAGTACTACTAGTGGTTGCAGGAGTGTATAGCTCGTTTTGTGGGTTCGATCCCGGCCGAACGCACGGCGGCCTTTTCTTTAAATAGTAACTTTGCTGCAAGTCAATATTGTACACAGGTAGTTTGACTTTTGAAGTTGAACGGACGTGTCGCCCCACAATCGGGATGTCGGTGTACAAAAGTATGGGCTCTTTCTGTACCCCTTACTTGTGCACGGGCAGTTGCAGCCACACCTATGGCCGGGCCCGGCAGGGCAGCAGAAGATAAAACATGAAGACTACCAAGACAGATACTCGAGGAACAAGGAGCAGAAGGCGTGCTGGACCTCCCCCAGCAAACCTACACAGCACCAGCAAGACCATCACCCTTAAGGCTGAGAGTTCTGACACCATCGACAATGTTAAGACCAAGATTTGGGAACGCATGCTTGGTAGCATGCAGATCTTCATAGAGATTGATAGCCTGCGGGTCCCCGTGGGACTAGAAGATGAAGATCCCCGGCAAGAACCTTGCCGGGGACAACTGCAAGGCCCCCGACAAGCCTTGTTGGGGATGATTGTTGGGCCACGGCCAGGCCCGTGCCCGGCAAGGATTTGCCACCTCACCACCACTCCAGTATGACGTACGGTGTGCCAAGTAAGCAGACGCCTGCGTGGCGGCATGAATATCTTCGTGGAGGCTCTACCATAATGCCAGCACAGCAGCTAGTTAGCTAGCATGGCACTACATGCCTTGTCAGCCTAGACGCGTGTCAAAGCGAGGAGGGGCGGCGACGGACAGGATGGCTTCTGTTGCCGTCCCCGAGTAAAGTAAGAGGGCACGTAGGCAACACATTAAATGCATTTGTCCTACAGTGCCGAGCGATAAGCTCATACACTGTAGCTTGCTTTCCACCTCCTGCATGCCACTGTGGCAACCCCTTTGCATATAAAAGGAGGCCCGAGGCGTACATAGAGAGGATTCAGACTTTTGGACCATGCTCGCACTGTAGCTAGTTCAAAAGCTCAAGAACACATATATCCACACAAGCAGGACTAGCGTATTACACATCTTTGCGGCCCGAACCTGGTAAAAAAAACCTTGTGCTGACTGCTAGACCTCCTCTTTGTGCAGCTACTCTCCCCGCCGAACGTAGATGGGATTCCCGTGATCCCATAGGTGTTCGTTCCCCAACATCTTTGGCGCGCCAGGTAGGGGGAATTAGTTGTGAGAATCTGGTCTATTTGTTAGTGCAATAGTTTCTTCATCGCGATGGCTCCGAAGAAGACAACGATCGTAGTGGTTCGCTCACCCAGAGTCGCCACGCCCGTGCCCAGACAGATGGGTGATATAGCAGACGCAAGTGGTGGAGGAGATCAAGATCGTCCATGCCACCCAGATACGAGAAGCCAGGCGAGCAGCATCGTCCGCAGTTGCGACGACGTTCGGCACACCGCCGCGCCCAAGGACGGGGCCGCTCAACCTACAGGTGGCGCGGGAGCCTCCAAGGGTTGTAAGACGACCCCACCAGTGCACGCGACGTGGTCCTCCCAGCTCATGCGCGATGAACAGCGTCGTGATGTTGAAGACCGCGGGCATCGCCGTGGAAAAAGCCCTCGGCGTCACTCTCAAGATGCGCAGGGCCGACATGCACGCCATGATGCTGGTGAAAAGGGTGCGCGGCCGCAGAATCATGATGGATCTCCTTCTAACATAGTTATAAGTCTGAGTTCCTCCCATTCCTCGCGCCTGTCGCTGCCACCCACACGAGCAGAACCATTGGTGTGGGCGCAGCTACTCCTCTACTTTCCTACTTCCTTGGAGAAGCAAGAAGATTGGAGGGCTGCCATCCAAAACCTTATTGTCCATGCCAACAGGGATGGCCACCGGGAAGCAAGTCCCTCGCTGCGCCGGACCGACGAGCCAGTGCATATAGGCAGTGGAACGGCTGGAGGCATTGCAACCACGGTGCACTCCCCTCCACCGCGGCTAGCCCGTCGGTGTGACGCCCGTGACAACGTGTCCACGGTGTTGTCTGACCCATGGGCGCGTTGCGACCAACGTGAAGTTCTTCGAGAGCACCTCAAGGAAGACACCCGGACCATTATTGAGCGGCGACGGAAGGCACGTTACCAATCTGATAGGCGTGCTGGGCCTACTGCGTACATGCCTGCGCCGGGGGATGCTGGCAACTTGCCCTATGCCATAACTTGTCCAGCATTCACCCATGAGCTACGACAGTTCCAGTGGCCCAACACCCGCGTGTTCAAACCGGAGGTCCTAGAGAAGTACGACGGCAAGACCCATCCATCTGAGTTCCTGAGCGTTTACACCATTGCGATGCAAGCTGCTAGAGCACGAGACGACAAGGTACTCGCCAACTATTTCTCATTGGCACTCAAGCCCAACGTCAGGTCATGGTTGATGCATTTGCCGATAGACTCCATCTCCTCTTGGTCCGATCTATGCCATGAGTTTGTTGGTGCCTTCACGGGCGGCCACATAGCTCCTAGCCAGGCGAGCAATTTGCATATGATCCCTCAGAGGGACGGCAAATACTTGCGCAAGTACATACAGAGATTCAGCCATGTGCAGTACAACATCCCCGATGTTCATCCCGCCACTGTCATCAGGGTGTTCCATCAGAACGTGCACAATCGTAAGATGCGCAAGGAGCTGGCGATGAACAAGGTTGCGGATGTTGCCTAACTGTTTGTTCTGGCTAACATAAGCGCTCGAGCTGAGGAGGGAAGAAAGCACCCCGGCAAAGATGCCGACGTGGGAAGTGACTCAGAAGACGAAGACGCCGTCGCCCCGACAAAGAAGAGCCGATGACGTAACAGGAAGCGCAAGAGCAAGACCGTGCTTTCCGTCGAGGAATCCGGCGACCCCGGCACCGCCAAGAAGGCCAAGGTTAATGACCAGACAAGGAGATTGCCGGGTGCAACGCCTGCCGGGCCATGGCGGCTGTCGGCAAGTCAGACGGCTCTGACAAGGAGTACTACAAGATTCACCGTACTAAGGGCCACGACCTCCAGAATTGCCGCCAAGTGGAGCTGCTCATGGAGAAGCAAAGGGCTGAATACGAGAGACGAGAAAAGAAGAAGCGCCAAGGTGGCGCTGAAGGGACTGGCAAGAAGCATGGCGGCCGAGGAGGTCGCGGCGATAAGGAGAAGCAACAAGAGAGGCATTTCCGAGGCCGCGACAAGAAACAGGAGGACGACGACCACGATGATGATGACGAGTCCACCGAGCATGAGTTTCAGAAGGCGACAGAGGTCATGTGTTTTGACGGAGGTGCCTCATTGGATTCCTCCAACCGCCAACTGAAATAGTGGGCGCGTGAGATTAATGCGACGGAACTGATGGTCGACGCCCAAAAGCCACTAAGGTGGTCCCACACACCTGTCATTTTTTACGCCGAGGATCACTGTCGGTGTCAAAACCGGCGGATCTCGGGTAGGGGGTCCCGAACTGTGCGTCTAGGTGGATGGTAACAGGAGACGAGGGACACGATGTTTTACCCAGGTTCGGGCCCTCTCGATGGAGGTAAAACCCTACGTCCTGCTTGATTAATATTGATGATATGGGTAGTACAAGAGTGGATCTACCACGAGATCAAGGAGGCTAAACCCTAAACCTAGCCTATGGTATGATTGTCGTAATGTATGTCGTGTCCTACGGACTAAAGCCCTCCGGTTTATATAGACACCGGAGGAGGCTAGGGTTACACAGAGTCGGTTACAATGGTAGGAGATCTACCTATCCATATCGCCAAGCTTGCCTTCCACGCCAAGGAAAGTCCCATCCGGACACGGGACGGAGTCTTCAATCTTGTATCTTCGTAGTCTTGAAGTCCGGCGGACGATGATAGTCCGGCTATCCGGACACCCCCTAGTCCAGGACTCCCTCAGTAGCCCCTGAACCAGGCTTCAATGACGATAAGTCCGGCGCGCATAATGTTCGGCATTGCAAGGCGGGTTCCTCCCTTGAATAATCCAGAGAAGATCATGAACACCATGATAGTGTCCAGCTCTGCAAAATAAATTCCACATTCCACCGTAGAGAGAATAAAATGCACACAAGTCCAATCTGCTGACGTATTATGCGGCGTGGCATCACACCGCTACCAGGCTTTTACTTGAATCGTTTTTTATTATACCACCTCAGCACGTTTAGCGAAGCGGTTTCCTTGGCACGTCTTGTCGAAGCAGAGATCGTGTTCCCCTTATTCCGGGATTCTCATCAATACGTGTGTGGGTAACCCAACCGTGCCCGTCGCCACGCCTCCTCTATCGAAGGTGAATCCCGAACGGTCACGGAGACGACTCTTGGTATTTTTTCCCCTTTATAAGAGGACCAAGGCTCGTTCTTTTTCTTCAATCTCGCATTGAATCTCCTCCTCGCTCCCAGTTCCAACACCCAGAGCCTCAGATTCGAGTGCTTCGGATTCTCAACCATGTCCGGCTCCGACCTCCAGGGTCGGTGGATGTCCTCCTCCGTGACGGAGGAGGATGTGTTAAAGCTGCGTGAGGCCAAGCACCTGTCCTACAAGATTTCGCACAGGTTGCCCGCCCAAGGGCAGGCCGTGCCCGCCCCCGAGCCCGGTGAGTACGTTGTCTTCGTATCCCACCTCCGTCGGGGTTTAGGCTTCCCGACGGACCCCTTCGTGAGAGGGCTTATGTTCTACTACGGGCTGGATTTTCACGACTTGGCTCCGGAGTCCATCCTCCATATCTCCGCATTCATTATCATCTGCGAAGCCTTCCTCCGTGTCACTCCCCACTTTGGCCTGTGGCTGAAGACCTTTAACGTGGAGCCGAAGATGATCGGGGGCGTCAAGCGGAGTGCGGCAGGGCGGCCATAAGCAGAAGGGCCGATGCCCTGTGGCCCGAGGGTTCCTTCCAAGAGGAACTCGGACTGTGGCAGCAGGAGTGGTTCTATATCACCGCTCTGAAGGGCAGCAAGCAAAAGCCGCCGCCTTCATTCCGCCCGGGACCTCCACGCCGACTGATGTCGTGGGTCAACCAAGGGCTCAATTGGGGACCGTCCGAAGACGTGCCCTCATTGCAGGGCCAGATTCGAGACCTCCAGGCGAGGGAGATCAATCTGGTCGTGGTGATGCAGGTTATGCTAATCAGGCGTCTTTTGCCCTGCAAACGCCGTCCTCTCCGTCTATGGGAGTTCAAACCGGAGGGACCTCGAATTCTCCAACACTTCATGGGTGCGACACCCGTGGAGATGTACAAGTTGTTCTTCGGACCGCAGGTAGCGTGCCCGGAATTGACCGAGGACGCAGGCCTAAGCTGCAATCGCCCGGATACTCAGGTAAATAGCTTAGAGTCCAGACGTTCTGTTTATCTGCTTTTCTAGAGTTCGCCTCCTGACCCATTACTCTTCACAGGAGTGGGTGGCGCGATCGAAGCTGATAAGGTGTTCGACTCCCCTCCCAGAGACCGCACTGGAGCCCGTGCTGGTCAGAATGTTGGAGGTCGCGCCCGTAGAAGGGAGCGATGGGGAAAATAGAGGAGCTATTATTTCGCCCAAAGGGGCGTCTGAAGAGGGGGGAATCAAAAACCCCTCCTCCCAGGGGGAGAAGAGGACCGCCTCCGAAGCTCCGGAGGCCAAAACCCCTAAACGGGGGAAGAGATCTTCACCGGGGGGTCCGGCGTCCGGGGAGAACCCGGACGTACAATCGTCGCTAAAGGATCAGCCCTCCAGCGAGCCGTGAGTAGGAAAAGGAGAGTTCATTAGTTAAGAAAATACCTTCATTTGTGCTTCTGTGGGTAACCGAAATTTCTATCTTGCAGTTCGGATTTGCAGCCTTCTCAGATGAGTTCGTCTTCGGGGGACCTTCTTCCGGAGATGATGGAGAGCGAAACGCCTCCGTCTGCTGCGCCGTCAGATAGGGCAGGCGAGCCTGAAGTATCGTCACAAAGGGTATCCCCGAGTCCGGAGGGGCCGGAGAGTTCGGCGCCCACTAGTATCCGGCCGGGAGAACTGAAAAATCTGCTTGAGAGGGCGTCCATCTCAGAAGATCACCGTGCTTTGATGCGTATGGTGATTGGAAGGATTTCATCCGCCGAGAGCGGATTGCGCAATGCCGCTACGAGTTTGCTGGCGGGATTTGAGGTACACAAGAATGACGCACCCCTTTTTTTGACAGTTTTGCACATAAAAGTGCGCCCTGTATAGATAGTAGCCCCTGAGACTCGGTAGGTTGTCGAAAGCGACAGCGTGCCGAGGATCAAAATCGCAAGTAATGAATGTCGCCGTTCCTATGCAGGTGGCGGATAGTCCGAGGGCTAGCCGGACTAGTGGAGTTGCTGAGTTAATGCGGCAACTTGACGTGGCGGATGCGGACATCGCACTTGTCAACCGGCGACTTGACGAGTCGCAAGGTAAATGAGTTCTCCACAGTCGCTTTATTAAGGGGGTCAAAACCCTCCTCTGATAAATTATATGCTGTGATACAGACGGTGCTGCTGCTGTGGAGAGCCTTCGGGCCGAACTTGCTCAAGCTAAGGAGCAAGCCCGAAGGAGTGACGCGGCTGCCTCGAGGGCGGCCGAGGAGTTGAAAGCCGAAAAGGCTGCACACTGCCTAAGCAGGGAAGAGATGGCCGAATTGGCCGTGAAATTAAAATATGCTGCCGACCGCAATGAGGCTCTTGAAAAGGAGCGCTTATCGGAGCGGGAAGACCTGGGGAAGGCCACCGCCGAGGCCAAGGATGCCCGTTCTGCAATGCGGGCTATGAAGGAGGAGCTGCGCCAGGCCGGAGATATTGTGGCTGGCAAGCCTTTTCTGCTGCGTCGCCGGTTTACGGATCAAAAGTATGCTCAACTTGGCCAGCTGTGGGGTCCAGAGGATCCGTATATGGACTTAGCGGCAAGTGCGGCTGATGCCGTTGAGTACTTCCGGAGCCAGAAGGATCACAAGACGGAAGAGCTATTTTGGTCTCAATTCCATAGTCCGGATCGTTCACTTCCGTTGACTGATCGGTTGGCCGAATGCGCCGAGCTAAATAGATTGTCCGGACTTGCCATGACTGACATGGTGGCTCATGTCTGGCCAGAGAGGCCCAAGGCGACGAGCTATTTCGGCTTAGTGCAGCAATTTCTTGGAGCGGTGCCGCATATCAAGGAGATGAAGCGGTCGGCCTGCATCGAAGGTGCGCGGATGGCTCTTGCCCGTGTGAAGACACATTGGACAGAGATGGATGCCACCGCTATTGCCGCCCAGGGTTCGGATGAAAGCCGGCTACCCGCCGAGCACTATTTCGGGGAAGTTATGCGTGGCACTCGTGTAATAGAGTCGCAGTGCTCAAAAAATGTCACGTTCAAATGAACGTTTTAGCTTGTAAAACGATGATTATGCTATAACTGCTTTTTATACTTGTGCGTCCCAAGTAGTAAAATTTCTCCTATGCGGCCGTTTACGTATACATTTGTATAACCTGAAAGATTGCAGTCTTCGGCTTCAGCCCCCATGCACAAGGTGCGGGGGTGTTCGCAAAATAGCGCGTTTTCACACTTAATCCGACGTCTCGGTCCTGTTAAGGAGGTGGTAGCGTAGCGAACGAGGCAATCCGGACTATAATGCTTTATCACTTTCACTTAGCCAGTGGAGTTCGAGGGTGGGGCTACGATATAGCCCCTTGGGGCACTGCACTTCTCCGAGTTCGGGGCGCGTGTGTGCCTGACCGGGAAACGGAACTTCGTCAAAGCGGGGAATTCTAAACATTCCGGTAGTCGATCGAGTGGTTGACCAGTCTCTCGCCATATCATGACAGTCAGTTTTCGGCTTTCTCTACTGAGGTGCTCGCCCAGCCGAACTGGGGCACAATCGCAGTAGTTCTCCTGGTGCCACGTTAGCCGATGATACGGAACGTAAGGCAGCAAAACACAGGAGCCGGGCAAACCCAACATTTGACCAAAGACATGATTCGGAGCTGATGCATATAATGCCTAACTCGAGACGCCGAACACTCCCTAAGGTGTTCGGTCTTTATAATAATGGGAAGAACAATGCCCTAAGCCCCTAGTGTCCAGGTACGGGCATGGTCCTCTGACGTGGTCGATGCCAAAACGTCAGGCTCTGCTTTGGTTATAGGAAGGAACCAAGGAAGAATAACAATAAGAGACAGTAAAAAAGGTTTACGCAGGGTCTTAATCTGAAAATAATCCTCACAACGGGTCCCTACTGCACATCTGCGCCTGTGTCTCCGTTGTGCCGTTATCCTGGACGGGTGTGCACGTTGTTCATCTGTAAAAAGAGAGGAACTTTAGTTTGAAAACAACTCGTGCGAAAAAGGTATGTGTGAAAGAAGAAATATAAATAAGTAAAGCGGGGTTTGTATGAACTCGCGGTTGTTTGTGCGCGTAGCCCCTTGTGAAGGGGTGTGCGGCTAGGGAGCCCCTAGCCTACTGATGCCGGACTCGTCTATCCGTGTCCGGGGTCTTTAAGTGACCCTCGCACTGAAATGATGCCTCGTGGACCGGGCATCTAGAGTGTAAGAGACGCGTAATGCGGTATGGCGTTGAAACGGACAAAAGCCTTTCGTCCCAAGAGTGCTTGATATCCACTTTTAAATGGGACGATATGAAAGATTAGTTTTTCGCGCCGAAAGTTGTTCGGTGATCCGAACACAACTTCTAGTAATAGAGAGCCTGTGCACTTGGCGTAAGGGCCTGGCATCACTCCTTGAAAGGAAGTGCGGCTGTGTCGAATTTTAGTAGGGTCTATCCCCAACTTGCGGATTGTGTTTGAATACAGCAGGTTTAGGTCGCTGCCTCCGTCCATCAGGACTTTAGTAAATTGTAGTCCGTCGATTATGGGATCCAATATCAGGGCAGTCCGTCCTGCGTTTCGAACGCTTCTGGAATAATCCAGGTGGTCAAAAGTGATTGGTTGTGATATCCAATTTCTATGGTCTGCTGGGTTGGACTGTGCGAGGCTCTTTTTAGAAGGTGCCGCACTATTTTTCCGTATTATCACATGAAGTGAGTTTACTGCTTTGACCTCTTGTGGGAAAGTCTTTTGCTTTCCGGTGCTCTGCTGGTGGGGTTTATCGTCTTCGCTTGACGCGTTGAGCCCCTTGTGTTCGGCGTTTAGTCGGCCGGACTGTTTGAAAACCCAACAATCTCGATGGGTATGGTTTGCAGGCCTTCCGGGGGTACTGTGGATTTGACATATCCGACCCAAAATCTTATTTAAGTTGGACAACTCATCGCTGTCATCCTTAAGAGGCAGTGTTTTTTGTTTGGCCGCGAGCTTTTGAATCCGACGTTAACTGCCGTGCTCTCTGGGCTTTTCTCTTTATTCCGGCGCTGCTCTTTTCTGCGCCGTGATTTTCTGTTTCCAACTCTTATCTCGGATGTACTTGGGTCGCTGGTGCTGCATCTTGCTAGCCAGCTATCCTCTCCCGCACAGAAGCGGGTCATGAGGCTTGTTAGCGCGGACATTGTCCTCGGTTTCTCTTGGCCGAGGTGTCTGGCAAGCCATTCGTCTCGGACATTGTGTTTAAAAGCTGCTAGGGCTTCGGCGTCCGGACAGTCGACTATTTGGTTCTTTTTGGTGAGGAACCTGTTCCAGAATTTGCGCGCTGACTCTCCGGGCTGTTGAGTTATATGACTTAGATCATCTGCATCCGGAGGGCGGACATAAGTCCCTTGAAAATTTGCTCTAAACGCGTCCTCGAGCTCTTCCCAACTTCCCACAGTGTTTTCTGGGAGGCTTTTAAGCCAATGACGGGCTGGCCCTTTGAGCTTGAGGGGTAGGTATTTTATGGCGTGGAGATCATCTCCTCTGGCCATGTGTATATGTAGTATATAATCTTCTATCCAGACTCCAGGGTCTGTTGTTCCATCGTAGGCCTCTATGTTTATTGGTTTAAATCCTGCTAGGAATTCATGGTCCAGCACCTCATTGGTGAAACATAGTGGGTGTGCGGTGCCCCTGTATTTGGGTGTGCCACTATCTTCGGACACTTGACGTGTTGCCTTGCTTCCTGGGGCCTTCTTCTTTGGCCCGTAAATGGACCTGGCTGGGCCATCTGTCCTTCCAGGTTCATTAGTTGGTTTATGTGCAGCGCCGCTTTCAGAATTTGGCCTGTCATCCGGCCATCTATCCAACCAGGCAGACTCTTTATTTTTTGACTGTGGGGGCTTTGTGGCCTCCTCTTCGAATTCTGGTAGCAGCTTGCGCTTCGGGTAGCTCTTTGATTGGTGGCCATTGCTGTATTTATCCGCGGTTTTGAGCACTTTGCTCCACCTCATCCTGAGTGTGTCTTCCGCTGCTTTGAGCTTCCGCTTTTCCTTCTTCAAGCTTCTTGCAGTGTTGACGAGTCTTTTCCGAAGGTTTTTACTCTCCGGCCGTGTGTCCGGCATAATATCGTCCGGACTGTCGTTTTCGCCGGGCTTGGACTGATTATCTGACTCGTCCTGTTCGGACGGTTGCTTATCTGCATGTTCGTCGTCCACTTGTGTGCCCTGCTGTATTGCGGGGTCCTTAGGAGCGTTGTTGTTGTCGAGGCGGGACTTAGGGCGGCGTCTGCGCCGCCATTTTGGTTGTTTGTCGGCGGGGTTATCTTCTGCCGCGGCCCGTTGGTCCTTGTTATCGCTCTCTTTTGGGGTATCCACCATATATATGCCATATGACGAGGTGGTCCTTCCGTGCCCTGTAGGCGCTGGTTCTTGTTCATCTCCGGCATCGTCGTCTATTCTGTCGATGTCTTCGGAGTCATAGTCTAGCCTGTCGGTTAGATCGTCGATAGTGGCTACAAAGTGGGTGGTGGGTGGGCTCTGAATTTCTTCGTCATCCGTATCCCAACCATCCTGGCCATAGTCCGGCCAGGACTCTCTTGATAACGAGAGATGCTTTAGCGAGTTTAGGATGTCGCCAAAGAGCGAGTATTGGAAGATGTCCGCGGCGGTGAATTCCATAACCGGCGCCCCATCCGATTGATAGGGGCGTGGGAGGTCCGGAGTCCGGCAAGGAGTCCGGCACCTCGGAATCACGAGTTTCGCAAGGGACAAGATTAGCGTTCGGCTCCATCACTGTGGAAGTTGAAGCCCCCAAGGTGGTGTCCATCCACCGATCCCCGATCTGGGCGATCTGCTCCGGACTAAGGGCCGAAGCGGATTCGTGTGCGGCCACCAAGGCACTGTTCGGCGGCAGAGCTAGATCATGCCCATCGTAACAGTGCGGCTCGCTTGGCTGTGGCTCGAGCCCGTCGAAGATCAAGTCTCCGCGGACGTCGGCCGTGAAGTTTAGACTTCCGAATCTGACTTGACGGCCAGGGGCGTAGCTTTTGATCTGCTCCAGATGGCCAAGCGAATTAGCCCGCAGTGCGAAGCCGCCGAATATGAAGATCTGTCCGGGGAGAAAAGTCTCACCCTGGACAGCGTTGTTGGTTGAAGATGCCATCGAGCCTATCGGTGACGACACAGAGGAACTCTCAATGAAAGCACCAATGTCGGTGTCAAAACCGTCGGATCTCGGGTAGGGGGTCCCGAACTGTGCGTCTAGGCGGATGGTAACAGGAGACGAGGGACACGATGTTTTACCCAGGTTCGAGCCCTCTCGATGGAGGTAAAACCCTACGTCCTGCTTGATTAATATTGATGATATGGGTAGTACAAGAGTGGATCTACCATGAGATCAAGGAGGCTAAACCCTAAAGCTAGCCTATGGTATGATTGTTGTAATGTATGTCGTGTCCTACGGACTAAAGCCCTCCAGTTTATATAGACACCGGAGGAGGCTAGGGTTACACAGAGTCGGTTACAATGGTAGGAGATCTACATATCCATATCGCCAAGCTTGCCTTCCACGCCAAGGAAAGTCCCATCCGGACACGGGACGGAGTCTTCAATCTTGTATCTTCATAGTGTTGGAGTCCGGCGGACGATGATAGTCTGGCTGTCCGGACACCCCCTAGTCCAGGACTCGCTCAATCACCCTGATCACACAACTGCGGTCAGGTGTTTGCCGTTGTTGGTATCACCAACAATACGCAACCTCAAGGTGGCGAAGATGTTAGTTGACGATGGGGCCAATCTGAACTTGATCTCGCCCAACGTGATCAAGAGGCTAAAGATCCCTAACGAATATCTTGAGGAAACAAGAACGTTCCAAGGGATCAATCCGGGGAGGAGCCATCCCAAGGGAAAGGTCACGCTACCAGTCACATTTGGTGGCGACCTAAACTACATGACAGAAAGAATCCTTTTTGATGTTGCCGAGATCTCCTAACGGGATCCTTGGCCGCCCGGCGCTGTCCAAGTTCATGGTGGCGCCACACTACGCAGACAATAAGCTGAAGATGCCCGGCCCGATGAGCATCATCATCGTCAGCTGCGATAAGAGGGATGCACTCATCTGCGCCGATCAACTCTACCGGGAGGCGGTTGCAGCGTCCGCTGCCAAGACACTTGCTCCCGCCACCGAGAAGAAGACCAGCAAGGCCTCGGCCGCCGACAAGACTCCTGGCTCTGGCAAGGGTTCCTGTGCTCACTCCGGCAAACGCGCCTCTTCAGAGTGTTGTGTTCCCACTGAGGACATGCTAGAGAGCTCTACCAGCAAGAGCAAGAAGTCTAAGGCGGCCCCACCAGAAACCAAGAGGGTGCCCGTCAAGGAGGATGGCACGGGCGGAGCTTTTACTATAAGCTTCACCCTTGACGGCAAATAGGAAAGCGCGCACATCGCCTTCCTATGGGCGAATGTCGACATGTTTGCATGGGAAGCATCCGACATCCCCAGCGTTCCCAGGGAGGTGATTGAGAACCATCTTGCTATCTGCCCCCATGCACGGCCCATCAAGAAGAAGGCCAGAAAGCAAGCTTTGGAGCTACAAGAGTTTATCATCGAGGAGATCAGGAAGTTGGAGGCGGCAGGCTCTTGGTCAAGGGAGTACTCCACCCAACATGGTTGGCCAATCCAGTGATAGTACGTAAGGCGAATGGGAAGTGGAGGCTATGTATCGACTATACTGATACAATAAAGCATGTCCAAAGGATCCTTTCCCATTGCCGCGTATCAAACATATAGTGGACTCCACAGCCGGGTGTGACCTGCTGTCATTCCTTGACGCCTACTCAGGATATCATCAGATCTTGATCACGAAGGAAGATGAAGAAAAGACCGCGTTCATCACCCCATGTGGTATGTAGTGTTTCATACGGATGCCTTTTGGGTTGAAGAGCACTGGTTCGACGTTCGCCCGAGCAGTCCAAATCAGTTTTGAGCCCCAGCTCCATAGAGATATGGAAGCCTACATGGATGATATAGTGGTCAAAATCAAAGACAAGGCTACGCTCGTGAAGGACATGGAAGACACCTTTGCCAATTTACGCAAGATCAACCTCAAGCTCAACCTAGAGAAGTGTGTGTTCGGTGTCCCATCCGGCAAACTTCTCGGGTTCTTTGTGTCTCAATGCGGAATCGAAGCGAATCCCGTCAAGATCAAAGCAATTGAGCAGATTGAGGTGCCCAGACGAGTCAAGGACGTCCGTAGGCTTGCCAGTTGTGTTGCCTCCCTGAGTAGGTTTATCTCTAAGTCTGCTAAGCGCGCCCTCCCCTTTTTCAAAATTTTGAAAAAGGTGGGCCCAATGAAATGGACTCCAGAGGCAGAGGCAGCGCTGCAAGATTTAAAGAGGTACCTCTCCTCTACGCAAATACTAGTCGCATCCAAACCACAAGAGCCGTTGCTGCTGTATTTGGCAGCAACGAATCAAGTGATCAGTGTTGCGCTAGTGGCAGAGAGGGAAGTTGAGGAAGAGGCAACAGTGGCGGCAAGGCCATCGGATGAGGAACCATGGCCAGCAAGGCCCAATGCCGGCAAGGCAGAACCCCCAGCAGAGCTCAGTTCCGACAAGGCAGAGTTTGCGTAGGTAAGTGAGGTGAGGTAGAAGAAGAAGGTGGTGTAGCCCCAGTCTATTTTGTCAGCTCCCTCTTGCAGGGGGCTAGGTCAAGGTAATCTGGCATGCAGAAGTTGCTTTTCGGACTTGTTATGGCCTCGAGAAAGTTGCGCCACTATTTTCAAGCACATGAGATCACTCTCGTCACTCGCCTCCCGTTGCAACAGATCTTGCACAACCCTGATGCAACTGGGAGGATTGTGGAGTGGCCGTTGGAGTTATCGAGCTTTGGGCTCAAGTTTGAAAGTACTTCAACGATCAAGAGCAGAGCCTTGGCAGAGTTCGTAGCAGAATGGACATCCACGCCGGACGAAGAAGTTCGAGAAACCACCCTTCCCGGTAAAGAGGCAAGTAGTCATTTGATTATGTACTTTGATGGGGCTTTCTCTTTACAAGGTGCTAGTGTCGGCGTGCTGCTCGTCGCACCCACCGGAGAGCGCCTCAAGTACGTAGTCATGATGCATTTTCCATAGGAGAAGTCAACGAACAACACCGCAGAGTACGAGGGACTACTTGCCGGTCTCAGGATCGTGGCGGACCTCGGGATTAGGAAGCTTATCATCAGAGGAGACTCGCAACTCGTTGTCTAGCAGGTCAACAAGGATTATCAGAGCCCGCTGATGGAGGCCTACATCAATGAAGTGAGAAAGTTGGAAGAGCGCTTCGATGGTCTGCAAGTAGAGCATGTTCCTCGAGCAGAGAACAGCATTGCTGACGACCTGTCAAAGCACGTTGCCCTCAAGTTGCCTGTGGAACCAGGTACCTTTGTGCTTCAATTAACTCAGCCATCCATCGAACCATCAGTAGGGCAGAACAAGCGAAGGAAGCCGGGCCCCGGCAAATACTTTCCCGCAGAGCTCCCAGGAGCCGCCGCTAAGTGAGTTGCCGGGTACCCCAAGCTTGCCGGGGAGCGGCAATCTCCGGCAAGGCCCCAAGCCCTTGCCATAGAGACAGCTGCCCCCGCGGCAAAAGACATGCCTTTAGTCCTTGCCGTCGAGCCTCAGGCTCCAGCATGGGCGCAGCATACAGTTCGTTTCCTCCAAACATGGGAGCTCCCTAAGGAGTAGGAAGAAGCAGAAAAATTAGCCCATCGGTCCAGCATGTACGAGTTTATGGATGATGTCCTATGCAGAAGGAGGCCGAACAATGTGAAATTGAAGTGCATTCCTCGGGAGGACGGACTGGAGCTGCTGGCAGAAATACATGTAGGCATATGTGGCTCCCACATAGGGTCAAGAGCCCTTGCCGACAAAGCATTTCGGCAAGGTTTCTTCTGGCCCACTGCCCTCCAGGATGCAACAGCACTAGTAACCAAGTGTGAAGCGTGCCAGTTTCATTCAAAAAGGTTTCATCAACCAGCCCAGGCTCTTCAAACAATTCCTCTTTCCCGACCATTTTTGGTCTGGGGGCTCGACATACTGGGCCCCTTTCCCCGTGCTGTCGGGGGCTTTGAGTACTTTTACGTTGCGATTGACAAGTTCACAAAGTGGCCGGATGTAGCTACCATGATCCCAATGGACCGAAGTATCTGTGCTTAAGTGTCATCCCTGGATCGGTAATGCTGACACACACAGTACTCGAGGAATTATAACAGAGTTCAATCACACACTTATTACATCGAGGTCCTCATAAAGAGTATGATTACACAAATAATATGGTTAAAGGCCATCTAAACTAAATAACTATGGAAGCTTCAAAGATAAATGAGTCCATCAACTCCAACGGCATAGCTGAGTGCATGACAACGACCTATCGCACCTTATTCGTCCTCTGAGAAGTCTGCAACATGAGACGTTGCAGCCGTGTAGGTCAGCACATTGAATATGCTAGCAGAGTTACACTGTAAAGCAATGAATGCAAGAAACTATATCTACACGCAATATTTGGCTGGTGAAGGCTCTAAGTTCATAGTTTTGCATAAAGCTAGTTTTCCCTATAACAAAGGAATAAATTTATTTACTACTCACCAATATTTGAGAAGGTTCCTCCAACTCAAAGCCTATTTAAACAAGTATCATCATTAAACCCAATTCAATTAATTTAAAAGTGATGAGATCAACAATAATATCCAATTCCAGATACTCAAGATGTCCATAACCGGGGACACGGCTAACTATGATTAATTTATACACTCTGTAGAGGCTGCACACTTTTCCCCACAAGACTCGATGCATCCATGATCGGAAGATCGAGACATAGTCTTTCTAAAGCATTAACTCTCTACTTCGGGCAGACCGGTACACCTACTTTCCCCTACATCTGCTAGTCCACCTCTTCGAGAGATCACGCAACTTACTCAACTATGCGAGAGCCCATATGGCTTGTGGCTGCACATGAAAGTTTCCAAGCATGAAATATCATATGATCCTTTTGAGCCTGGGTGGCGAACCAAGGAAAAATCACACGTGCACTCCGGGATTTCCCAAATGGGCTAGCACTGGATTCTCCAGGTGCCCCAGCCAATCCATCCAAATGTGTCTTAAAATTACCACCTTAATGTTATCCAAGATTAATAACTCTCACAACTTCCATGTTTATCACGATCCAATCCCCGTCTACGAGCATGGCTAAGCAATAATTGAGCATAACGTATACTCCCGGGGTGATCAAAGGTAATAGGTTCCTACCTCAAGTACTACAACCAAACAACATGTTCCCAATCCTACTCATGCAAATATTTGAGGGGCAAAACTCCTGCATAGTAAAAACTGGGTATAAAAGATTCTTAGTAATAGGTTTCGCACCTCGGATAATCTAGCGTAGACAAACAATAGCCAACATAAGCAATCAATCAAATGAAACAAAGAGAAATCAAGAAAATATCCAAATAAAACTCGAAACAAGCAAGCAAATAAACTAAACAGAAAACAAAACCTAACATCATTATTTTCATGTGGATTAGATCTTAATAGTTGGTACATGTGATTAGCTTCGATTTGCAAAAAGAATCAACTCAAACGGAGCTACGAAACACAAGATACAAACAAAACAAGATCAAATACTAATCTGAACTAAACTTAAATTTGAAATTGTCAAAATCATGTTCAATTTGGTTTACTGGAAAGAGGGGATCATTACGAAGATTTAGGCGTCGGTTTAATCTAATTTGGATAAACGAGCTAAAAGTTACGCTAGTTTTAAGATCAGGGGCTAAATCACGAGAAAACTATTCGCAGATAGGTCCCTAGACGAAAAATAAACAAAAAAAATAAAAATCTATCGGACGAACGTCTGCTAACAGAACCTAATGAATGAATTTGTTCATTAAAGAAACTAGCGAGTGAACGTTCACTAAACTAACAAATGTAAAAATAATAAAACCGATCTAAACTAACTAACCAAAAAAAAGAACCAGAGAAAAACCGATCGGTTTTACCAGTCTTCAATGGCTGCAGATCGGGTCAACGCCGACGGCTTCGGCGGCTTTCGGTGAGGCTCGACGTCAACAGTGGGGCTCAGTGGTGGCGGCAGGCGGCGGCGGCGGCGCGGCACGGGCTCGGCGACGGATGAGGTGGAGGCGAGCGGCGGTGGCACGAGTTGGGGAGGCGGGGGCTGGGGGTGACGACTTATAAAGCCTAGGGCGGCGGCGGTGACCGACTTAGGGAGGGAGTCAGGCGGCGGGGCAAGCTCGGACCCCTCACGGAGTCCGGCGGCGGCACGACAACGAGGGCGGTGGCGCGCTGGGCCTGGCCTGGCTTCGGCTGGGCCGGCCTAGTTAACTCTTTTTTTTTAAATGGCGCCGCAAAGAAAAATCCTAATAAATAAAAAATAAAAGTCATAAAATTCCAGAAACAATTTTCACCATCCCTACCTAATAATGGGAGAAGATGAACATTTCTCTGGACTAAATGCAATTTTTAGAAAAATGCATATTTTTCTCTAATTTGAACCACATAAAATAGCAAATAAAACTCAAATAATATAATTTGACTTCAAAATTTCTTTTCCAATATTTCTCCTCTGTTTTGAAGAAGTTATTTTATCTTCTCTCATTTATTTTTATTGTTTGAAATAATTGGAAGGAAATTATTGAAAATCAAATTGATCCACTTTTAAAATTTTGAAATAAATTCAAAAATGAAAATTTATGAAACCTCCAACTCTCTCCTTGGGTCCTTGAGTTGCTTAAGATTTCTTGGATCACAACCAAATGTAATGATATATGAAATTTATATGAATGATCTATGTATAACATCCAAATTGAAAATTGGGATGTTACACCGGAGGTGGAGTCAGTGAGAAAGGTGACAGTCAGTTAGCCGTCAAGTTCTTCAAGGGACTCGTTTGCCGTTTTGGTGTGCCAAACAGAGTCATCACCGACAGTGGCACACAGTTCACGAGCCACACCTTCATGCATTATGTCCAAGACCTTGGCAGCAAAGTTTGCTTTGCTTCTGTTGCTCATCCAAGAAGCAATGGCCAAGCAGAAAGGGCAAATGTTGAAGTGTTGTGAGGCCTCAAAAGAAGAACTTTCGACAGGCTGCGCAAATGTGGAAGACGCTGGACTGATGAATTGCCAACAGTTCTTTGGTCAATCAGAACGAGACCAAATCGATCCACTGGCCAGACACCCTTTGCCCTGGTATACGGGGCAGAAGCAGTTCTCCCCAGTTCTCCCCACGGAACACATATACAGGTCAGCTCAAGTGCTCGCTTATGATGAGCTTGAGCAAGAGCAGTTGCGCTAAGATGATGCAATGCTCCTTGAGGAAGATCATCTTTGAGCTGCAGTGCGAGCCGCTTGCTACCAGCAAGCCTTGCGCTGCTATCATAGCCGCAAGGTTCAGGCCCGAAGCCTTGAGGAAGGCGACCTTGTTCTTTGGCGTGTTCAGTCCGCCAAGAATTCAAACAAGTTGATGCCAAAGTGGGAAGGCCCCTATTGGGTAATACGAGTCACCAGGCCTGGTGTAGGCTGCCTGGAGACTGAAGATGGCATTCCGGTGAGCAACTCCCGGAATATCGAACATCTTCGCAAGTTTTACCCATAGCGCATGGTTGCCGGGAGCTCCGGCAACCCCCTATGGTACTAGCCTTGCCGGAAAGGCATGTAATCCTATGTACAAAGCCAGGCGTAGACCCTGCACACAGTCGGATAGTTTTTAGTATGTACAGTTTCCTGCTAGTTTCCATGTTTATATATATATATATGCATGCTTGCCCAGGATATTATGCTACCTTAGATCCTAACAGGTACTAGGGAGCCACCAAGGTTACGTGCACCTGTCCTCTCCTCCTTTCGGCCGCAGTGACAACGCTCCGACAAAGAAATTGAGAAGACTGTCAGACACGTCCTCCCTGACAACCCAACCAGATAAAGTTCATCTCCTGCCCATCCATGTTCGTAACTTGTGACTTGCACATTAGAAAACCTCGCCACTCTGTTCAGACTTAGGTACTCCCATCCCCGACTCGAACTCTGCTTCGGTCGGGGTGGTTGCAGTAACATTTTGTAAAAAGAATTTGGCAGGGGGCTGGACCCTGCGTGTGTAACCCAACAGATGTGACTCTCTGGCAGGCACAGAAGGCGCCGACAAGGTGGCTTGCCAGGGAAAATCATTTATTTTTATTAAAGGGCATTTCACCTCTGCACGAACGTGTACGTGCATGAGTTCCTGGCAAAAGCTCATCTTTTTCATCGATATGTTGATGCAAGTACAAATGTTATAGAACATAAGCATGGGCTCCAGAGATTACATTTTCTAGAAAGTTAAGATTTGGCAAGTGCCTAAAAATTGAGAAAAAGAAAAGTGCCCCGTAATCCCCATTATTTCCCCTTTCCTCCCAGGCACAGTAGGTGAAGACAGGGACGGGCATGGGGAACGCGTCGATGGAGAGCTTGACGGGGAAGCCCGTCGACCACCGATGCTAGAGCCAGCAGGATGCAACCCCCGGCAAGGCGTGTTGCCAGGGGAGGAGGCGGAGCAGATGATGGTGCTACCACAGATGGTCATTTGAGTCGGAGTCGTTGTTCTCTTGCCCGCTGTCGTCATCGTCGCTGGCGCTGTCCTCCTCGCCACTGTTGTTCGAGGAGGATCTTTCATCATCGGTGGAACTGTCCACGCAGCACCCTAAGTGGATTCCTTAGCTCCTGAAGACCTTGATGGAGAGAAGGCCATTATCCATTAACTTGAAATGGAGAACGTGCCCCTCCGACAAGCTGTGGGTGCGTGCAAAAGTTTTCCACCCATAGTGGAGGTACACGATGTGAGGGCGGGGGAAGCTGACATTGACCCACGTGTTGTCGTCCCCGCAACCCCTCATATGTAGCCTGAAAGCCTGCGACAGATCCTGCTCCATCACCCGAGAAAATGGGGTAGGGAGGCGTAGATGGCCGCACACGCGCTTGTATAGCTGAATGAAGAACTCGTAAAGCTGATCCCCGGCATGGCCGTCCATTGGAGGAGGGGCCGCCAGCGGAAGCTCAGCCGGCGCGCCGCCCCGTCCTCCTCTTCCCCAAGCACCACGGCGGCCTCGGCCTCGTCCCCTTCCTCTCCCCATTGCGGCTGGCTCCGCCACTGGAAGCTCTGGGGGAGGGGGATCGGGCTGTCCAGTAGAAGCCCTCGTCGCCGCCGTTGAAGCACCGGCACCCCCTCTCACCATAGCAAGTAGAAGAAGGATACCAAGCATGAGGAGGAGAAGAAGGCCAGTGTGGAAAGGCACCGTCCCTCTCCCCATTTATAGAAGGGCAGGGCCGGGGCCTGGCCTCCTAGCCCAAAGGGCGGCCGCCCCGCACGACCAATGCAGCCTCCTGAAGCACAGGGAATCGGGACGGACCCGCTCCCCAATCAACAATGCCTGGTTTCCCGCCATGGTGTTAATGCCCACGTCCTCTGCATCCATCGCCTGCCCTTATCAAGGCATGGGGGACCTGTGGTGAAGCGTAAACAAGCATGAGGATAGGTGGGGCGACCGTTTTCCACCCTGTGATCGTGGGGTGCGGCGCCATGCAGGCTGCAACCCAAGTCCACTTAGTAAATGAGTAGCTCCCCTGCAAATTCCTTTGTTATAATAAGGGAAGCACGGGCCGCCTCTTTACTATCAACTATGGGATGACGCAAGCATGCTGAGGCCATCCCACGCACGACCCCCACGTCACGCACTCAACGCAGATCATGGGGAAGCGCAACAGGCAAGGAGATCATTGAAGATTATGTCTCTGCCACGCGTGCGTGCGCACTGCTTTGGGCCTGGCCCAACTATGCCTGGCGCTCATGTGTGGCCTAGGCCCGGGGGCTCCTGTTCGTGTACAAAAGTATGGGCTTTTTCGGTACCCTTTACTTGTGCACAGGCAGTTGCAGCCACGCCTATGGCCGGGCCCGGCAGGGCAGCAGAAGATAAAACACGAAGACTACTGAGGGAGTCCTGGACTAGGGGGTGTCCGGATAGCCGAACTATCATCATTGGCCAGACTCCAAGACTATGTAGATACAAGATTGAAGACTTCGTCCCATGTCCGGATGGGACTTTCCTTGGCGTGGAAGGCAAGCTTGGCAATACGGATATGTAGATCTCCTACCATTGTAACCGACTCTGTGTAACCCTAGCCCTCTCCGGTGTCTATATAAACCGGAGGGTTTTAGTCCATAGGACGAACAACAATCATACCATAGGCTAGCTTCTAGGGTTTAGCCTCCTTAATCTCGTGGTAGATCCACTCTTGTACTACCCATATCATCAATATCAATCAAGCAGGAGTAGGGTTTTACCTCCATCGAGAGGTCCCGAACCTGGGTAAAAACATCATGTCCCTTGTCTCCTGTTACCATCCGCCTAGACGCACAGTTCGGGACCCACTACCCGAGATCCGCCGGTTTTGACACTGACATTGGTGCTTTCATTGAGAGTTCCTCTGTGTCGTCACCTATAGGCCCGATGGCTCCTTCGATCATCAACAACGACGCGGTCCAGGGTGAGACTTTTCTTCCCGGACAGATCTGGCTTTGCACTGCGGGCCAATTCGCCTGGCCATCTGGAGCAGATTGAAAGCTACACCCCTGGCCATCAGGTCAGATTTGGAAGCTTGAACTTCACGGCCGACATCCGCGGAGACTTGATCTTTGACGGATTCGAGTCACGGCCGAGCGCGCCGCACTGTCACGTTGGGCATGATCTAGCCCTGCTGCCGGACAGTGCCCTGGAGGCCGCACAAGAGTCCGCTCCGACCCTTAACTCGGAGCCGACTGCGCCAATCGAGGATGGGTGGCAAGACACCACCTCGGGGGCTGCTACCTCTACGGCGATGGAGCCGAATACCGACCCTGTCCCTTGTGAAGCTCGTGACTCC
Source organism: Triticum timopheevii (assembly GCA_963921465.1). Lineage (NCBI taxonomy): Eukaryota > Viridiplantae > Streptophyta > Magnoliopsida > Poales > Poaceae > Triticum > Triticum timopheevii. The sequence goes on from OY997274.1 coordinate 369,974,012, forward strand.
GAGGTGCCGGACTCCTCGCCGGACTCCGAACCTCCCGCGCCCTACCAATCGAATCCGATTGGGCGCCGATCATGGAGTTCACCGCTACGGACATCTTTCAACACTCGCCTTTTGGCGACATCCTGAATTCGTTAAAGTGTCTCTCTTTATCAGGAGAGCCCCGGCTGGACTACAGTCAGGACGGTTGGGATGCGGACAACGAAGAAATTCAAAGCCCACCCACCACCCACTTTGTAGCCACTGTCGACGACCTAACCGACATGCTAGACTTCGACTCCGAAGACATCGACGGTATGGACGACGATGTCGGAGACGACCAAGCACCAGCGCCTACGGGGCACTGGAAAGCCACCTGAACTCACGATGTATACATGGTGGATACACCAAAAGGAAGCGATAACGAGGAACAACGGGACGCGGCTAAGGATAATTCCCCCAAAAAACAGCCAAAACGGCGACGCAAACGCCGCCCGAAGTCCTGCCTCGATAACAACAGCACCCATACAGACCCAACCATAGAGCAGGACGAACCAGTGGACGACAAACATGCCACCAAGCAACCGTCCGAACAAGATGAATTGGACGAGCAACCCATCCCCGGCAAAAACAACAGTCCAAACGATCTCACGCCAAACACATCACCGGAACATAAGAACCTCCACAAAAGGCTCGTCGCCCCTGCAAGAAGTTTGAAGAAGAAGAAGCGGAAGCTCAAAACAGCGGAAGCCGTACTCAGAATGAGATGGAGCAAAGTACTCAAGACCGCAGATAAATACGGCGATAGTCACCAAGCAAAGAGCTACCCGAAGCGCAAGTTGTTGCCCGAATTCGACGAGGAGGCCGTAGAGCCCCCAAAGTCAAAGGACAAAGAGGCCGCCTGGTCGGATAGACGACCACATGGCAAGCAAAGAGCGGGAAGCGGCGCCCCACAAAAGCTGTCACACGATCCACATAAGGATCCTCATAAAAAAGATGGCCCGGTCAGGTCCATCTATGGGCCAAGAAAGAAGGCTCCAGGGAGCAACACAACACGTCGAGTGTTTGAAAATAACGGTAGACCTAAATACAGGCGCCGCACACCCCCTATGTTTCACCGATGAGGTACTGGATCACGAATTTCCAGCGGGATTCAAACCCGTAAACAAAGAGGCATACGACAGAACAACAGACCCCGGAGTCTGGATTGAGGATTATATCCTACACATACATATGGCTAGAGGAGACGATCTCCATGCCATAAAATACCTACCCCTCAAGATCAAAGGGCCATCTCGGCATTGGCTCAAAAGCCTCCCAGAAAATACCATTGGAAGTTTGGAAGAGCTCGAGGATGCGTTTCGAGCAAATTTTCAGGGGACTTATGTCCGCCCTCCGGATGCAGATGATTTAAGTCATATAAACTCAATAGCCCGGAGAGTCAGCCCGCAAATTCTGGAACAGGTTCCTCACCAAAAAGAACCAAATAGTCGACTGTCAGGACGCAGAAGCCTTAGCAGCCTTCAAACATAACGTCCGAGACGAATGGCTCGCCAGACACCTTGGGCAGGAAAAGCCAAGGACCATGGCCGCACTAACAAGCCTCATGACCCGCTTTTGCGCGGGAGAAGATAGCTGGCTGGCAAGATGCAACACCAGCGACCCAAGTACATCCGAGGTCAGGGATGGAAATGGGAAACCACGACGCAGAAAAGACCAGCGCCGAACTAAAGAAAATGGCCCCAAGAACACGACGGTCAACGCCGGGTTCAAAAGCTCGCGGCCGAACAACAAAACACTGCCTCTTAAGGACAACAGTGACGAGCTATCCAACCAAAACAAAATCTTGGACAGGATATGTCAAATTCACAGTACCCCTGGGAAGCCTGCAAACCATACCCACAGAGACTGTTGGGTCTTCAAGTAGTCCGGCCGACTTAACGCCGAACACAAGGGGCTCGACACACCAAGCGAGGACAATGATGAACCCCACAAGCATAGCGCTGGAAAACAAAAGAACTTCCCACAAGAAGTCAAAACAGTGAATTCACTTAAAGTGATAACAAGGAAAAATAGGGCGGCATCTACTAAAGTACGTGCCGCACGGTCCACCCCAGCGGAATCCGGAGATTGGATATCAAAACCAATTACTTTCGACCATCAGGATTACTCCAGAAGTATTCGAAACGCAGGATGGACTGCTCTGATATTGGATCCTATAATCGACGGACTACAATTTACACAAGTCCTAATGGACGGCGGCAGTGATATAAACTTGCTATACCAGGACACCATCCGCAGAATGGGGATATACCCTACCAAAATTCGCCATAGCAACACTTCCTTTAAAGGAGTAACGCCATGCCCTTATGCCAATTGTACGGGCTACTTACTACTAGAAGTCGTGTTCGGTTCATCCGACAACTTCCGTCGTGAAAAGCTAACCTTTCATATCGCCCCATTCAAAAGTAGCCATCAAGCACTATTGGGACGTGAAGCTTTCGCCCGCTTTAACACAATACCGCATTACGCGTCTCTCACACTTAAAAATGCCCGATCCACGCGGTATCATCTCACTGAAGGGAAACATCGGGTGTTCCTTGACCACGGAAGAACATGAGTCTGCGTTGACAATCACACACTAATCCGGCCTTGCTGAGCAAAGCCCCTAAAATAGGTCATTCAGACCCCGAACATGGTTAGGCAAGTTCGGTATAAATAAACAAGGGGCTTCCTAGCCGCCTAAAGCTCAATTCAGACCCCGATCACGAACGAAGAATATGAGCCAATAAAGCTCAATTTTATTCATTTCTTAAATCATACTCTGTTTTAAATACATTTTCCGCACAATCCTTTTTCCAACTAAGTTCTTCTCTTTTACAGATGAACAACATGCTACACCCGTCCAGGATACAACACAACGGAGACACAGGCGCAGACGTGCAGCAGGGACCCGTTGCAAGGATTCTTTTCAGATTAAGACCCTGCGTGATGAGGACATCAATACCATTGTTACACCCACAGCCCCTACTGCTACATATACTGGACCAATTACTAGAGCACGCGCCCGCCAATTAAATTATCAGGTACTTTCGTTTCTTGGTAATGATTCTAATGTTCATGAGAATATGATGCTGCCTAAATTGGATACATTTGTTTTGCTTACAAATGAAGGGCCTAGCTTGGAGAAGGACGGACATTGGAGCACGAACAAGCATGGAGATGATGGCATGCGCAAGGGGAACAATAACGGAGTTACAAGTGATGATTTCAGGACTTTGAAGCCACCATAATGGGTGCATGAAGCCTTGGACGAAATATACAAGATTCCACTTCATAAATTTCATCCCGAGGCTATTCTAGGTGCTGCGTCACCTTATTATTGGGCCAGGCCCATGGAATTTCGAAATTGTCGGTGTACTAAAGTAGGGGGGCACCTTAGTACCCCAAACTTGTGCACGGGCAGTCGTAGCCCCCCCGCGGCAAGGCTTGCCGGACGCCCGCCAAGATCCTCCACGGCTACTTCGATGCCATTCAAGATCAAAGTACTCAAACCAAGGCCCCGGCAAGAGGAGCTTGCCGGGAAGGCCAACCAAGGTCCCGGCAAGAGAAGCAGAAGACTTGCCGTGGCGCCCCGCGCGTCCCGGCAAGGCCCGACGACCGGCAAGCTTGCCGGCACAACAAGAGAAGGGCCGCGGCAAGGCACTTGCCGCGGCAAGACTGCCACCCAAACTCCAGCGCATCCAGCGACGTGTCATCACAGGGCTATCCCAAGGGCACGTGGCGAGGCACTACACAGCCATGCGGGGCGAGGTGGCAAGCGGAGCTGACAGAGACGCCATCATGGCAACCGGTGGCTCACTTGACGGTCGCTTCTCTGCACTGTTGGGGCGACCGGACGGGCATTAAATGCCCTTGCCCCCTGCCGTCAGAGTTAGGTAGGGGACACTGTTGGTCACTGTTACACCAACCTGCGTTTTTACCTTTCTACCCCCTCTTCTTACGCTGCCACCTGTTGGTGCCCCCTTCAGACTACAAAAGGGAGGCCCATGCGCACGTAGAAGGGGTTTGGTCCATTTTTGGGACACAGGCAACACCACCATACGCTCGGGACCCTCGAGCAAGATCGAATACGAACACAAAGCAGCAGTGGGAGTTTTATCTCTCCGGAGAGCTCCGAAGCTGGGTAAAAATCGCCCCGTCTCCCCAGCGCGCGCCCGACCTCGATCTACTCTGCGCGCGGCCTCCGCCCCCCTTGCCGGACTAGAAGGGGCCCCCCGTGCCCCATAGGTGCTCGTGGCCACAGAGAGATATGCCCCGACATCTTTGGAGCGCCAGGTAGTGGTTGCGTCGAGGTCGTGAGCATCTGATCCGGTCTCTGCGCGCGCTGCATCAACGCCTTCATCAACATGCCACCGAAGAAGAAGCCTTCGGAGGTGGCCGCTCCGTCTACATCGATTCCGCCACCACCGCCGGAGCAAACGGGCGGTGGAGTGGACGCCGGCGGAGGAGCGGGCGCCGACGGTGGGACTCACGTCGTCACCAGATCCAAAAACAAGGCCCCGCAAGCGTCGGCGACCATGCAGACACCGCACCCTTCCCAGGAAGTGCAAGGTCGACAATGCCCCGGTGCTCCTAGCACCGTGCTCACGTTGGAACAAGGCCAAGCTGGTGGGTCGCGAGACGCTCGAGGTCAGCATGCACGCCCGCATGCTGGCGCGAGCGAGGTACGGTCGCCCGGGCGGGGTGTTGCCCCTCCCAATCCAGTTGGGAGTCCGAGCACATCCCGCTCCTCGCGCCGCCCGTCGCCACCACCACCCAAGACAGCAGAGGAAGCGCTGGCCCGGGCCCAGCTGCTTCTAGACTACCCTCCGGCGTCGCACAAGATCGACGACTGGAGGATGACCATATACAGCCTCATCAGCTTCGCCAACGGCGACAAGCCCCGGCAACCGAGCGTATCGAGGCCCCGGCAAGGCGCCCAGGCGCAAGCCGACGCCGACAAGACCGCTGGGGGTGCCACCTCTGTGCACTCCCAGCCCCGAAGGCCAAGATCGCCGGCTCGTCGTACCAACCCCGACGGCGACTCCACCGCGTCGTCGGACCCGCGAACCCGACGCGATCAACGCCATGTTCTCCAAGAACGGCAGCACGAAGACGCTCGCACTCGCATCGAGCGCAGAAGGGAAACGCGACGTCAATCTGACCAGCGTGCTGGGCCCACTGTCGACATGCATGCACTAGGGGAGCTAGGCGACTTGCCGTACGCGGCAGGTTGCCCTGCGTTCACCCGCGAGCTGCGGCAAGTCCAGTGGCCCAAAACCAAGAACTTCAAGCCAGACGTGCCCGAGAAGTACGATGGCAGGATACATCCATCGGAGTTCCTCAGCATCTACACCATCGCGGTGCAGGCTGCCGGAGGGCGCGATGAGAAGATCCTCGCCAACTACTTCCCGCTGGTGCTCAAGCCCAATGTCAGATCTTGGCTCATGCACTTGCCGGACGGTTCCATCTCTTCATGGGCGGACCTGTGTCATCAGTTTGTCGGCGCCTTCATGGGTGGCCACAAGCCTCATGGCCAGGAGAGTGACCTCCACTTGCTCGTCCAGAAGGAGGGGGAGCCCCTGCGCAAGTACATACAGAGATTCAGCCAGGTGCAGCGCAACATCCCAGACGTCCACTCTGCCGCAGTTATCAGCGCGTTTCATCAGAACGTGTGTAACCGCAGGATGAGGGAGGAGATGGCGATGTGCAAGATCAGAGACGTCAACGAGCTCTATGCTTTGGCCGACAAGTGTGCACGGGCTGAGGAGGGGAGGAAAATCCCCGGAGAGGTTGCAGGAGCAGAAGGATCTGACAGTGAGGATGCCGCCCCGGCAAGGAAGAACCGGAGACGGAACAACAGGAAGAGAAAGACTAAGGATGTGCTAGCTGTTGAGCATTCCGGCAACGGAGGCAGCTCCGACAAGGCCAAGGCCGATGACTCCGGCGAGGCTGTGGTAGCCGCCGACAAGCAGGATGGCTCCGGCAAGCGGTATTGCAAGATCCACCGCACCAAGGGCCACGATCTCCAAACCTGCAAGAAAGTCGAAGAGATGGCGGAGCTACAGAAAGCCGAGTATGAGCGCCGCGATAAGGAGAGAGCCCGGGGAGGTGGCGGAGGATCCGGCAAGAAGCTTCCCGCCCGGGGAGGACACCGTGGCAAGACCAAGCCGCGGAAAGGAGATAGGCCTCCCCGCGGCCGCGACAAGGACGAAGATGAGGATGAGGAGGATGAGATGGAGGAAGATGAGACCGATGACTAAGAGTTTCAGAAGGCGACAGAGGTGTTGTGCATCGACGGCAGCGCCTCTCTGCACGCCTCGCACCGCCAACTCAAGCAGTGGGTGCGAGAGGTGAACGCAACGGAGCCGTCTGTCGAGGCGCGCAAGCCTCTGAAATGGTCCAGCACGCCCATCATCTTCGATGTTGAGGACCACCCCGATCGCATCACTGCGGTCGGGTGCTTGCCGATGTTGGTCTCACCAACAATCCGCAACCTCAAGGTCACGAAAATGTTGGTTGACGGCGGGGCCGGCCTGAACCTGATTTCCTCCGCAGTGCTCAAGAAGCTCTAGATCCCCGACAGCGAGCTCGAAGAGACTGGTACCTTTCAAGGGATAAATCCGGGAAGAAGCAAGCCCAAGGGGAAGATCACATTGCCAGTGACGTTTGGCAGCGAGCTGAACTTCAGGACAGAGAGGGTCACCTTCGATGTTGCTGATATCCCATTACCCTACAATGGGATACTCGGCCGACCAGCGCTTGCCAAGTTCATGGCAGCCTCTCACTACGCATAAAACGTGCTCAAGATGCCTGGTCCGATAAGTGTCATCTCTGTCCAAGGCGACAAGAAGGATGCGCTTATCTGCACCGACAAGATCTACCGGGAAGCAGCAGCCGCAGCAGAGTGCAAGCCACTTGCCGCTGAAGCTCCCCGAGGGAAGAAGAAATTCAAGTCCGGCAAGTACAGCTCTGATGCCCACTCCGGCAAGCGCACCTCCCCGGAGTGCTGCGCCGCCGTCGAGGATGCACCATCGAGCTCCACCAGCAAGTGCAAGAAGGCAAAGGCAGCGCCACCAAAGACTAAGCCCGGCAAGAACAGCTCTGGTACCTGCTCCGGCAAGCATGCCTCCCCAGAGTGCCGCGCTGCCGTCGAGGACGCACCATCGAGCTCCACCGGCAAGCTCAAAAAGGCGAAGGTAGCTTCACCAGAGACCAAGAAGGTGGTCGCCAAGGAGGACGGCACTGGTGGTACCTTCACCATCAGTGCCACGCTTGATCCTAAATAGGAAAGCGCGCTCGTTGCTTTCCTGCGGGCGAATGTCGATGTGTTTGCGTGGCAACCATCTGACATCCCCGGTGTTCCCAGGGAAGTAATCGAGCACCACCTTGCCGTATGCCCTCACGTGCGGCCCGTCAAGCAAAGAGTCAGGAAGCAAGCGGTAGAGCGTCAAGAGTTCATAGTAGAGGAGATCAGGAAGTTGGAAGCAGCAGGATTGGTCCGAGGAGTACTCCATCCGACGTGGCTAGCCAATCCAGTAGTCGTACGCAAGGCGAACGGGAAGTGGAGGCTTTGCATTGACTTCACTGACGTTAATAAAGCCTGTCCCAAGGATCCATTCCCCTTGCTGCGCATCGACCAGATTGTTGACTCCACAGCAAGATGTGATTTGCTTTCGTTCCTTGATGCATACTCAGGATATCATCAGATCTTCATGGCAGAAGAGGATGAAGAGAAAACCGCATTCATCACTCCATGTGGCACGTACTGCTTCGTACGGATGCCTTTCGGACTGAAGAATGCCGGTTCAACATTCGCAAGAGTAGTCAGCCATGCTTTCGAGCCACAGTTGCACAGGAATGTAGAAGCTTACATGGATGACATAGTGGTCAAGAGCAAAGACAAAGAGACTCTGATCCAGGATTTGGATGAGACTTTTGCAAATCTGCGCAAGGTCAATCTCAAGTTGAACCCCGAGAAGTGTGTGTTCGGAGTCCCTTCCGGCAAGCTTCTCGGGTTCTTCGTGTCTCAGAGGGGGATTGAAGCCAATCCCGACAAGATTAAGGCCATTGAGCAAATTGAAGCGCCAAAGCGAGTCAAGGACGTGCGAAAGCTTGCCGGCTGCATTGCCGCTCTCAGTAGATTCATTTCCAAGTCTGCTGAACGCGCCTTGCCATTTTTCAGAATCTTGAAAAAGGCAGGTCCCATGAAATGGACTCCGGAAGCAGAGGCTGCGCTGCAGGACTTGAAGAAATATTTGTCCTCCACTCCAACACTTGTCGCACCTAAACCACAAGAGAAGTTGTTGCTGTACCTGGCGGCAACCAATCAAGTGGTTAGTGCTGCGTTGGTGGCGGAGAGGGGGGCAGACGACGAGCCAACAGCCGCGGCAAGCGAACCCAGCGACAAGCAGGGGGCTTCTTCGACAAGCTCTGGCCCGGCAAGTCCTGATCCGACGAGTACTGGCTCCGCCAAGGGTGGATCCGTACAGTTGCCGGAAGAAACACCGAAGAAGAAGGTGCAGCGCCCAGTTTACTTCGTCAGTTCCCTTTTGCAGGGGCCAGATCAAGATACTCTGGTGTGCAGAAGTTGCTTTTTGGCCTACTCATGGCCTCGAGAAAGCTGCGCCATTATTTTCAAGCACATGAGATCACGGTTGTCACTCGCTTTCCGCTGAAGAGGATACTGCAAAATCCGGAAGCAACAGGCAGGATCGTCGAGTGGGCACTGGAATTGTCAAGCTTTGGCCTCAAGTTTGAAAGCACCTCGACTATTCAGAGCCGGGCTTTGGCAGAATTTATAGTGGAATGGACGCCAACACCGGATGAAGAAACTCCGGAGAGGAGCATCCCCGTCAAGGAAGTCAGCAAAGAATGGATCATGTACTTCGACGGTGCCTTCTCGCTGCAAGGCGCCGGTGCGGGCGTGCTACTCGTCGCCCCCACCGGAGGGCACCTCAAGTATGTGGTCCAAATGCACTTTCCCAAGGAGCAGGCAACAAACAATACTGCGAAATATGAAGGCTTGCTTGCCGGACTCAGGATAGCGGCAGAGCTTGGGATTAAGAAACTTATTGTCAGGGGTGACTCACAGCTTGTCGTCCGCCAAGTCAACAAAGATTACCAAAGTCCGCTGATGGAAGCATACATTGATGAAGTGAGAATGCTAGAGGAACATTTTGATGGCCTGCAAATGGAGCATATCCCGAGGGCTCAGAATGACATTGCAGATAACCTATCCAAATGTGCCGCACTCAAATTGCCTGTGGAACCAGGGATTTTTGTGCTTAAGCTGGCTCAACCATCTGTCACGCCATCAACTGGACAGAGTAAAAAGAGGAAATTGCCTGCTGGCGACCACTTTCCGGCAGGGCTTCCAGAAGCCGCCGCCAAGAAGGTTCCCAGGCTCAACACAGAAAGAGCTGGGGAGCAGTCTCCTCCGACAAGCCCCAGGGCTCGCGTCGTTGAGGCAGGCACTCCCGACAAGCTGTGTCCAGACACACTTGCCGGGGAACATCACGCTCCGACAGGGTCCCAGATCCTTGCCATCGAAGCGGATGTCCCCGCAGCAGCCTTTGCGCCTTTAGTCCTCGTTGTCGAGCCACAGGCTCCGACCTGGGCACAGCCGATAGTCCATTTCCTTCAAACAGGAGAACTTCCCGAGGAGCAAGAAGAAGCAGAGAAAGTAGCCCGACAATCGAGTATGTACCAGTTTGTCGATGACATACTGTACAGAAGAAGATTCAACGGAGTGAAATTGAAGTGCATTTCCCGGGAAGAAGGACAAGAGCTGTTGGCGGAGATACATGGAGGCATATGTGGTCACCACACTGGCGCAAGAGCACTTGCCGGCAAGGCTTTCCGGCAAGGCTTCTTCTGGCCGACAGCCCTCCAGGATGCAACTGCACAAGTAACCAAGTGTGAAGCGTGCCAATTCCATTCCAAACAGATTCATCAACCAGCTCAAGCTCTCCAAACAATCCCTTTGTCCTGGCCATTTTCGGTCTGGGGGCTCGACATCCTCGGCCCCTTCCCCCGAGCTGTCGGGGGCTTTGAGTACTTGTACGTTGCAGTCGACAAGTTCACAAAGTGGCCTGAAGTGGAACCAGTGAGGAAGGTGACGGCACAGTAAGCAGTCAAGTTCTTCAGGTCGATTGTCTGCCGTTTCGGGATCCCTAACAGGATCATCAATGATAACGGCACACAGTTTACGAGCCACACCTTCATGCAGTACGTCCAAGATCTTGGTACCAAGATCTGCTTCGCTTCTGTTGCCCACCCGAGAAGCAACGGTCAAGCGGAGAGGGCGAACGCTGAAGTACTGCGCGGGCTCAAGACCAGAACTTTCGACAGACTACACAAGTGCGACAAGAATTGGATCGAGCAGTTGCCGGCAGTTCTTTGGTCGATCAGAACGACGCCAAATCGAGCCACCGGCCAGACGCCTTTCGCTCTTGTCTATGGAGCGGAAGCAGTTCTCCCCACGGAACTCGTATACGGATTGCCACGAGTGCTCGCTTACGATGAGCTTGAGCAAGAGCAGCTGCGCCAAGATGACGCGCTGCTCCTCGAGGAGGATCGTCTTCAGGCTGCTGTGCGAGCTGCTCGCTACCAGCAAGCTTTGTGCCGCTATCATAGCCGCAAAGTTAACGCCAGAAGCTTCGAGGAAGGCGACCTTGTTCTTCGGCGCGTTCAATCCGCCAAGAATTCAAACAAGTTGACGCCGAAGTGGGAAGGCCCTTATCGGGTGAAACGAGTCACCAGGCCTGGCGCTGTCTGCCTTGAGACCGAAGATGGCATTCCGGTGAGCAACTCCTGGAACATAGAACATCTTCGCAAGTTTTATCCGTAAGGCACGGTTGCCGGACCCGTTCCGACAACCACCTTTTGTACAAGCCTTGCCGCTGTCGCATGTAACACTTTGTACAAAGCCGGGCGCAGCTCCCGTGCGTAAATAGAAGTCTATGTGCCCTGCACATCTTGTCAAATTCAATGCATTTCTATTTTCCTTGCATATATATCTGACACCTTGTGCAGCACTAGCCCCCGGTAAGCAATGAAGGACCTCAAGGTCCCATGTCATTATTTTCTCTTATTTCTCATCAAAGAGAACGTTCCTCCGCCCACAAGTTCACCCGGGGGGAAGGAGGAGAGAAGATAAAAGTCTGGACTGCGCGTCGTTCAAAGGAAACTGGCCTTGCCGGGGGGAAGAAGACAAAAAGCTAAGTAGCCAAAGTTTGAGCCTAGTCATTTTTTCTCAAGTTATACCCCTTGAACGGTCGTGCCTTGTATGGAAAACCTGTGCGCGGAGGAATCGACTCGCGGTTCAGTTGCGCCCTGGATTCGTTTTCGAGTCCGCTCAATGGTCCAGGTGCGCCGCAACTGGCCCGACAAGGTTTCTTGCCGGAAGCAGCACCGCCAGCGGGCCGCTGATGTCCCGCACTCAGCGAGCGTGCTTGCGCCGGCAAGGTCCCTCGAAGCGTAGGGTAAAAAGCATACAAGGAATGCAACAAAGTAAAGGGAATAACATAGCGAGCAGTATCCAGAGTAGAGTTATATTACAAGAATGACTTATTGTGGCACTGATTAAGTTGTTCTCGTGACCAAAACAACAGCAGCAAGAAAACAGGAGAAGAAGGGCGGCCTAATCCGCGCGCCCGCCATCGACCCTCCTGACCTCGTTCACCTTGTCCACGATGGGTGCGACGATGGCCTTGAGTTCTTCAAGATCAGCGCCCTCCGGCAGCTTCATGGTGACGCGGGAGAGGTCGATGCCCGGGTTGCGGAAGAGGACCTTCACCAACACCTTCTCCAAGACCCCGGCACAGATCGCGCGCGACTCGTCGGCCAGTTGCTTTGGGATCCTTTCCCGGAGCTGCCGGAGAGCTGTCACCACATCCTTGAAGAAGAGCGTGAGCTTGGCGCTGGGCTGGAGATTCTCCTCAGTGGAGTACCCGAAGCCCGTCAAGTTCAGCTCCGCCAACTCCTCATAGATGAGCGCGGCGATGCTGACGAGACCTTCCGTCCAGAGCTCCACCATGGTCTTGAAGGTGTTCTGGGTCTCGGCGGCCCTCGCCAGCAGCTCCTCGTTGCCCTTGAGGTCTTTCCTCAGGATATCTTCTCGCTTCTTGGCGGCGTCCAGCGTCTCCGTCAAGGTGGCCAATTTCAGCTCCAGATCAGCGCTCGAATCCTTGGCGGTGTTCAGCTCCTTGATCTTCTCGGAGAGCTGGACTTGCAGATCGCCGTGAGCGTGCGCATCCTTCTCGCGATCGCGCTGGAGTGCGGCAAGCTCTTCGTTCTTCCTTGTCGCGTCCGCCTCCAGCTGCGTCACCTTCTCCTCCAACTCCTTCTTGGCGGCTTCGGCGGCCGCGGCGGCGTCCTTCGCCTCCTTGAGTGCCCCGCCAAGTGATTGTTCCCGGACGGCGAGCTCCTCGTCATGGCTATCCAAGTGCGCCTTCCTCTGTATCAGCTCGCCGTCCCGCTTGGACAGCTCCTCAGCGGTGAGCCTCTGCTGCTCCTCGGCTTCAGCCTTCTCCAGGATGAACGCCTTCTTCACTTCGTCGAGCTGCGCCCTCTCCTCGGCAATGGACTGGAGGGCCTCCTGGTTGCGGCTCTTGAGTTCTTGCGCATGTTTTTCTATGTCAACTCCCGCCTGCGCGACAAGCGCTTCCCGGGACTCAAGCTTCGCTTGCCGGACGCGGTAGAGTGACACCAGCTTTCGGAGCAGCTCCTCCTCCTCGGACTCGCCACTGCTGCTGCTTGGCCTGTCGACCACCGCCAGCCCAGCAGAGGCAAGTACCTCCCCGTCAAACTCCTCTCCTTCAACCGGTGCCCTGGAGCTCGATGCCCAGGGGAGCTTGATATATACGCCCTCGCCGGCTTTCAAGTATGTGCCGGGCTGGGGCTCCTCGGAGCCCGGCGCTGCATCAGCGGCGGAGGGGTCGGCAGTCGGTGCAGCGCCTTGCGCTCCTGCGTCCTCCGGGTCGTCGGTACGGTCGCCGGACCCCTCGCCAGCCCCTGTGCCAGCGGCCTCGGCGGCCTCTTCGCCAGCGGGCTCCTCCGCGCCGGCCCCTTCCTCAGCGGCGGCGGCATCCCCAGTATTGCCGCGCCCGTCCTCCTCGCCGGCGGCCTCAGCCTCCATCGGGTCCCCAAGGGGAGGATCTGAAGGCAGGGAAAGGAAGGGACAGTCAAGCAAATACCCAAAAGAAGGAAAAGGGAGATCAGCAGGACCCGAGGGAGAGTCCCCGACAAGGAGGGTCACCTGTGCTGGGCTCTGTGATCGTGGGCTCCACCACCGGGGGCTCATTGGTCCCACCCCTTGCCGGAGACCCCTTCCTTGCTGGAGATGGCTCCCATATCGGGGAATCGGCCCTTGGTGGCGTAGTCGAGGCCGACGACACCTCCGGGTCGGCCTCCGACTGCTCCTGGTGGGCCTGTTCTTCTCCTGTATACAAAAGAGCCAATAATCAAGATATTGGCGGAAGAAGAAGCGACCATGCGTGCCCCACGACAGGGAGTGGATCGAGGCACTTACGCTGGGGGCTGTACTGGGATCTGCTGCGAGGGGAAGGGACCGGGTCCGTCAAGGTCGTCTCGGACGTATCTTCCGCCACCACAGCCGGATCGTCCTCAACTACAGGGACCCTGGCCCTCTTCGCCGCTCTCTCCGCCAAAGTCCTGAGACAGAACAGGAGTTTAGAGAGAAAAACAGATTAGATACAAGGCAAACGACAACAAGGATCAAGAGAAAGGCGAGTACAGTACGGAGGAAGCCTTACTCCTCTTCGTCCTCTTCCTCTTTGTCGTCATCAGAGCTCAGCGCGGAGAGGTCAAACTCCGGTGCCCTCCCTACGCGGCGTGGCGGAGGGGTAGGCTCCCTCTGGCGCTTACCAAGGGCCGCGGCAGGGTCAGGCGTGGCAGCCCGGGAAGACCCCGCCTCAGTTGCCGACGCGGCTTGGGACCCTCCCGCGGCAACGAAACTTGCCGCGGTAGAGCGCGTCCCGCGGCGCCGCGGCTGCTGATTGGGCTGCGCCTCTGCCAGCTCTCCAACTCGACGGAGGCGCCTTCTCGGATGAAACTAGGGCTGCGCCGAGGGCTCCATCGGCGGCAAGTTGCTCGGAAACGGCCGGTCGCTCGCGCCCTCGGCGGGCTGGCTCGCTCCGACCACGGCCTCCCCTTCGCCGTCGCCCTCTCCGGCAAGATCTTCCCGGGCGGCGAGGCTTGCCGCCTCAGCTGCTTCCGCCTCCGCCAGCGTGAAGCCAAAATCGCCCGCGGCAGCGGCTGCCGCCGCCTCCTCGGCCCTGCTAGCAATGTACGCCAGCTCATTGGCGGTGGTGGCACGGGTGAGGAGATCTGCTCGTCAGAACGGACCGCCGCCTCCGACAGGTCGTCGAAGAATTGCTGCACGACCTCGGCGGCGGGCTCTATCCAGTTGGTGCTTACCCCATGCGAGTCGCACTCGGGCATCATTGCGTAGATGCGATCGCGCTGGGAGTTGTTGCATAAAGGGACGACGCCCTGCGGCAATTGGAACCACTCTGGATGATCGGCGTCGTGCTTAAACGTCTCCCTCAGCATCGCGTCAAGCTCCAGGACCGTGAAGTTGAAGTTGAGGCCTGGGCGCAGCCTCATGAAATCCGCCGGGCCGCTAAACAGCCAGGCGGGCCTCCCCCTTGCCTGCAAAGGGGCGATGCGACGGCGAAGGAAATCCGCGCCGACCGCCCCTGTCGTGAGTCCGGCGTGCCTGAGCCGGAGGATTCGGGTGGTAGCGATCGTCAGCTTGGCGTCATCCGGCGACAGAGCGCTCCAGTCATTGCCACGCACCACCCGAGTCTTGCGCAGCTTGGTGAACGACGGCGGATCTGCATCGCAGATCCAACACCACTCCGCCCTCCACTCACCCCACTTGCTGCGGAGCTCGCCCGTCAAGTACGCCTCCTTCATGCCCATCCGGGAGGTCCAGGCGATTCCGCCAGCCAGTGGCTCCCCTTTCTCAGCCCGAGGGGAAAAATAATGGCGAAAAAGAGCGACATTGGGGAGGATACCAACAAAGTTCTCACAAAGGTGCGCGAAAACCGCCATTGTCAGAACGGCATTGGGGGTGAAATCAAGCAGATGGAACCCATAGGTATTCATGATGTCGCAAAAGAAATCGGAAAAAGGTGGGCAGAACCCGCAATAGAAGAACACAGGGAAGAAGTGGTACCCTCTGGGGCACTTCTTCGATTTGGAAGCCTCCGCGGAAAGCACCGGCGTGCGCGGGTGCGCCCGCGTTTCCGTCGACCAAAAGAGGTAGAACCCCAACCGCAACGCCTCCGGGGTGAGCTCAGGGGAGAAGAGCACCTGCTTCTTACGCAGCGCCTCGAGCTCTAGTGCCTCGGCCGACTTCGCGGCCTTCGCAGCCTTCGTAGCCTTCCCGGCGTTCGGAGCCATGGCGGGGGCAGCGAGGGGAGGCGAAAGCGATGGCGGCGACGAGCGGCGGGACGCTGTTTTGTTCTCGATTCAGGAGACGGAGGAGAGCGTCGGAGCTTTCGGAGGAAGGAACCGCAAGTGGCGAAAGTGGGGGAACGGCCCCGTTCCCTCCGCTTATAAACAGGGGATGCGAACGTTACGCATTTCCTGGAATTAAGTATTGACCACGTCTCCCACGACGCCGCAATCGACGCATGCCGTTGCGGGAGGACGCGGTGGACACGAAGCCCGATTCTGTATGGACCAAGGCCACGCGTGCCCGTGCACTGTTTTGGGCCTGGCCCAACAACGCTCGGCACCGTGTATGGCCCAGGCCCGGGGGCTCCTGTCGGTGTACTAAAGTAGGGGGGCACCTTAGTACCCCGAACTTATGCACGGGCAGTCGTAGCCCCCCCCCCCCCCCCCCGCGGCAAGGCTTGCCGGACGCCCGCCAAGATCCTCCACGGCTACTTCGATGCCATTCAAGATCAAAGTACTCAAACCAAGGCCCCGGCAAGAGGAGCTTGCCGGGAAGGCCAACCAAGGTCCCGGCAAGAGAAGCAGAAGACTTGCCGTGGCGCCCCGCGCGTCCCGGCAAGGCCCGACGACCGGCAAGCTTGCCGGCACAACAAGAGAAGGGCCGCGGCAAGGCACTTGCCGCGGCAAGACTGCCACCCAAACTCCAGCGCATCCGGCGACGTGTCATCACAGGGCTATCCCAAGGGCACGTGGCGAGGCACTACGCAGCCATGCGGGGCGAGGTGGCAAGCGGAGCTGACAGAGACGCCATCGTGGCAATCGGTGGCTCACTTGACGGTCGCTTCTCTGCACTGTTGGGGCGACCGGACGGGCATTAAATGCCCTTGCCCCCTGCCGTCAGAGTTAGGTAGGGGACACTGTTGGTCACTGTTACACCAACCTGCGTTTTTACCTTTCTACCCCCTCTTCTTACGCTGCCACATGTTGGTGCCCCCTTCAGACTATAAAAGGGAGGCCCATGCGCACGTAGAAGGGGTTCGGTCCATTTTTGGGACACAGGCAACACCACCATACGCTCGGGACCCTCGAGCAAGATCGAATACGAACACAAAGCAGCAGTAGGAGTTTTATCTCTCCGGAGAGCTCCGAAGCTGGGTAAAAATTGCCCCGTCTCCCCAGCGTGCGCCCGACCTCGATCTGCTCTGCGCGCGGCCTCCGCCCCCCTTGCCGGACTAGAAGGGGCCCCCCGTGCCCCACAGGTGCTCGTGGCCACAGAGAGATACGCCCCGACAGAAATACATAAGTATAGGCTATTTTTAGAGTCCGTATGTGTGGGGAAACAAGAGATAGGGTTGATTTCGGACCCCTCCACCAAGGGCCACGAAATTCCCCCCCCCCTCTTCCTCCATATATACGGCCCTTAGGGCACCGTTTAGACTTTGGGTTTTCTTTAGATTAAAGTTCGCCATAGCTGCAACTTCGCGTACTTCGTTTGTGTTCAACGACCAGACAAAGATGTCACAGAACCCCACCTTGATCAATAAAGCTTTCATCTTATATTCGCAATATCCAGATTGCAATCTCAGTTTCTTGCTTGTTCTTCGTTTGCTCGCAGGAAATAGACCCTCGTGGTCAGGTTGATCATGCTCCGGCGTGGTCAATAACCTCTCGGAGTTGGTTTAGCGATTGCTAAGGCGCGACGTCCTCGCACGTTTGTAGTCGGATCGTCAAAGTCGACTTCCACCAAAGCGATATCCATCATCTCATCAAAAGACGGGACAACTTTGCCTCTATCAAGTGGTATCAGATTTCTAGGTTGCTCGGTGAGATTTTACAGTTTTTCGTAGTTTAGATTGAGTCTGTTCTTCATACCTATAGTCCACGAAAAAGCCACAAAAAAATTAGGGTTAGTTCATCATATCCGAACCAATCTGAGCCTTTGCATAATCTTTTTAGTGTTCTACTTTGTTGAATTTGCGGTTGCATCGTCGTGTCTAGTTGCTGGTCTTAGCGTCTAGTCTTTTAGAGTTTCGAGTTCTAGTCATAAGTTGTCACGCTGCCACCGCACCATCATCATCTCCCCTGCCACCTACCACCACCAATCCGAATCCGTATCCATATACCACCACCAATCCGTATCCATATACCACCACCGATCCATATCCATATACTACCACCGCTGCCATATACCACCACCGCTGCCATATACCACCACCATATATCCACCACCAATCCAAGTTCCTTGCATATTAGGTTTGTTTTCGAGATCCATCTAATTTCCGATTCGTGTTTCCTTGTCTGAGTAGGTTTCGGATTCCAGCAATCTTTTGCCATCCGTAGTCCGGAACCACCCTCCGTTTAGGCCCAAAATTTTCCAAAAACGCACTGGACAAAAAAATTTCTGGCTATCCTATTTTTAGGTGTTTCTAAGCGTATTGAGACAGTCGCTGTTATAGAAAGTTTTTTTTGACCCGTTTCCAATTTTTGGGTCCGGGCAGTCGAAAAAAAAATTGGTCGAAAAAATTTCTTGCCTATCCTGTTCTCTTGACTTGGGAAGAGTTTTGAGACACTCGCCATTATAGTGATTTTTGGCCAAAAAAAAGAGGAGCGCAAAAAAAAGAGTGAAAAAAAATTCAGAGTGTGCTTCTCCCTTGTTTCCGTGCAGCGTCATGATTTTGTTAGTGTTCTAGGCTCGCGTCTCTAGCACAGTCTAGCCTAGGACCAGCACAGTACCGTCGTTCAGCGTTTATTCAACTTTGCATCTCTGAATTGATTATTGCTGACCCTTTTTGCTACCATATTATAAGCCTTCCCAGCTCCACATACATCTACGTCGTGCGTTTGACTCTCCCTGGTAATTGCTCTATCAAAGCTTTGAGAGTTTTGACTACAATGGTTGCCGATCACCGCATGCTGCTGGGTAAGAACTGGTAAGAATTTGAGATTTGCGTCACGGGTTTGTGATACACCACCACCACTTCTTAGTAGTCTGTAGGATCATATTCTTGTGTGTTTCTATTTGCTGCTAACCATGGTAGGATCACAAGCCGATGAGACTGATTGGGAGAACCTGACGAACAAACAGCTACATGATAAATTTTTGCAAATGATGAGTGGACAGTTGCAAGATGCGCTAAACAGATTTGACGAGGCCATGGAGAAGATAGATGGCATTGAGAAGACATTCGAAACAAAGCTTGATAGCAAGTTTAATGAATTGCTCGCGCGTTTTCCACAACCACCGCCGGCCGCACCTATCGCACCTCTCCAACAACAACAACTACAACAACGCCCCCTTCCGAATCAGTATGGACGATCACAGCGTGTTCCTATTGAGCCAGGACAAAATTCTGGTGCCGCTGCTACTACTGTTGGTGCTTCTGTAGCTCCTACTGTTACTGCAGAGGTGTAGGAATATTATGAGGATGAGGTTGATCAAAATCAGAACTACGTGCAGCCACCAGCACCACCACCAGCAGGTCGACATCAGGTATATATTCGCAACGGTAGGCCTGCACTACCACCTCAGGTACGAGATAATGACCATATTCCGAAACTGAAATTGAATATTCCACCATTTGAGGGTAGATATGTTCCTAATATATATCTTACTTGGTAGTTAGAAACTGAACAACGTTTTACATGTTTATAATATCCCGAGGAGAGATGGGTTGCTGCTGTTGTTTGTGCTTTCACTAGTTTTGCATGTGTATGGTGGTCTAAACATTGTAGATTATATCCTATTCCAACTACTTGGGCTGCTTTGAAAACTGCTATGCGTACTCGTTGGGTTCCACCATATTATCAACGTGAATTGCTTCAAAAATTGCAGCGTTTAAGACAAGGAAACAATTCTGTAGAAGAATATTATCAGGAATTACAAACTGGCATGATTAGATGTGGTATTGTTGAGGAGAATGAAGCTATGCTTGCACGTTTTATAGGTGGATTAAATAGAGAGATTCAGACCATTCTAGAGTATAAGGAGTATACTAATATCACTCGTTTATCCCATCTTGCTTGTAAAGCTGAACATGAAGTGCAGGATCGACAAGCATTGGCGCGAACTAACTTTTCTGCAGGTCGACTTTCATCATGGACACCGCGTGCATCCTCTACTTCCACTACACCAGCACCTCCATCAGCTGCTACCTCTAGCCGTGATACAAGAAAGCAGGCACAACCTCCACTATCTGCCAAGAGCGCACCTGCCGGGCCTCCACAGAGCTCTTCTTCCATGGCATCAACTGGGCACACAAGTGATATTATTTGTCGTCGTTGTAAGGGAAGAGGTCATTATGCGAGAGAATGCAAATCTCAGCATGTGATGATTGCTACTGGGGATGGTGGGTATGAGTCCACTAGTGACTATGATGAGGAGACGTTGGCTCTTATTACACATGAAGAACATGGTGGAGATGATTCTGATCATGAGACGCAATACATGGCTCCTGAAGACGCTGACAGGTATGAATGTTTAGTTGCTCAACGTGTTTTGAGTGTGCA
Organism: Triticum timopheevii; assembly: GCA_963921465.1. Taxonomy (NCBI): domain Eukaryota; kingdom Viridiplantae; phylum Streptophyta; class Magnoliopsida; order Poales; family Poaceae; genus Triticum; species Triticum timopheevii. Next base: position 369,993,965 of record OY997274.1, read on the forward strand.
GGTCACACAAGCTGAGAAAAATCAGAGGCACAATTTGTTCCATACCAAGGGAGTTGTGAAGGAACATTCTGTGCGCGTCATCATAGACGGAGGGAGCTGCAACAACTTGGCTAGCACGGAGATGGTGGAGAAGCTTTCTCTCACCACAAGACCACATCCACATCCTTACTACATCCAATGGTTCAACAACAGCGGCAAGGTTAAGGTAACACGTACTGTTCGTGTGCATTTTAGTATCTCTACATATGCTGATTATGTTGATTGTGATGTGGTACCTATGCAAGCATGTTCCTTATTACTTGGTCGACCATGGCAATTTGATAAAAATTCTGTACACCATGGTAGAAACAATCAGTATACTCTTGTTCATAAGGATAAAAATATTACTTTGCTTCCTATGACTCCTGAGTCCATTTTGAAAGATGATATTAATAGAGCTAATAAAGCAAAACAGGAGAAAAATAAGAGTGAAAATAAGATTGTGGCAAAAGAATTTGAGCAACAAATGAAGCCTAATAGTAAACCATCTAGTGTTGCTTCTGAAATTAAATTGAAAAGGGCATGTTTACTTGCCACTAAATCTGATATTGATAAGCTAGATTTTAGCAAATCTGTTTGCCATGCTTTTGTGTGCAAAGAGGCATTATTTTCATTCGAGGACGTGCCTTCCTCTTTGCCTCCTGCTGTCAATAACATTTTGCAGGAGTTTGCTGACGTCTTTCCACAAGACGTGCCACCGGGATTACCGCCTATTCGAGGGATTGAGCATCAGATTGACTTAATTCCCGGTGCTTCACTGCCAAACCGTGCGCCATACCGTACCAATCCAGAGGAGACGAAGGAGATTATGCATCAAGTACAAGAGCTTCTCGACAAAGGTTATATACGCGAATCCCTTAGTCCTTGTGTTGTTCCTATTATTCTAGTGCCGAAAAAGGATGGTACATCGCGTATGTGTGTTGATTGTAGAGGCATTAATAATATTACTATTCGTTATCGTCATCCTATTCCTAGGCTAGATGATATGCTTGATGAATTGAGTGGCTCTACAATATTCTCCAAAGTTGATTTGCGTAGTGGATACCATCAAATTCGTATGAAATTGGGGGATGAATGGAAAACAGCATTTAAAACTAAGTTTGGATTATATGAGTGGTTAGTCATGCCTTTCGGGTTAACTAATGCACCTAGTACTTTCATGAGATTAATGAACGAAGTTTTACGTGCTTTCATTGGACGATTTGTGGTAGTTTACTTTGATGACATATTGATTTATAGCAGATCTTTGGAGGAACATTTGGAACATTTACGTGTTGTTTTTATTGCTCTACGTGATGCATGTTTGTTCGCTAACCTTGGGAAGTGCACTTTTTGCACCGACCGAGTGTCTTTTCTTGGCTATGTTGTTACTCCACAGGGAATTGAAGTTGATAAAGCCAAGATTGAAGCTATTGAGAGTTGGCCGCAGCCCAAAACGGTCACACAAGTGAGGAGTTTTCTTGGCCTCGCGGGATTCTATAGGCGTTTTGTGAGAGATTTCAGCACCATTGCTGCACCTCTCAATGAGCTTACAAAGAAGGATGTGCCTTTTGTTTGGGGTACCGCACAGGAAGAAGCCTTCACGGTGTTGAAAGATAAGTTGACACATGCTCCTTTACTCCAACTTCCTAATTTTAGTAAGACTTTTGAGCTTGAATGTGATGCTAGCGGAATTGGATTAGGAGGTGTGTTATTACAAGATGGCAAACCTATTGCATACTTTTCTCAAAAATTGAGTAGGCCTAGTCTGAATTATTCTACTTATGATAAAGAATTATATGCTCTTGTTCGGACTTTAGAAACATGGCAACATTATTTATGGCCCAAAGAATTTGTTATACATTCTGATCATGAATCTTTGAAACATATTAAAAGTCAAGCTAAACTGAATCGTAGACATGCTAAATGGGTTGAATTCATTGAGACTTTCCCTTATGTCATTAAACACAAGAAGGGTAAAGAAAATGTTATTGCTGATGCATTGTCTCGTCGCTATACTATGCTTTCACAACTTGACTTCAAAATATTTGGTTTGGAGACCATCAAAGATCAATATGTGCATGATGCTGATTTTAAAGATGTATTGCAGAATTGTAAAGAAGGAACAACTTGGAACAAGTTCGTCGTTAATGATGGATTTGTGTTCCGTGCTAACAAGCTATGCATTCCAGCTAGCTCCGTTCGTCTTTTGTTGTTGCAGGAGGCGCATGGAGGAGGACTAATGGGACACTTTGGCGTGAAGAAGACGGAGGACGTACTTGCTACACATTTCTTTTGTCCAAAGATGAGACGGGATGTTGAGTGCTTTGTTGCTCGCTGCACTACATGTCAAAAAGCTAAGTCACGACTCAATCCTCATGGTTTATATATGCCTTTGTCTGTACCTAGTGTTCCTTGGGAGGATATATCTATGGACTTTGTTTTAGGTTTACCTCGAACAAAGAAGGGGAGGGATAGCATATTTGTTGTCGTGGATAGATTCTCGAAAATGGCACACTTTATACCATGTCATAAAAGCGATGATGCTGCTAATATTGTTGATTTGTTCTTTCGTGAAATTATTCGCTTGCATGGTGTGCCAAATACTATTGTTTCAGATCGTGATACTAAATTTCTTAGCCACTTTTGGAGATGTTTATGGGCTAAGTTGGGGACTAAACTGCTTTTTAGTACTACTTGTCACCCCCAAACTGATGGACAAACTGAAGTGGTCAATAGAACATTGTCTACTATGCTTAGGGCTGTTTTGAAGAATAATAAGAAAATGTGGGAAGAATGCTTGCCTCATATTGAATTTGCTTATAATCGTTCATTGCATTCTACTACTAAGATGTGCCCTTTTGAAATTGTGTATGGTTTCCTACCTCGTGGACCTATTGATTTGTTGCCTCTTCCATCTTCGAAGAAGGTTAATTTTGATGCTAAACAACGTGCTGAATTGATTTTAAAAATGCATGAGTTAACTAAGGAAAACATTGAGCGTATGAATGCTAAATATAAACTTGCTGGAGATAAGGGTAGAAAACATGTTGTGTTTGCACCTGGAGATCTTATTTGGTTACATTTGCGTAAGGATAGATTTCCTGATTTGCGCAAATCAAAGCTAATGCCACGTGCTGACGGACCTTTTAAGGTGTTAGAGAAAATAAATGATAATGCATATAAACTTGAGCTGCCTGCAGATTTTGGGGTTAGTCCCACTTTTAACATTGCAGATTTGAAGCCTTATTTGGGTGAGGAAGATGAGCTTCCGTCGAGGACGACTTCATTTCAAGAAGGGGAGGATGATGAGGACATCAATACCATTGTTACACACACAGCCCCTACTGCTACATATACTGGACCAATTACTAGAGCACGCGCCCGCCAATTAAATTATCAGGTACTTTCGTTTCTTGGTAATGATTCTAATGTTCATGAGAATATGATGCTGCCTAAATTGGATACATTTGTTTTGCTTACAAATGAAGGGCCTAGCTTGGAGAAGGATGGACATTGGAGCACGAACAAGCATGGAGATGATGGCATGCGCAAGGGGAACAATAACGGAGTTACAAGTGATGATTTCAGGACTTTGAAGCCACCATAATGGGTGCATGAAGCCTTGGACGAAATATACAAGATGCCACTTCATAAATTTCGTCCAGAGGCTATTCTAGGTGCTGCGTCACCTTATTATTGGGCCAGGCCCATGTAATTTCGAAATACATAAGTATAGGCTATTTTTAGAGTCCGTATGTGTGGGGAAACAAGAGATAGGGTTGATTTCGGACCCCTCCACCAAGGGCCACGAAATTCCCCCTCTCTTCCTCCATATATACAGCCCTTAGGGCACCGTTTAGACTTTGGGTTTTGTTTAGATTAAAAGTTCGTCATAGCTGCAACTTCGCGTACTTCGTTTGTGTTCAACGACCAGACAAAGGCGTCACGGAACCCCACCTTGATCAATAAAGCTTTCATCTTATATTCGCAATATCCAGATTGCAATCTCAGTTTCTTGCTTGTTCTTCGTTTGCTCGCAGGAAATAGACCCTCGTGGTCAGGTTGATCGTGCTCCGGCGTGGTCAATAACCTCTCGGAGTTGGTTTAGCGATTGCTAAGGCGCGACGTCCTCGCACGTTCGTAGTCGGATCATCAAAGTCGACTTCCACCAAAGCGATATTCATCATCTCATTGAAAGACGGGACACTTTGCCTCTATCACTGCGTAAACCTTTGTTTACTGTCTCTTGTTAATACACATCCCCCGGTTTCTTACCATAACCGAGGAGGAGGCTGGCATTTTGGCATTGGCCGCGTCAGAAGATTTCGCGCGTACCCAGACACTAGGGGCTTAGGGTATCGTTCTGTCCGTTTTCATAAAGACTGAATACCTGAGGGAGTGTTCGACGTCTCGAGTTAGGCCTTATATGCATCAGCTCCGAATCATGTCTTTGGTCAAATGTTGGGTTTGCCCGGCTCCTGTGTTTTGCTACCTTACGTTCTGTTTTATCGGCTAACGCGGCACCAGGAGAACTACTGCGATTGTGCCCCGGTTCGGCCTGGCGAGCACCTCAGTAGAGAAAGCCAAAAACTGACTGTCATGATATAGTGAGAGACTGGTCAACCACTCGATCGACTACCGGAATGTCTAGAATTCCTCTGCTTTGACGAAGGACCGTTTCCCGGTCAGGCACACACGCGCCCCGAATTCGGAGAGCGCGGTGCCCCTATGGGCTATATCGTAGCCCCACCTTCGAACTCCTATGGCTAAGTGAAAGTGATAAAGCATTATAGTCTGGTTGCCTAGTTTGCTACGCTACCACCTCCTTCACAGGACCAAGACGTTGGATTAAGTGTGAAAATGCGCCTTTTCGCAAACACCCCCGCACCATGTGCGTGGGGGCTGAAGCCGAAGACTGCCATCTTTCAGGTTATATATACATATACATTAACGGCCACACATGAGATATTTCAATACTTAAACGCACAAGTATAAAAAGCCCTTGTATTATAAATATGGTTTTACAAATCATACATGTCACTTGAACATAACGTTTTTCGAGCACTGCGACTCTATTAAACGAGCGCCATGCAGAACTTCCTCAAAATAGTGCTCGGCGGGTAATCGGCTTTTTTCCGAATCCCGGGATGCAACACCGGTGGCGTCCATCTCTGCCCAGCATGTTTTGACACGGGCGAGAGCCATCCGTGCACCCTCTATGCATGCCGACCGCTTCATCGCCTTGATATGCGGCACCGCATCAAGGAATTGCTGCACTAAGCCAAAATAACTCTTCGGCTTGGGCCTTTCCGGCCACAGATGAGCCACGACATCCTTCATGGCAAGTTCGGACAACCTATTCAGCTCAGCCCACTCAGCCAACCGATCGGTTAACGGAAGTGGACGCTCCGGACTATGGAATTGAGACCAAAAAAGCTCTTCCATTTCGTGATCCTTTTGGCTTCGGAAGTGCACGACTGCGTCCGCCGCACTCATCGCCAAATTTAGATAAGGATCCTCTGCACCCCACAACTGGCCCAACTGAGCATACTTCGGATCCGTGAACTTCCTACGCAGCTGAAAGAGCTTTCCAGCCGCAATGTCTCTGGCCTGACGCAACTCCTCCTTTATAGCCCTCATTGCAGAACGGGCATCCTTGGCTTCAGCGGTGGCTTTCTTCAGGTCCTCTTGCCCCGCTTGGCATTCTCTTTCAAGAACCTCATAGCGGTCGGTAGCATCCTTCAGCTTCACGGCCATTCCGGCCATCTCCTCCCTACTTCGGCAGTGAGCAGCCTTTTTGGCTTTTAGCTCTTCGGCTGCCTTCGAGGCAGCCGCATCACTCCTTCTGGCTTGCTCCTTGGCTCGAGCAAGCTCTGCCCGAAGGCCCTCCATAGCAGCGGCGCCATCTGCATCAAGCATACATGTTGTAAGGCATGGGCATCAGCTCCCTTACCAGGTGACCATGGAGAAACCACCCACCTTGTGACTCGTCAAGTCGCTTATTGACCAGCGCGATGTCCGCATTCGCAACGTCCAGTTGCTGCTTCAGTTCGGCAACTCTATCAGTCCGGCTAGCCATCGAACGCTCCGCCCCCTGAACAGGAACGGCGACATCTTAACACTGAGATTATGATCCTCGGCACGCCGTCACTTCCGACAATGTACCGAGTCTCAGGGGCTACTATCTATACAGGGCGCACTCTATGTGCAAAACTATCAAAAGGTATGTCATTTTTACGTACCTCAAACCCCGTCAGCAAACTTCTGACGGCCTCATGCAACCCGCTCTCAGCGGATGAAATCCTTTCAATCACCGTACTCATTAATGTACGGTGATCTTCTGAGATAGACGCCCTCTCAAGCAGATCCTTCAGCTCCTCCGGCCGTACACCAGTTGGTGCCGAACTCTTCGGCCCCGCCGGACTCGGGGAGACCCTCCATGATGACACCTCAGGGTCGTCCGCGGCAGATGGAGGCGTCTCGCTCTCCATCATCTCCGGACGAAGATCCCCCGAAGATGAGCTCAGCTGAGAAGGGCTGAGATCCGAACTACAAGGTAAAAACTTCGGTTATCCTCAGAAATAAAAATAGGGATGTCCCTTATTACAAAACTCCCCTTTTTCTACTTACGGCTCGCTGGAGGGCAGATTCCCTTGGTGAGACAGTGCGGCCGGGGCTTCTCCTGGCACAGGACCTTCCGGTGCAGACTTCTTCCCCCGCTTTAAGGCCTTAGCCTCCGGGTCTTCGGAAGCGGTCCTCTTCTCCCCCTGGAGGGAGGGATTCTCGATCCCCCCCCTTCTTGAGAGCCTCCTTAGCAGATGCGGTAGTTTTCTTGTTCTCCCCTTCGCCCTCTTCCGAAGGCGCAACCTCCAACATCTTGACTAACACGGGATCCGGCGTGGTCTCAGGGAGGGGGGCCGGACACCGTATCAGTTTTGCTTTCGCTGTCCACTCCTGTTCGAGGGATAGCCAGTTAAAAGGCAAATCTATGATAAATAAACGGACGGTATGTCCAGACACAGGACTACTTACTTGAGTATCCAGGCGATTGCAGCTTAGGCCGGCGTCCTCGGTCAAGTCCGGACACATCTCTTGTGATCCCAAGAACAGTTTATACATCTCCACGGGTGTCGTACCCATGAAGTGTTGAAGAGCTCGCGGTCCCTCCGGATTAAATTCCCACAGGCGGAGGGGGCGACGTTTGCAAGGCAGAAGGCGCCGAATCAGCATAACCTGCGCCACTAGGATCAGATTGATCTCCCTTTCTTGGAGGTCTCGAATGCGGCCCTACAAAAGTGGCACATCCTTGGACGGCCCCCAGTCAAGCCCTTTGTTGACCCACGACGCCAGCCGTTGTGGAGGGCCCGAGTGAAAGGCGGATGGCGCCACCTGCCTGGTGCCCCTAGGAGCGGTGATGTAGAACCACTCCTGTTGCCACAAACCAAGCTCCTCTTGAAAGGAGCCCTCGGGCCATGGAGCATCGGCCCTCTTGCTTATAACTGCCCCTCCGCACTCTGCCAGTCGCCCCTCGATCATCTTCGGCTCCACGTCAAAGGTCTTGAGCCACAATCTGAAGTGAGGGGTAGTGCGGAGGAAGGCTTCACAGACAACAATGAACGATGAGATATGGAGGATGGACTACGGAGCCAAGTCATGGAATTCCAGCCCATAGTAAAACATGAGCCCTCTCACGAAGGGATCCATCGGGAAGCCTAAACCCCGACGGAGGTGAGACACGAACATGACACTCTCACCAGGCTCGGGAGTGGGAATGGCTTGCCCTTGGGTAGGCAACCTATGCGAAATCTCGTAGGTTAGGTACCTGGCGTCTCTCAGCTTTAGCACGTCCTCTTCTGTGACGGAAGAGGACATCCACCGGCCCTGTAGGTCGGAGCCGGACATTGTCGAAGGTCCGAAGTGCCCGAATCTGGAGCCTTGGGTGCTGGAACTCGAGGCGAGGGGCGGATTCGATTGAGGATTGAAGAAAAGGAACAGGCCTTGGTCTCATTATAAAGGGGGAGAATACCAAGAGTCGTCCCCATGACCGTTTGGAACTTGCCTTCGATGGAGGGGGCGTGGCAACGGGCGCGGTTGGGTTACCCACGTCCGTATTGATGAGAATCCCGGAATAAGGGGACACGATCTCTGCTTCAACAAGACGTGCCAAGGAAACCGCTTCGCTAAACGCGCTGAGGTGAAATAATAAAAACGATTCGAGTAAAGGCTTGGCCGTGGTGTGACGTCATGCCACTAAATACGTCAGCAGATTGAACTTGTGTAAATACTATTCTCTCTACGGTGGTATGTGGAATTTATTTTGCAGAGCCGGACACTATCCTGGTGTTCACAATCTTCTATGAATTATTCGGAGGAGGAACCCGCCTTGCAATGCTGAAGACAATATGTGCGCCGGACTCGTCGTCATTGAAGCCTGGTTCAGGGGCTGCTGAGGGAGTCCTGGACTAGGGGGTGTCCGGATAGCCGAACTATCATCATTGGCCGGACTCCAAGACTATGCAGATACAAGATTGAAGACTTTGTCCCGTGTCCGGATGGGACTTTGCTTGGCGTGGAAGGCAAGCTTGGCAACACGGATATGTAGATCTCCTACCATTGTAACCGACTCTGTGTAACCCTAGCCCTCTCCGGTGTCTATATAAACCGGAGGGTTTTAGTCCATAGGACGAACAACAATCATACCATAGGCTAGCTTCTAGGGTTTAGCATCCTTGATCTCGTGGTAGATCCACTCTTGTACTACCCATATCATCAATATCAATCAAGCAGGAGTAGGGTTTTACCTCCATCGAGAGGGCCCGAACCTGGGTAAAAACATCGTGTCCCTTGTCTCCTGTTACCATCCGCCTAGACGCACAGTTCGGGACCCCCTACCCGAGATCCGCCGGTTTTGACACCGACAACTACCAAGACAGATACTCGAGGAACAAGTAGCAAAAGGCGAGCTGGACCTCCCCCGGCGACACCCCTGCCAGGGCAACCTACACAGCACCAGCAAGCCCATCACCCTTGAGGCTGAGAGTTCTGACACCATCGACAATGTTAAGACCAAGATTTGGGAACACTTGCATGGTAGCATGCAGATCTTCATAGAGATTGACCGCCTGCGGGTCCCCGCGGGACCAGAAGACGCAGACCTCCAGCAAGACCCTTGCCGAGGACAACTGCAAGACCCCCGGCTAGCCTTACCGGGGACTATCGCTGGGCCACGGCCAGGCCCGCTCCCGGCAAGGATTTGCCACCTCACCACCACTCCAGTACGACATCTGGTGTGCTAACTAAGCACACGCCTGTGTGGCGGCATGCAGATCTTCGTGGAAGATCTACCATCGCGCCAACATAGCAGCTCGTTAGCCGGCATGGCACTGCATGGCTCTTCAGCCTGGACGTGTGTCGAAGCGAGGAGGGGCAGCGATGGACAGCATGGCTTTTGTTTCCATCCCCGATAAAGTAAGAGGGCATGTAGGCAATGCATTAAATGTGTTTGTCCTACGATGCCGAGCGATAAGCTCGTACACTGTAGCCTGCTTTCCACCTCCTGTGTGCCACTGTGGCAACCCCTTTGTGTATAAAAGGAGGCCCGAGGTGTATAGAGAGAGGATTCAGACTTTTGGACCGTGCTCGCACCATAGCTAGTTCAAAATCTCAAGAACACATATATCCAGACAAGCAGGACTAGGGTATTACGCATCTTTGCGACCCGAACCTGGGTATAAACCCCCTTGTGCTGACTTCTAGACCTGATCATCGTGCAGCTACTCTCCCCACCGAACGTAGAAGGGATTCCCGTGATCCCATAGGTGTTCGTTTCCCCGACTCTGGGTGCACTGTATAGCCCAGCCACATGAATGGGTCTTCCCTCCCATAATCTCGTGGCTCGCATACTAGAGTAATAGGAGTACTCCTATATATCAATTCACACCATGCAAAGTTTCTCGCCTGCGTGCTCTCCCTAGTCACACCTCGCTTGCAGCTTCCTCATCAGCTAGCATATTTAAACTAGCACCTCCCAATTAAGCTCGAGGAGCCAAAAAAGCCTGACGTGGCATTGGGAACTGTGCAATATGGCTCTATACGTAAAGTGCTAGTACTCTACTACTCTGTAGCTTGTGGCATTGCACGCATGGACTTCACTCCATTATTGGCTATATTAAATAAATTCCTCTTGACATGATTCTTTTTTGCATTGAAATGGAGGAAGAAGCTTTGCCTCATCTCATTCATAAAGAAGGAACTACTAACAAAGTTCGATGAGATCCATTACACCTCCACAAATGAAAGCGAAAAGCCTAGTCTCCTTGTATCAAATAACTCAAATGTTCTGCCCCGCAGTAACAGTTGCTGATAAACAGGCTGCTAGTGTGTGCGTGAGAGGAGCGACTGAGTAGGCAGCTATGCTCTTGAATAGAGCACCGAGAGTACCCACTTCTTAGGTGTACTTTCCCTGCATTGATAGTACAGCGATGGTTCTAGAGAACAGTAGTACCCTCTTGTTCCAACTGTAGCTCCTTGGCCCTGTGATTCAAGAGTTCAAAACTGGTGCACTATACTAGATGTACAGTACATCGCACTACTAGTTGAGAAAGTAGTACTAGTACTGTTACAATACGAGTACGTAGTAAATAATAGCCTCACCCCTTCTCTAAGAAACGATCGAGGCGCTACAGTTGCAAGGGACGAGGCCCTGCAGTTATTATGCTCTTATCTCCTCCTCGCATGTTCCCCTCCCCCCGAAGAGAAGGCAGTTCCTTGCTACTCCCATGGATTTGCCAGCCGGTTCTCCTCCTCGTCGGGCCTGGGAGACCTTGGACGATGATCCTCTGGGAGAAATCGCACGCTGCTCCGATGTCCTCACTACCGCAAGACTCGGTGCTTCCGGCACCAACTTTTTAAGACGGGGCTTAAACAGGCTTGGGAAAAGGTCATGCTTGTTGGTCTTCCATGCATCCTCGAGGAGAAGGTTCTTCTATGGGACAATCCTTCGAACAGTTGACCGCTCTCTGGCCATGGTTGCACGTTGATTCCACTAGAGTTGCCCATGTTGAGAGGTAGTCAGATTTTGTCTGATAAACAGGTCCGTCATGGAGTTTGATCATGTAGTACTACTTAGTTATTCCATTTCCGTCCCGTAATTTCTTCGCTGCCCACCATCTTATATATAGGTCTGGGTTGGTGCCAACAAAGATTGGCTCGCTTACCTCCAGCCGGATACCACCATCATTTTGTGCAACATCCACAGCAGTGCGGCCTTTCCCGTAGACCCCTTCTACACCATTGGGATCGGCCTTTCGGACTGGCTGGGCTTGAATACGTATGATGATGCCTACATGAGATTGAAGAAGATAGCAATTGTGGACCTAACAAGTTGATACGAACTCAGAAAAATGCAAATAAGATATCAGGATGTTCAAAGAACATCACCTACATTTTCATGTAATTTTCATTCATGAAAAAATATTGTTCATACCTTTTTGTTTTTAATAATGTTAATAACATTAATTACCTCAAGTAGTTTAAAGGCTGCTTTTGTCCTGAATGCAAATGATATGCACATAAAGGTAATGTTTATCTGAACATTTTGATATCTTATTTGCATTTTTCTGAGTTCATATGAATTAGTTATGAATTTTCAAAGTTTTGGTCAAACATTCAAAGGGCATTAGAGGGACCTCGATGGAAAAAGTAAGGGCAAAACTGAGCAAGATCGAAAAGTAAGGGCAAAACCCGTGGGTAGGAACCAACTAGGGGTAAAAATGCAATTGTCCCCTTCTTTACCATCGGGTTGTCTATGAAATCTAGCAAAATTAAAATCATGAGATATATCCCCTAAACCAACAGTAACAATATCTTTTCCGTAGTCTATCTTAGCATTAACAGTATTCAAGAAGGGTCTACCAAATATGATGGGACAAAAGTCATCTTATGGGGAAAGAACAAGAAAATCAGTAGGAATTTAATTTTCCCACACAAGACTTCAACATCTCTAACAATCCCAATTGGTGAAATAGTATCCCTATTGGCCCTCTTAATTGTAACATCAATATCTTCAATCTCAGCAGGTGCAATGTCATGAATAATTTCTTTGTTTAAGGAATGAGGTAGTGTATTCGCACTAGCACCCATATCACATAATACATGATAAAAATGGTCTCCTATTTTAACAAAAATAACAGGCATGCCAACAATAGGTCTATGTTTATTTTTAATATCGGGTCTAGCAATTCTAGCAGCTTCATCACAGAAATAAATAACATGCCCATCAATATTATCGACCAAGAGATCTTTAACCATAGAAATACTAGGTTCAGCTTTAATTTGCTTAGGGGGTGTAGGTGTTCTAGCATTACTCTTATGATCCACAGTTGAAGCTTTACCATGATCCTTTATTCTAACAGGGAAAGGTGGTTTCTCAATATAAGCAGTAGGAACAATAGGATCAACATTATAAGTAATAGACTTTTCTTCAACTTTAATAGGTTCTACTACTTTCACTTCAATGGGAGGATGATATTTAAACCACTTATCCTTAGGGAGATCAACATGAGTAGCAAATGATTCACAAAAAGAAACTACTATCTCAGAGTCAAGTCCATATTTAGTGCTAAATTCACGAAAAGCATCGGAATAAATGATTTAACACAATCAAACTTAGGTGTTATACCTGACTCCTTACCTTCGTCGAGTTCCCAATCTTCAGATTTGTGTGTAATTCTTTCCAATAAATCCCATCTGAATTCAACAGTCTTCATGATAAAAGAACCATTACAAGAAGTATCGAGCATGGAGCGGTTGTTGAGAGAAAGCCGAGCATAATTTTTTTGAATAATATTTTCTTTTGAGAGCTCATGATTGGGGCATGAATATAATATTGACTTAAGCTTCCCCCAAACTTGAGCGATACTTTCTCCTTTGTGAGGCCAAAAATTATATATATAATTACGATCATGATGAACCAGGTGCATAGGACAAAACTTCTGATCAAATTCCAATTTCAATCGGTTGTAGTTCCATGATCCAATATCATCACATAGCCTGAACCATGTTAGTGCCTTTCCTTTCAAAGATAAGGGAAGACCTTCTTCTTGACAACATCCTCAGGCATACCTGCAAGCTTAAACAGTCCACAGACTTCATCCACATAGATTAGGTGCATGGTCGGGATGTAATGTTCCATCTCCTATATAGGGATTAGCTAGCAGTTTCTCTATCATACCCGAAGGAATTTCAAAGTGAATATTTTTAGTAGGTTCATTAGGTTGAGGAGAACCTCATTGCTCTTCTAGTCGGGGTGAAGATACCACGAACAAGCCCCTCAAAGTATTATTTTCCATAGTAACAAGTGACAGTAAATTTCAGCACACTATATAAATGTTTCCTTACCAAATTCCACCTACCAAAGGCTCTTCACTCCCCGACAACGGCGCCAGAAAAGAGTCTTGATGACCCAAAAGTATAGGGGATCTATCATAGTCCTTTCGGTAAGTAAGAGTGTCGAACCCAACAAGGAGCGATAGGAAATGACCAGCGGTCTTCAGTAAGGTATTCTCTGCAAGCACTGAAATTATCGGTAGCAGATAGTTTTGTGATAAGGTAATTCATAACTGGTAACAAGTAACAAAGTAACTAACATGCAGAAAGGTGGCCCAAACCTTTTTGTAGCAAAGGACAAGCCTGGACAAACTCTTATATAAAGCAAAGCGCTCCCAAGGACACATGGGAATTTCTGTCAAGCTAGTTTTCATCATGCTCATATGATTCGCGTTCGTTACTTTGATAATTTGATATGTGGGTGCACCGGTGCTTGGGTAATTCCCTTCCTTGGGCAAGCATCCTACTTATGATTGACCCCTCTCGCAAGCATCCGCAACTATGAAAGATGAATTAAGGTAAACCTAACCATAGCATGAAACATATGGATCCAAATCAGCCCCTTACGAAGCAACGCATAAACTAGGGTTTAAGCTTCTGTCACTCTAGCAACCCATCATCTACTTATTACTTCCCAATGCCTTCCCCTAGGCCCAAACAATGGTGAAGTGTCATGTAGTCAACGTTCACATAACACCACTAGAGGAAAGACAACATACATCTCATCAAAATATCGAACGAATACCAAATTCACATGATTACTTATAACAAGACTTCTCCCATATCCTCAGGAACAAACGTAACTACTCACAAATCATGTTCATGTTCATAATCAGAGGGGTATTAATATGCATAAAGGATCTGCTACTAGCAACCCACATGTACCAATCTGAGGTTTTGAGACAAAGATCAGATACAAGAGATGAACTAGGGTTTCAGAGGAGATGGTGTTGGTGAAGATGTTGATGGAGATTGACCCCCTCTCGATGAGAGGATTGATGGTGATGATGATGGCGACGATTTCCCCCTCCCGGAGGAATGTTTCCCTGGCAGAACAGCTCCACCGAAGCCCTAGATTGGTTCCGCCAAGGTTCCGCCTCGAGACGGCGGCGCTTCGTCCCAAAAGCTTCCTTATGATTTTTTCTAGTGCAAAAGACACCATATAAGAAAAGATGGGCATCGGGGGCCTGCCTGGTGGCCGACGAGGCAGGGGGGCGACCAGGGGGTAGGGCGCGCCTCCTCCCTCGTGGCTCGTGGGTGGCCCCCCTCTGGTGCTTTCTTCGCCCAATATTTTTAATATATTCCAAAACTTACTTTCGTGGAGTTTCAAGACTTTTGGAGTTGTTTTGAATAGGTCTCTAATATTTTCTCCTTTTCCAACCCAGAATTCCAGCTGCCAGCATTCTCCCTCTTCGTGTAAACCTTGTAAAATAAGAGAGAAAAGGCATAAGTATTGTAACATAATGTGTAGTAACAACCCATAATGCAATAAATATTGATATAAAAGCATGATGCAAAATGGACGTATCATAGTCCCACCGCTGGCCAGGCCATCCCTCGACTCACCCACACCCCCTATTATTCTGCGGCGAAGGCAGCCTCACACCGTAGCCGAACAAATGAACCCTCGTACTCCTCTCCGCGTGGGCATCCACTACCGCGTCTTCCCCAGCTCTGCGTCATCCTCTTCCTAGGCCTCGCCGTCGTCCACCGCCGTGGTGCTCTCGGTGCGGCGTGGTCAATGTGGTCAAGGAATGACTTCCATCGAAAGAATATTGTACGTGGAGAGGCTGACAGCTGGGTCCACGGCCGCAGCAAGGAACTACAACCTTATTACGCGTAAAAATTTTATTCCTCCACCTGACAGCAGGAACCCACGAGAAGGGCCTCTGTATTTTGCAAAAAAAAAACGTTCCCCCCGCTGACAGCTCGGACCCACCAGCTATATCTTCGCACGCAAGGAAGTGCCTCCTTATTACGCACAAAAAAATAAAGACTCCCCCTACTAGCTAGGACCCACCATAGTGGGAGGCTGACTTGTGGGCCTACTAAGTTGACGCGGACGGAGGGCTTTGTCAACTTAGTCAATACGAATGATTCTAGATCCAGTGACCGTACGAAGTCCATCCAACGGCTGTAGTGCCTCTTCAACCTCTGGTATTCTTGCTCGAGCCACCCAAACGAGCGTCGGTCGTGTCGCCTGCTCCTATCTCCGATGGCCGGCTCTGCTGTTGCGCAGGACTGACCGCCCCACCCTACTCCAACCTTTGGCCTGGCCATCCCTCTAATCACCCACAACCCCTTTTATTCTGTGGCGACTGCAGTCTCACACCGCAGCCGAACCCGTCAACCCTCGTACTCCTCTCCACGTGGGCATCCACTGCCGCATCTTCCCCGGCTCCGCGTCGTCCCCTTCCTAGGTCTCGCCATCGTCCAGCGCCTGGGTCCACAGTATTGTACATCGAGAGGCTGACAACTGGGTCCATGGTCGCAGCAAGGAAGTGCAATCTTATTATGTGTAAAATAATTATTACTCCACCAAACAACGGGGACCCACCAGACGGGCCACCGTATTTCGTGAAAAAACATTTCCCCCTTGACTGCTGATTCCCACCAGCTACATCTTCGCACGCAAGAGAGTGCATGACAGTCGGGACCCACATGGTCGAAGCGTACATAGCGTTGTCATTCTGGTCGCGAATGTGTACGTACATACTAGTTGATCGGTCTGTCTATAGGCTGCAGCGATGAACCGTGGCCGAGTAAGGAAAGGCACGTGTCGTAGTAGAGGCACGCACGTGTCGTAGTAGAGGCGCGCACGTAGCATGTACACGTGCGTACATCCAGGGTGCAAGAAAATAAATATAGCCACGTACGTACATATGGGAGGGGTCTCAAACACCTACTCGCGCATACATACGGGCACAGCTCGTGTACATGGAGAGGCAGCGACGGCGTCCTGTTCATCGGGAGGCAACCAGCTTGGACGGAACAGCCGATCAAAACGAGGCATGGCGTACCGCAGAACAGAGGAAACGGCCTTGTGTTCGATAGCCTAGGGTCGAAACGGGATCCTATTCATCGAGAGGGGTTTGGCATACCACAAAACGGAGGAAACAGACTTGTGTTCGAGTGCCTACGGTCGAAACAGGGTCCTGTTGATCGGGAGGGATGTGGCGTACCGCAAAACGAAGGAAACGGACTTGTGTTGGAGCGCTACGGTCAAAAAGGGGGTCATGTTCATCGGGAGGGATGTGGCGTACCGCAAAACGAGACTCCACGGGCTACTGTTCATCTCCACCGTCGACTTCCTCCAGCCTCCACGTGTTATTGTTCATCCACCATCAACCTCCTCTAGCCTCCACTAGTGACTGTTCATCCAGGCGCCTCCCTCCTACCTCCACCAGCTACTGTTCATCCACGTGCTCCTGTTCATCCAGCCTCCACCGACTACTGTTCAACCACCCCTCCACAGACTACTATTCATCCATCCCTCCACTGGCTACTGTTCAACCAGCCCTCCATGAGGTCCTGTTCATCCACCCCTAACCGGCTCGATCGGGGTCTTGTTCATCCAGCGGCAACGGCCTCTACCCCCACAGGGTCCTGTTCATCCAACCCATCAGGAACCGTTCATCCAACCCCCAACAACGCTCACTGTTCATCAAGAGGCAGCAGGTCGACCTGCTTTAGTTAGCAGCAGTAGCGAAGGAATCACTCGATTGGGTTCAGTTAACAGCCAGGGATTGATCAATAGCTTGGGTTCAGTAATGCGTAGCTAGTGCAATCGCTCGGGTTCAGCAGGCGAACGCCTTGCTCGGGTTCAGTTAGAGCCCAACGCCTCGCACCCACGCGCGCACATGTACAGGAGAAACACACAAACCTACATGCATAGCTCGGCCTCGGCCACCCGCCGTAACCAGGAACTCCCCAAAATTTTCCTCGCCCTTGCTTCTACCATGATTTTTTCCATCATGGACGGCCCAAAGAATGTCATGCATGTGCGTCTCCATCCCGCCCAAGACGAAAATCCCATTTTCTGTCATGATTTTTTGTCATAGAAGTAGGAGCCCACCACATCTATGATGATACTGGGTTTTGTCATAATTATCGTCATAGAAGTGTCATAAGTATGACAGGAAAAAAATTCGTTCGGTCCAAAATGTCTCGGATGTGTCTTTTTTGTTGTGCATCCACACTATCCCAAAGGCTTTACTTTGCACTTTATTGAAACAGAAGCTATAAAACATGATTACTACAGAAGATTAATCATTTGAACACACAAAAACAGTAGGTAATAGTATTTGGTTTGTCTCCCAACAAGCGATTTTCTTTAATGCCTTTTTAGCTAGGCATGATTATTTCAATGATGCTCACATAAAAGATAAGAATTGAAACATAATAAGAGCATCATGAAAGACATGGCAAACAGATTTAAGCCTAACAAACTTCCTATGCATACGGATTTTGTGAGCAAACAATTTATGGGAACAAGAAACAACTAGCATAGGAAGGCAAAACAAGCAAAACTTCAAGATTTTCAACATATAGAGAGGAAACTTGGTATTATTGCAATACCTACAAGCATATGTTCCTCTCTCATAGTAATTTTAAGTAGCATCATGAATTAATTCAACAATATATCTATCACACAAAGCATTCTTTTCATGATCCACATGCATAAAAAAATTATTACTCTCCACATTAGCAAATTTCTTCTCATCAATAGTGGTGGGAGCAAATTCAACAAAAGAACTGTCATGAGAGGCATAATCCCATTGAAAGTTAAAATCATGATGACAAGTTTCATAGTTAACATTACTTTTTATAGCATACATGTCATCGCCATAATCATCATAAATAGGAACTTTGTTGTCATATCAATGGAAACCTCTTCCAAAATAGTGGATTCATCATTAAATAAAGTCGTCACCTCTCCAAATCCACTTTCATAATTATTACAATAAGATTCAACACCCTCCAAAACAGTGGGACCATTACTTCTGAGAGTTTACACTCTTCCATACTCACTTTCACCATTTTAATCATCATAAATAGGAGGCATGCAATCATCATAATAAATTTGCGCATCAAAACTTTGGGGACTAAAAATATCATCTTCATCAAAAATAGCATCCCCAAGCTTATGGCTTTGCATATCATTAGCATCATGGATATTTAAAGAATTCATACTAACAACATTGCAATCTTGCTCATCATTCAAATATTTTATGCCAAACATTTTATAGAATTCTTCTTCTAATAAATGAGCATAAATTTCCTTTCCATCATTTTCAAGAAAGACATGATAAAGATGAATAATATGAGGCCACCTCAATTCCATTTTTTGTAGTTTTCTTTTATAAACCAAACTAGTTATAAAACAAGAAAGTAAAAGATTCTATTGCAAGACCTAAAGATATACCTTCAAGCACTCACCTCCCCAGCAGCGGCGCCAGAAAAGAGCTTGATGTCTACTACACAATGTGTACTTGTAGACTCGTGTTGGGCCACCAAGCGCAGAGTTTTGTAGGACAGTAGCAATTTCCCCTCAAGTGGATGACCTAAGGTTTATCAATCCATGGGAGGCGTAGGATGAAGATGGTCTCTCTCAAACAACCCTACAACCAAATAATAAAAATGCTCTTGTGTCCCCAACACACCAAATACAATGGTAAATTGTATAGGTGCACTAGTTCAGCGAAGAGATGGTGATACAAGTGTAGTAATGACAGTAGACATTGATTTTTGTAATAGTAACAAAAAAACTCAAGGTAACAAGTAACAAAGTGAGCAAAAATGGTATTGCAATGCTTGAAAACAAAGCCTATGGTCCGTACTTTCGCTAGTGCAATCTCTCAACAATGCTAATATAATTGGATCATAGAAACATCCCTCAACGTGTGATGAAGAATCACTCCAAAGTTCTTATCTAGCAGAGAACATAAGATGAAATTCTTTGTAGGGTACAAAACCACCTAAAAGTTATCCTTTCCGATTGATCTATCCAAGAGTTCATACTAAAATAACACCAAGTTATCCTTTCCGATCGATCTATCTACGAGTTCGTACTAAAATAACACCATATGATACACATCAACCAACTCTAAAGTCATCTAGATACTTCAATGTCACCACGAGTATCCGTGAGCTGATTATATGATATGCATCAAAAAAAATTAGATTCATAATACTCAATCCAACGAAAATAACCTCAAAGAGTGCCCCAAGATTTATACCGAGAAATAAAGACGAGAATGTGCATCAACCCCTATGCATAGATTACCCCAATGTCACCTCGGGAATCCGCGAGTTGAGTACCAAAACACACATCAAGTGAATCAATATGATATCCCATTGTCACCATGGGTATTCATAGCAAGACATATATTAAGTGTTCTCAAATCCATAAAAGTATTTAATCTGATAATAACAAAATCTCAAAGGGAAAACTCAATTCATCACAACAAGATAGAGAGGGAAAAACACCATATGATCCAACTATATCAACAAAGCTCACGAATACATCAAGATCTTACCAACTCAAGAACATGAGAGAGAGAGATTAAACACATAATTACGGGTACAAACCCTCAGCCCCGAGGGTTGACTACTCCCTCATCATGGTGACCACTGGGATGATGAAGATGGCCATCGGTGATGATTTCCCCCTCTGGCAGGGTGCTGGAATATGGTCTATATTGGTTTTTTTGTTGCTATAGAGGCTTGCCGCGACGGAACTTCTGATTTAGGTTAACTTTTGTGTGTTTATGAATATATAGGATTTTCAGGGTTGGAATCGCACGAAGATGGGCCTCGGGGGGCCCAATACACACTAGGTCGTGCTAGGAGGTGGTGTGCCCTGGTGCCTTGTGGGCAGCAGGGGCCCCCTCTGGTGGTTCTTTGCTCCATTATTTCTCTTTTCTTCCCAAAAAATCGTCAAAAAGTTTCACTTCATTTGGAGAACTTTGATTTCTGCACAAAAAACAGCACCATGGTAGTTCTGCTGAAAACAGCGTTAGTCCGGGTTAGTTCCATGCTAATCATACCAAAACCATATAAAATTGTTGTAAACATGGCATGAATACTTCATAAATTATAGATATGTTGGAGACGTATCAGTGCCCTCCTCGTGGTTGCTGTCGATGAGGTTTGACTTGGCAATTGTGGATCCCAAGCCAGCACCGCAGAACGTGTCCTTTAGAAATGAGAAAAGGGGCTCGATGGCGATGTAGGATGGCTAATTCTTGACAGCGAGCCAGAGAAGATCAGTGGCGGGGCCATGGATGATATCAATGGCGGTTGAACCCGAGGGATTGGGGTTGGGCCATTTAAACTATGACATAGCCCGTGTCAGGCCATCGTTGTCGACGACCTCGATGTCGTAGTTGGCGTCCATGACATACTAGCATACTCTAGCCCGCTGATTGAGAATCTGAGTCTAGTAATGGTATTTAGCTTCCTCGGCGACGTCGGGCGAAGAGGCCGCGATACACCTCTTTTGGCCCAGTCGCTCCTCGAGCTCCACGGGAAGCATAGCCGGGCTTAGGTTGCGATGCTCTGGAGTGGCGGATGGGGATGGGGATGGACATCTATTGGAAAGGGGGCATTTGGCAGGCATCATCTAAGAAACTTAGGGTGGCTAGGGTATGGAGATTGATGGGTAAGATGCACGGGCAAACAGGCAGACGTTCACAATGGAGGCCTTGCGGCGGCAGCAACCTTGCTAGGGTTTCGAGCGAGGGAGGGGTTGTGGTGTGTGTGTGTGTGTGTGCAAGCATACGCGCGTAGTTTTTAGCGTGTGTGTGGGGAGGGGGTGAGAAAATGACGTGGCTACTGAAAATTTTACTATGCGGGGGTAAAATGTTGGGGATATTGAAAATTTGGATAATGCATCGCACACGGTCCCGAAATAACAACCGTGTGTTATGAAACAGAAAAACCCTCAAGCCGGGCAGATATTTTTGAGGGATGTAGGAGGGAGCGGGAACAGCAAACATCACACATGGTCAAACATAATAACTGTGTGTTATCAAACAGAAAAACCCTGCAGGCGGGTAGATATTTTTGAGATTGCGAGGGCAGCCTCATGGAGCCCAACGTACTGTGCTGATGTGAGTGACAGGGGCACCGCGTGGCACACGGGTAGTGTGAGTGAACCATGTATATTGCATCATCCGACTTGTCTAATGTTTATAAATTTGGTGAAAATAATGCGGGAAAGGGCCAGATTACGACACACTTGCATGTGGACCAAAAATATGTATGAAATGGGTGGTTTGTTGTACAACTATCAAATGCACAACTTCGATGTGGCACCTATCTCACAAAGCGCATGGTATTGCTTGTCCCCCCTCCCCCTTTGTGTCAGCAGGAGGGGAATCCTAGCTATGAACGCATGCCCCCAAATAGCTAGGTCTAACATATGACCCTACCATAACACTAAACCTACGGGAGTCCATCATGGTCATACACTGCCCCCCTTTCTTTTCCAGTGAAAGGTGGACCATGTGCGGGACCACAAATGTGTGCTTGTGGAATGAAATGGGGTGAGACCACATACGAACCACCCGTGGGTAGCCCAACTATATGTATTAAAAAGGTGGTGTGATGTTTAAGTACCCAATTCACAACTTTGATGCGGCACATGCCTCGGAAATTAAATGGACATCCCCGACCCCATGGAGGTTCACCTAGAAATGTGCGAAGTAGCAGCCCCCTCACACACACACACACACACACACACACACACACACACACACTATCAATCGGCGGGAGAGGGCATCTCACCAAGATGTATCGTAAAACTGACCAAGAAGAATCCACCTTGGTCGTACAACCTCTCTCTTGTGTGTTGGTCAAAGTGATGGACATCCATGCGGCCCTAGAAATGGGCTAGCTGGCCAATAATTATGCAAGTAGCTAGTGGCCGAAGACAACCATTGCCTGCATGTGGCCCAAACATATGTAGTGTTGATGTTTGAATACCCAATGGAACAACTTTGATGTGGCACTATGCTTTGGAACAGAAATCCCCACACGGAGTGAGGGTTAGTTGATGACGTGTTGTATATATGTATGTCACACCACACTTTGAGCCGGTGACGGGGATCCAAGCATGCATATGTACGTATGCGCTCAAACTTAGGTCTGGAATCTCACCATGACCTACTATGATAACACGAACGAAATAAGAAGAATCCACCATGGTAACCTATCTCGTTGTCGATCAAAGTGATCATGTATGTCCACACGGGCCCACGAATATATAGGATTGCTGCCGATAACCATGTGATGGAGAGTATCATTCGAAGACAACCACTGGATGCAATGTATGTATGGAGGTGATGCGTGCATGTTTGAATACCATGCACAACATTGATGTGGTGCGTGCGTCGTACAGTCCCCACACAGAGCGAGATTGGTTCATGACGTGTCTTGGTGCTGCCCCTTCCCCTGCTTTCCACTTCGAATCGGTGGAAGGGATTCACGTGTACATATTGATAACCCACAAGTATAGGGGATCACAATAGTTTTCGAGGCTAGAGTATTCAACCCAAATTTATAGATTCGACACAAGGGAAGCCAAAGAATATTCGCAAGTATTAGCAGCTGAGTTGTCAATTCAACCACACCTGGAGATTAATTATCTGCAGCAAAGTGATCAGTAGCAAAGTAGTATGATAGTTTTGATAGTAGTAGCAACAACAATAGCAATGGTTTTGTAGCAAGTGTAATAGTAACAGTACCGGTAGTAACTTAGCAAGAACAATATAAGAGAAATTCGTAAGCATTGGATTGGTGGATTCGTTGGATAATATCCTCATATAACAGTACGATTATAAGCAAATTCAATATGAGGCAAGCATTCTTCCCACATTTTCTTGTAATTCTTCAAAACAGCCCTAAGCATAGTAGACAATGTTCTATTGACTACTTCAATTTGTCCATCAGTTTGGAGTGACATGTAGTACTAAAAAGCATTTTAGTCCCCAACTTAGCCCATAAACATGTCCAGAAGTGGCTAAGAAATTTAGTATCACGATTTGAAACAATAGTATTTGGCACACAGTGCAATCGAATAATTTCACAAAAGAACAAATCGGCAACATTAGCAACATCATCGCTTTTATGACATGGTATGAAGTGTACCATTTTCGAAAATCTATCCATGACAACAAATATGCTATCCCTCCCCTTCTTTGTTTGAGGTAGTCCTAAAACAAAATCCATAGATATATCCTCCCATGGAACACTAGATATAGGCAAAGGCATATATAAACCATGAGGATTAAGTCGGGACTTAGCTTGTTGACATGTAGTGCAGCGAGCAACAAAACGCTCAACATCCCGTCTCAACTTTGGCCAAGTACGTCCTCCGTCTTCTTCATGCCAAAGTGTCCCATTAATCCTCCTACATTTGCCTCCTACAAGAACAAAAGACGAACGAAGCTAGCTAGAATGCATAGCTTGTTAGCACGAAACACAAATCCATCATTAACGACGAACTTGTTCCATGTTCTCCCTTCTTTACAATTATATAATACATCTTTAAATACAGCATCATGCGCATATTGATCTTTGATGGTCTCCAAACCAAATATTTTAAAGTCAAGTTGCGGAAGCATAGTATAGCAACGAGACAGTGCATCAGTAATAACATTTTCTTTACCCTTCTTATTTTTTATGACATAAGGAAAAGTCTCAATGAATTCAACCCATTTAGCATGTCTGCCGTTCAATTTTGCTTGACTTTTAATATATTTCAAAGATTCATGATCAGAATGTATAACAAATTCTTTGGGCCATAAATAATGTTGCCATGTTTCTAAAGTTTGAACAAGAGCATATAATTCCTTATCATAAGTGCAATAGTTCAGACTAGGCCCGCTCATTTTTTCAGAAAATTATGCAATAGTTTTACCATCTTGTAATAACACACCTCCCAATCCAATTCCACTAGCATCACATTCAAGCTCAAAAGTCTTATTAAAATCAGGAAGTTGGAGTAAAGAAGCATGTGTCAACTTATCTTTCAATACCATGAAGGCTTCTTCCTGTGCGGTACCCCAAACAAAAGGTGCATCCTTCTTTGTAAGCTCATTGAGAGGTGCAGCAATGGTGCTGAAATCTCTCACAAAATGCCTATAGAAACCAGCGAGTCCAAGAAAACTCCTCATTTGTGTGACCATTTTGGGCTGCGGCCAACTCTCAGTAGCTTCAGTCTTGTCTTTATCAACTCTAATTCCCTGTGGAGTAACAACATAGCCAAGAAAAGATACTCGGTCCATGCAAAAGGTGCACTTCCCAAGGTTACCAAACAAACGTGCATCACGTAGAGCAGTAAAAACAACATGTAAATGTTCCAAATGTTCTTCCAAAGTTCTACTATAAATCAGTATATCATCAAAATAGAATACCACAAATCTTCCAATGAAAGCACGTAAAATTCATTCACTAATCTCATGAAAGTACTAGGTGCATTAGTTAACCCAAAAGGCATGACTAACCACTCATATAATCCAAACTTAGTTTTAAATGTTGTTTTCCATTCATCTCCCGATTTCACATGGATTTGATGGTATCCACTATGCAAACCAACTTTGGAGAATATCGTAGAGCCACTCAATTCCTCAAGAATATCATCTAGCCTAGGAATAGGATGACGATAATGAATAGTAATGCCTCTACAATTAACACATATAGGCGATGCACCATTCTTTTTTGGCACTAGTATAATAGGAACAACACAAGGACTAAGAGATTCACGTATATAACATTTGTCGAGTAGCTCTTGTACTTGACGCATAATCTCCTTCATCTCCTCTGGGTTGGTACCGTATGGCGCACGGTTTGGCAGCGATGCACCGGGCATTAAGTCAATCTGATGCTCAATCCCTCGACTAGGAGGTAATCCCGGTGGCACGTCTTGTGGAAAGACGTCAGTGAACTCCTGCAAAACGTTAGTGGTGGCAGGAGGAGAAGAGGGAGGCACGTCCTTGAATGAAATAATACCTCTTTGCACACGAAAGCATAGAAAATAGCTTTGCTGAAATCTAGATCATCAATATCAGATTTGGTGGCAAGTAAACTTCCAGTGTTCAATTTAATTTCAGAAGCAACACTAGGTGATGGTTTATTATTAGGCTTCATTTGTTGCACAAATTCTTTTGCCACAATCTGATTTTCACTCTTATTTTGCCCCTATTTTGCTTTACTAGATCTATTAATATCATCTTTCAAAATGGAATTAGGAGACATAGGAAGCAAAGTAATATGTTTATCCTTATGAACAAGAGTATACTGATTATTTCTACCATGGCGTAAAGAATTTTTTTTGAATTGCCATGGTCTACCAAGTAATAAGGAACACGCTTGCATGGGTACCACATCACAATCAACATACTCAGCATATGTAGCGATACTAAGATGCACACAAACAGTACGTGTTACCTTAACATTGTCATTGTTGTTGAACCATTGGATGTAGTAAGGATGCGGATGGTGTCTTGTGATGAGAGACAACTTCTCCACCATCTCCATGCTAGCCAAGTTGTTGCAACTCCCTCCATCAATGATGACGCGAACAGAACATTCCTTCACAACTCCGTTTGAATGGAATAAATTATGCCTCTAATTTTGCTCAGCTTGTGTTACCAGCACACTCAAAACACGTTGAGCAACTAAACTCTCATACCTGTGAGCATCTTCAGCAGCCATGTATTGTGTATCATGTTCAGAATCATCTTCATCGTGTTTTTCACTTGCAATAAGAGCAAAAGTCTCCTCATCATAGTCACTAGCGGACTCACGTCCACCATCCTCGGTAACAATCATCAGACGCATAGATGGACATTTGCTCGCATAGTGACCTCCACCCTTGCAACAACGGCATATAACCTCATGTGTTTGCCCTGTTGATGCCATGGATGAAGAAGAGCTCTGTGCGGGACTGGAAGGTGTGCACCTGGTAGATGGTGGTGGTGGTGCCTCTTTTCTTGTATCTCGGATGGAACTGGCGGCTAAATTCAGTAGTGCTGCAGTAGGATGTGAGGACGTAGAGGATGTACGTGGTGCCCATGATGAAGATCGACCTGCAGAAAAATTAGTTCGCGCCAATGCATGTCGATCCTGCACTTCACGTTCATCTTTGCAAGCAAGATGGAATAAATGAGTGATATTATTATACTCATTATACTCTAGAATGGTCTGAATCTCTCTATTTAATCCAACCATAAAATGTGCAAGCATAGCTTCATTATCCTCAACAATACCACATCTAATCATGTCAGTTTGTAATTCCTGATAATATTGTTCTACTTCATTTTTTCCTTGTCTTAAGCGCTGCAATTTTTGAAGTAATTCAATTTGATAATATGGTGGAACCCAACGAGAACGCATAACAATTTTCAAAGTAGCCCAAGTTGCTGGAATAGGATCTAATGAACAATGTTCAGACCACCAAACACATGCAAAACTAGTGAAAGCACAAATAGCAGTAGCAACACGTCTATCCTCGGGATATTGTAAGCATGTATTGCATTGTTCAGTTTCTAACTTCCATGTAAGATAAATATCAGGAATGCATCTACCCTCGAATGGCAAGATATCCAACTTTAGTTCAGGGATGTGGTCTTGATATCGTACCTGAGGGGGTGGTGCAGCCCTACCCTTGCGATTATAAGCATCATGACGACCTGGTGGTGGTGGTGCTGGTGGTTGCACGTAGTTCTGATTTGGAGCAACCTCATCCCCGTAAATTTTCACCTCATCTGCAATAGTAGTAGGAGCTATAGAAGCATCAACAGCAGTAGCAGCGGCACCAGAAGTTTGTCCTGGCTCAAGAGGAACACATTGCGCTTGTCCTGCTGGATCGCAACATGGAGGTGGTTGTTAATGTTGTTGCAACGGTGCAGCAGAGGCGGATGGTGGTTGTGGTAGACGTGCGAGTACATCATTGAATTTGGCGTCCAACTTGGTGTCAATTGTCTTCTCAATGTCATCAAACCTCTCCGGTGCCTTTCCAAAGCTGGCCATCATGTCTTCTCCCTATTGACCCAACATTTGCTCAAATTTATCATGAAGCTCCTTCTTCGTCATGTTATCCCAGTCAATCTCGTCGGATTTTGGTCCTGCCATGGTTAGCAGCAATAGAAACAAGCATGAATATGATCCTACAGACTACTAGAAAGTCGTGGTGGTAGGGTGTTGGAAATCCGTCAAGCAAATCTCAAATTCTTACCGGTTCTTACCCAGTAGCAGTGGTGATCAGCAACCTTTGTAGTGAAAACTCTCAACACTTGGACATAGCGATTGCCAGGTGGTGTCACACGCATGACGTGGATGTATGTGGAGTTGGGAAGACTTATGATATGGTGGTCAAAACGTCAGCAATAATCAATTCAGGCATGCAAAGTTGAATAGACACTCAACGATGATAATGTGCTGGTCCTAGCCTAGACCGTGCTAGGGACACGAGCCTAGAACACTAACAAAATCACGGTGTAGCATGTAAACGAGGGAATAGCACACGGTTTTTTGGCGCTCTATTTTTTTGCCGAAAATCACTATAATGGCGAGTGTCTCAAAACTCTTCCCAAGTCAAAATAACAGGATAGGCACGATTTCTTTGACTATTTTTTGGAAAACAGGGCAGCGACGACCAAAAAGTGCAATAAAAAATCAGTATCATGGCACGTGTCTCAATAGACTCAGAAAAGCCTAAAAACAAGATAGGGAAAAAATATTTTCACCTGCTAAAATTTTGGCCTATAAATTGCCCGGGGGTCTCCAAACTTTTTTATTCGAAACCTACTCAGGGAAGGAAACACGAATATGAAAATAGATGGGTCTCGGAAACAAACTAATATGAAAAGAACTCGGATAGGTTATGGTTTAGGACGGCGGTATATGTGGACTCGGATTGGTGGCGGATATATGGCAGCAGCGATGTATATGGTGGGATGGTGGTATATGGCAGCGGTGATGTATGTGGTGGTGGTATACGGTAGCGGTGATGTATCTGATGTGGTAGTGGTATATGGCAGGGATGAAGATAGTGCGGCGGTTGCGTTGTGATAGCCTGGTTTTTGCCTTCTCTCTTTTTCCCGGATTTCATTGCCTTTGGATTTGTAGTTGGGTTTTTGCATCAACTCATTTGGACTCACACACTTGGGCATGTTCTTAATTTTCACCCAAGTGACCCATCCGTCTCATAACCATCATTTCCTCTATGAAAAATCTCAAAATGTCCCAAGGAATATTTTTCATAAATGGAAAATATTCATTTTCTTCTCTACCTAACACTTCAGCAACATATGCTCCAAAGCTACCCTCATTTTTCTTGCTCCTGAAAATATGAGAAAATTCCCAAATATTCTTTGAACCTTGGCACACCTCCCTGTGTAAAAAAAATTCATACTTGTTTGGAATATTTTTGCTACAGAAAATCATTTCTATTCTGGCCTCAAAATGGAGTTTCTACAACTAGTGTATTTGTCCTTGCTCTAATGAAGCTGAGTTTTCTTGAGCTTGTTTATCCTCCTAAGAAAACCTTAACTCCAGAGAATCAGCCCCAATCTCCTTCTAGAAGCTAGCCAAATATAGTGCCAAAGTTTCTGACCAAAAACTTGCTCGCAAGCTCTAGTCTAATCTGGTTGACCTGGCAGTGTGTGGTCTCTTCCCCTAGACTAAACAATGCACGAACAACATGAGAGACAAGGTTTGGCATCGTGTGGACGTCGTTTTGACCATGCCAGCGTGGTGAACGTGTGAAGACATGGCCCCTGGCATGCGTTCGACGCGCTCTGCCCTGCGCCCGCACTTCTGTGCATCTCGTGCTCGACTCAGAGCTCGCTGACGACTGCCGCACCCCACCACCTCCTCCATATCTTCGCCCTTGACCATTCCCCAGCGCTCACCGACACCGGAGACGCCACGGCAGGCACGGGCACGACGCGGCCAAAGCCATAGTGCGCCTCATGCCACTGTCTTCATCCGTGCCCGCGCTCCTCTGCTCGTCCGCACACTCCAGTCCCCGCGTGAATGTTGAACCCCTCCACCCCTCGCAGACACCGCTCGTTTTCGCTCGCCAGCTTCCAGAGAGCTCCGGCGGAGCCGCGACCCCCCTTCCCCCTCCGCCTATAAATAGCGAGCCCCATGGCCTCTCCAACCCATCCAACCACTCCACCAGCCACCACACATAGTCGAGGGAGACGTTGCCTGGCTGGGCAGGCCTCGGGCTGCCGTGCTCAAGCCCGAGCTCGCTGGCGATCCCCTCTGCTTGCCCTAACCTCTCCACTCCACCTCGAGCTCCACTGACTGCTCCAGCGACTCCTTGGAGGTCCAGTGGTACATGCTGACACTGCTGGAGCCCCTGGAACCGCCCCTCTCTGTCATCTTCTTCATCTCCGGCGAGTCCCGATCATAGCCGCCGCTTGGGAGCTTGATTCCGAGCTGCACCGGTCACCGCTCGTCGAGCCACGGGTACAACTAGGTGCGCCTCGACCCTCTCTTGCTTTCCCTCCCTCTCAAACCAGCCAAGATCCCCTCCTCGCCGGCGTGAGCTCCGGCGAAACACCGCCTCTACTTTGTTTCTCTCCCCCTCTCTCCACACCCGACGGGTGGGGCCCATTGTCAGTCTCTCCACTCGTGCCCGAAGCAGTACGAGTGGAGGCGTATTCTGAAAATACGTGTTCGATGTCACCCCCCCTGGGTGGAATTCTGTTATTTGATTTTAATATTTTTATAGAAAGTTTGCACAACCATAACTTTTAAACCCTAAGTCCAAATGGATTGATTCTTTTTGCATTGTGTTCATATTGAAGAGATCTAGCAACACACCAAAAATGAGATTTTTTTTATGCTATCTAGATTTTTTGGTGAATTTCAGAAGGGTTCTTGATATTTATTTTTGTTGTTTTTCAATATTTTCAGATGGAGAAACCTGTCTTGAAGATAACCAGGAGGAGTGTGAACCTCCTATGCACTAAGGCAAGCCACACAAATATTTGCATGGTGTCACTCCAATATTTGTGATTTTTCCAACTTTAATATGAGTTATTTCATGCATTTAATTATTTATATGAATATTTCTCATGCTAGATATTTTGTCATGATTGAAATGCTTGGTTTACAGTAAGGTTTGCATGCCTGGACTAGTGTGAGGCAGTAGAAGTAGTTTTGTTTGTGTGGTGATGATTTGCTTATGATCGGTAATATTTTTCATATAGAGTTTTTTAGTTTAATATGATAATAGCATGATTAAAATGAGGTAGGTTAAAAACCAGTGAAGTTTAATGATGGCTAGTGCAAGTAGAAAACTTGATGATGTTGATCTGTTTACTTGAAGTGATATGTGACGAATGTCGAATAGTTGCATGTTCATGGCATATTGTGACTCGGGTTGTTTTCATGTCAAGTTAAACCTGATGCTAATCCAACTTGAACATAATGATGATTGAGTCCTGGTGCCATTGAGTCGAGTTTTTCCCAGTGCAACCACATTTGCCTTTATGGGAAGGCCTTTATTCGGTCCGTAGTGATGCCTCTGGTCGGTACCTCCAACGAGGGAAGGTTTTGGGCGTGTGGTACCCTGGCCCGGTAAGTAGACATAATATTGTGTGCCCGTTTCTTGATATGGTATCTTGTCCCTGTTTGGGACCGTTTGTTTTTGCCACGACGGTGGCCGTTGATGCCTTTGGTAGGCACGGGGCCACCCACGACTTAGCCATAGGGGAGTTGGTCGGAATGGCTGGGAGAGTGTCATGGCAATGGGAGTGTTTCGTCGGAATGTCGTTGGTCCACCCGAATGGGACTGCGAGGCCATGGATTTCATGGTGTGGGTATAGTGTGCTACCTCTACAGGGTGTTTATTAAATCTATCGATAGCCGCGTCCTCGGTTATGGACATAGCTCATGAGTAAGTAACACCATGGATCAACATGATTAAGTAATCTTGCACACTAAATTTTATGCTTGGCACTGGGTTTTTGATGAGATCTCTGTGACCATGAAGATGGTCGGTATTCGTGGGAACCAAAGTGTTGGTTCAATTATGATCTGGGAGTGATCACCATTGATGAGGTTGGTTACAAGGTAACCCGTATGGTAAGAGAGTCTGAGGCACTCGGTGCATAAGTTTGTTTCACAGCATCTATAGCATGTTATCGCATTGCATTTAACCTAATTAATTGTCATGATATTGTTTGCCATTGTGCTTATGCTTGTTGTGAGCTTGCAAGTACATTCAATGTACTGACCTGGCGTGTCATGCCAGATTTCAGGACAGTCTTACCAGATCGGAGTGCTTCGCTAGTCTAGATGGTGTCCACATCGGTGTCCCTGTGCTATGGAGTTCCGCTGCGTTGTTGTTCTGCTGCCACGTAGTTATCATGATCGAGGCCCCTTCATGTTCATTAAATAATGTACATATTGTTCAGCCGCACCGTGTGTGCCGGTTGGCCTCGCAATTTGATGTAATATCAAACCTATGTTCCGCTAGCTTCAATAAAGCGGTTGTTTTCTGTACCATGTTGTTGTGTGTTGCCAGAAGACTTGATCTCTGGGCTGGCAATGCAAGGTACACCGGTTGCTCTGAGCCGGGGTGCCACACCGCTTGGTATTAGAGCCACGCTGACTGTAGGACACGCTAGACCGTTGATGCGCTTGTTGAATGGTAGTCAGGTTAGTTTGAGTGTCGGTAGTAGTAGAAATTGATTGCTGCATTGCATGCATTTTATTTATTGTTATTGCTAACCATCTAATGATTGTGAGTGTAGATGGCTCTGGTTCCATTCCCGTACCAGTCTGAGCCCGCCCCTTTCACCTCACCGCATCTGCTTCAGAACGTGTGGCATCAACCTTACCAACGGGTGCTTATCCAGTGCACCAGATGTATCAGGAGAATCTAGCCGGCTCCCTTGTATGAGTATTATGTGGAGGTCACTTTAGACCACAGTTCCCCTTCCGGCGCTTACACCCGTTCCTCTAAGGGTGGTTTCGCTTCCATGCCATCTCAGGCCATCCAGTTTTGTTGCACTCGAAGCTCTTATGGACTTGCGCTGCAACAAGATTCCAATGCAGGTTCATCCAAGTTTTTACTTCTACCCGTCTCTGCATGAGAATGAGCGTATCCGCTTCCCTTTAATTGATCCGACGTACGATCGTCCTTCTAGCCACCTTTCTCGTTATATCATTGCCAATTATCTATTGATCTACGAGTTGGCCCGAGAGCTAACCCAAGCTTGTATAGCTCTTGTCGCTGCTCGTAATAGGAACCCTCAACCTTCTGTCAGGTTTTTCCCGTTCGTTCTGCCAGCCTCGGCTTCTTCTGTCACACAGGTGACCACTCAGGGCACCACGAACCCTTTGGCAGTGACTCCTCGCAGTGCCCCTACTGCGTGGGCTTCCCTTATCTACTCCTACAACCTCTATGCTTCAGTCTCACCCCACACCGGTCCCTGAGGGAGAGCCCTCAAGGCAGCATCGTCGTGTCACTTTTAACCCGGAGGTTTCCACTATCAGCTAAAGATCTGAGTTCGGTTCAAGAGCAGAGCCAGCAGAGCACTAGATCGTTAGAACATTCGCAGTCATGAGCTTGATGTCTAGATGTAGTCGTGCATGTCATGATGTTTAGTTTCATGTATGAGGGTAGTCGAACCCGTCATGATGTTTACTTTTCATGTATGAGTCTATGTATAATTAAGTTGGACCTTCTTTTTATTCACCTTGGTTTTTTTCACTTTCTTCTTTTGGGTTTGTCGCTGGCTTTTCTTCCCATTTTTTGGGTGTTACTCATCTTGCATGCTTTATATTGGAAAAAACCAATAGGATGACGCGGGGAGGCAGCAGCTGTCACGCTTGTGAGGATGTCCCTGCTCGTCGCTCCGCAAGCCAAGCAGCGCATTCCCCCGAGCCGTATACTCCACCACCGCCTCCACCGCCACATCTGCCCTCCATTGAACAAATTATGTGCATGTTTGAAGAAAGAAGAAACAACGATCTGATTGAGCTATTGAAAAGTGTGCAAGCTATGGTTGGGCACAATGGAAATCAGAATGGTCATCACTCCAAGCTATCAGATTTTCAGAGGACCAAGCCTCCCAGTTTCAGTCAAGTTATCGATCCCTTGGAAGCCGATGGTTGGTTAAGGACTATGGAGAAGAAGCTTGAGATTGCTTGCACTGAAGAAGCTAATAAGGTTCTGTTCATTACACACTATCTCAACGGAGCTGCCCCTATCTGGTGGGATAATGCAAAATCCATGTGGCCTGGGGACGAAGAAATTACTTGGATTAAATTCAAGGACCACTTCCGCGAAAATCATATCCCCGCGAGTATCATGAAGGTCAAGTAGCGCGAATTCCTCGCTCTCAACCAAGGAAGCATGTCAGTTAGTGAGTATCTGCATAAGTTCAACCATCTAGCCCGTTATTCTCTCTATGATGTGGCCACGGAAGAAAGGAAGATCGGCGGATTTCTTGGAGGATTGAATCAACACCTTAGATGCACGCTCAGTATGCTCGACTTTCCAGATTTCCAGACCCTGGTCAACAAGGCTCTCATTGCTGAAAGAGAACACAAGCTCGTGCATGACAACAAGCCTGTTAATAATGATTAGATGTGCAAATTCGTGCCGAAGAAGGATGGACAACCAGTGCAGAAGGCTCGTACTTGGTAGCAGACACAGGTTGAGTACAAGCCCAATTGGCATCAGAATGTGAACAAGACCAGTACTCAAGTCAAGAATGTTGTAACCAGTCCGGTACGTGAAGAATGTCAGCGCAACAATTCATGCTTCAATTGTGGGCAAACTGTACATTATGCCAGACAGTGTCCCAAGAGCGACAAGTCAAATGCTCCATTCAGGTCGCAAGTCAACCACATGGGGCTACATCCTGTCCAGAGGACAATCCAAGGGCAAGTTCACCACCTCTCCGCAGAAGAAGCCCAAGAGGACACATAAGTCGTCATTGGTATGTTTCCTGTTAATAGCATACCTGGAATAATTTTATTTGACTCTGGGCTTCCCACTCTTTTATTTCGCGGAGTTTTGTTGCCCAAAACAAGTTTCCTTGCTCGATTTTGGGAAAAAGTATGCTGGTACAATCCCCAAGATCCGTGCTCAGAAGCAATCTAGTGTGCCGCAATTTGGAAATTGGAATCAAGGGAGTCAGCTTTCCAACATTGTTGATCGTTATTGAGTCTGCCAAGTTGGATATTATTTTGGGAATGAACCGGTTGACCCAATATCAAGTATGCATCAACTGTGCGACCAGAGAAGTCACAATGAAAAATCATGAAGGTCGGTCTACAAAGTTCTTTGCTCACAAAAGCATACCCAAGAGAGAAATGGTCTTCACCGTTGTAGCTGAAGAATTGGAATTAATTCCTGTGGTCAGTGAGTTTCCAGACGTATTCCCTGAGGAATTACCAGGAATGCCACTAGACCGAGAGCTTGAGTTTGCAATTGACCGTGTGCCCGAGACTGCACTGCTATACAAGAAGTATTATCGGA
Source organism: Triticum timopheevii (assembly GCA_963921465.1). NCBI lineage: Eukaryota > Viridiplantae > Streptophyta > Magnoliopsida > Poales > Poaceae > Triticum > Triticum timopheevii. The sequence goes on from OY997274.1 coordinate 370,028,889, forward strand.
TGCCTTCCTCCGAGTTAATGGATTTGAAGAAATAGCTTGATGAGATGCTGCAGAAAGGATACATCTGTCCCAGCTCTTCACCATGGGGATTACCCGCAATATTCGTGGACAAGAAGGACGCAAGTTTGTGAATGTGTGTGGATTACCTTCATTTGAATGATGTCACTATTAAGAACAAATATCCACTCCCAAGGATTGATGATTTGTTCGATCAACTCAGTGGTGCAAAAGTATTCTCCAAGATTGATTGGGGGACTGGATATCAGCAGCTCAAGATCAACAAGGAAGCCAAAGACATGGATGACGACAATGAGACCACAGCCTACACTGACATTGCCCCTCCCGTCACTGGTCGCTGGACGGCCACATCCACCTACAACATCTACATGGTGGACAACCCCAAGGACGATGACGACGGCGCTAATGGGGACGGCACCCCTAGATGGGATGGTAACAAGCCCGGAGAGGAGCCCCCCAAATGGCAAAGACAACATCGATGATCCAAGGGGTGATGTAGCAGGGAAAGCAACACGTGCACCAGAGAATGTGACACTCTGGACAACACTGAAGACCTTGGTGACCCTGCCCTCGAGCACCAGTCCGATGGCTCAAAGGGGCATGAGGATTAGGATATCCCCGAGGACCCCAACAATTTTGAAGATAGAAATTATATGCTCCTCTCCGAAGAAGAGATGAGCCTTGGAGCTAAAGACTTCATCGTCCCAGAAGATCCACTCGATCAGGAGCGCTTCAAGAGACAGCTTATAGCCACCGTGTGAAGCCTAAAGAAGCAGCAACAAAAGATAAAGGTCGAACAAGATACCCTCAATGACAGATGGACCAAGGTCCTAGCAGCTGAAGAAGGGTACGGCTATGAATGACAAATAAGGAGCTACCCCAAATGCAAATTATTGCCGCAATTTGACGACAAGGCCATCGAGCCCACACCACCCAGACAAACTCTAGGCAACCAGCCCGATCGCCCCCCTTGAGGAAGGGACGAACGGCTAGCGAGGCCGAGTACCTACCTGCCCCTCCTCGTCGTAAATGCAAGGAGGCGGCACAACTGGAATATCAATACGATCTTCGACACGACCTGGCCGCTAGAGCCAATTAGTCTAGGTCCATCTATGGATCAAGAAGTTATCCTTCCAATAACAGAGACAGATACCAGGCATGGCTCGACAGAACAATGGACTTCAGGATCAATGTTGGGCCAGGATGGACTCCGAAGTTCGACGCAATGTCGCCCGAATAAGGGGTGCTGCTCACCTAATGTGCTTCACCGATGAGGTCACGCAACACCAATTCCCAGAAGGCTTCAAACCCATGAACATTGAGTCATATGATGGAACTAAGGACCCATCAGTGTGGATTGTGTATTTTCTTCTCCACATTCATATGGCACGGGGAGATGACCTCCACGCCATCAAATATCTGCCACTAAAGCTGAGAGGACTAGCCCGACATTGGTTAAACAGCCTCCCCGAAGACTCCATAGGGAGTTGGGAAAAGCTCGAGGATGGTTTCTGAGCTAATTTTCATGACACCTATATCCGGTCCCTGGATGCCGACGACCTGAGCCATGTTGTCCAACAGTCCGGCGAGTCGGCCCGGCAATTCTGGAACCATTTTTTGACCAAAAAGAACCGGATAGTTGACTGCCCGGACGCCGAAGCCATAGCCGCGTTCAGACATAGTATCCTAGACAAATGGCTTGCATGCCAGCTCGACCAGGATTAGTCGAAGACAATGGCGGCTCTCACATCCCTCATGACTCGCTTTTGTGTGGGCGAAGACAATCGCTTGGCTCGTAGAAGCACCAACCCAGAAGACCCCGACACTTCAGAAGTCCGGGATGGCAACGGAAAACCACGCCGCAATAAAAATAAGCGTTGACACAACGGCGCCGAGGCCAACGGCACGACAGTAAATGCCGGATTTCGTAATTCCAAGTCAAGGCCACAAAAGAAGCCCTGTAAAGGAAACAAGGACAGACCCACTAAGTTGGATGTTATCCTGGATAGGCCATGTCATATACATGGCACCGTAGACAAGCATGCCAACAAAACCAAACATAACTGTTCGGTGATTAAGCAGGCTGGCAAGCTCACAGCCGAAGACATGGGCAAAAGTTCCTACAGCAAGGACGATGAGAAGCCTCGCAGGCCAAACAATGGAATCCAGAAACAATTCCCTCTGGAAGTTAAAATAGTGAACATGATATGTGCCACTCATATAGCCAAGAAGGAGTGGAAGCGCACACTTCAGGACGGTACGCCATAGGGCCTGTAGCCCCGAAATTTAACCCATGGTCAGCATGTCCGATCAACTTAAATCGCAAGGACCACCCGACAAGTACCCATCATGGAGGATCAACGACCCTGGTTCTAGATCCCATCATCGACGGATACCACCTCACCAGAGTCCTCATGGACGGAGGCAGCAGACTCAACCTGATCTATGAAGATACAGTGCGGAAAATGGCCATTGACCGATCAAGGATCAAACCCAGTAACACCACCTTCAAGGGGGTCATCCTCGGCATCGAATGCCGCGGTTTGGGCACCCTCACTTTGGAAGTAGTATTCGGCTCTCCGGACAATTTCCCGAGCGAAGACTTGATCTTCGACATCGCCCCCTTCTCCAACGGCTATCACGCCCTCCTAGGCCAAACGGTGTTCTCTCATTTCAACACCGTCCCCCACTATGCCTTACTCAACCTAAAGATGCCCGGACCAAGAGGGTCATCACAATCAATGGTAACACGGAGCGCTCTTTTCAGACGGAGGAACATACCATGGCCTTCGCGGTCGAATACGAAGGACAGAAGTGTCAGCCCACCATCAAGGTGCGAGAGGCGAACAAGCAAGCATGGGCCCTATCTCCAGCCAAGGTGCCTCCCTACATTCGGCGTACATAGGAATATGCCCCCCATGGACGGCCCAACCCAGCAGCACACTACGTGCCTCGATATCACAACTTCACGCTCAAAATAGCATGGGCACCTATGGGGCTTAGTCACCAAAAGTTCGGTTCGACTGTATCATGGCACAATGCATCTTCAGACGACACACAGGTACAATTTAGGACCTATGCGGCATCAAGCCCCACCAACACAGCAATCTCTCAAAAGCCCCTCTTCAAGGACCCGCCGCTGGACAACCACCCGATGATGTTGATCCTTCCAACAAAAGGAAAGGTGAAGACGTGCAGTAGGGCACAGTTCAGGAATTAACCCACACATCAAGGCCCTACGTAAACCTTTCATTTGTAAATATTTCTTCTTATTTTTTGAAAGAATGTATCCTTCCGGACACTTTGTTTGGCAGTTTGAATTGTACGACTAAACGTCATGAGCCTATGGGAAATAATGCAAGCCTTTTTTGGTCCTCATACAGTTATTCATACTGCACCCCACTCTTTGATCTTGTCTTGAACCGGTATGGCACATATTCGCCCTTACATGCAAATCGGCTTATAGACTGGGGGCTCGACCGTATGGCTCGCCCCACATGGTAAGTCCGGCATCCTACTTTCTACTGTGTTCGGTGTCTCGGATATTGCATTATATGCATCGGTTCTGAATTATGTCTTGGGTCAATAGTTGGGTTGCCCCGCTCCTGTGCTTACCCTCTTACGTTCCACATGTTGGGCTAGAAGGTAAAGGGAGAACCACTGTGATTGTACTTCCACCTTGTTCAGTTACGTACCTCAGTGGAAAAAGCTGAAAACCGACTTTCATAATAGGCGAGAACTGTTCGGCGATCCGATGACTGGTATGAAACCTAAAATCCTTGGCGACTAAACCGTGTAACACGAAGCATTTGTACTTGCACAAATCACGTGGTAAAGGCCCAACCCTCGGGTTCGCCATGCGTCCCCCCACACTGGGGGCTGGTTATCAGCCCCCGCTGTCAAGCTTGTATGGCTAAGTGAAGTCATAAATTCGCATAGTATGATTGCCTGGTTCCCCTCCTACACTACCGCCTCCGGGCACTGAGACATTGGCTAAGGGTTACAGTACGGAGGATGGGACACCCCTCGTAACATCTACATGGGGGCTGAAGCCGATGACTAGTAACTTTCAGAATAAAAAACCCGCACAGGAGTCAAAATCAACATATGCCAGTATGATAAACCATACAAAACTCAACCGCATAATAAAGCATTAAAATTTAAGCATAGTTTAATACATAATGGGACAACTACTCAAGGATTACATCCTTGGAACATCCTTGGAATACAACGCCTCTACGACCCAAGCACCGTCCTCACAGCGGCAAAGTATTTCTCTTGGCGCCAATGCGCCTTGCCAGTTGGGGGAGTGATGTAGGGTGGAAACCCTAGGGCCGATCCTTCACGAAATGGAGGGGATCCCACAAAGAACACGAAGAACACGAGGGGGAAAACACGAGGGAAAACAAGAGGAATCACTTAAATCAACGAGAAACGGTCACACATGTGCTAGATCCCTGAACACAAAGAGAGATACACGATCCAAAGTCAACAAAGGACGATACGAACGGTAACTAGTTCAACAGAGGTACACTTGGCATGTCTGAAGGTTTCCATGCAAAGATGTCCCGATTCTCACGGATGAACTTGATGAGTGCACTTTCCTATTTTGGATCCATATTGGCACCAATGGTGAACTGTTTGGATGAATCGCCAGGGACAAAGTCAACCTGTTTGGTGTCATCTGCCGACTTAAACTTCAGCAACGGGTCATGATCTGTTGTTGGCTTCTTCAAAGGGGTCATATCCGCCGGGTCAACATTGTCTTTATAAAACTTCAGCTCCTCTGTTGCACAGATAGACTCAACATAAGCAGAATCACCTTCTTCACATTCCAGAGCTATTTTCCTATCACCATGCACTGTGATGGTACCCTTGCGACCGGCATTTTAAGCTGTAGATACACATAACAAGGTCGTGCCATAAATTTTGCGTAAGCCGGCCGTCCAAATAGAGCGTGATTGGGGATTTTGATCCTGACCACTTGAAAGGTTAATGTCTCCACCCTGTAATTGTGTTCATTGCCAAAAGCTACTTCCAAAGCAATCTTACCAACTGGGTAGGCCCACTTACCAGGCACCACTCCATGAAAAGTTGTAGAGGACGGCCTAAGATCTTTGTCAGTCAGATTCATCCGGCAAAAAGTATCATAATAAAAGATGTTGATATTGTTGCCTCCGCACATGAGTACCTTTGTGAACTTGTAACCTCCAACCTAAGGAGCCACCACCAAAGCTAGCCGACCCAGATTATGGAACCGAGGTGGTTGATCCTCATGGCTCCATACAACTGGCTGCTTTGACCATCGTAAGTATCAAGGTACAGCCGGCTCAGCTGCACTCACCGCTCGCTTATGAACTTTCTGGTCTCACTTGCACAAGCTAGTAGTAAAAACGTGACACTGGCCACTACTTAGCTGCTTCGGGTTTCTATGATACCCTGATTATTGTTGTTGATTGCCCTAATTGGGCTGCTAGTTAAAGCCGCCTTGATTGTGTTGACCTTGAAAACCGGAATTTGAACCGTTACCTCCAAAGCTAGACCCGTGTGAGCCGGAGTCTGACCCGCCGTGTGGTCCGTTACCATTATTGTGGTCCTGGTGAAGGCTGTAATTCCGGTACTCCCTCATGATACTACAGTCTTTCCATAGGTGGGTTGATGGCCCAACAGTTAGGGTGTCAAAATGGTGAAGGTGGTTGATGTCGAATGCTTGTCGAAGTTGAGCGGCGGTGTTGTCGACGTTGAACCATCCCTAATTAGCCGAAACACCTTAGGAAATGGAAAGCAGCAAACTCAAAATCTCAAAGGCAAATGTCAAATGGTGGTTGCAGAAGTATTGGTGGAAACCCGGTCAAAATGGGTTAAGGTGGCGGAAGGGTATGATGGGCTATACACAGTATCGGAGTTGATGGCACGGTCCCTACGTAGCCGAAACACCTTAGGAGACACAACTCACAACCCAAACAAAATTGGGTTAAGTTTGGGTAGCGGAAGTGTATGGTGGACAATCCTATGCAAAAGTTGTGGTGGTGGTTGATGAAGAAGCAACCGTCCCTAAGTAGCCAAAACACCTTAGGAGACTCAAATCACAACTGAAACAACCACAAATGCGATGGGGAACAAAATGGGTTAGGTTACGAAAGTAGGTGGTGGCAATGCGGAAGATATGGTGGAAGCCCTAGGCAAAGATGCCAATGTTCCAAAACTTTGATGGATTCAAAGGATGATGGTAGTATTTTTGTGGCATGGGAGATGTAAAGATTTTCAAAACGAGCTAAAGAACGTCAAAATCGGACTCCGAATGAATTAGTTACGGACAAAATGATGAAACAAGGAATGCTGAAATGCCAAGGGTCCGACATCCCGGGTTGGGGCCAGAAATCTGGGACCTGATGTCCAGAACCTTGCGCGAAAATGCGCTCTAGGAGCCGGATGTCCGGGCAACGGGCCAGATGTCCAGGGCCACGGGACGGATGTCCGCGCTCCAAATCCGAGGATGAACTTGAGGAACTCGATTTTGGGGGGTGAAAATTGATGATTTTGGGGGCAAAATTTGATAAATTTCATGGATGGAAAGTGGCAAAAATTGGGGAGAAGCTAGATCTACTCAAGACACAGTAAATACATGGATCAAAATCAATAAAATCTCATCAAACCAACAAATCACAAAAAAAATTGGGGGCTATTTTTGGAGGGGATTTTCGAAATTTAAGACGAATTCAAGCGAAAGAAGGCTAGAAAATGATGGGGAGGCTCCAAATTTGTGATCAGCGTGGCTCATGATACAAATATGATCTATGGTGGAAAACCTAGGGCCGATCTTTCACAAAATGGAGGGGATCCCATGAAGAACACAAGGGGGGAAACACGAGGGAAAACGAGAGGAATCACTCAAATCAACGAGAAACAGTCACACATGTGCTAGATCCCTGAACACAAAGAGAGATAAATGATCCAAAGTCAACAAAGGATGATTCAAACGGTAACTAATTCATCTCCGTGAGGAGGTATTGAGTCCGCGAGGGATCTTCCCGTGAGGGGTCTTGAATCCAAGCGTGGATCTTCTCGGTAGAGACCGCGGTCTCTCTCGATGGAGTAGAACCACATGGATGAGCAAAGCTCTATCTCTAAAATGAGCTAAACCTATGCTAACCCAAACTAGGAGGACGATTTTAAGTGCATCTAGTGTCCCTAAGTGATTTTGGTGTATTGAAGACTTATAGGTTAAGGGACTAATATGTTTGTGAGTGTACACAGGCTCTATAAGTCGATGAGGAGTTTGATATTTGCGATGAAAGTCGACCCCTAAAAATGTATGTCTTCAGCTGAAGACTGTGGTTCTCCTGAAGATTTTGGAAGTGAAGAAATTGGTGTGACCTTGAAGATTTGGATATTCATGCAAGGATTATGAAGCGTGAAGACTTTTGTTTTCGTAGTTTCATTTTCTCCTTCTTGAGTCATAGGAAACACCATACTGTTAAAGGGGGTCGGGGTAATACTAATGAAAGATCGTGGATGTCGCCTAGAGGGGGGGTGAATAGGCGCTTTAAAATAATTACGGTTGAGGCTTGAACAAATCCGGAATAAACCTAGCGGTTAATTTGTCAAGCACAAAACCTACAACAACTAGGCTCACCTATGTGCACCAACGACTTATGCTAAGCAAGAAAAACTACTTAGGTGATAGCAAAATATATGACAAGAAACAATATGGCTATCACAAAGTAAAGTGCATAAGTAAAGAGCTCGGGTAAGAGATAACCGAGGCATGCGGAGACGACGATGTATCCTGAAGTTCACACCCTTGCGGATGGTAATCTCCGTTTGGAGCGGTGCGGAGGCACAATGCTCCCCAAGAAGCCACTAGGGCCACCGTAATCTCCTCACGCCCTCGCACAATGCAAGATGCCGTGATTCCACTAAGGGACCCTTGAGGGCGGTCACCGAACCCGTACAAATGGCAACCCTTGGGGGCGGTCACCGAACCCGTACACTTTGGCAACCCTTGGGGGCGGTCACCGGTAACCGTCAAAGTGCTCGGGGCGATCTCCACAACCTAATTGGAGACCCCGACGCTTGCCCGGAGCTTTACACCACAATGATTGAGCTCCGAACACCACCAACCGTCTAGGGTGCCCAAGCACCCAAGAGGAACAAGCTCAAGGGCACCAAGCACCCAAGAGTAATAAGCTTCTCAAACTTCACTTCCACGTATCACCGTGGAGAACTCAAACTGATGCACCAAATGCAATGGCAAGGGCACACGGAGTGCCCAAGTCCTTCTCTCTCAAATCCCACCGAAGCAACTAATGCTAGGGAGGAAAATGAGAGGAAGAACAAGAAGGAGAACACCAAGAACTCCAAGATCAAGATCCAAGGGGTTCCCCTCACACAGAGGAGAAGGTTATTGGTGGAAATGTGGATCTAGATCTCCTCTCTCTTTTCCCTCAAAAACTAGCAAGAATCCATGGAGGGATTGAGAGTTAGCAAGCTCGAAGAAGCTCAACAATGGGGGAAGAACACGAGCTCAAAAGATAAGGTTCAATGGGGAAGAAGACCCCCTTTTATAGGACCTCCCGAATCCAACCGTTATGTGCTCAGGTCGTGCACAAGCGGTACTACCGCTTGGAGGAGCAGTACTACCGCTTGGAGGAGCGGTACTACCGCTTAGCACGCTCAAAACAACCCAAACGAGAGAGAAAACACGAGTTTTTGGTCCAGGGCGGTACTACCGCTTAGGATCCACGGTAGTACTGCTCTGGAGCGGTAGTACCGCTCAGGAGCCGCGGTAGTACCGCTCTAGAGCGGTAGTAAAAAATTACATCCGCTCTAGTCGCGGTAGTACCGCTGCAGCCTTCACCAAAACAGCCACAACTTTTGCAAACGGACTCCGAATTCGATGAAACCAAGTTTGTTGGAAAGCTAGCGACAAGGGCTAACACAATCTTGAAAGAAATACCAATAATAAGCAAATGAGAAAAGGCCCAAAAGAAAATGGTGAGAACCCTTCCTCGGAGAAGACCAGTAAAACCTCCAACACCGAAAACATCATAGAAGACGCATGTAAACTCCGTTTTCGATGAACTCAAGCTTGTCATAAAGATGACCATAAGCTCTAAGACTCACAAAGAGAATCAAACAAGAACCAAGAAACATGATGCAAGGATGCAATGGTTTGAGCTCTCGACGAATGATAGGATCAAGCTACTCACTTGAGAGCCCCCCTTGATAGTACGGCTATCGATCCTATAACCCGGTCTCCCAACTACCACCATGAGACCGGTAAAATACAAAACCTATCAAGGGCAAACCTTTGCCTTGCACATGGTCCACTTGAGCTAGATGATGACGATGTTGACTCCCTCAAGTTGGACCACCTTTCTTGATTGCATTGGCTCGATGAAGACTAGATGATTGCTCCCCCATAGTCACTATGGGTGAGCGACTCTTCGGCACATCTTCACAAGTCCATTGACACCACAATGGATGGCAAGATTCAAACTTGATTGCTCCCCCATACTCCATTATGGGTGAGCCACTCTTTGTGTTGCTCCACTTGAACTTGCACACTGCAAACTTGATGACGATCACCACTTGATGTCATCCTCCATGGGTTGTATGGGATCTTCCTCTTGACGCAAGACCACGGAAACATACCTAACCCCACAAAAAACTCTCACGTAGACCATGGGTTAGTACAAAAAGCGTAATGGACAATGCTTACCATACCATGGGAACACTTGGTCCCACTCGGTACATCTTCTATGCTTTGTGAGTTGATCAACTTGATTCACTCTTGACTTAGTCTTGATCAACCTTGAATCTTTCCAACTCTCTTCATTTGGATGATGTATTGAAGGTAAATATGAATGATCACACAATCTTCTTCTTCAAGAGATGCTTGCAATAAGCTCAACACTCATATGACCAATCTTTGGATAATTCCTTAATAGCACCTTGGTCAACCCATAAACTCCTTGAAACCAACACATGGACTTCAAGAAATGCCTATGGAAACATCCTTCAAATATAACTCGATGCAACCATTAGTCCATAGAGAATGTCATCAATTACCAAAACCACACATGGGGGCACCGCATGTCCTTTCAATCTCCCCCATTTTGGTAATTGATGACAATCACTTTCAAGAGAGTTTATATAAGGAATTATGCATCACAATGCAATGCAACAACCAATGATGCAGGAGAATGAGATGCAAATGCTTAGGACCAAAACCAAAGCAAGGAGAAAACTCAGAAGACTTCTCCACAAAACTCTCTGAAACTCCTCCCCCATTGGCATCGATTGCCAAAATGGGTGAAAAGCTGAGAAGGCCAAAATAAAAGGTGTTCCTCCATAAATTGTGTATTTCTCAACAAGAGAGTGGAATGCAATACACATATCCAACTGCCAATACTTGGAGGAAGACAAACTATATTGAGGCCCAAAGATTGCAACAAAAATATATGACACAAAGACATAACAAAGAGAGACACAAGCAATCAGAAGATACCAATTGAAGCAAGCAATCAACGGATATCAATTGAACCAACTAGACCAATGATCCTACATGCCACAAGAAAAAAGATATTATGATAAACGCAAAGGAGGTGTTCTAAAGAAACTAGAGAAGCTCCCCATGATTTGTGCACACATAAGAATTTTTGTATTTGAATACAAAGTGCACAAAATAGGATCATAGCTCCCCCAAAATCAATAGAAACACACATCCAGTGCAAGTGAGCATATAGGAAACAAAGCCTAGAGCTTGCGACAAGCACATGGTTGAGCAACATGTAAAAGAGGCAACTTAAGAATAGGCTCAACCAAAATGATGTGTGTGAGTCATGGCGAAGCACTTGAGAGGACTAAAATTAGGATGAGCATTAAGCATCAACATAGTCTTGAAATAATGAGGCACACGGTGCAAGGCCTATCATTCCCACACACACAACTAGCAAATGGGTTCACAAGCTTACTAATAAGCATATAAAGAACTTATGCTTGTGACAACCCGTGGTGAAGATAGAAGATGAAAGCCTCATCAAGACGAGGGATGCCAATTAAGATGGCAAAAGCCTTGTAAAGATAAGCATGAAGAAAATAATCTTCACCACACAAGAGTGCATAAAGATGCAACGATAGAGGACACGCACTCAAGGCAAAAGCTTTCACGGAGCCACCAAAGAAATAACATAAGAAAGACAAGGTGGACGTGAAAGAAAGGATATCAACTAGAGATGTAATTTCTCTCAAGTGTATAAGGTTCTATGTAGACGAAATCATGATGATGATATATATATATATATATATATATATATATATATATATATATCTACAAAGAAGGATATACACCCGAAATAGTTACACCACGAAGGAACAAGATATCCACAAGGAAGTCATAAATATACCAATAAGATATTTGCTTGAAAGCATAGCACTTGGCTAGATATGGTGTTATTGTATATAAATGAAGTCCAAACACACATCCATCAAGGGCATCACAACTAGCAACAGAGATCATCGTTGGGATGCTTTGAGAAAGGAAACAAGTATCACAAGATATGAAATGAATATCATGCCAAGATACAGCATACACAAGGTTGAATGCAAGAGAGGAAAGCATGAATAGATACTTGTTACCGAGATATCATTGGAAGGATGTAGTAGATACCAATTTAAGGTAGATAGTAGTTCATTGATCATCCTAGCTTGACTCCAATATGCACATGGTGACAACACCTTCCTTGTGAGTGAGCCGAGCATCCAATGCATCTCCAAATGTTCCTAGAAGAACAACACAAACTAAACGGTACCCAAACTCATTGGGACCACATAATTAGAAACACCAATACATAGGACAAACTACACATAAATATGTGCATATAGATATGAAAATAAATATCATGCACATCTCATCCAATTTGAGACTTGGTGGAGTTTCCTCGATATATTGGGTCAAAGAAAGAAAGCATGCCAAATAAAATACATGAAGTAAACATGCATGCTCAAAACTTTCAAGAACCAAAACGAAAAGACAAAGAAATGCCAAGCGAAAAGGATACCAAATGGAGAAATCATCACTTGGAAGATATCATTAAAGATACATCAAGGAATGAGATATCCATCGATACACACTAAAATAAAGATGTCAAACTCCCAATGAGAGGATGGTTCCAAACAAACCAAGCTCTCAACAAAGTTTCATGATGGCACAAGGTACCAAAAGAAAACGGCTTTCCTTCCACCAACACACACTTGATAAGGATCACAAGAAGAGTGTTCTAAAGAAAATAGGATAGCTCCCCCATGATTTGTGCACTATAGAGAATTTGCTTTGAATACCAAATGCACAAGGTGGAATCACCACTATCACTATATCTAGAAAACACTAGACAAGAACAAGAAATTAATAAGATCCACAAGTGGTATGGAAGACAACGGGAGTTGACACAAACCTTGGCTAGAGAAAAGGCAAATAAAAACAAAAGCCAATGTAAAGATGATCAATTAAATTCTACCACACATAAATGACTACCAATTGTCAAAAGACAAGAAGTAGATGGAAAGAATTCCCGGTGGTAGATAGCAAGGATATCCAACATCATCTTCACACCACACACAAGCAAATTGCAACTTGTAGAGATAACATGCCACCTAGGAACAAGATAATCTACAATATCAACACTAGGTGACAACATCTCAAATGTACACATTTTCTAGGCTAGTAATATACATAGCATATTACTCCCCCATAATGTGATACCAATGAAGAAAACTTAACAAGAGGCAATAAGAGGATCCAACATGAGATAATCAATGGAATTTTTAGAATTTGGATTTCTCATGAGAGATATACCACCTAGCGACTAGATAATCTTGAAATATCAATACTAGATGGTATTACTCATGTGCACACATTTATAGGATTGTGAGGTGCACAAAGCACACCACTCCCCCATAATGGATATTCCATTAATCTCTCACAAGAGCCAACTGAGAAATAAACAAGATGCACTAAGGCTCAACGAACGACACACAAGTACATGATGTGCAAACCAACATACACAAAGGCAATTTGGAGACACATCATATACAAACACATGCAAGGAACAAAACCAAAACATGAAAAGGGGCAAGTAACTTTCAATGTAAACAATTTAAGTACAAGTTACCGCACAGAGGCACATTGGATATAAGTTATAAACTTGACGATTTGATAGACTTGGCTTGAGACAATAAGAGTGATGAAGTCCCCTTAATTTTTCATAATGTAGCCAAGTCTCCAATGCCCTCCAACAACACCTATTGATCAAGTTTGAGCTAGTTGGTCCCCAACCAAGTTGGGTCCTAAGAGGTTAGTCACAATAGGCTTGGCTACCCAAATGGTTCTTTGCTTCAAACCACTCTGAGTACCAACAAACTTGGCAAACACATTGCCAACCTTATCCTTCCCAAGAGAATAGACATCATCAATAACAATTGGGTTGGATAAGTTACCACTAGTGCATGAAGAAGCAAGGTGACCTTTCTCACGACATAGATAGCAACGTCTACTCTTCACTTTCTTCTCACTTGATTTCTCTACTTGAGAAGAATTAGCTTGAGTCTTCTTGGGAAGAGGCCTTTCTTCAAATTGAGGTTGAGCATGAGAATGCACTTGTAGTCGCTTCCCTTGTTGCTTGACACTAATGGCCTTCTTCTTCAATGGGCAAGATCTAACATGATGCCCTTCAATTTTGCACTTGAAGCAAATAATCTTTGCTGAATTCTTGACTTGTTTTTGGCCCTTCTTCTTGTTGATGTTGGACTTCTTCTTCTTATTGGAGTTGAATCCAAGTCCACCTTTGTCATTGGGGGATTTTTGCACACTCAAGATATTGTTGAGTGCGGATTTCCCTTCATGACACTTTTTCAAGTCTTTCTTCAAAGAAGTGACTTGGGCCTTGAGCTCTTTGATTTCCTCTACATGGTTAGTCTCAACACAAGTACTAGAGGAAGTATAAGCTTCATCGTTAGAGCAACAAGGCAAGGAAAGCAATTCATCACAAGATGTACCAAAATTGTGAGTAGATGAATTACAAGGACTAGCACATGGCAATATACTATTTTGACTAGAAGTAGTGCTAGTATCCACATGAGGCTCACTAGATGTTACCTTAGTAATCATGGCCTCATGAGCTATCTTTAGCACACTATGGGATACTAGAAGATCATCATGAGAGCTTGAGAGCTTTTCATGACTTTCTTCCAATTTCCCATAATTGCAAGATAGCACCTCAAGTTGAGCCCGTAGCTCAACATTCTCCTTCAAAATGGATGCTTCACAAGTAATAGAATTAGTAGCACAAGCATCATCATTAACAACAAGAGGAGAAGGCAACTTGGCAAGCTCTTTTAAATAAGAAGCTTCAAGTTGAGCATGAGACTCGGTGAGTTTGATGAGCTCACCCTTGATGACCCTTGAGCCATTTTCGAGGTTCTCAAAATCCTCAAGGAGTCTAGCATGAGCAAATTCAAGCTTAGCATTTTTAGTTTCAAAAACATTGGCCACCTCAAGGGCTCTATCAGTAGATTCCTTCACTCTAGACAATTCTAGAGCAAAAGTCTCCTCAAGAGATTCCTTGGTGGTTTGTTCAAGTTCAAGAGCTTGAGAGAGGTCCGCAATCTCATTAGCGTAATCACGCCCATGACCTTCCATTTTATCAATGGTGACCTCATGCTCCTCAAGACGAGATTCCAACTCATCAATATATTTCTTGCTCTCAATAGCAATCGACATAATTTCCATGAAGTTGGAACGAGCAATTTTATTTTTATGAAGAGCTTTAAAAACCATTTCCCCCTTAATTTTTAAGGAGGCAACATTATCATTCTCTTCATCATTATCCTCATCATCGTTAGCATCAACATCATCATCAAGAGACATATTGGGGTACAAAGTAGGAGATACCTTTGATGCCTTAGCCATAAGGCAAAACGCAATAGATGATGATGTAGGATCCCTTGAGGCACCATTAAACACCACATCTTGTTCCATGGAGTGTTCGGTTTCCTCTACATTGTTAGCACAACAATTCGAGGAAATAGATGCATTTTTATCATGGCAACAAGACATAGCAAGCATATCATCATGATATTTAGTCAAGCAATTTCTACATGATATGCAAGGACTATCAACACAAGCATGTGAAACATTTGGAGTGCTCGAAGTGTTAAAGCCCAAAGAGGGAGCATTGCAATAATATAGTGATGATGGATCATCCACAATAAGCATACTATCATCATTGCAATGACCAACACTACTCACCATATCATTACCTTGTGGCAAACCACATGTAGGTGAAGTAGAAGAAGTTGAGAAGACTATATGACCGGAGGTGGAGGGAGAACAACCATCCCCACAAATCTTGGACACACCATATTTATCTTGAAGCTTTGTCCATAACTCATGAGCATCCCGGAACGGCATGAGTTGAAAAATAACTACATTGCTCAAAGCATCGAAAAGCACATTAGAGGCTTGAGCATTGAGATAAGAGTTTTTCTCATCCTCTAAAGATAATCTTTGGGGATCCTTTGGAGGAGAAAAACCCATATCTACAATTCGCTCTAAATTTGGGTCCATGACCCTAAAGAGATTAAGCATGCGAATTACCCAAACATCAAAATTTGTGCCATCGAAACTAAGAGTGTCAGAGAATCCTAATCCTCTAGTCGACATCTTTACTCTCTAGGCGGTTAAGCCCAACAAAGAGAGAAGAGGCTCTGATACCAATTGAAAGATCGTGGATGTCGCCTAGAGGGGGGTGAATAGGCGCTTTAAAATAATTACGGTTGAGGCTTGAACAAATGCGGAATAAACCTAGCGGTTAATTTGTCAAGTACAAAACCTACAACAACTAGGCTCACCTATGTGCACCAACGACTTATGCTAAGCAAGAAAAACTACTTAGGTGATAGCAAGATATATGACAAGAAATAATATGGCTATCACAAAGTAAAGTGCATAAGTAAAGAGCTTGGGTAAGAGATAACCGAGGCATGCGGAGACGATGATGTATCCCGAAGTTCACACCCTTGCGGATGGTAATCTCCGTTTGGAGCGGTGTGGAGGCACAATGCTCCCCAAGAAGCCACTAGGGCCACCGTAATCTCCTCACGCCCTCGCACAATGCAAGATGCCGTGATTCCACTAAGGGACCCTTGAGGGCGGTCACCGAACCCGTACAAATGGCAACTCTTGGGGGCGGTCACCGAACCCCAACACTTTGGCAACCCTTGGGGGCGGTCACCGGTACCCGTCAAATTGCTCGGGGCGATCTCCACAACCTAATTGGAGACCCTGACGCTTGCCCGGAGCTTTACACCACAATGATTGAGCTCCGAACACCACCAACCATCTAGGGTGCCCAAGCACCCAAGAGGAACAAGCTCAAGGGCACCAAGCACCCAAGATTAATAAGCTTCTCAAACTTCACTTCCACGTATCACCGTGGAGAACTCAAACCGATGCACCAAATGCAATGGCAAGGGCACACGGAGTGCCCAAGTCCTTCTCTCTCAAATCCCACCGAAGCAACTAATGCTAGGGAGGAAAATGAGAGGAAGAACAAGAAGGAGAACACCAAGAACTCCAAGATCAAGATCCAAGGGGTTCCCCTCACATAGAGGAGAAAGTGATTGGTGGAAATGTGGATCTAGATCTCCTCTCTCTTTTCCCTCAAAAACTAGCAAGAATCCATGGAGGGATTGAGAGTTAGCAAGCTCGAAGAAGGTCAACAATGGGGGAAGAACACAAGCTCAAAAGATAAGGTTCAATGGGGAAGAAGACCCCCTTTTATAGGACCTCCCGAATCCAACCGTTATGTGCTCAGGTCATGCACAAGCGGTACTACTGCTTGGAGGAGCGGTACTACCGCTTAGCACGCTCAAAACAACCCAAACGAGAGAGAAAACACGAGTTTTTGGTCCGGGGCGGTACTACCGCTTAGGAGCCATGGTAGTACTGCTCTGGAGCGGTAGTACCGCTCAGGAGCCGCGGTAGTACCGCTCTAGAGCGGTAGTAAAAAATTACATCCGCTCTAGTCGCGGTAGTACCGCTGCAGCCTTCACCAAAACAGCCACAACTTTTGCAAACGGACTCCGAATTCGATGAAACCAAGTTTGTTGAAAAGCTAGCGACAAGGGCTAACACAATCTTGAAAGAAATATCAATAATAAGCAAATGAGAAAAGTCCCAAAAGAAAATGGTGAGAACCCTTCCTCGGAGAAGACCGGTAAAACCTCCAACACCGAAAACATCATAGAAGACGCATGCAAACTCCGTTTTCGATGAACTCAAGCTTGTCATAAAGATGACCATAAGCTCTAAGACTCACAAAGAGAATCAAACAACAACCAAGAAACATGATGCAAGGATGCAATGGTTTGAGCTCTCGATGAACGATACGATCAAGCTACTCACTTGAGAGCCCTCCTTGATAGTACGGCTATCGGTCCTATAACCCGGTCTCCCAACTACCACCATGAGACCGGTAAAATAGAAAATCTATCAAGGGCAAACCTTTGCCTTGCACATGGTCCACTTGAGCTAGATGATGACGATGTTGACTCCCTCAAGTTGGACCACCTTTCTTGATTGCATTGGCTCGATGAAGACTAGATGATTGCTCCCCCATAGTCACTATGGGTGAGCGACTCTTCGGCACATCTTCACAAGTCCATTGACACCACAATGGATGGCAAGATTCAAACTTGATTGCTCCCCCATACTCCATTATGGGTGAGCCACTCTTTGTGTTGCTCCACTTGAACTTGCACACTGCAAACTTGATGATGATCACCACTTGATGTCATCCTCCATGGGTTGTATGGGATCTTCCTCTTGACGCAAGACCACGGAAACATACCTAATCCCACAAAGAACTCTCACGTAGACAATGGGTTAGTACACAAAGCGTAATGGACAATGCTTACCATACCATGGGAACACTTGGTCCCACTCGGTACATCTTCTATGCTTTGTGAGTTGATCAACTTGATTCACTCTTGACTTAGTCTTGATCAACCTTGAATC
This sequence comes from Triticum timopheevii, assembly GCA_963921465.1. NCBI lineage: Eukaryota > Viridiplantae > Streptophyta > Magnoliopsida > Poales > Poaceae > Triticum > Triticum timopheevii. The sequence goes on from OY997274.1 coordinate 370,046,986, forward strand.
TTTCCAACTCTCTTCATTTGGATGATGTATTGAAGGTAAATATGAATGATCACACAATCTTCTTCTTCAAGACATGCTTGCAATAAGCTCAACACTCACATGACCAATCTTTGGATAATTCCTTAATAGCACCTTGGTCAACCCATAAACTCCTTGAAACCAACACATGGACTTCAAGAAATGCCTATGGAAACATCCTTCAAATATAACTCGATGCAACCATTAGTCCATAGAGAATGTCATCAATTACCAAAACCACACATGGGGGCACCGCATGTCCTTTCAACTAAGCAAACTGATTTCCAAGTGATGCTCATCTCAAAATCCTACACCTACCCAATCCTTTCGAGTGAAGCCATTGGAAATCTCATATCAGTTCATCAATTTCTTCAGTGACAGAGACGAAGATCTTCTGGTCTCTGAGGAATTTGTTCTGACTGAGGAGTTAGGAATTTGCCAGTGCGGATTGCCTACACAGTGAGGAACATGATAGCCCCGAGGAATTTGAACCTTAAATATCCGACCGTTGTTGTGCTATGAGCCAGATGTCCAAAAATATCTTCCACCTAACGGTCATATCATTGAAGGACATTTATGTCTTACCATGTCGGGCTACTCCCTAGGCTATAAATAGCCGCCCCCTACAACCACTAGCTGGTTGGCTGCTCCGCGAGAAACTGACACCTGTCATAGAGAGCATCCCATCCTCCGAGGACTTTGAGCGAAAATCATCAAGTGAGGAAAACCCAAAACCCAAATCCAAACACTTACAAACCCAAAGTGATTGAGCATCACTGAAGAGATTGTTCCTGTGTGGAACCGATGCTTGTCACCTTTGAGGACTATGTATCCTCCAGACGGTTAGGCGTCATGGTCTGAGCATCCAAGAGGAATTGTGGATCGTTGAGTGACCAAGTTTGTGAAGGTTTGGAAGTCACCTGTGAAGACTTACCACGAGTGTTGGGCGAGGTATGTGTGACTTTAGCTCAAGGATAATACGGTGAGGACTGTGTGTCCGATACTGTGTGTCCTCGAGTTTAAATACTCAGCCGCTCCAACCAGACGTACAACTATCACAGCGGTTGGAACTGGTCTACCAAATCATTGTCTTCATCAAGCCAACTGGTTCTATTTCCTCAACCCTTTCATTTCCTCATTCATGTGTTGATGAACCTGATCATTACTATTTGAAGACTTTGACTGAAGACTTTCTCTATTTCCTTAATCCAATTTCTTCAGTCACATTGTCTTCAGCCTCCTTATCATGTTTTCCCGCTATCTGTTCAATGTGCTTGTTTTCATTTCATCATGATGACTATGTTGTTGCTCTGTTATGCTTATACCTGAGTACTTATTCCACTGCTAGTGTGTCGTTGCTTAGGAATTTCTTCACCTAGAAATTCCTCGGTGATGAATTTGTAAAAATCGCCTATTCACTCCCCCTCTAGTCGATATAACGCACTTTCAATTGGTATCAGAGCAAGGTACCCCCTTGTTTTGTGTGGTTTTAGTTTAACCACCTGGAGTTTTAGTTATGTCGACTGCAGGAATGAAGAAAGTGACATGCCCTATCTTTGACGGTCATGATTATCCCAAGTGGAAGGCCATGATGAGGAAGGGCCTCGTGGCAATGAATAGCAAGCTGTGGACCGTCACGGAGATTGACCTCACTGACTTATGCAAGATGGCAGAAGCTGATGATATTCGCAAGTACACTCTGCTTAACCTCACTGCAAAGGACATCATCTGCTCCTCCTTATCCCAAAATCAGTTCAGGAACATCATGCATCTCAACCATGCAAATCTTATCTAGGACCGACTCTCTGAGTTCTATGAAGGTCATCGAACTCGTCATGATCCTTGGTTCGATGATTTCAAGGAATCCCTCAAGGAGATGACTTCCGCTCTAGAATCATCATCCTCTGCACCATGCCTTATGGCAAAAGGTGCCAAGGTAACTGAATGCTACCTTACTGAATCTAGTGATGATGAATCTGGTGATGAATTTGGACCCAACTACACTAAACTTGCTTCCCTTGCCACTAAACAACAAAGATCTTTGGAAAAAGTTCAAAACATGCTTGATGAAAGCGATGAGGGTGAGGAATTGAATCGAACTAAGACTTTGACTGATAATCTTCAGAGACTTTAGTCTAAGTTTGATAATCTTCAAATCATCATAACACTCTCTTAACTAATCATGAGAAGCTTTCTTATGAATTTCTTCAGAGAAAGCAAGATCTTGAGAAGTTAAAAGTGAGTTATGAAGATCTTCAGAAGGAAAACGATTCATTGCTTGCTCAACAGATCAGTTCTTCTCAGGAAGAATTTATTCCACCATGACTGAAATGCATTGAGCGTGAATCTGCTAATTCTTCACTTGAATGTTCAAATGCTTCTATTGCTGAAAATTCTTCAACTGTCTCTCTGGTCACAAATTCCTCATCTGCGGATACCACAAGTATCACTGACGATAATGCAGGGTTGAAGGAATTGTATGTGACAGGCATATACAAGAGCCTCAAAGGGCATCTGACTCTTTGTGATGTGCTCAAAAAGTAGATCTTGAACAGGAACCCTAGGAAAGAGGGTATTGCCTTTGAGAGGAAACTCAATGCTGATGGGGCCTAATGGAAACCTGAGCTGTACCCCAAAACCTCATGGGTTGCTGCGAAAGGACCTTCCGTAGATCCATGCACATTATCTGGCTTTACTTCTGAATCTTCATATTCCTCTAATGAGTCATTTTACTCCAACTATAAACTGTTCAAGAATCAGAATGGTGAAGTATTTGCTCGATATGTCGGAACTAACTGCAGGAATGGTACTCCTATAAAGACAATCTGGGTTCCCAAAAGGTGCCTTGAAAATCTTCAGGTGAATGTCATCATGACACCACCTATGAAGAATAGGAACCCCAGATCAAATTCTTCGTATGGATCAAAATCTTCATATGGATCCAAGTCCTCTTATGGACCGAATTCTTCATCTGGATCTAATTCCTCATGTGGATCCAAATTCTCATATGAACATCATTGTGCTAACACTTCTGTTTAGCAGCGAAAGTCCAAAGGCTATGAATATGTGCATTATTCTTCAAACCATTATGTTCATAAGTCCTCGAAGAATTTCTCTGCTTATTCATATGCTTATCCTAACCCCTCTTCTGTGAAACAAAGTGCACTAGCTTCAATGCCATCTTTTTCTTATGGAGCTCGCAGAATGATCAACTCTTTGACACACCTTCAAATGTGGGTGGTGAAGAAAAAGAACTAATCTCTTATGTAGGGTCGGGTCTCCAGACGAACTTAATTGTCCGAAGAATTTGCTGGAGACTTGAATGGACGCAAGATAATCTCTTATGGCACCAACTTACTCATTTCTCACGTCCTCATAATTGCTATATCTGTTACTGTTGATGAAATTCATATCATATTCTTCACTGATGAAGTATATGGGTTCATAAGTTGCACTAATTCATCTTCAGGATGAACAACACAAAGCTACTGAGTGGGTCCTCGATAGTGGATGTACAAATCACATGACCGATGACAGGAACTTATTGATGGACACTGCTTTACCTTCGTCTCATCTAAAGCATATCACCTACGCTGACAAAGGCAAAAGCAAGGTATTGAGTCTAGGTAGGGTTGCGATCTCAAAGGATAGACACATGGACAAAGTCATGCTTGTCGAGTCCTTAGGATTCAACTCATGTCTATCTCAATGCTTTGTGATCTTGATATGGTTGTCGTCTTTGGCAAATATCTTTGCATTGTGCTAATGGGATCTAACAATTCCAATGTCTTCAAAGGCTTTAGGAAAGGAGACTTGTATGTTGTTGATTTCTCTGTAGGATCACGGCCTGCCACATGTCTACTTGCAAAAGCTTCAGAAGGGTGGTTATGGCATCGATGACTTGGTCATGCTAGGATGAGGAACTTACATACACTCATGAAGAAGAAGCATGTCACTGGCATCGAGGGTGTCAAATTCCTCAAAGATCATCTTTGTGGGGCTTGTGAGGTTGGAAAGATCACCAGAGCCAAGCATCCCTCAAAGACTATCATGACCACCTCTCGTCCCTTTGAATTACTTCACATGGATCTCTTTAGCCCTACTCATTATGCCTCGTTCACTAATTCTACATCATTATATGGCTTTGTCATTGTAGATGATTATGCTCGTTACACCTGGGTGCATATAATCACTTACAAAAATGAAGTGTAGGAAGTATTCAAACGATTTTCCTCAAGAGCATCTATGAATTTCGGAGTGAAGATCAAGCATATCAGGAGTGATAATGGAACCGAGTTCAAGAATACTGGTCCCGATGAATATCTTTATATACTTGGTATTACTCACAAGTTATCTGCTCCCTATACTCCTCAGCAGAACGGCATCGTGGAGCGCAATAACAGGATTCTTGTTGAGATGGGTCACACTATGCTTGATGAATACAAGACTCCATGGTGTTTTTGGCCAGATGCTATTGATACTGCATGCAACATCATCAACAGAGTATATCTTCACAAATTCTTCAAAAAGACCTCATGTGAACTCCTCACTGACAAGAAACCCAATGTAAGTTATTTCAAAGTCTTCGGTGCTAAATGTTGGATTACAGATCCTCACCACCACTCTAAATTTGCACCGAAAGCACATGAGGGTTTTATGCTTGGTTACGGAAAGGACTCGCACACCTATAGAGTCTTCAACACCTATCATCACAAGGTTGTTGAAACTATAGATGTGCGGTTCGATGAAACAAATGGCTCACAAAGAGAGCACCTACCTCCTGTGCTAGATGAAATGTCACCTGAGGAATCCATCAAGTTCAAGGATACTGAGGATGTCATCCCTACCGAAGAATCTGCAGAAGTCATTCCGGATCATGAAGAAAATCATGCTGGTGCTACTGAAGAAAATGGCCCTGAAGAAATTGTTGGGCCTAATCAAAGTCGTCAACCTGCTCATCCTCACGTTGCAAACGAAGTGCAGATTGAGAAAATTATCAACGACATCAACGCACCAGGTCCTCTCACACGCTCAAAAGCTTCACATTTGTCTAAATTTTGTGGGCATTTTGTGTTTGTCTCTATCACAGAGCCCACCAAAGTTGATGAAGCATTCATGGAATCTGAGTGGATTCAAGCTATGGAAGATGAATTGCATCAATTCGAGCTCAAAAATGTGTGGGAGCTTGTCAAGCGACCAGACCCACGAAAGCACAACATCGTCGGCACCAAATGGATCTACCGCAACAAAAAAGATGAAATTGGCCTTGTGGTGAGGAATAAGGCTTGTCTTGTAGCTCAAGGCTACACACAGGTTGAAGGAATTGATTTCGATGAAACTTTTGCACCTGTTGCTAGACTTGAAGCTATTCGCATATTGCTTGCTTGTGCTAACCATCATAATATCATCTTACATCAAATGGGTGTGAAAAGTGCATTCCTCAATGGTAAGCTTGTGGAATAAGTATATGTTGCTCAACCACCGGGTTTTGAGGATCCAAAATTTCCAGATCACGCCTACAGACTCAACAAGGCCCTCTATGGCCTCAAGCAAGCACCTTGGGTGTGGTATGATACATTGAAGGAATTCCTCATGAAGAAAGGCTTCAAACCTGGTTCACTCGACCCAACTCTTTTCACCAAAGCATATGATGATGAATTATTCGTGTGCCAAATATACATGGATGATATTATCTTTGGTTGTACTAACCAACGTTACAGTGAGGAATTTGCCTATATGAAATGTCCATGATGGGAGAGTTGCAATTCTTCTTAGATCTTCAAATTCGTCAACAACACAATGGCATATTCATATACCAGGAGAAATACCTCTAGGATGTGTTGAGGAAATTTGGCATGCAAGATTGCAAAGGCGTCAAAATCCCTATGCCCACAAATGGCCATCTATGCACTGATGAAAATGGTAAAGACTTTGATCAAAAGGTATACCACTCCATGATTGGCTCTTTATTGTATCTATGTGCATCTAGGCTGGATATTATGCTTAGTGTTTGCATGTGTTCCCGATATCAAGCTAAACCGAAGGAATCACACCATAAGGCTATGAAGCATACTCTTCGATATCTAGCTCACACTCCAACACTTTGATTATGGTATCCCAAGGGCTCTTCTTTTGATCTCATTGGATATTCTGACTCTGACTATGTTGGTGATCGAGTGGACCGCAAGTCAACATCAGGGACATGTCATTTCCTTGGACGATCCTTGGTATGTTGGTCCTCGAAGAAGCAGAACTGCATATCACTCTCTACTGCTGAAGCTGAGTACATTGCTGCTGGATCTTGCTGTGCTCAATTGCTATGGATGAAGCAAACCCTCAAGGACTATGGCATCAATGTGAAGAATGTGCCACTCTACTGCGGCAATGAGAGTGCTATCAAGATTGCTCACAACTCAGTTCAGCACTCGAAGACAAAGCACATCCAGATTCATCATCATTTTCTTCGTGACCATGTGTTGAAGGGTGACATCTCCATCGACCATGCAAATACTGAAGATCAGCTGGCCAATATCTTCACAAAGCCCTTGATGAGAAGAGATTTAGCAAGTTGCGGTGTGAGCTAAATATCTTAGAATCTTCGAATGTTCTTTGAAAAGGACACACATCCTAACACTTATGGAAACTTTATGACTTAGATGTGCAACACACGAAGTAACGTTTTTCTTCAATCAATGAAGACTAACCCTCTAAGTGTGAAGAAATTAATGAAGAATTTGATTCTCAGAACCCCACGACAATTGTACGTGGCGTCTGAAATCATCATTCTTACACAGTGGCTTATGCCACCAACCAAAGTTGAAAATCTTCAATTTGTTTTTTACAGTTTCTTCAGATTTTTTCAAATTCTTCAACTTTGCAAGTTCCTCAGTCTTTTCGTCGTTGTTCTTCATTGCTATATATATATATATAAACACTATTCTGATCACATGATCAGAATAATATTCTGATCACAACATGAACTTCCCGAGTAACGCGCCTGACCTTCCCCGAGTACTAGGTTGAACTTCAGCTAAAAGGTGTATGGGGCTTGCAATATACCGTTGGAAAGTTATGGACACCAGTATCATGACCCAAGTTAAATTTTTGGCAAAATGTAAGCGGTTTGAGAGCAGTTTTGAAAACCGTTTTTTCTTAAAACAAAAAACCTGAATCGTATTTTTGATTGCATTTCTAAACTGTTTATCAGAATGAAGTAAATAATATGGCATTGGAAAGATGTTGCAAAACCGCTCCTTTGACATGTTGAAAAGTTTTCTCTAATTCCGAATGGATAAAGAGTAATTTGAAAAATCGTAAAATTTCACAAACCGAACAGCCGAGTTCGTATTTACAATATAATTTCTAAATGGCTAATCCAATTGAGGCAAATGATATGGCTTTGGAAAGCTTGTGAAAATGCGCTACTTTTTCATGTTGAAAGTTTTTTCTAATTTTGAATAGTTTAAAAGTAATTTAGAAAATGGTACAAGTTCCACCGAGTTTGTATTTTCAAGCTAATTTTTTAACCATATGTCCGAATGCAACAAATGATATGGCGTTGGAAAGCTTGAGGAAATGTGAAAAAATTTTGTATATATTGTTTCTCTCAATTACTGTTTTAAGTCAATTTTGAAAATGGCAAAAACGTATTTTTGCCATAATTTCTACAAACTTTATCGGAATGGGGCAAATAATATACTGCTGAAAAGCTACGGAAAATGCGAAACTTTTTCATGTTGATGGTTTTATCTGATTCCTAGCCGTTTTTAAGTAATTTCAAAAACAGCAAGATCATGCGTTCTGCCTTTATCGCGAAACGAATTCTTCGAAAATGCACCGCGTGAAGAACTTGAACTTCTCGGCATGTCTACCTGAACTTCACTCTGTTTTTCACGTGTTTCTTTTTGCTCGTAGATCTCCATCCACTGCTCGTAGGTCTCCATCCATTCACCGGAATTGAGCAGGTGATATACCGATGGAAACCTACTATAAACACGCAACTTTCCCGTGTTGATCATTTTTTCATAGTCGCGGTGGTTTTAAAAGTTTTCATCTAAAATTCAGTCAGTGTAGTAGTTGAACTTTCTGCTGTTTTCACGTTGAACTTCTGTTACGTATTTTTGTTTGTAATTTTTTTCATCCATTTTGTCGGTGTTACACGAATGATATTCCTTTTGTACAAACCTCTCTCGCAATAATTTTTTTAAGTTTACCCAACCGAGGACTTGAACTTATAAAAAAAAATTGGACCTTGCCTTTTAATTCATTTTTCTCCTATCAACCACACACCACGTAGTACATGAACTTTTTCCATTTTTATAATTTGAATTTTTTATTTCTTTTTGAAATCAAATTGCTCCCAAATAGTAATTGAACTTCTTTGTGGATTTAGAGAATTATTTTAAAATGCAGAAAAACAATTTCTTTTTTGTGTTTTCAAACATGGAAATACAAGGTGAACCGCTCTCGCAAGAATTTCCGAACTTCCCCAAACAGAGCACTTGAACTTCTTGCAACAAACCTTTTAAGCCTCTTGTTTTCTATTCTTATATTCTTATGTGAAATGCATTCCATGTGGTAGTTGAACTTCCATCTCTTTTCACCTTGAACTTCTGTCACGTTTTTTTGCTCAACCTATCTCACATGAATTTTTGAATTTTCTCGGGCTGAGCACTTGAACTTGTAGCAACAAAACTTCCAGCGTTTGCTTTTTTCATTCTTTTTTAATACAAAATGCACACCGTGTAGTAAGTGAACTTCTGGCAGTTATCAATCTGAACTTTTCTCGATTACGTGAAAATATCTGAATTTTTTATGATTTTTAATCTGAATTTCCTAATCCTTTTTATGAATTTTTAAGCGCTTTATTTTTAAAAGGTGAACTTCCTTTTATTTAATTTTTGAACTTCTTGTTTCCATTCTTTAATAATGAGAAAAATCTGAGTTCTCTTATAATCATCGATCTTCTCCATCTTTTTAATATGGACTTCCTGGTTTTATTTCTTAATCTCTTTTGTGAAATTTTGAAGCACTCTATTTTTAAAAGTTGAACTTCTTGTTATTTAATTTTTGAACTTCTTGTTTCCATTCTTTAATAACAAGGAAAATCTAAGTTTTCTATAATCATCGAACTTCTCTATCTTTTTAATATGGCATTTCTGGTTTTATTTCTTTTAGGAACGGAAAAAATCCTACTTCCTGGTTTCCATTCTTTAAATTTTGAATTGTCTCAGGTCGAGCACTTGAACTTATATTAATAAAACTTTTAGCCTTTGCCTTTTCATTCTTTTTAATATAAAATGCACACCGTGTAGTACGTGAAGTTCTAATAGTTTTTATTCTGAACTTCTCTCGGTTACGTGAAAATATCAAGGTTTTTATAGATATTTAACGGCTCTACCTTTTATTTTGGACTTCTCAATTTTATTTCATAGAAAAGGAAATAATTATAGTTTTTGATATGCATCGAACAACATCGTTATTTTATTTTGGACTTCTCAATTTTATTTTATTACTAGCAAGGAAAATCTGAGTTTTTAAATTCAAACTTCTTAGTTTTCTTAATCTGAACTTCTTTGGTTTTTTCTTGAAACAGTGAAAATCAAAATGATCTGTTACTCTAAATTGAACTTCTAGGTTTTTATTTATTTTTTATTATGACTGAAGTACTTTGTTAGTTTAATTCAAACTTCTTTGTTTCTTTTAGATCGGGGATCCGAATTTCTTCATTTTATTATTTAGTAATGAGAAAACATCTATGTTTTTTTAACCTTTGAATTTCTCTCTTTTTTACTTTGAACTTCTTAGAAAAATATGGTTTTAAATAAGCAAACAATTTTCTAGTTTTACAAATTTGAACTTCTAGGTTTTTTGACCTTCTCAGTTATTTCAAATTGAACTTCTACGATTTTTGACCTTCTTGGTTATTTCAAATTTTCAAACTGTCATATGAGCAAACACGGAAAAGAGCGCAATCATTCGTCCTAGAAAAAAACTCAAATTTTTAACTAAGCTCGACGTTGAAAATATGTTTACTCTTTGAAACTTTTGTAGTAAACATGGCCTTCTGAAGTAAGTGTGTTTGACCTCCTTTCTAATTGTTGTGGAATTATTGAACTCTTTGCAAGAAAAACTATTTGTACTGTACGTTGGAAACTAAAATAAATAAATTCAATAAACTGAAATAATAAATTCATTCATCATAACCTTAATTAACATATAGGGGACAACATTTTTCACCCAAATGGATAAAAATAAATGGCCAATTGAAACACTATGTTTTTTCTTCTTCACACATTTCCTATCCACTCACCACCACATGTCCTCTCGCCATCTCCTTTTTCTTCCTTGCAACAACAAATCCAAAGAAGCAACAATGCGCAAGTTGACTATTTTAGGTCTGCATCCCTAAGAACATGTTGACAAAAATCACTGTGGGTAAACTCGTACACATCCTACAGGAAGTTTGTTTTGAGGCGCACGCGGTGGTCCACAGCTCTTAGCAAGTGCACACACTGCCTCGTTCTGTATTGCTCCAGTCCAAAACACCACCATGTATGGAAGCGTGATACGCTGGAGCAATGACGACAAGGACAAGGACACCACGGCCTACATCTAGAGGAGGCCGTGACCTTCATCCAGAGGAGGCCGTGACCTGCTGAGCGACAGAGTGTAGGATTTTGAAGATGCAAGCTTTTGAGCAGAACGGAGAGCAAAAAAGGCACAAAATAACTGAACACTTGAACATCAAAAAAGTCGAGCAGCCTGCGATTTCTTCTTCTTTCTGAGATGTCTTTTTGTACTGAGAATTAAAAATGCTCGAAGAAGATGAAGCGCACTCCATCTTCTTTCTGAACTTTTGCCTGTAGATATAACCTTGCCCATGTAATTTTTTCCTGCATTGACATGCACCCACAAGCAGGCGACATGGAACGTGGGGAGGTTAGCAGCAGCGGAGGCCTTGACCTGAACAAAGGCAGTGAATGCCACTTGCTTTTGGAACCCAGCAAGAAAATTCAGATGCAAACATTATTCTGAAGCGAAATAAAACAAGGACCACGGCGCAATGGACGGCGCTGCTCAAAATTGGTGAAAATGACAAAACGTACGGGGGGGCTGCGACTGTGAACCTCCGGTGGCTGCGTACTTGAACGGCCTGAGGTGGCGGCCCCTAAGGTTCAGTTCGCTTTCATCAACGTCTGAAGAATGCAAAACAAAAAACTCAGAATCTAGAAACAAGATATGGGATTACCATACATTGCTTTCTACTTTGAGAAATAAATACAAACATCTTGCGGCCACACATACCACTTTTTTTAGCTACAAATGATGATTGGAGGAAAGATGAAAAGAAAATGTAGGCTCACTCGTCGCTCCCGTAGCACCTCTGTTTGTCCCCTCCTATTTATACTCTGTGCACAACAAGGAGGAGCAGTGTCAGAATGGCCTGCGTGCCACTCGGGAGGATGGAGCAGGTGGGGAGTTGGCTGGGTTGGGGCGGTAGAGGAGTTCGCAAGATGCTCCATGGGGTTGGTCGAGCCGGCGCAAGGTGCATCGTAGGACGACGCTAGCTAACTGAAGATGGGGACGTGGCAAAGGATGATGCTAGCTAACTGAAGATGAGAACAGCTGCTATAGTTTACAGGCACGCGAGGTAGCATGGAAAGTAGCGCAGGCTGGAGGGCCATGCCGGCTGCATACCGCGGAGGCGCGGGGCTATGGCTGCCATTGGTGGACTTGCGCACACGGTCTAGTTGAACTGTCGTGCAGCGGAAAGGCCAGCGGCACCCCCATGGCGAAGAGCGCGCTGGAGCAGAGTGTGGTCATGCTGTAGGAGGGCGGGCGGGAGAAGAAGACGGGCCACGCCGGAGGAGCGGTTGGGGCCGGTGGCATGTAGGTGGACAGGGCGGAGGGCGATGATGGAGGTTGTTGGGGCAGGCGGTGGTGGAGGTGGCCGGGGCGGCGGCGGTGGAGGTGGCCGGGGCGGCGCTGGAGAAGCTCGACTAAAGCAGCGGCCGGCGGCGCGCGGCGCGCGGGGAGGCGGTGGCACGCGGAGGAGCGGGGGTTTGGTGGTCCACGAGGGGAGAGGGCAGGTCCGGCGGCGCGCCGGTAGGAGGCGGGGACGACGGCACGCTGGAAGGAGGCGGGAGTGGTGGCGCGCAGGTAGTAGGTGGGGTACGCAGCGGCCGCGATGGGATCGGGGAGAGGTTGGGGATCGGGGGTGGACGAGCGGTCCTGGGTGGGATTTTTTTCAGCGGGTCGGAAAGTTCAGGAGGGAGCAGTCGGGATCAGAATAGTTATTTGGATCACAGCAGCCCTATATAGGGTCCGATGAGGTGTTCCTGAGATTAAGAGCAACACTAGACCGGCCCATTAGCACGTCACCGAACGGCCTTATAACCCGGCGAGACCTTCCCTCTGAACGCTATCTCTAACGTCCCACGATTCCACCATCCTCCTCCCGTAGCGCCGCCGCCGTCCACCGGCCTCGTCCTGCACACCTTCCGTCGGCCTCCTCTTGCGAAATCGCCGCTGCCCGTTTCCCACAGAAGACGGAACCACCGCCGGCCTCATCCCGCGGCCCTGCAGCCGGCCTTTTGCTGCGGCCATGCGCCTTCCCCCTCCTGTGGCCATGCTCCCGGTCTTCTCCAGCGACCGTGCGCCGTCCTCCTGCCGTTGCCCCGCAGCCAATCTCCTCCCGCCGACGCGCCGCCGCCAACCCCCAACAGGATCCCGTGCCTCCACCACCCCCAAGACCCTACGCCGCTCCAGCACCCTGCATCCATGTCCCGGCGTTCCCAAGCACGCCGCCTGCTGCATGCACTCGACACGACACCTCGTGCCTCCCCACGTCGCCGCCTACACCGCCATCACCGCAACCACACATCACTCCGGCCGGGATCCATCTTGCAGTCCAACCTCGTCCGTGCGTGTAGTCCCTCCTTGTCTGCTCGCTTGACAGCAGAGGTGAGATCTCCCTCTCTGCCCCCTACTCCACCTCACGACCTCCTTGTAGACAATTCACCGAGGGCTGGTAGTTCATTTTGCTCCAGCAATTCTATTTTGTCATGTGCATCACCGAGATGAATATGGTTGTGTTTCGTTTAGTTATACATTGAGTAAGTTCAGTATTGTTTTTTCAATTCGCTCCAGCAATCCTAGTATTTTCAATTTGATGTGTATATGTACATTGAGAAAGTTAAGTATTGCCGTGCTCGACAATGGCCATGAAGAGCTAAGTAACTTTGTCCAATTATATATATGGGTGCATATCTTGTGTTTGTTGAAATGCCGCCACCAACAAGAATACTAGTTCCATCATCTTCAAGTACGTATGATGTGGGCCTCTGTTTGTTTATTCTTCCGGGACATTCTTGCAGTGTTCTACATTCCCTTGTTTATTGTAGTGGGGCATGCACTGGTTGTTCCATGAAAAACAAAGGTAGCTGCTGGTGCAACTACTCTCTCGCTGGGATGACTGGCTGATGTGTGTCTATCACTAGGTGCTAATTCTCTATCTAGTTGATTCTGATCCGCAGCAAACAGTGCTTCCAAAAATATGCAGAAAGAGCTTTGGATTTTGATGTCTGAAGTTCATCTGTACCATGGAGACTGATAACCCACAAGTATAGGGGATCGCAACAGCTTTCGAGGGTAGAGTATTCAACCCAAATTTATTGATTCGACACAAGGGGAGCCAAAGAATATTCTTGAGTATTAGCAGTTGAGTTGTCAATTCAACCACACCTGGATAACTTAGTACCTGCAGCAAAGTGTTTACTAGCAAAAGTGGTATGATAATAAAGGTAACGGTAGCAAAAGTAAAGATAAATGTTTTTGGGTTTTTTGTAGTAGTTGTAACAGTAGCAACGGAAAAGTAAATAAACGAAGAACAATATGTGAAAAGCTCGTAGGCAATGGATCAATGATGGATAATTATGCCGGATGCGATTCCTCATGCAATAGTTATAACATAGGGTGATATAAAAAGAGCTCCAATTCATCAATGTAATGTAGGCATGTATGACATAAATAGTCATACGTGCTTATGGAAAAGAACTTGTATGACATCCTTTGTCCTACCCTCCCGTTGCAGCGGGGTCCTTACGGAAACTAAGGGATATTAAGGCCTCCTTTTAATAGAGAACCGGACCAAAGCATTAGCACATAGTGAATACATGAACTCCTCAAACTACGGTCATCACCGAGAAGTATCCCGATTATTGTCACTTCGGGGTTGTCGGATCATAACACATAATAGGTGACTATAGACTTGCAAGATAGGATCAAGAACACACATATATTCATGAAAACATAATAGGTTCAGATCTGAAATCATGGCACTCGGGCCCTAGTGACAAGCATTAAGCATAGCAAAGTCATAGCAACATCAATCTCAGAACATAGTGGATACTAGGGATCAAAACATAACAAAACTAACTTGATTACATGGTAAATTTCATCCAACCCATCACCGTCCAGCAAGCCTACGATGGAATTACTCACGCACGGCGGTGAGCATCATGAAATTGGTGATGGAGGATGGTTAATGATGACGACGGCGATGAATCCCCCTCTCCGAAGCCCCGAACGGACTCCAGATCAGCCCTCCCGAGAGAGATTAGGGCTTGGCGGCGGCTCCGTCTCGTGAAACGCGATGAAACTTTCTCCCTGATTTTTTTCTCCCCGAGACGGAATATATGGAGTTGGAGTTAAGGTCAGAGGAGGTCCAGGGGGCCCACGAGATAGGGGGCCGCGCCCTAGGGGGGCGCCCCCTGTCTCATGGACGGGCCGTGGGCCCCCTGGCACTAATTCTTTCGCCAAAAATTCTTATTAATTCCAAAAAGTGCCTCCGTGAATTTCCAGGACATTCCGAGAACTTTTCTTTTCTACACATAAAACAACATCATGGCAGTTCTGCTGAAAACAGTGTCAGTCCGGGTTAGTTTCATTCAAATCATGCAAGTTAGAGTCCAAAACAAGGGCAAAAGTGTTTGGAAAAGTAGATACCTTGGAGACGTATCAACTCCCCCAAGCTTAAACCTTTGCTTGTCCTCAAGCAATTCAGTTGATAAACTGAAAGTGATAGAGAAAAACATTTACAAACTCTGTTTTCTCTTGTTGTTGTAACATGAAAAGACAGCATTTAAGTTTCAGCAAATATTATGAACTAACCATACTCACAATAACACATAGGTATCACAATTACTCATACCAATAACACAATCAGCTAGCGAGCCATAATAATAAAACTCGAATGACAACACTTTCTCAAAATAATCATAACATGATATAACAAAATGGTATCTCGCTAGCCCTTTCTGAGACCGCAAAACATAAATGCATAGCACCTTTAAAGATCAAGGACTGACTAAACATTGTAATTCATGGTAAAAGAGATCCAGTCAAGTCATACCCAATACAAACCAATAATAATGAATGCAAATGACAGTGTGCTCTCCAGCGGGTGCTTTTTAATAAGAAGGGTGATGACTCAACATAAAAGTAAATAGATAGGCCCTTCGTAGAGGGAAGCAGGGATTTGTAGAGGTGCCAGAGCTCGATTTTAAAATAGAGATTGAATAACATTTTGAGCGGCATACTTTCACTGTCAATGCAACAACTATGAGATGGCTATATCTTCCATACTACATGCATTATAGGCAGTTCCCAAACAGAATGGTAAAGGTTTATACTCCCCCAACCACCAACAAGCATCAATCAATGGCTTGCTCGAAATAATGAGTGCCTCCAACATACAACAGCCCTGGGGGAGTTTTGTTTAATTATTTTGATTTGCTTTGATCTTTTTGGATCATGGAACTAGGCATCCCGGTTACCGGCCCTTTCTCGTGAATGAGGAGCGGAGTCCACTCCTCTTAAGAATAACCCACCTAGCATGGAAGATATAGGCAGCCCTAGTTGAAACATGAGCTGCTCGAGCATACAAAACATAATTTCATTTGAAGGTTTGGAGTTTGGCACATACAAATTTACTTGGAACGGCAGGTAAATACCGCATATAGGAAGGTATGGTGGACTCATATGGAACAACTTTGGGGTTTAGGGAGTTTGTATGCATAAGCAGTATTCCCGTTTAGTACAAGTGAAGGCTAGCAAAAGACTGGGAAGCGACCAACTGAGAGAGCGACAACAGTCGTAAACATGCATTAAAATTAATTTACACCGAATACAAGCATGAGTAGGATATAATCCACCATGAACATAAATATCATGAAGGCTATGTTGATTTGATTCAACTACATGCGTGAACATGTGCCAAGTCGAGTCACTCAATTCATTCAAAGGAGGATACTATCCCATCATATCACATCATAATCATTCTAATAGCATGTTGGCACGCAAGGTAAACCATTATAACTCATAGCTAATCAAGCATGGCACAAGCAACTATAATCTCTAAATGTCATTGCAAATATGTTTACTTCATAATAGCTGACTCAGGAACGATGAATCATCATATTTACAAAAACAAGAGAGGTCGAGTTCATACCAGCTTTTCTCATCCCAATAAGTCCATCATATATCATCATTATTGCCTTTCACTTGCACGACCCAACGATGTGTATAATAATAAGAGTGCACGTGCATTGGACTAAGCTGGAATCTGCAAGCATTCAACTCAAGAGAGAAGACAAGTAATATGGGCTCTAAATTAAATAAACAATCATGCATATAAAAGCCACTAAGCATTTTCAATATAGTCTTCTCGACCCCAAAAGAAACAAAAGAAAATAAAACTATTTACACGGGAAAGCTCCCAACAAGTAAAAAGAAGAATGAGAAATCTTTTTGGGTTTTCATTTTAATTTCTACTACAAGCATGGAAATTAAACTAACTAATTTTTTGGTTTTTCTTAAGGTTTATCAAACACACAATAAGAAAACTAGAAAAGAAATTTAAACTAGCATGGATAATACAATGAAAGAGTATGAGCACCGGCGACTAGTGTGTGAACATGAATGTAAAGTCGGTGAGAAATACGTACTCCCCCAAGCTTAGGCTTTTGGCCTAAGTTGGTCTAATACCAGTGACCGCCTGGCTGATATCCATAAGTGAAACTGGGGTAGTACTGATATCCATAGGTTCAGATCTGCAATCATGGCACTCGGGCCCTAGTGACAAGCTTTAAGCATAGCAAAGTCATAGAAACATCAATCTCAGAACATAGTGGATACTAGGGATCAAACCCTACCAAAACTAACTTGATTACAAGGTAAATCTCATCCAACCCATCACCGTCCAGCAAGCCTACGATGGAATTACTCACGCACGACGGTGAGCATCATGAAATTGGTGATGGAGGATGGTTGATGATGACGACGGCGATGAATCCCCCTCTCCAGAGCCCCGAACGGACTCCAGATCAGCCCTCCCAAGAGAGATTAGGGTTTGGCGGCGGCTCCGTGTTGTGAAACGCGATGAAACTTTCTCCCTGATTTTTCTCTCCCCGAGACGGAATATATGGAGTTGGAGTTAAGGTCGGAGGAGGTCCAAGGGGCCCACGAGATAGGGGGCCGCGCCCTAGGGGGGCGCGCCCCCTTTCTCGTGGACAAGCTGTGGGCCCCCTGGCATTAATTCTTTCGCCAAAAATTCTTATTAATTCCAAAAAGTGCCTCCGTGGATTTCCAGGACATTCCGAGAACTTTTCTTTTCTACACATAAAACAACATCATGGCAGTTCTGCTGAAAACAGCGTCAGTCTGGGTTAGTTTCATTCAAATCATGCAAGTTAGAGTCCAAAACAAGGGCAAAAGTGTTTGGACAAGTAGATACATTGGAGACGTATCAGAGACTATTGCGGCCGTTTGAAACACTAGCAAGCGACATGCTAACCAGCTGCAGGTCATGGTCTCCTCGAGTTGCAGGTCGCGCCCTTTACCCATCAACGTCGTCACCTGCGCCCTACTTCATATTCTATGGCTGAATATTATGGTAACAGTCTTCTTCAACCCATTGTTTTTCTTCAAAAGGTCTAGAGTTCTATTGGGTTAGAAGCCACAGGAGAGCAATTAAATTTGTGTTTGCTTTTCAATAAATATTCTAGGGCTGGATGTTATCGTAACAATCTTGTTCAAACCATGGTTTCTATTCAGAAGGTTCA
Source organism: Triticum timopheevii (assembly GCA_963921465.1). Lineage (NCBI taxonomy): Eukaryota > Viridiplantae > Streptophyta > Magnoliopsida > Poales > Poaceae > Triticum > Triticum timopheevii. The sequence continues at coordinate 370,065,129 of OY997274.1, forward strand.
TAGTTCCATTGGGTTAGAAACACGTACAGTTTGCCAGCTTGTTTCAGGTCGTCTAAATCTGGAGTTCTGGACTGTTTGATCTACCGGGTTGCCTGCACCGGCCATTGAAGCCTACGGAGGTGGTGCCCCACGGCTGCCAGCGTCTCCCTGCACCCCTCCTCCAAACCACAAGGATGACAAAGATATCAAGTTGTTGCTCTTGCTCTTCAACTACATCTTTAGGTTCAGAAGAGTTCAGCTGGCGTGGATGAAAGTTCAGTAGGCGGGGCCCTGACAACATCAACGTTTCCCCGTGCGGTGTAGGCTACGGTGGCAGCACCATTGTCGGTGTAAAAACCGGCGGATCTCGGGTAGGGGGTCCCGAACTGTGCGTCTAGGCGGATGGTAACAGGAGACGAGGGACACGATGTTTTACCCAGGTTCGGGCCCTCTTGATGGAGGTAAAACCCTACGTCCTGCTTGATTAATATTGATGATATGGGTAGTACAAAAGTAGATCTACCACGAGATCAAGGAGGATAAACCCTAAAGCTAGCCTATGGTATGATTGTTGTAATGTATGTTGTGTCCTACGGACTAAAGCCCTCCGGTTTATATAGACACCGGAGGAGGCTAGGGTTACACAGAGTCGGTTACAATGGTAGGAGATCTACATATCCGTATCGCCAAGCTTGCCTTCCACGCCAAGGAAAGTCCCATCCGGACACGGGACGGAGTCTTCAATCTTGTATCTTCGTAGTCTTGGAGTCCGGCGGACGATGATAGTCCGACTGTCCGGACACCCCCTAGTCCAGGACTCCCTCAGTAGCCCCTGAACCAGGCTTCAATGACGATAAGTCCGGTGCGCATAATGTTCGGCATTGCAAGGCGGGTTCCTCCCTTGAATAATCCAGAGAAGATCATGAACACTAGGATAGTGTCCGGCTCTGCAAAATAAATTCCACATTCCACCATAGAGAGAATAAAATGCACACAAGTCCAATCTGCTGACGTATTATGCGGCGTGGCATCACAACGCTACCAGGCTTTTACTTGAATCGTTTTTTATTATACCACCTCAGCACGTTTAGTGAAGCGGTTTCCTTGGCACGTCTTGTCGAAGCAGAGATCGTGTTCCCCTTATTCTGGGATTCTCATCAATACGGACGTGGGTAACCCAACCGCACCATTGATGGTGGCGCTTGGGAGATAAGCGAGTTTTACCAGGCCGGTGGGGGACGCATAGTTTTCGTCTGCCTATATATAAGGGATAAGGATTTACCTTCTCACCTACGCCTTCTTCCTCCTTTGCTTATCCATCTCCGCGCACTCAAGCTCCAACGCCCAAGCTCGCGCATCTCGCCTCGACCTTCTCCGAATATGTCCGGAGCGGGAGGCAAATGGTTGGCCTCCACCGTTAAGGAGGAGCACATCACCAAGCTGCGCAGCGCCGGATACCTCTCCGGCGATATCGCGCATCGGCTGCCCGACGAGGGGCAGCTCATCCCTACCCCTGGGCCCCATGAGAGGGTCATCTTCCTTCCCCACTTCCTCCGCGGACTGGGCTTTCCACTCCACCCATTCGTCCGGGGGCTCATGTTTTACTACGGCCTGGATTTCCACGATCTGGCGCCGAACTTCATCCTCAACATCTCGGCGTTTATCATCGTGTGCGAGGCCTTCCTCTGCATCCGGCCCCACTTCGGCCTGTGGCTCAAGACCTTCAACGTCAAGCCGAAGGTTGTGAAGGGCACGCAAGCGGAATGCGGAGGCGCCATGTTGGGTAAGTTACCCAACGTCCTTTGGCTCGAAGGGGCCTTCATGGACTCCGTCAAGGGGTGGCAATCGGGGTGGTTCTACATCACCGAGCCGCGCGAGCCCACATGGGCGGCGGCCCCCGAGTTTAGATCTGGCATCCCCACGCAGCTCACCTCCTGGAAAGAGAAGGGCTTGCTGTGGGGCAATTCGAAGGAGCTGACGGGACTCCGAGCCTGCATCCAGAAGCTGGTGAGCAATAAGCTCAGGCTCGTCGACGTGGTCCAAGTCATGCTCATCCGCCGGATCCTCCCATGCCAAGAATGGGCATTCAATCTGTGGGAGTTCAATCCGGAATAGCACCAGGCGCTAAGCAGGCTCTTCGATACGACATACGAAGGCGCCTGGAGGGTGCTGTTTAAGGGCGCCGAAGCCCCCGCATCCGCTACGGAAGATCACGGATTTCGCTCGCAGCATCCGGCTGACGAGGTAAGTGATTCAACCCCTTTACGGGACACTTGTGGTAATCAAATTGATTCTAAGAGGGTTTCAATTTATCTCTTTTCCTTTGACAAGAATGGATGGAGAAGGCTGAGCAGCTCATCAGCCCGGCTCCCCTGCCAGAAGACCCAGTGAACGCCCGTCTAGCAGGGCTGCTGGTTCCGGCACCGCATGTGGTGCCGGAGAAGAAGGCCAAGAAGGTGGCCGTGGGGACTCGAAAGAGTTCCAGTAATCAGGCGTCCGACGACGAGGCGGACTCCTCCCCCGAAGATCAGGAGGAGGAAGAGGACTCTCTCCCGGAGGAGGGAGAGAAGAAGAGGAAGGCTTCCCCAATAGGGGAGGCCGAAGGGTCCAAGAGGGGGAGAACTATTCCCCCGGACAGTTTTGCCAACACTATCGTTGGCGAGGAGGAGTGGCCTTTAAGGGCCAGGCGTCCGGCAAGATCGTAAGTATCCGGATCCCTGATATACAATTTCTTTCATGTCGCGTAGTGTCCTTCTAATGCCGCATTCTGTCCGTAGTCCGGCCGATGATGATCTCCCCGCTTCATCGAGCGGGTCGTTGGCCCCGTCGGATGTGGATTCACTTCCGACTGCCTCTACCCCCCGCGCCGACGAGGACGCCGAGGTGGGATCCCAGAGAGGGACCCATCAGGAGGAGGCTCCGGAGGCGCCGTCAGGCAGCCTCCCGGACTTTGCGCTGGACTCTACATCGGAACCCGCAGTGGTTCCAGAGTCCGGCAGGCGGCCCCTTCGAAAGAAGGGCAAGACCGTGACACCGGCGGCCTCCGTCCAACCGGAGGCGCTGGATAACTTGTTGGAGGCGCTTAAAGGCTCTTCCATCGAGGAAGAACACCGCACTATCATGAGTGCGGTGATCCAGAAGGTTCAGCTCGCCAAGAGCGGGCTGATCGAGGCCTGCAACAGCCTTCTAACAGGCTTTGAGGTAAGAAGTTAAAATTATGTAATGTAATACCGCATAGACAGTAGCCCCTGATGCTCAGTTCGGTGTTCGGAAAGAAAAGCCGGACTGAGGATCTAACAAGATATACGCAGGGTTGTTTAAAATATGTCAATATGGGTTTGCAGGCTGCGCTGCTGACCTCTGCTGCACTGACTGCGGAGGTCAGTTTGCTGAAGCAGGATCTCAAGCGGTCCGAGCAAGAGCTCGGCCATGCCAAGAAGTAGCTCGAGGACAAAGAAGGTGAGTAACACCACTTTGAATAGTTACCTTATAGAAAAGGATTTTGGTTGCAATAAAATTAACAAGGATAATATGGGTATTGTAGGGGCCACGAACGAGGTGGCAGCCCTGAAGGAGGCTGTGTCCGTGGCCGAATGCAGTGCGGCCGCGGAGCGGGAAGAGCGAGAAAAGCAGGAGGCACGGGTGGCGGAAGTACGGCAAGAGCTCCAGGCTCTCATGGAGAAGCATGAGAGTTTGGAGCGTGACTCCAAGACTCGAGAGTCCGAGCTTGCCTCGGCTCTTGAAAGTGCCAAGTCCGCCAAGGCCGAGGCCCGTAAGGCCCTTCAGGAGGTTGAAGATGTAAAGAAGATAGCGGCGGGTAAGGCATTTTTCATGCAAAGCAGGCATGTTAATGTAAACTACCTGACACTTACCCGCATTCGGAGCTCTCCAGGGGCGTTTGCAGATCTGCCGCGTAGTGCGTCCGATGCCGCCGCATTCTATCGTGGCGAGGAGGGGAGCTCAACGGAGAAGGTCTTCTGGTCTCAGTACGCTGAGGCCGGCCATCCGGTGCCCCCAAGCGACCAGCTGAAGCAGCTGGTCGAACTCCACAAGGTAGCTGAGGAGGCCATGAAGGGCCTTATAGTCCGGCTGTGGCCTGGACAGGCCATGCCTGGGAGCTACTTTGGCCTCGTGCGGCGGCTGGTGGATGCGTGCCCCTGGGTGGAGGTCATCAAGCGCTCCGCCTGCATTGAAGGTGCTCGTCGAGCCCTTGCCCGCACAAAGGTGCATTGGGGCAGGTTGGATGCGGAGAAGCTTCTCACGGACCCACCGCCACCGGGCAAGGAGTATCGCACGCCCGAGATGTATTATAAAACTGTCCTGAAGGGAGCCCGCGATATTGCGGATGAGTGCCCCAGAAATGTAATATTTGAGTAAACTCGCTATGTATTATCCTGTGCGCTGAAAACTTCGTTCATATGCGCCTTGGGAAACGCTTGTTTTAATTTAAAATATTACCTTCTGTGCGGCCGTTTATAAAATCTGAGAGATGGCAAGTCGTTGGCTTCAGCCCCCGAGCCACGAGTGCTGGGGTGTTCGGGATAAACTTGAGCACTCTTGTTCCCATTTTTGGGTCCATCTAGGGAGGCGCTCAACACAACGAACAAGGCGACCGGACTTATAATGCTTGAACACTCTCACTTAGCCATAGAATTCTATAATTTTAAATTTCGGCGAAGCCCCTGGTATTCGGAAGGCCGAATCCGGGGCGCTATCCACGCCTTCGTCGGACATTGTCCGGAACTTCGCTCGAAGCGGTGTGAGTCTTTAAGGACCCGAAAAAACCTCTCGAACAGCGACCAGTCTCTCGCCTTATCATGCCGGTCAGTTTTAGCTTTCTCCACTGAGGCGCTCGCCCGGCTCAACCGGGGCGCAATCGCAGTGGTTCTCCCAGTGCCACCTTAGCCGACAGAACGGAACGTAAGGCACCAAAACGTGGGAGCCGGGCAAACCCAACTATTGACCCAAGACATGATTCGGAGCCGATTCATATAATGCTATAAGTTCGGGGTGCCGCACTTATGAAAGTGTTCGGACTTATCACACCATAGTGTGGGGAACATAAGCCCCTGGTGTATTAGGCCGTACCAAAGTATACGGGTGCAAGATGTCATGTAATGAACATATATATATATATATAAGGTAATGTAATTGCAGTAAAAAAGGTGCTGCATTATTTATTAAAGAAAGTCTGCTATGAGTGCGGACTGTACAAATAGTGCGGTAAGCAAGGGATTTGGACTAATTAAACATGTCCCCCTCCAGGGGTGAGCTGCGGACTTTGGTGTATATAATCGAATTTAATGCTCGTAATTGAGACCACCTGAGTGTTCGTCGCAGCCTTCTTTCTTCCCTGGTTGTTGCATCATGAGTTCGGCAGGTTCACAGCCGGACAGGGCCTCTGGTTAACGGAGTCCTATGTACACAAAGAAGGAAAATAATAATGAAAAAAGGGGGGCACACTTGCGAGCCCCTGGTGTGGTCGAACCGCACTCTGGGTCCATTGCGATCGTGCCCCTTCCCCTGCGCCCATGGTATCTCCAAAGCGTAATGATGTACGCGGAGGGTTATTCTTGCAATCACGCGCGGGCGGGGGTTGGGGCCGCATTGCTACGCGTGCTCTGATCGCGCCAGGTGGTCTTGGTTGGTATTGCTTTGGGCGCGCTTTGCTGTATCCGGCCGTTTAACGGCCGGACTCGAGAATTGCCTTAAAAGGCTGCTCTGTACTTCTGCCGCGAGAGCCGCTGTATGTTCCTCCGTTCGGAGGGAGCGTTCCGTATTCCCGTTGACCGTGATGACTCCACAGGACCTGGCATCTTGAGCTTGAGGTATGCATAATGCGGCACCGCGTTGAATTTTGCAAACGCGGTTCGTCCGAGCAGAGCGTGATAGCCGCTACGAAACGGGACTATGTCGAAGATTAACTCCTCGCTCCGGAAATTGTCCGGGGATCCGAAGACCACTTCCAGTGTGACTGAGCCTGTAAAGTTGGCTTCCCACTTGGTATGACACCTTTGAAGGTTGTCTTTGTAGGTTTAATCCTTGAGGGGTCTATGCCCATTTTGCACACTGTGTCCTGATAAAGCAGGTTCAGGCTACTACCGCCGTCCATCAGGACTCTCGTGAGGTGAAATCCATCGACGATTGGGTCTAAAACCAATGCAGCGAATCCGCCATGGCGTATGCTGGTCGGATGGTCTCTTCGATCGAAAGTGATCGGACAAGAGGACCATGGATTGAACTTCGGGGCGACTGGCTCCATCGCATAGACGCCCCTTAGTGCGCTCTTCCTCTCCCTCTTGGGTATATGGGTCGCGTAAATCATGTTCACCGTCCGCACTTGTGGGGGAAAACCCTTCTGTCCTCTATTGTTTCGGCGGTCGGGTCTCCTCCTCGTCGTTGCTGTTTAGCCCCTTGTCATTGTTTTCGGCAATTAACTTACCTGCCTGCTTGAACACCCAGCAATCTCTATTAGTGTGATTAGCTGGCTTTTCAGGGGTGCCATGTATCTGGCATAAGCGGTCGAGTATTCTGTCCAAATTGGACGGACCCGGAGTGGTTCTTTTGAATGGCTTCTTCCGTTGACCGGGTTTAGAGCCTCGGAATCCGGCGTTGACTGCCGTATCCTCCATATGGTCGCCGTTAATGCGGCATTTATTTTTGTTTCGACGTGACCTGCCGTTGTTGTCCTTAGTATCCGGACTGCCAGAATTTTTATGGAGATTGTTGCTGCGAGCTAGCTAGCTATCCTCTCCCGCGCAAAAGCGGGTCATTAATGATGTGAGGGCTGCCATGGATTTCGGCTTTTCCTGTCCCAGGTGCCGGGCTAGCCATTCGTCGCGGATGTTATGTTTGAAGGCTGCAAGGGCCTCTGCATCCGGGCAGTCGACAATTTGGTTTTTCTTTGTCAAGAACCGTGTCCAGAATTGTCTGGCCGATTCGTCTGGCTGCTGAATGATGTGGCTTAGGTCATCGGCGTCTGGTGGTCGCACATACGTGCCCTGGAAGTTATCGAGGAATGCGGCTTCCAGGTCTTCCTAACACCCAATTGACTCTGCGGGCAAGCTGTTGAGCCAATGCCGAGCTGGTCCTTTAAGCTTGAGTGGGAGATACTTGATGGCATGGAGATCGTCGCCGCGGGCCATATGGATGTGGAGAAGGTAATCTTCGATCCAAACCGCGGGGTCTGTTGTGCCATCGTAGGATTCGATGTTTACGGGTTTAAACCCTTCAGGGATTTGATGATCCATTACTTCGTCAGTGAAGCATAGCGGGTGTGCGGCGCCTCTGTATTGAGCAATATCATGACGCAGCTCAAGAGAGCGTTGTCTGCTGTGTTCGGCCCGGCCGGGGTTATTGTATCCGGCGCGACGGTATTCGTCATGGGTCGTGGGGCGCCCACGTGATCCGTAAATGGATCTGGATTGCCTTGCTTTGTCCTCCAATATATCTCGCAAGTCCGGCGCGTTCCCTCTTGGCTTCGTACTTTTGGAGCGATGCCGGGGTACGGTCTTGGTTGGGGGCCTGGATGCCTCTCTGTCACGACCACGGGGTGGTCGGTCAGCCGTGTCATGCGCTGGTGATGGAGGTATGTATGCTTCCTCCTCTAATCGGGGGAGCATCTTGCGTCTTGGGTAGCTTTTGGAGGGGCGTTCTAGTTTATACTCTTCGGCCGCGAGGACCACGGTCCATCGATCGGCCAGCAGGTCCTGATCAGCTTGAAGCTGCTGCTGCTTTTTCTTTAGGCTGTTTGCCGTGGCGATAAGCTTGCGTTTAAAACGCTCTTGTTCGACGGGATCCTTGGGCACAACGAATTCATCGTCGTTGAGGCTTGCCTCGTCTTCGGAGGGAGGCATATAGTTATAATCCTCAACCTCTTCGTCTGCCGCCCTCTCTTGAGGGCTTGCTTCTGCATCCTCCTGCGCTGAGTCTTGCTGGAGGGGGTTATCTTCGGCACTTTCTGGGGTATTATTATCTCCTGTGCCGGAATCTCCATTCTTGCTGTGGCGGGATTTAGGGCGGCGCCGCTGACGCCGGCGCTTGGGTTGTTTCTTTAAAGAATCTGCCTCCGCTGTTTCTTCGCCGTCCCCGTCTTTTGGGGTGTCCACCATGTATATGTCATATGACGAGGTGGTCTTCCAGTGCCCTGTAGGCGCTGGTTCCTGTTCGTCTCCGGCATCGTCATCCATAGTGTCGATGTCTTCGGAGTCGAAGTCTAGCATGTCGGTTAGATCGTCGACAGTGGCTACAAAGTGGGTGGTGGGTGGGATCTAAATTTCTTCGTCGTCCGTACCCCAACCATCCTGGCCATAGTCCGGCCAGGACTCTCCCGATAATGAGAGGTGCTTTAGCGAATTTAAGATGTCGCCAAAGGGTGAGTATTGGAAGATGTCCGCGGCGGTGAATTCCATAACCGGCGCCCAATCGGATTCGATTGGTAGGGGCGTGGGAGGTCCGGAGTCCGGCAAGGAGTCCGGCACCTCGGAATCACGAGTTTCGCGAGGGACAAGATTAGCGTTCGGCTCCATCGCCGTGGAAGTTGAAGCCCCCAAGGCGGTGTCCATCCACCGATCCTCGATCTGGGCGATCGGCTCCGGACAAAAGGCCGAAGCGGATTCGTGTGCGGCCACCAAGGCACTGTTCGGCGGCAGAGCTAGATCATGCCCATCGTAACAGTGCGGCGCGCTTGGCTGTGGCTCGAGCCCGTCGAAGATCAAGTCTCCGCGGACGTCGGCCGTGAAGTTTAGACTTCCGAATCTGACCTGACGGCCAGGGGCGTAGCTTTCGATCTGCTCCAGATGGCCAAGCGAATTAGCCCGCAGTGTGAAGCCACCGAATACGAAGATCTGTCCGGGGAGAAAAGTCTCACCCTGGACAGCGTTGTTGGTTGAACATGCCATCGGGCCTATCGGTGATGACACAGAGGAACTCTCAATGAAAGCACCAATGTCGGTATCAAAACCGGCGGATCTTGGGTAGGGGGTCCCGAACTGTGCGTCTAGGCGGATGGTAACAGGAGACGAGGGACACGATGTTTTACCCAGGTTCGGGCCCTCTTGATGGAGGTAAAACCCTACGTCCTGCTTGATTAATATTGATGATATGGGTAGTACAAGAGTAGATCTACCACGAGATCAAGGAGGCTAAACCCTAAAGCTAGCCTATGGTATGATTGTTGTAATGTATGTTGTGTCCTACGGACTAAAGCCCTCCGGTTTATATAGACACCGGAGGAGGCTAGGGTTACACAGAGTCGGTTACAATGGTAGGAGATCTACATATCCATATCGCCAAGCTTGCCTTCCACGCCAAGGAAAGTCCCATCCGGACACAGGACGGAGTCTTCAATCTTGTATCTTCGTAGTCTTGGAGTCCGGCGGACGATGATAGTCCGGCTGTCCGGACACCCCCTAGTCCAGGACTCCCTGAACCATTTTCATTTCTGCCTTTCTACTACTGCCAATAGAGGAGAAGAATGGCCAGGACCAAGCTACTACTGCTACTACTTGTTTTTGCTTGCACAACCAATTTGGGCGTTACCAGGAACAAGACAAAGCGAGAATTATGGAGTGATAGAGACAAAAGAGTGGTGTGCCTATGTGGTGTGGATATGAAACATGTGGTGTGTGAGACGATAAGGAAAGGGGTCTACTATTCAGTGATAAAAATAACTTGTGGTTCAGAGAAAAAACAACGTTCTATTTACCTAGCGCTCACGATCAGCTATAAAGCTTGTATTTTTAACTCCAATTCACATTAGAACTTTATAAAAGAATTCAAAATTATTTGTTCTAATATTTTCACTACTTACAGTTCAAAAACAAGAATGGTTAAATTTCAAGTTACGAAATACTTGACAATAAACAAGAAAAATAACATTCAAACAAGCAGATTTCATTCACTCTCTTACTTCAAAACACATGGGAAAAAACAATGTAAAATTCATGCTAGAAGTTCATCATTAAAAAAAGATGAAGTTCAAAAGAGAACAAAAGGAAGAAAGTGTCACGTCACAAAAAATAAAAAAGGAAGTTCATCACTAAGAAGATGAAGTTGAAACGAGCACAAAATGAAGAAAGTATCACATCACAAAAAAATCAAAAAGGAAGAAAGACGAAGTTCAAACGAGAGCAAAAGGAAGAAAGTATCACGCTACAAAAAATAAAAAAAGGATCATCACATGAAACATACTAAGTTTGGAGAATAATATTGTTTTATTAAGTTTAACCGGTGAAACCAAAAAAGTTAGATGAGAATCAAAGTTTATAAAAATGTATTTTCACCATTTCTAAATTTTTAAAAAAATTAGAAGTTCAAATTTTAAAAACAAAGCAGTTCAAAATTCATCAAAAAGGATTTTCACCGTTCCTAAAACATTCTAGAAGTTCAAATTTAAGTAATCGAGCGGTTCGATATTTATTACATAACTAGGATTAGATCCGTTACTATGAATAACACCAAGAAGTCCTAATTAAAAACATGAAACTATTTGATGTTTATAAAAAAACTCATATTTCCCCAATACTAAAATTAAAACCAAGAAGTTCAATTTTAAAAAATGGAGCAGTTCAATGTATATAAAAAAACTCAGGTTTCTCGTTACTAATGAATAAAACTGAGAAGTTCAATTGGAAAAGCTGAGCAGTTTGATATTTATTTGGAAAAAAATCAGTTTTTTCCACTTACTAAACAATAAACCAATAAGTTCAATTTGAAATAACGAAGAAGTTTGATATTTCTAAAAAAACTCCAATTTCCACATTTCTAAGAATACACAATGAAGTTCAAATAAAAAGGTAGAGCAGTTCAAGGTCTATGAAACACTCAGATATTTTCATGTAACCGAGAGAAGTTTAGATTGATAACTGCCAGAAGTTCACGTACTACACGGTGTGCATTTTGTATAAAAAAGAATAAAAAACAAAGACTAAAAGTTTTGTTGTCATAAGTTCATGTCCTCGGTCGGAGAAAGTAAAAATATATTGTGAGAGAGGTTTGTACAAAAGGAATATCATTTGTGTAACACTGACAAAATGAATTAAAAAATTACAAACAAAAATAGGTCACAGAAGTTCAACGTGAAAACAACAGGAATTCAACTACTACACTGAATGAATTTCACATGAAAAACTTTTAAAATCATCGCGAGTATGAAAAAACGATCAACACGGAAAAGTTGCGTGTTTACAGCAGCTTTCCACCGGTATATCACTTCCTCAATTTCGGTGAGTGTTTTGATGAGTGGATGGAGAGCTACGGGCAAAAAAACAAGTGAAAAACAGAGTGAAGTTCAAGTACACATCCCAAGAAGTTCATGTTCTTCACGCAGTGCATTTTTGAAGAATTTGTGTCCCGATAAAGGCAGAACGAATGATCCCGCCATTTTCGAAAAGCATTACAGTACCAGGAAGGTCAAACTAAAAAAACAAAAAGCATCTCAACACAAATTTATTAAAAAAAGGATTGTCTCCACTAAAAATACCCTAGAAGTTCAAATCTAAAAAACGAAACGACTCGGTATTTAATAAAAAACTAGGATTTTTATTCCCAAACTAGAAGTTCAAATTAAAAAAAATCAGAGAAGGCCAAATTAAAAAAGAGGAGCATTTCAAAAGATTTTGTAAAAATAGATTTCCCCCATTCTATAAAAGCTAGAAGTTCAAAAATAAAATAACGGTGCAGTATCATTGTTTATATAAACAAGTATTTTCCCCATTACTAACCAATAAAACTAAGAAGTTCAGATTTTTTACATTATTAAAAATAAAACCAAGAACTTCAAAATTTTAAAATAAGGAAGTTCAAAAAAACTCGATTTTTCTCATTACTAAAGAATAAAACAATGAAGTTCAAATTAAAATAACTAAGAACTTCAAAGTTTGTAAAAACCTAACATTCTCGTTAGTAAAGAATCAAACTAATAATTTTGAATTAACATAAGGGAACAACTAAAAAAGTTTACAAAGATTTTCCCCGTTTTTTTGAAAACTAGGATTTTCCCCGATATTTAAGATTAAACCATGAAGTTCAAAAATAGAAAAGATAAATTCGACGTTTATTTTAAAATAAAAACAATTCTTTATTCAAAAAATAAAATATGTGAAGTTCAGATTAAAATAAGTGAGAAGTTCAAAGTATATAAAACCCTAGGATTTATAAGCTCAAAAAAAACTAAAACAAAAAAATGTCATTTTGGGCATTTTTCCCCAATACTAAAGATTAAAATCAAGAAGTTCAATTCCAAAAAACTTAGTTAAATGTATGAAAAAAAACTCAGGTGTCCTAGTCATTAGAGAATAAAACCAAGAAGTTCAATTGGAAAAAGCGGAAAAGTTTGATATTTATTTGAAAAATTGGACTTTTCCAGTTACTAAAGAATAAACCAATAAGTTCAATTCAACAAAACGAAGAAGTTTGATGTTTCTAAAAAACCTCCAATTTTCAGATTTCTAAAAACTCACAATGAAGTTCGAATAGAAAAGCTAGAGCAGTTCGATGTCTATGAAAAGCTCAGATATATTCATGTAATCGAGAGAAGTTTGGATTAATAACCGCGAGAACTTCAAGTACTACACTATGTGTATTTTGTATGAAAAAAAGAATGAAAAAGCAAAGGCTAAAAGTTTTGTTTCTAGAAGTTCAAGTGCTCGGCCCGAGAAAGTTCAAAAATTCTTATGAGAGAGGTTGAACAAAAATACGTGACAGTAGTTCAAGGTGAAAACAGTGGCATGTTCAACTACTACACGGAATGCGTTTTAGATAAATATATAAGAATAGAAAACAAAAAAGCTTAAAAGGTTTGTTGCAAGAATTTCACATGCTCCTCCGTTCAAGATTCAGAATTTATATTACGGGACATGCGACCTCCAATTACATATTTGAAAATGGCAAAAAAATGACGTCCGACCTTCAATTGCATGTAATTCAACGTATACACAAAAATGTGACAAAAGTTCATAATGAGAACAATTAGAAGTTCAAGTACTGCAAGGAATGCATTTCAGGTGAGAAATAAAAGTGTAGAAAAATAAATGCTTAAAAGGTTTGTTGAAAGAAGTTCAAGTGCCCTGTGCGGAGAAGTTCAAAAATTCTTGCGAGAGAGGTTCACCTTGTATTTCCATGTTCGATTTTTTCCGTATAAAAATCGAATACAATTCTTTACTCAAAATATAAAAAGGTGAAGTTCATATTGAAATAACAAAGAAGTTTGGATTTTATTAAAACCTAGGATTTACCTGTTCAAAAAATAAAAAACACAACTCATAAACGAAAAACAACTCGTAAACGAAAAAATGGTTGCTAGAAGTTCAAGTGCTCGGTGAGGAAAAGTTCAAAAAATTCTTGTGAGACAGGTTCACCGTGTATTTAGATGTCCAAAATACATAAAAAATATGTTGTTTTTTGTGTTTTAAAATAATTCTCTCAAACTAGAGAGAAGTTCAAAGTGATAATAACCAGAAGTTCACATACTACACGATGTGTATTTCATATACGAAAAAACAATAAAGTGAAACAGAGTGAAGTTCAAACATACATGCCCCAGAAGTTCAACTACTTCACGCAGTGCAAAAAACAGCACATCAAAAACAGAGTGAGGTTCAAACAGACATGCCCGAGAAGTTCAACTACTTCACGCAGTGCGTTTCCATTTGCAATGAAGACAGAAATCATGATCTCGTCATTTCTTTAATTTACTTCAAAACGACAGGAATATCATTTCTATAAGTTCAAGTCCTCGGTCGGAGAAAGTTAAAAAAATATTGTGAGAGAGGTTTGTACAAAAAGAAAATCATTTGCGTAAGACTTACAAAATGGATGAGAAAATTACAACTGAAAATACGTTACAGAAGTTCAACGTGAAAACAACAGGAAGTTCGACTACTATAGTGAATGAATTTGAGATGAAAAACTTTTAACATAGTGGCGATTATGAAAAAATGATCAACACGGGAAAGTTGCGTGTTTACATCAGCTTTTCACCGGTATATTACTTGCTCAATTCCGGTGAGTGTTCCCGTGAGTGGATGGAGAGCTACAGGCAAAACAATCACGTGAAAAATAAAGTGAAGTTCAAGTACACGTGCCGAGAAGTTCAGGTTCTTCATGTGGTGCATTTTCGAAGAATCAGTTTCGCGATAAAGGCAGAACGAATGATCTCGCCATTTTCGCAATTACGTGAAAACTGCTAGGAATCAGAGAAAACCATCAACATGAAAAAAAATCGCATTTTTCGTAGCTTTTCAGCGGTATACTATTTGCCCCATTCCGATAAAGTTTGTAAAAATTATGCCAAAAATACGTTTTTAGCCATTTTCAAATTTTACTTAAAACCATAAGGAATTGGGAGAAAAAATATATACGAAAAAGTTCCGCATTTCCTCAAGCTTTCCAACGCCATATCATTTGTTGCATTCAGACTTACGGTTAAAAAATTAGCTCGAAAATACAAACTCGGTGGAACTTGTATCGTTTTCTGAATTACTTTTAAACCGTTCCAAATTAGAAAAAACTTTTAACATGAAAAAGTAGCGCATTTTCACAAGCTTTCCAACTCCATATCATTTGCCTCAATTAGATTAGCCGTTTAGAAATTACATTGAAAATACGAACTCGGCTGTTCGGTTTGCGAAATTTTACGATTTTCAAAATTATTCTTTATCCATAGGGAATTAGAGAAAACTTTCAACATGTTGAAGGAGCGGTTTTGCAGCATCTTTCCAGCGCCATATTATTTACCTCATTCCGACAAACGGTTTAGAAATGCGATCGAAAATACGATTCACATTTTTTGTATGAAGAAAAAACTGTTTTCAAAACTGCTCTTAAACCACTTACAATTTGCCAAAAATTTAACTTGTGTCATGACATTGGTGTCCATAGCTTTCCAACGGTATATCGCAAGCTCCAGTTGAACACATTTTAGCTGAAGTTCAACCTAGTACTCAGTGAAGGTCAGGCGCGTTACTCGGGAAGTTCATGTTGTGATCAGAATATTATTCTGATCCCGTGATCAGAGTAGTGTTTATATATATATATATATATATATATATATATATATATATATATATATATATATATATATATAAGTATATATATATAGGGTGGGTCTATTATGATATCACCCTTAAGAGCTTATTCCGCTAACACCAACCCCTTATTCTGCTAACACCCCGACCCACCCGCCTGAAGCGAAACAAAGAATAAACAGGTCAACCCGGGCACCCACTTCTCCTCGTACCCACCGACCACCGCACCACCTCTCTCCCTTCCCCACCACGACCGCAGCACCTCCTTCACTCACCCCCGCAACCTGAGTCGATCTCCTGCGCCCCCGCCCCACCCGCGATCTCCCTCCACTCGCCGACGAGACACCCCTCCACCGGCCACCTCTCAGCATGAGCCTGGGCCAGATCCAGCGCGGCCAGCCTCCCGCGCCGTCCCAGTCCCGGTGACCGATCTAGGCCGCGGCGGCCCCCCGAGACTCTCAGCCAGGGGCGGCGGCCTCCCGCGACGACCTGCTACCACCTCCAGCCGGCGCAGTCCTGGTCGACCACCATGCCGGTAACCTTCTCCACACCGAGCTTGCAGCTGGCACCGCCGTGTTGCCCGTTTTGGCATCGTGGACCTGCGGTTTGGTCCTCGTGGGCGGGCGGTCCGGCCACCAGTCCGGTAGCTCCATCGGCGGTGCGACTCGGCCGCGCGTGTAGTTCACTCCCCTACAGCTACCTCTCCCCGCCCTCAATGACCTTCTTCTGTGTCGCGACGGCCGGATCCACCCTCCCCCGCCCCGGCAACCTCCTATTGTGTCTGCGAGGGCCGAATCCACCCTCGCCCTCCCCAGTGACCTCGTGCTGTGTCCGTGACGGACGGATCCACACAGCTGTCCCGTCGACCTCCTGGTGCGTTGCAACGGTCGGATCCACACACACCGTCGCTGCCGGCCCGCTCCTCGCGGTTCCACAGCCACCTCCGCGGCGCTCCACTGCTGAAACCACCTCCGCTGCACTCCTCCCGCCATCTCCTCTCCCTTCGTCTTGCCTCAACTGCATCTTGTCGATTTGGTCCCCTCTGGCCATGCCCGCAGTGCTAATTGGAGCTTGTTGAGGTTCAGTCAGCAAAAAATGCATGTATAACAAAAAAATTAATGTACATTTGGGTTAATGCAGTAGAGAAGGGAGGTGTGGTTATTTTCGGTACTGTTGCTTTGCTTGGTTCTCGACGAACAAGGAGGTGTGGCTGTTTTTCATTACCATTTGTTTTGCAGGATATAAGCCAAAGAGGCAAACATAGTGAGAAAGAAAAGTGCACTACACAGGCATGCAGTGCGGTAGGCGTGTGCGTGCAGTGCGCTAGGAGGAAAAAGGCAGGCCATGTGGTTCAGTTAGTTGCTGGAGTTGCTTGAGAGAAAATTCTGATGTATGTATGGCTGGATGTATGCTCAGAGCTAATTCTGTATGTATGCAATCCAGCACTACTAGGGAAAAGCCTAGCAGTAGCGCGGGTTTTAGGCCTATCAGTAGCGCGGGCAGGAGCGCTACTGATAAGGCGCTACAGCTAAAGCTTAGCAGTAGCGTGCCTAGACCCACGCTACTGCTAAATTGACTTAGTAGTAGCGCTTCTCTAGAGAAGCGCTACTGGTAATTAGTAGTAGCGCTTCCCCTTGCCCGCGCTACTACTATTATTTAGTATTTTATTTATTTTTATTTCATGTTCTATTCATACACCTTTACACAAGTTTTCATACAACAGGAATTTAGAGATTGTTTTTACATCATAATGAGTTATTACATCACGGGGTGAAAGAACCGTGGACTAGTTTCAAGTGGATGTCCATCCACTTGAAACTAATCCGCGGTTCTTTTACCCAATGATATAATAATATCATCATCATCATCATCATATCATTAACAACTTATCAACATAATACATCATTGTCATGTAACACCTCCTCAAGATCATCGTTTTCATCAATGACATCACATAGCAAATTGGTCACTAGTCATAATCACAAGTACTCCTCATTATCAACTCTAACACATTACCACATAATAAACATATTGTACCTCATAGGACCTACTACATTCGATTAAGACCTACTACATTTTCTAAGGTAAAATAGCAAAAAACAAGATAGCCCCTGACTCTCCATTATGGAGAATGGAGATTAGCCTGTCTCCAATTCTTGCCTTTCGCTGAATGTTACTTCCAAGAACCTCCTTGCGAATGTCCATACATTTCTTACATTCTTTGATGAACATGTGTTCACCGGTTTTAGAAATCCGATATGCATAGGTGAGCTCCCTAGATTTACCTAGCAGTATGTTTAGAACTGTAAGGCGACCATTCAGATACACCAGATGAGGCACACAATCCGTTGGGAGTTTCTGTTGAAAAACATAGTAATAACTTCGTAGTTAGCAATGATGTACTAGTTTTAGAAGTATGCAAAAGATGCACGGCTGTCGTAATAGTAAAAAATCTTACCAGGGTATCTCCAGAGAAGTTACCGTGGTTCAACACATGCACTAGTGGCACGTATTCACCATAATTTGAAGGAGTTCGATAATAGTTATTGTAATACTCAAGAAGAGTACAAAATGCGATCAGATGATTTTTCTCCTTATAAGTTAATTCGGAGCCGTCGGTGTAGTGGGTTTTGTCTACCATCTTCCGCACAGTCTTTGAAGAATCAAAATATGCTGTCAATGGAAATAAGCTGTAAGCTATTTTGAAATAAACAATATAAATTAGTTAATAACTATGTTTGAGAAACTCACATAGCGGTACAATCAGAAGCGTATCAACAAGGACCCAAATGTCCATATTGTCTTGCTCGATGTCAGGATCACCAAGATCCATGGTGACAATCATACCCTCATAAAAACCATACATTTTGCAAAGTGCTTCCCAATTTTCGCAACCAAAATGGGTTACGCTCTAAGCATTGCACAGATTTACTTCAAAATCCATATCATGATGGGTCCTTAGGTGTATTTTCTTTGTTTCAAAATTTTCATGGTCTTCAAAACCCATCCACTCCAAGACATGGCGTCTTGCATGACATGGGATAAGCTAGTCGAATTGTAAAAGATGAAAATTAGACATTGAAATAGTTGAAGTCATGCTTAATTACGAAAAAACACTTGTCGTTGCTGTGTACCGTTTCAACATCGAAGGTCTCCTCGAGCTTAATGCTGAAGCACCGATCTTCGTCCAGCAAAACGAACCTGTCGCACATACCTCGATCGTCGTGGCACCAGCTGCACTCCCCCGGGAGACTGTCGTCGTCCGAGTACGACATTTCCTACGTTCATAATTCAAAGATTAAACATGTACAATTAAATATATGTACTAAAAAACCTAAATTAGATCATTATTTTTCGAGAAAATCTAGGCCACTCGATATTTCCTACATATTCTAGCACAAGTCATGCCAGAATTCACGGAAATATCCGGCATGACCTTTGCTAAAAAAGGACATATCGAGCGCCTAAAATTTGCCGGAACAGAAATTAATCAACACTCCGGCAAAACATAGGCCACTCGGAGGTGTAAACTGAACATGAACGGCCACTTGGGCAACCACATATCCTATTTGAGCAACACAAGATATACATGGATATTTGGCTGGTCTTACCTCGATGTCGGAGGGGGTCGGTGACGGGGACGATGGTAGGGATGATGGAGGGGCTCCTTGATTTCAGCAAAAGCAAAAACCGTATAAGTTATCACTAATACTTCTCGAATGATTGCTTAAACTAAAAAATAACAACAAATATGACATGTTAAACTAGTTTTATTAATTCAACTAGTTCTTACTAAATATAAACTTACTATAAATAGAAAAAAACTAGTTCTTTCTAAAAATAAAGTAGTTCAACTAGTTATATTAATTATCGTACTAAAAATAAATTAGTTCTATTAATTCAACTAGTTTATTAATTTACTTACTAAACTAGTTCAACTACAACTACTATTAATCATACTGCCCTAGTTAACTAGTACCATCACTACTAGTAATTAACATCTACTACTACTGAAAATCATTATCTATGAACCCTAAATTAACATCTACTACTACTAAACAACATCTAGTACTAACTAAGCAGAGAGAAAGGGGGTGGGGTGATGGAGAGGTAGGGGCGGCGAGGGCAGGATCGGGATTGGGAGGCAGCGGTGCTGGGTGGGTTCGGGTGGCGGCGGTGAGGTCGAGGGCGGTGGGAGTAGGGATTCCGGCGGAGGAGGGAGGAGGGGCGGCCGCAGGCGGAGGGAGGAGGGCGGTGGCGGAGGAGGGAGGGGCGGCCGCAGGCGGAGGGAGGATGTGCGAGGAGGAGGGAGGAGGGACGGAAGGAGGGGAGTACCTCAGCGGCGGACAGACGAAGGCGGCGGCGGCGGCGACGCACGACGACGGTTATCGGCGTGCGGGCGAGAGTGAGAGTGTGAGTGAGAGAGAGGGTCGGTCGTGCACGTGGGGATAAGGTAGGGACAGTTGTAGCGCGTTTGCCAAAACGCGCTACAGCTAATCTGAATAGCAGTAGAGCTGTGCATTGTAACACGCTACTGCTAAGTTGGACTACCAGTAGCGCTTTGCAGATAAAGCGCTACTGCTAAGTGTAAGTATACAAAAATACGTCAATGCAAAAATACATTGGCCATCAATGATCTTTATGTGTACAATCTGAATTGTCAATATGAGTCCTCTCCGGTAGGAACCGGAGAGGACTCATATTGCGGCCACAAATTCTACACAGAGAGTTCAGTGAAGACCAACTGGTTGTGATAGTTTCAGAAGTAACATATTTAAGGTGGTAAACACCCTGTTCGTGAAGCGAGGTGTGACTAAACTTGTGGGCTGATCTTAGCAGTAGCAATTTTCTTAGAAGCGCGCTGCTGCTAACTTCTATAGCAGTAGCGTGGTTCAGTATAGGGCGCTACTACTAGAACTAGCTGGGTGGCGAGGTCATGGCAATTAGAGCACTAGCGCGGTTTGGTGCAGACACGCTACTGCTATTTTCCTTTCAGCAGCGCGTTTTGCTATCACGCGCTGCTGCTAAATAGCAGTAGCATTGTATTTTGAGGAGCACTGCTAGTAAGATTCTGTGTATAGGCTTTTCCCTAGTAGTGCAGTTTGGTTATGCCTAGAGCTAATTCTGTATGTATGTGGTCCACTTTGGATGCATGTGCAGTTTGGTTGTGTGTGTGTTGTGATGTTTGGTGTTGGGTTTGCTTCGTTGCAGTGAACGCCCATTTTAGTCAAAATAGCAACGATGTGTGATGCTGTAAGGCCATCAACTAGCCTCCCTGAAGCAGTCCAGAAGCTTCTTTTTTTTCCATTTTCAGAATTTGGATGTATAGTTTGGTTGCATTCCAGTGCAGTGCGGCTACAAAAAATGGCACCGACATGCGAATGCAGTGCACTTTGGTCTGCATAAAAGTCGACTAAAAAGGACTTTTCAGTACACTTCATTTAAAATAATTTAGAGAAAGATACATTTAAGAAAAAAAACTACAAATTCAGTGCACTTTGGTCTTACAAAAAGTCCACTGCAAAGAACTTTTCAGTACAGTTCATTTAAAACAAAATGCATTTAAAAAAACATGAAAATTCAGTGCACTTTGGTCTTACAAGAAGTCCACTACAAAGAACTTTTCAATACACTCCATTTAAAACAAAAAATGTATTTTAAAAAAATGCAGTTCTCTTTACCGTTTGATGCAGTGCAGTTTTCAGTCCGAAGGAGTGCGTTCTTCTGTCTGATGAGGTCCACACGAATAATTGGGTGTCGCGAAAAACAGAGTGTCCACATTTCGGTAATTTCAAAACTGCTCTTAAACTGTAAGGAATTAGAGAGAGTGTTCTACATGAAAAAGTTGCGTCTCGACGATATCTTTCCAACGGCGTATCATTTGCATCATTCCGATGAATGGTTTGAACAAATTTACGAAAATACTTTTGCTGTCACACACCGGCAGTCGCACAGTTTTCAAAATTAATTTAAAACCGCAAAGGAATCTGAAAACAAGTTCTACATACGAAAGTTGCGCCTTGTCCATAGCTTTCGAACAACGTATTACACTCCTCATTTTGACAAATGGTTCAAAAACTAGAGAGAAAACAGTACTGAAAATTGCAAAATTTTCAAAAAAAAATGTAATTCCGTGATTTAGTAAATTTGAAACTGCTCTTAAACCATAACGAATTAGAAAAAAAGTAGATATGAAAAAAAATGTGCCTTGACGATATCTTCTGAATGGCGTATCATTTGCTTTATTCCGATGAGCGGTTTAGAAAAAATTGCAAAAATACGCTCTCTGCCACTCATCGTTCGCCGCACTGGTTTTAAAACTGCTCTTAAACCGCTTCCCTTATAGGTATTTCTTCAGGTTTTCATGTAAGTGAATGTGATCGGACCCGTTCCCCCTCTATGCTAAACTCAACCCAGTCTGTTCACAAATTCTTCATGTGGGTTCTATTTGAACCCCGTTCAAAATCTTCACTGTGTCCTTGACAGCTGAAGAATTTGCGAACGAAATGTTAAAATTTTCATAACTAATTTTTCGGCTTTTGCCGCTCAAATCCTTCCGCATCCCACGACTGGATTAAAAAACTCACCCACGATCTCCACCTCTTTGTACGTGGCTGACACATGTCGCTAGGATGGCAAGGGTCAGGGGCACGTTCGTCCAAATTCTTTGGATGAACAGTTTTCACTTCCTTATAAATACCCCTCCCCTTGCACCTCAGTTCATTTACTCCGATTGACCTCTCTATCTCCCACTCGAGCTCTCTGACTTGGCGCCGCCGCTAATCTCCATCATCGCCGGTGAGGAAGAGCTTAGCTGCCTCGACCTCATCGTCGTCGTACTCGCGCCGGCCGCGGAAATCTTCACCTCCGCCGCCGCCGTAGCTGTCTTCCTCCGCCAATTTTAGGGCGTGGAAGATCTGAACGGACGAGCTTCTCCAGTTCATCTCTCTGTTCGTCGCATTCTTCGTCAAGGGTAAATAAAACTCGCTTTTACTGCCCTTCTTGATTCTGATGATTTACACAAAATCTTCAAAAAGGTGTTTATTCTTCAATCTTCATATTCCTAAACACCACAGTTGCATCTGTTATTGATCTTTCTCTCTAAGATGTACTTTTTTTCAAGATTCCTCAATTGTGTGGATTTCCAATCTATACAACTCTGGAACCTAAGACAAGAACTCTTAGTTAAATTCTTCAAGGCTCCCTGGTCAAATTCCTCAAACAAAACAAATTCTGAGAATGCATATGGCCTCTTCAACTTCTTCGCACCTATACTCTGTTCACAGGTACACATGTCTGCTGCTGAATCACTAGGTTCTCATCAACTTAACTCATTTACAGCGTTCCTTGAAGAAAAACTGTATACTTCCTCAGAGACATCTATTGTTCAGAATCCTCAGCTGAAGAAAATGGCGGAAGAAAAGTGTCCTCAGAAGGGAGGGAAGAGGCCTGAGACCAACACAACGTTTGAAATCCCTGAAGATATCTATGAAGACTACTACACTCCTGATGAGGCCACTCATGGCAAGGAAAATAAAAATCAGCGCGAAGTGCGCATTCAGCAGATTGAGCGAAGATGGGCATGGGAATGGAGGGATTACTGCTATGTCACTCCTAAGTACATGAAGAAATTCGTTGTAAATCCTCCATGCCCAAGAACTCCACTGGCACCAGGCCAAGAAGTCGATCCCTCAAGCATCAGAAGAGGTGAGCAATTTCCAAAAGAATGGGTTAAACGCCAAAGGAAATTTGCTAAAGTAGAAAAGGAGGCAGTGAAGAAATTCAATGAAGATTCTGCTGCTGCTGCTGAAGCATCTGCTAGTCAGCCTAAGAAGGCTATGAAGAAGAAATATGATGTGAAATCTTCTTTCGCAATGCCCTCATGGCCCAGCTCCTAGAAACCCTCAGGGTCTTCTGCTCAAGCAAAGCCCTTAGCTGCACCAACAAAGTCCTCAGCACCAGTGCATCTTGCCTCGTGCCAAA
Organism: Triticum timopheevii; assembly: GCA_963921465.1. Taxonomy (NCBI): domain Eukaryota; kingdom Viridiplantae; phylum Streptophyta; class Magnoliopsida; order Poales; family Poaceae; genus Triticum; species Triticum timopheevii. The sequence goes on from OY997274.1 coordinate 370,088,117, forward strand.
GGACTACAGGCTTCTCAATTGCTTCAGGAGCTTCAGCAAGTTCCTCAGCACAGCCGCAGCTGCTGAAGAAAAAGGCCACTGTTGGACGTGGCACAAGGCCAAGTCCTCACAAGAAGCAGGTCACTTTTGAAGTTGCGTCATCTGAAGACGAAGCTGATGATGAAGAACTGACTCAAATCATCAGAGACCGACAAAACCGGGCCGCTAGTGCCAATGGCAGTGTTGTGCCACTCTTGCTGGATCCGACGAAGATCCTTGACTACATCGATCTTTGGCATAAAGATCCCAACACACCCCTTCCTGATCTGAACCTCACAACAGGCCAAAGTCACGTGTTGACTGCTTTCATTGCTGAAGAAAAATGGAAGTTTGAGAAGGCCAGATCAGTGAAGAAAGCTCAGTACAGAAAAGAACACTATCTGAAGAAAAATGTTCTGAAAATGACAAGTAAAGAACTTGTGACTATACAGTCAGAAATCAAAGCTCTCAGTGATGAATTTGTCGCTTATAAAGCTGATTGGCTAGGAGCCAAAGTCAGATTCGTCAAGCTGGCTAAAGGCCTTGCTACGTCTTGAGCTTGCGTTGGTTTTCCTCGAAGAGGAGAGGGTGATGCAGCAAGTGTAGCGTAAGTATTTCCCGTAGTTTTTAGAACCAAGGTATCAATCCAGTAGGAGGCTCCTCAAAAGTCCCACGCACCTACACAAACAAACTGAGAACTCGCAACCAACGCAATAAAGGGGTTGTCAATCCCTTCACGGCCACTTGCGAAAGTGAGATCTAATAAAGATAGTATGATAAGATAAATATATTTTTGGTATTTTGTAATATAGATGCAAAAAGCAAAGATGCAAATAAAAATAGATTGAAAGCAAATATGATAAGAGATAGACCTGGGGGCCATTGGTCACTAGAGGCTTCTCTCAAAATAGCATAAGTATTACGGTGGGTGAACAAATTACTGTCGAGCAATTGATAGAAAAGCGCATAGTTATGAGATTATATAGGCATGATCATGTATATAGGCATCACGTCCATAACAAGTAGACCGACTCCTGCCTGCATCTACAACTACTACTCCACACATCGACCGACTCCTGCATGCATCTAGAGTATTAAGTTCATAAGAACAGAGTAATGCATTAAGCAAGATGACATGATGTAGAGGGATAAACTCATGCAATATGATATAAACCCCATCTTGTTATCCTCGATGGCAACAATACAATACGTGCCTTGCAACCCTTTCTGTCACTGGGTAAGGACACCGCAAGATTAAACCCAAAGCTAAGCACTTCTCCCATGGCAAGAAAGACCAATCTAGTAGGCCAAACCAAATTGATAATTCGAAGAGACTTGCAAAGATAACTCAATCATACATAAAAGAATTCAGAGAAGATTCAAATATTATTCATAGATAGCCTTGATCATAAACCCACAATTCATCGGATCTCGACAAACACACCGCAAAAAGAGTTTACATCGAATAGATCTCCACAAGAGAGGGGGAGAACATTGTATTGAGATCCAAAAGGAGAGAAGAAGCCATCTAACTAATAACTATGGACCCGTAGGTCTGTGGTAAACTACTCACAACTCATCGGAGGGGCAAGGATGTTGATGTAGAGGCCCTCCATGGTTGATTCCCCCTCCGACAGAGTGCCGGCGAAGGCTCCAAGATGAGATCTCGCGGATACAGAAGGTTACGGCGGTGGAAATTGTGTTTCGTGGTGCCCCTGGATGTTTTTGGGGTACGTAGGTATATATAGGAGGAAGAAGTACGTCGGTGGCCGCCCGAGGGGCCCACGAGACAGGGGGCGCGCCCTACAAGGGGGGAGGGGCCCCCTATCTCGTGGGGCCCTCGGAAGCTTCTTGACTTGCACTGCAAGCTCTCCGGATCACGTTCGTTCCAAAAATCATGCTCCCGAAGGTTTCATTCCGTTTGGACTCTGTTTGATATTCCTTTTCTTCAAAATACTGAAATAGGAAAAAAACAGCAATATGGGTTGGGCCTCCGGTTAGTAGGTTAGTCCCAAAAATGATATAAATGTGTAAAATAAAGCCCATAAACATCTAAAAGGGGTAATATAATAGCATGGAGAAATCAAAAATTATAGATACGTTGGAGACGTATCAGGCCTCAAGCCCAATGTTGTTGCAGAAGCGCAACAAGAAGTTCCTCAGGGTGAAGCATCTGCTCAGCCCACCAAAGAACATGCTAGCACCGCTGATGACACTCAGGCTACTGGAGAAACTAAGAGTGCCAGGGTTGATGATGATATTCCAGCTCCTGATGAATCTGCCAGGGCAACCACCAACATTGCGCCTGAAGAACAAGCCAGGCTAGCTGAAGAATTTGTCGCTGCGCCTGAAGAATCTGGACTTGCCAGGGCAACTGACATAGTTGTGCCTGAAGAAAATGTGCCTCTTTCATCTGCTCCTCCTGCAAAGTCTTCATAGATGAAAAGCACTCTCCTTCCTTCTGCATCAGAAGTGAAGAAAACCAAGGTTGCTGAAAGGGCAGCAGCTAAGAAGAGGAAAGCATTAGATGCCTCAGAGTCATCAGCTCCGAAGAAAGTGAAGACTTTGACGAGCTCTTTTGAGAACCCCATTGATGTTGTTCCACTGAATGTCCTGCCATCAAAGGAAATTGTTCCTTTTGGTGAAGAATATGTCATCACTGATGACATTGACGAAGAAGATCCTTCTGCTGCTACGTTAGAGCAGTTGGATGAAGAAATTGAAGTGGATAATATCCCTTCACCGCTACAGGTATCATCGCCGGCGCCTCAATTCACTGCTGAAGAGGCCGGTGTTGATGAAGTTGAAGTTGACGAAGAGGATGTGGACATCGGGTCTACGACTCCATTAATGAATGACGATTGTTTGGGAAAGTCATCATCCCTTCTCCTCTGTTCACTCCCCTGCAGCAAATTCCTCAGTCCCCTGTGCATACTGAAGAAATTCACATGGGCTCTAATCAAGGTCAAGCTTCACTTCACTCCATCCCCGAAGAAATTCCAGCCACTAGTGCTGATGAAATTGAGAACAAGACAGCAGAAGAAACTACTTCAGAGACTCCTCAGCCTGCTCCAGAAGCTGCGCTTGAAATGGTAGTGAAGACTTCAACTATAAATCTTCAGCCCAAGCCACAGAATCCTCACTCCAAGAAGCAGAAGTTCAAGGCTGATGACTTCTTTGTTGAGCATCATTTCTTCTCAGATTTCAATCCTTATGACGATGCTCGTCCTCGCTGCAAGTGCTTCTGGACGGCTTCACACATGAGTTATTATTCTTCGCTCTTGTTTGACAAGGACAAAGTGTTTGACCATGAGCATCTTCCTCATGTGGATATGGAGTCACTTCCGTTCTTTACTCCAGTCATCAGTGTTCTTCATGATGTAGGGCTGCTCAACTTCTGCATTGACATCTGCGATTGGAATGAAGAGTTAATTCTTCAGTTCTATGCCACTCTGCATCTGACAGGCAATGTTTACGATGTGAACTCATGGGTTTTGGAATGGATGAATAATAATACTCATCACAAAGCTCCGGCCTCTGAATTGCTTCATGCTGTCCCAGTCAGTCTGCCCACTGAAGGAGCTCTAAAGCTATAAGAGGAACCTGAACTGTCAAATCATCTGATGCAAGTGTTGATGAAGCCTTTGAAGGCTGGACAAGTGCCAAGGACCAATTTCCTTGTTAAGGATCTGATGTATGTGCCAAGGACTATCTATCGCAGTATGGACAAAACTCTCAGTCCCACTAAAGGCCACAACTCTGAAGAAGAAGAAGTTGTTGGCATCATGAAGAACTTTCTTTTCAACATCATGCATGGTATTCTAATCAACTATCATGATTTCTTCATGAGGACTTTGGCCAATGCTGTTTTTTCACCTTTTGATTTGAAGCCCTATGCTCCCTGGATCAAGAAATTCATCAGATCAAGGACTTCAATTCACTACAAGATTGATTTTCATTATCATGTTAGCTATTTGCCCCCGATTGAAGTCCTCAAATGGACTATTTCCTCAGCTGATGAGAAGGGCAAGGCTGCAGTTATTGATGAAGGCACTCGTCCTTTGGATGGACAGTTTTGAAAGGTAGCATCCTACTCCACTAATGATGACTCTGCCACACATGACACTGCTGCAAATGCTTCAAAGCAAAATCCTCAGGCACCAGCTCCGCATGTGATGACTGATCGTGAGCTGCTTCTAAGTCTTCATCAGAAGGTGGATAGAAATCACAAGTGGGTCAAGTGTTAGTTTGGTGCTATTCTTCACAACATGACAGTCACTCAGAATACTGTGAAGAATCACTATTATCTACATCAAGTCTTCGACCGCACCTGGCCAATTCTTTCACATGCCTACACTGATGATGAACTCAAGAAGATGGACTTCCAACAGGACTTTGACTGGTCTCAGCCACCTTCGAAGAAATTCAAGAATGTCAAAGTTCCTCCATTGGTTGTCAGCTCATATTCTTCATCGCACGAGACAGACGAAGCTGAAGATTTGGATGATACTGCTGCAGAACCTACTACAACGGATGACCCCAACAACGCCGGCGCTCCTCCATCGACATCATGAATAAATTCTTCAGGGGCGTTAGTCCTCACTTTTCGCCCCTTTTGGTCATTTGGCAAAGGGGGAGAAATTTGAGTTAGTCTTCAAGCGGGTCTATATATGGGCATTTTTGTTTGCCAAGTTACAACTCTCGCTCTTCTGAAGTATTTGTTGGATCGAGTTGTAAACTTAAGACCGATGGTGGCCTGATACTTTTGCTCTGTTTTTCTGCATGCTATTTCCTCATATATGTTAGTGCACGCATGCTGAATTACATCAGTCACCATATTTCATCATGCATTTCAAATTCTTCAGTTGATATGTTAAATGTGTGTATGAATTACAAGATATAGGGGGAGATCTCCATGATATTACTCTACAATGTGCATTGCTTTTTGAAAGTAAATTCCTCACATATGCACATCTTCAGGGGGAGTTCTTCTATATCTCGCAATCAAATTCCTCAATATTGAGCACTTTCAATTGATATGTTTATCCCCGTTGAAAACTTGACATATTTGTCATCAATCACCAAAAAGGGGGAGATTGTAAGTGCATCTAGTGCCCCTTAGTGATTTTGGTGTATTGAAGACTTATAGGTTAATGGACTAATATGTTTGTGAGTGTTCATAGGCTCTATAAGTCGATGAGGAGTTTGATACTTGCGATGAAAGTCGACCCCCAAAAATGTATGTCTTCAGCTGAAGAATTTGGTCCTCCAGAAGATTTTGAAAGTGAAGAAATTGGTGTGACCTTGAACACTTGGATATTCATGCGAGGATTATGAAGCGTGAAGACTTTTGTTTTCGTAGTTTCATTTTCTCCTTCTTGAGTCATAGGAAACACCGTACTGTTAAAAGGGGTCGAGGTAATCCTAAGGAAATTGATTTCCATGTGATGCTCATGTCAAAATCCTACACCTACCCAATCCTTTCGAGTGAAGCCATTGGAAATCTCATATCAGTTCAGTCAATTTCTTCAGTGACAGAGACGAAGATCTTCTGGTCTCTGAGGAATTTTTTCTGACTGAGGAGTTAGGAATTCGCCAGTGCGGATTGCCTACATAGTGAGGAACATGATAGCCCTGAGGAATTCGAACCTCAAATATCCGACCGTAGTTGTGCTATGCGCCAGCTGTCCAAAAATATATTCCACCTAACGGTCATATCATTGAAGGGAATTTATGTCTTATCATGTCGGGCTGCTCCCTAGGCTATAAATAGCCACCCCCTACGACCACTAGCTGGTTGGCTGCTCTGCGAGAAATTGACACTTGTCATTGAGAGCATCCCATCCTCCGTGGACTTTGAGCGAAAATCATCAAGTGAGGAAAACCCAAAACCCAAACCCAAACACCTACAAACCCAAAGTTATTGAGCATCACTGAAGATATTGTTCCTGTGTGGAACTGATGCTTGTTACCTTTGAGGACTGTGTATCCTCCAGACGGTTAAGCGTAATGGTCTGAGCATCCAAGAGGAGTTGTGGATCGCTGAGTGACCAAGTCTGTGAAGGTTTGGAAGTCACCTATGAAGACTTACCACGAGTGTTGGGCAAGGTCTGTGTGACTTTAGCTCAAGGAGAATACGGTGAGGACTGTGTGTCCGGGACTGTGTATCCTTGAGTTTAAATACTCAACCGCTCCAACCAGACGTACAACTATCACAACAGTTGGAACAAGTCTACCAAATCATTGTCTTCACCAAGCCAACTGGTTCTATTTCCTCAACCCTTTCATTTCCTCATTCATGTGTTGATGAACCTGATCATTACTGTTTGAAGACTTTGACCGAAGACTTTCTCTATTTCCTCAATCCAATTTCTTCAGTCACATTGTCTTCAGCCTGCTTATCCTATTTTCACGCTATTTGTACTATGTGCTTGTTTTCATTTCATCATGATGACTATGTTGTTGCTCTGTTATGCTTATACCTGAGTACTTATTCTGCTGCTAGTGTGTCGTTTCTTAGGAATTTCTTCACCTAGAAATTCCTCAGTGATGAATTTGTAAAAATCGCCTATTCACCCCCCTCTAGTCGATATAACGCACTTTCAAGGAGGTCTATATATAGTGCTAGTGTAAGTTGGGGAGAATGGGTACATGGGGTTTTGGCCCGTATGCACTGCACGCAGGCAGGAGGGGCCGAATGTCCGGGCGTCGGGCCGGATGTCCGGATGCTCGACGAGGGACCGGATGCCCGGGGCATGGGGGCTGGATGTCCGGGTTGGCTTCGGTTGCGTTCTATGAAGGACGTCGGATTTTCGGGCTGGGGGCTAGATGTATGGCGGCTGGCGGCGGGCCAGATGTCCGGGGCCTATAGCACTTCCGTTGCTGGGCTGCTGCTGTCGTTGACATCTTGAGGGGCCGAATGTCCGGGCCAGGGCCGGATGTCCGGGTCCTATGGCCTTTCTCCAGTTCCTCTCATCGTGGTCCTTCATCCATGTACTTGGGGACTTGTCCGTTGATCCAAGCATCTTCGAGAGGGTTCTTGGTACCTAAGCACATGTAGTGTCTTTGCATGAGGTAGCAATCATGTCTCGCACGAATGGAAAGTGGAAGCATTTAGGAACGGGTTCACCTTATGTCCAAAGGCATATGTTTGAGGTCTCATTGTATGTCCACTTGGGGCTTGAGGAATAGTCGTAGTGTACATGGGGATGATCATAGGATGCTCTGCATCATCTCCCCCCGGGTAAGATCCGACCTCGGATCGAAAACCTCATCACCATGGAAATGGTTGGCGTGGATGGACTTGTAGTTGGACGGAGTTGAAGACATGGCGCAATCCAAGTAGTCCAAGGTGTCTTCAGAGTGCTATACATGCAAAAAGAACAAACACAAACGACACTTGGAAATACAATGGTTAGCGCACACAAGGTGTCCATCAAGTAAACATGAGGTCGTCTAATGGAAATGTTCATGACAAGGCACAAGATGCTTAGTGAAATGATTTAGAATGATATGTAAAGCATTCATGTTGTCAAGTTCATTTGTTGAATGCACAAAGGTGTGGCAATTGTTATGGTGCACAAAGTGACAAATTCTACCATTGTGCAAAATGATGTCATAGTGTGATGGTTTATCAAGAGCATGAACCTGGCAATGGATGCTCAATATGTGTCGGTGTACTAGAGTAGGGGTACCCTAGTATCCCGAACTTCTGCACGGGCAGTCGCAGCACCCCGCGGCAAGGCTTGCCGGGTGACCGCTAAGGTCCTCCGTTGGTTCCTTTGGAGCCATTCAAGAACAAAGTGTTTAAGCCAAGAAGACAAGGCCCCGGCAAGAGGAGCTTGCCGGGAAGGACAAGGCCCCGGCAAGAGGAGCTTGCCGGGAAGGCCAACCAAGGCATTTCAAGAAACTTGCCGCGACGCGCCTCGCGTCCCGGCAAGGCCCGGTAAGCGACAAGCTTCTGGACGCGACAAGACAACGACCGCGGCAAGGCGCTTGCTGCGGCAAAGCTACCACTCTGTACCTGCGCTCCAGCACATCCACCCACGTGTCGCCCTGAGACCTTCCCAGGCGCGCGTGGCAAGAGGCTGTGCAGCTAAGCGGTGCGAGGTGGCAAGCGGAGATGACGAGATGGCCATCGTGGCGAACGGTGGCGCCCCTAACGGTCACTTTTCTGCACTGTTTGGGCGACGCAGACGGGCATTTAATGCTTTTGTCCCCTGCCATCAGGGTTAGGTACGATGCACTGTAGAGGTAGCTGTACCAACCACAACTCTTTTTACGCTTTTACCCTCGCCTGCATTGCCACCTGTCGGTGACCCCTTGAGCATATAAAAGGAGGCCCATGCGCAACGTAGGGGGGGGGGGGGTTCGAAGCACTCGAAACTAGAACACACTCACGCTCTCAAGCAAGAACACAATACAATCGCAAAGCAGCAGTAGGAGTATTATCTCCCCAGAGAGCTCCGAAGCTGGGTAAAATCGCTCGTCTGTTTCGCCTCGATCTGCTCTTCGTGCGACCTCCGCTCCCCGCCGGACCGAAAGGGACCCCGGTCCCATAGGTGTTCGTTCCCACGACATCTTTGGCGCGCCATGTAGGGGGCGTCGAGGTTGTGTGAACCTGATCCGGTGTTCACGCGAGCTAGATCTTCGTCATCTTCATCGACATGCCACCGAAGAAGAAGGCTTCGGAGGTGGCTGCCCCGTCCGCGTCGAACCCACCACCACCGGAGCAAGCAGGTGGTGGGGTAGACGCCGGCGGAGGAACGGGTGCCGACGAGGGAGCTCATGCTGCTGCCAGGTCCAACAACAAGGCGGCGCAGACCTCGGCGTCCGTACACGCACCGTGCCCATCTCAGGAGGCGCGGGACCGACAGCGTCATGGTACACGAGGTACCATACTTTCGTTGGGTCAAGGCCAAGCTGGTGGATCTCGGGACGCTCAAGACCAGCATGCACGCCAACATGCTGGCATGAGCGCGGCACGGTCGCCTGGACGAGATGCTGCTCCTTCTAACACAGTTAGAAGTTCGAGCATATCCCGTTCCTCGCACCGTTCGCCACCGCCACCCAAGACTCCAGAAGAAGCGTTGGCACGAGCTCAACTGCTCCTGGATTACCCTCCAGCAGCAGACAAGATCGACGATTGGAGGGCCACCATTCAGAGTCTCATCGGCTTCGCCAACGGTGACACTCCCCGGCAACCGAGCACATCGAAGCCGCGGCAAGACGCCCAGGCGCGAGCCGATGGCGACAAGACTGGTGGAGGTGCAGCTACCGTGCACTCTCCACCCCGAAGGCCAAGATCGCCGACTCGTCGGGCCAACCTCGACAGCGACTCCACCGCATCATCTGATCCTCGAGCTCGTCGCGATCAGCGCCAAGTTCTTCAGGAACGACAGCAAGAGGACGCTCGTACTCGCATCAAGCGCCGAAGAGAAGCGCGGCGTCAATCAGACCAGCGCGCTGGGCCCGCTGTCGACGTGCATGCGCCAGGGGAACCAGGCGACTTACCGTACGCGGTAGGTTGCCCTGCGTTCACTTGTGAGCTGCGGCAAGTCCTGTGGCCCAGTACGAAAAATTTCAAGCCAGACGTACCAGAGAAGTACGACGGCAGGTTGCATCTGTCGGAGTTCCTCAGCATATACACCATCGCGGTGCAAGCTGCCGGGGGGCGCGACGACAAGATCCTTGCCAACTACTTCCCGCTAGTGCTCAAGCCCAATGTCAGATCCTGGCTCATGCACTTGCCGGACAACTCCATATCCTCATGGGCGGATCTGTGCCATCAGTTTGTCGGCGCCTTCACAGGCGGCCACAAGCCTCATGGCCAAGAGAGCGATCTTCACCTGCTCGCCCAGAAGGAAGGAGAGCCCCTGCGCAAGTATATTCAGAGATTCAGCCAAGTACAGCGCAACATCCCAGACGTCCACCCTGCCGCGGTCATCAGCGCGTTCCATCAGAACGTGCGTAACCGCAGGATGCGGGAGGAGATGGCGATGTGCAAGATCAGAGTCGTCAGTGAGCTATACGCCCTGGCCGACAAGTGTGCACGTGCTGAGGAAGGGAGGAAACTCCCCGGAGAGAACGCAGGAGCAGGAGGATCTGACAGTGAGGATGCCGCCCCGGCAAGGAAAAACCGGCGGCGGAATAACAGGAAGAGGAAAGGCAAAGATGTGCTAGTCATTGAGCAGTCCGGCAATGGAGGTGGCGCTGAGAAAGCCAAAGCTGGTAACTCCGGTGAGACTGTGGCGGCCGCCGACAAGCAGGATGGCTCCGGCAAGCAGTATTGCAAGATCCACCGCACCAAGGGTCATGATCTCCAGAGCTGCAAGAAGGTCGAACAGCTTGTCGAGCAGCAAAAAGCTGAGTACGAGCGACGCGACAAGGAGAAGGCCCAAGAAGGTACTGGAGGATCTGGCAAGAAACGTCCCGGCCGGGGAGGACGCCGCGGCAAGGCCAAGCAGCGGCAAGGAGACAGGCCTCCCCGCGGCCGCGACAAGGATGAAGATGAAGATGATGATGAAGAGGATGATGATGATGAGGCTGATGAGCAGGAATTTCAGAAAGCCACAGAGGTCCTGTGCGTTGATGGCGATGCTTCTTTGCATACTTCGCACCACCAACTCAAGCAGTGGGTGCGGGAAGTCAATGGGGCAGAACCACCCGTCGAGTCACGCAAGCCTCTGAAGTGGTCCAGCACGCCTATCATCTTTGATATTAAGGACCACCCTGATCGCATAACTGCGGTCGGGTGCTTGCCGATGTTGGTTTCACCAACTATCCGCAGCCTCAAGGTCACAAAGATGCTAGTTGACGGCGGGGCCGGCTTGAACCTGATCTCCTCCGCGGTACTCAAGAAACTCCAGATCCCCGACAGCGAGCTCGAAGAGACCGGTACATTCCAAGGAATCAACCCGGGAAGGAGCAAGCCGAAGGGGAAGATCATGTTGCCGGTGACATTTGGCAGCAAGCTGAACTTCAGGACTGAGAATGTCACTTTTGACATTGCTGATTTTCCATTACCTTACAATGGGATACTCGGCCGTCCAGCGCTCGCCAAGTTCATGGAAGCCTCTCACTATGCCTACAACATCCTCAAGATGCCAGGTCCGATAAGCGTCATCTCTGTCCCTGGCGACAAAAAAGATGCCCTTATCTGCACTGACAAGATCTACCGGGAAGCAGCAGCCACAGCAGAACGCAAGCCACTTGCCACTGAAGCTCCCGGGGGAAAGAAGAAGACCAAGTCCGGCAAGAGCTCTAACGCCCACTCCGGCAAGCGCACCTCTTCGGAGTGCTGCGCTACCGTCGAGGACGCACCATCGAGCTCCACCGGCAAGTGTAAGAAGACGAAGGCAGCTCCGCCAGAGACCAAGAAAGTATCCGCCAAGGAGGACGGCACTGGTGGTACCTTCACCATCAGTGCCACGCTCGACCCTAAATAGGAAAGCGCGCTCGTTACTTTCCTGCGGGCGAATGTCGACGTGTTTGCATGGCAACCGTCTGACATCCCCGTTGTTCCCAGGAAAGTAATTGAGCACCACCTTGCCGTTTGTCCTCATGCGCGGCCCGTCAAGCAGAAAGTCAGGAAACAGGCAGTGGAGCGCCAAGAATTCATTGCAGAAGAAATCAAGAAGTTGGAAGCAGCAGGCCTTGTCAGAGGAGTGCTCCATCCCACGTGGCTGGCCAATCCTGTAGTCGTGCGCAAGGCAAACGGGAAATGGAGGCTTTGTATCGACTTTACTGATGTTAATAAAGCTTGTCCCAAAGACCCATTTCCCTTGCCGCGCATTGACCAGATTGTTGACTCCACGGCCGGATGTGATTTGCTTTCATTTCTTGATGCATACTCAGGATATCATCAGATCTTCATGGCAGAAGAGGATGAGGAGAAGACCGCATTCATCACTCCATGTGGCACATACTGTTTTGTACGGATGCCTTTCGGATTAAAGAATGCTGGTTCAACATTTGCAAGAGTAGTCCATGATGCTTTTGAGCCATAGTTGCACAGAAATGTAGAAGCTTACATGGATGACATAGTGGTCAAGAGCAAGGACAGGGCAACTCTGATTCAGGATTTGGACGAAACATTTGCAAATCTGCGCAAGATCAACCTCAAGCTTAACCCCGAGAAGTGTGTGTTTGGAGTCCCCTCCGGCAAGCTTCTCGGGTTCTTTGTGTCTCAGCGGGGAATTGAAGCCAACCCCGACAAGATCAAGGCCATTGAGCAGATCGAAGCACCGAAGCGCGTCAAGGATGTACGAAGGCTTGCCGGCTGCGTGGCTGCTCTCAGCAGGTTTATCTCTAAGTCTGCTGAGCGCGCCCTGCCATTTTTCAAAATTTTGAAAAAGGCAGGTCCAATGAAATACCTGTCCTCCACTGCAGGACTTGAAGAGATACCTGTCCTCCACTCAAATACTTGTCGCACCTAAACCACAAGAGAAGTTGCTACTGTATTTAGCGGCAACTAATCAAGTGGTTAGTGTTGCGTTAGTAGCGGAGAGGGAGGCGGATGATGAGCCAGAGACCGCGGCAGATGCATCCAGCGACAAGCAGGGGGCTTCCTCGACAAGCTCTGGTCCCGACAAGGATCGATCTGCGCAGGCACAGAAGGAGAAACAGAAGAAAATGGTGCAGCGCCCAGTTTACTTTGTCAGTTCCCTTCTGCAGGGGGCTAGGTCAAGGTACTCTGGTGTGCAGAAGTTGCTTTTCGGCCTTCTCATGGCCTCGAGAAAGCTGCGCCATTACTTCCAAGCACATGAGATCACAGTTGTCACTCGCTTTCCGCTGAAGAGGATACTGCAGAATCCAGAAGCAACAGGTAGGATTGTCGAGTGGGCACTGGAGCTGTCAAGCTTTGGCCTCAAGTTTGAAAGCACTTCAACTATCCAGAGCCGAGCATTGGTAGAGTTCATAGCAGAATGGACGCCAACACCTGGTGAAGAAATTCCAGAGACGAGCATCCCCGTCAAGGAAGCGAGCAAAGAGTGGATCATGTACTTTGATGGTGCCTTTTCGCTCTAAGGCGCCGGTGCGGGCGTGCTACTTGTCGCACCCACCAGAGAGCACCTCAAGTACGTGGTCCAGATGCACTTTCTCAAGGAGCAAGCGACAAACAATACTGCAGAGTATGAAGGTTTGCTTGCCGGTCTCAGGATCGCGGCAGACCTTGGGATCAAGAAGCTCATTGTAAGGGGTGACTCGCAGCTTGTCGTCCGCCAAGTGAACAAGAGTTATCAGAGTCCATTGATGGAAGCCTATGTTGATGAGGTGAGAAATTTAGAAGAGCATTTTGACGGCCTGCAGATGGAACATGTTCCGAGAGCTCAAAACGACATTGCCGATGGCCTGTCAAAGTGCGCTGCACTAAAGTTACCTGTGGAACCAGGGATCTTTGTGCTCAAGCTGACTCAACCGTCTGTGACACCATCAACTGGACAGATCAAGAAGAGGAAGTTGATTTCTGGTGACTATTTTCCGGCAGAGCTCCCCAAAGCCGCCGCCAAGAAGGTCCCCAAGATCAACGCCAAGAGTGCTGAGGAGCAGTCTGCTCCGACAAGCCCTAGGGCTTGCTCCGTTGAAGTAGACGCTCCCGACAAGTTTTGCTCCGGCAAGCTTGCCGGGGAACATCAAGCTCCGGCTGAGCCGCAGGTTCTTGCCGTATAAGCGGATGTTCCCGCAGCAGCATATGTGCGTTTAGTCCTTGTTGTCGAGCCGCAAGCTCCAGCCTGGGCGCAGCAGATTGTCCATTTCCTTCAGACAGGAGAGCTTCCCGAAGAGCAAGAAGAAGCAGAGAGAGTAGCCCGGCAGTCAAGTATGTACCAGTTTGTCGACGACATACTGTACAGAAGGAGACTCAACGGTGTGAAATTGAAGTGTATTCCCCGGGAAGACGGACAAGAGCTGTTGGCGGAGATACATGGAGGCATATGTGGTCACCACATTGGCGCAAGAGCACTTGCCAGCAAGGCGTTCCGGCAAGGTTTCTTTTGGCCGACAGCCCTCCAGGATGCAACTGCACAAGTAACCAAGTGTGAAGCGTGCCAGTTCCATTCCAAGCAGATACACCAGCCAGCTCAAGCTCTCCAGACAATCCCTTTATCCTGGCCATTTTCGGTCTGGGGGCTCGATATCCTCGGCCCCTTTCCCCGAGCTGTCGGGGGCTTTGAGTACTTGTACGTTGCTATCGACAAGTTCACAAAGTGGCCAGAAGTGGAAGCAGTGAGGAAGGTGACAGCACAGTCAGCAGTCAAGTTCTTCAGGTCGATTGTTTGCCGTTTCGGAGTCCCTAACAGGATCATCACCGACAATGGCACACAATTCACGAGCCGCACCTTCATGCAGTACGTCCAAGATCTTGGCGCCAAGGTCTGCTTCGCTTCTGTTGCTCATCCAAGAAGCAACGGTCAAGCGGAGAGGGCAAACGCTGAAGTGCTGCGCGGGCTCAAGACCAGGACTTTCGACAGGCTGCACAAGTGCGGAAAGAACTGGATCGAGGAGCTGCCGGTGGTTCTTTGGTCGATCAGGACGACGCCAAATCGAGCCACTGGCCAGACACCTTTTGCTCTAGTCTATGGAGCAGAGGCAGTTCTCCCGACGGAACTCGTATACGGGTCGCCTCGAGTGCTCGCTTATGATGAGCTCGAGCAAGAGCAGCTGCGACAAGATGACGCGCTGCTCCTTGAGGAAGACCGTCTTCAGGCTGCTGTATGAGCTGCTCACTACCAGCAAGCTTTGCGCCGCTACCATAGCCGCAAAGTTAATGCCAGAAGTCTTGAGGAAGGCGATCTTGTTCTTCGGCGCGTTCAGTCCATCAAGAATTCCAACAAGTTGACGCCAAAGTGGGAAGGCCCTTACCGGGTGAAACGAGTCACTAGGCCTGGCGCTGTCCGCCTTGAGACTGAAGGTGGTTTTCCGGTGAGCAACTCCTGGAATATTGAGCATCTTCGTCAGTTTTACCCGTAAGGCGCGGTTGCCGGAAAACCTGTGCCTGTTCCGGCAACCACCTTTTGTACAAGTCTTGCCGCTGTTGCATGTAATCCTTTGTACAAAGCCGGGTGCAGACCCCGTGCATAAATAAAGCTCATGTGCTCTGCACATTCTGTCAATTTTATGCTTTCTATTCTTTGCATATATTATCTGACACCTTGTGCAGCACCTACCCTCGGTAAGCAATAACGAGCCATAAGGCAACATATCTTTATTTTCTCTTCTTTCTTTCTCTCAAAGAAAAGGGAACGTTCCCTCGCCCACAAGTTTGTCGGGGGGGGAAGGAGAAGATAATGGTGTGGACCAGGCATCGTCCAAGAAAGTCTAGCCTTACCGGGAAGGAAACGACAGAAAAGTTAAGTTGCCCAAGTTTCAGCAATCAGTTTTAAAAAATTTATCTTCCTCGAACGACCGTGCTTTGTATGGAAAACCTGTGCGCGGAGGAACCAACTCGTAGCTAGTTGCGCCCTTACTTTGTTTCGAGTCCGCTCAACAACTTAAGAGTGTTGCGACTAGTTACGACAAGGTTTCTTGTCGGTAGCGGCACCGCCAGCAGGCTGCTGATGTTCCGCACTCAGCGCTCGCGGCTAAGGTGCCCGCTCCGACAAGTTCCCTAAAAGCGTAGGGCAAAAATATACAAAGGAAGGAATCAAGTAAAGGAAATAACATAGCAGCCGATACCCAAAATAAAGTTATATTACAAAGATAGCTTGTCGCAGTTCTAATGGATTGTTCTTGTAACATGATCAGCAGCGGCAAGAAAAAGAGGAAACGGGCGGTCTAGTCTACACGATCGCCGTCGACCCTCCTGACTTCGTTCACCTCGTCCACAATGGGTGCGACAAGGGCCCTGAGCGCTTCCAGATCAGCATCAGCTGGCAGCTTCTTAAGGACGTTGGTGAAGTTGATGCCTGGGTTGCGGAAGGCCACCTTCACCAACACCCTCTGCAGAACTCTCGCGCAGATCGTGCGCGACTCGTCGGCCAGCTGCTTCGGGATCCTTTCCCGGAGTCGCTGGAGAGCCGTCGCCACGCCCTTGAAGAACAAAGTGAGCTTGGCGCTGGGCTGGAGGTTCTCATCGGTGGAATACCCGAAATCCTCCATCCCCAGCTCCTCCAGCTCCTTGTCGATGACTGCGGCGATGTTCACAAGACCCTCCGTCCAGAGCTCCATAGTCTCCCTGAGGGTGTTCTGGGTGATAGCAGCACTCGCCAGCAGCTCCTCGTTGGCCTTGATCTCCTTCTTCAAGGCCACCTCCCGCTCCTTGGCGTCGTCCAGCGTCCGGGTCAATGTGGCCAGCTTCAACTCAAGATCAGCGTTGGAGTCTTTGGCGGCGCTCAGCTCCTTGCCCTTCTCGACGAGGCAACCCTGCAACTCGCCGTGAGCGAGGGCGTCCTTCTCGCGCTCACGCTTGCGCTCGGCAAGCTCTTCGCCGCTCGCCTTGAGATCGGCCTCCAGCTGCGCCACCTTCGTCTCCAGCTCTTTCTTGGCGGCCTCAGCAGCTGCGACAGCATCCTTTGCCTCCTTGAGAGCCCCGCCAAGTGTCTGCTCCCACGCGACAAGCTCCTCCTCGTAGCTGTCCAGATTGACTTTCCGCTGCGTCAACTCACCTTCCCGCGTGGACATCTCCTCGGCGGCAAGCCGCTGTTGCTCCTCAGCTTCAGCCTTCTCGAGAAGAAAGGCTTTCCGCGCCTCGACGAGCTGCGCCCGCTCCTCTGCAATGGATCGGAGAGCTTCCTGATTGCGTTCCCGGAGCTCCTCTGCGCGCTTATCAATATCTGCTCCCGCCTGCGCGACAAGCGCTTCCCGGGATTCCACTTTGGCTTGTCGGGCGCGGTAGAGCGACACCAGCTTCCGAAGCAGCTGCTCCTCCTCAGACTCGCCGCTACTGCTGCTCGGCGCATCAACCAGTGTCAGCCTAGCGGAGGCGAGCACTTCTCCATCAAAGGTCTCTCCTTCAATCGGCGCCCTGGAGCTTGAAGCCCAGGGGAGCTTGATGAAGACACCGTCGCCGGCCTTGAAGTAGGCGCCGGGCTGGGGCTCTTCGGAGCCTGGCGCTGCGTCAGCGGCGGAGGGATCGGCGGTCGGCGTAGCGCCTTGCACTCCTGCGGCCTCTGGGCCGTCAGTGCGATCACTGGATCCCTCGCCGGCTCCTGCGGCGGCAGCTTTGGCGGCCTCCTCGCCGGCAGGATCATCGGCGCCGGCTTCCTCTTCGGTAGCAGCGGCGTCATTGGTGTTGCCGCCCGCGTTCTCCTCGCAGGTGGCCTCGGTCTCCATCGGCTCCGTGGAAGATGGATCTGAAGACCGGAAGAGGGAGAAAAGTCAAGCAAAAATCCAAGAAGAAGATCAGAAGAAGAAAAACACAAGGGAAGCTTTCAAGCGAGAAGGGTTACCGGCACTGGGATCCGTAGTCATGGGCTCCACCACCGGGGGGTCGCTGGTGCTGTCCCTTGCCGGAGAACCGTCCCTTGGCAGAGACCTCTCCCTTGCCGGAGAGCGCTCCCTTGCCGGGGAATCTTCCCTTGGCGGCGTAGTCGAAGCAGATAGCGTCTCAGGGGCAGCTTCCGGACGCTCCTGGTGAAGTTGTTCTGCTCCTACGCAAACAAGAAGACAGATGTCAGCAAATAAAGAGCACCCATGCGCGCCTAACGGCATAAAGTAAACCATATACTTACGCTGGGGGCTGCGCTGGGGGCTGCTTTGGGGAAGGGTTGCCGGGTCCGGCAAGGTGGTCTCGGGCGCGCCTCCCGCCGTCACGGTGGGCTCGTCCTCGATGACAATCACCGAAGTCTTGGCCCTCTTCGCCGCTCTCTGGGCCAGGGTCCTGCAAAGGGATAAGTTCGGAGTCAAGCAAATCAGATACAAGATAAAAATAGCAAGGATTGAAGAATCACAAGTATAACAAAGAATCTTACTCTTCTTCCTCCTTGCTGGAGCTGAGCGCAGAAAGGTCGAAGTCAGGCCCACCTTCTGCGCGACGAGGCAGAGGAGTAGGTTCCCTTGGCCGCTTGGCGGGGGCAGCGGCGGTGGTCCGGGATGACCCCACTCCAGTTGCTGCAGCGGCGCGAGGCGCTCCCGCGGCAACAGTGCTTGTCGCGGCAGAGCGTGTCGCGCGGCGCGACGGCTGTTGACCCGTCTGCTGCCCTGCTACATCCCCGGCCTTGCGGAGACACCTTCTTGGTGGAGCTGGGGGCTGCGCTGCGGGCCCCGCTTGCGGCAAGTGGCCTGGAGATGGCGGGCCGCTCGCACCCTCAGCAGGTTCACTCGACTCGGCGTCAGGCGCGGCAAGCTCTTCCTCACCGTCAAGCCACTCTCGCTCGGCAAGGCTTGCCGCCTCTGCTGCCTCTGCCTCCTCCACGGTGAACCCAAACTCGCCAGTGGCAGCGGCTGCCACCGCCTCTTCCGCCCTGGTGGCGATGCGCTGCATCTCCTCCTCGGTGGTGTCGCGGGTGAGGCTCTTCTGTTCGTCGGCGCGGACAGCCACCTCCACCAAGCCGTCGAAGAACTGCTGCACAACGTCATCCGCAGGCTCCTGCCAAGTGGGGACGATCCGATGGGAGTCGCACTGCGGCATCATTGCGCGGATGCGATCCAGCGAGGAGTTGTTGCACAGCGGAACGACACCCGCCGGCAATCTGAACCACTCGGGATGCTGAGGATCGTGCTTGAACAACTCCTTGAGCATCGCATCCAGCTCCAGCACAGTGAAATTGAAGTTGAGGCCCGGGCGCAGCCTCATGATATCCGCCGGACCCCCGAATTCCCAGGCGGGTCTCCTCCTCTCTTGCAGGGGGGCGATGCGGCAGCGAAGGAAATCCGCGCCAACAACGCCTATAGTGAGCCCGGCAAGCCTGAGACGCAAGATCCGGGTGGTGGCGATCTTCAGCTTGTCGTCGTCTGCGGCCAGGGCGCTCCAATCGCCGCCGCGCACTACTGGGGCTTGGCGCAGGGTGGTGAATGGCTGTGGGTTCTCCTCGATGATCCAGCACCATTCTGCTCTCCACTCCTCCCATTTGCTGCGGAGCTCCCCCTCCAGATACGTCTCCTTCTTGCCGGCTCTCGAGATCCAGGCGATCCCGCCGGATAAGGGCTCTCCTCTCTTGACCCGGGGCATGAAGTAGTGGCGGAAGAGGGCTACGTTTGGGTGGACTCCGACAAAATTTTCACAGAGATGTGCGAAAACCGCCATGGTCAGGACAACATTGGGGGTGAAATCAAGGAGGTGGAACCCGTAGGTGTTCATGATGTCACAGAAGAATTCGGAGAAAGGTGGGCAGAGTCCGCAGTAGAAGAACAGCACAAAGAAGGGGTATCTGTTTGGAGCCCGTTTCGAAGCGGCGGCGGAGAGTACCTTCGTGCACGGATGCGCTCGCGTCTCCGCCGACCAGAAGAGATAGTACCATTCCCTCAGCTCCGCCGCGGCGAGCTCGGAGGGGAAAGTGGCCCGCTCCTTTCGCAGCGCCTCGAGCCGCAGCGCCTCGGCCGACTTCACGCCCTTCCCGGTTTTCGGAGCCATGGCGGAGGTGGTGGGAGAGGTCGACGGTGTTGGTGGCGATGGTGGCGATGGGGGGCGGAGCGCTGCTCTCTTTCGGCTGTAGAAGCGGAGGGAAGCGGCGGAGATTTCTGAGGTTGGAACCGCAAATGGCGAAGGTGGGGGAACTGCCCCTGTTTCCCCTGCTTATAAAGAGGAGGAGGCGAACGTTACGCTTTCTCCGAATAAAGAATCACCCACGATCTATCCCACGACGACGCATTCGACGCGTGGCGTTAAGGGGGAGCGCGGTGGATACGGAGTCAGATACGGCGTGGCCCAGGCCGCGCGTGCCCGTGCCCTGTTTTGGGCCTGGCCCAACAGCGCTCGGCACCGTGTATGGCCCAGGCCCGGGGGCTCCTGTCGGTGTACTAGAGTAGGGGTACCCTAGTATCCCGAACTTGTGCACGGGCAGTCGCAGCAGCCCGCGGCAAGGCTTGCCGGGTGACCGCCAAGGTCCTCCGTTGGTTCCTTTGGAGCCATTCAAGAACAAAGTGTTTAAGCCGAGAAGACAAGGCCCCGGCAAGAGGAGCTTGCCGGGAAGGACAAGGCCCCGGCAAGAGGAGCTTGCCGGGAAGGCCAACCAAGGCATTTCAAGGAACTTGCCGCGACGCGCCTCGCGTCCCGGCAAGGACCGGTGAGCGACAAGCTTCCGGACGCGACAAGACAACGACCGCGGCAAGGCGCTTGCCGCGGCAAAGCTACCACTCTGTACCTGCGCTCCAGCACATCCACCCACGTGTCGCCCTGAGACCTTCCCAGGCGCGCGTGGCAAGAGGCTGTGCAGCTAAGCGGTGCGAGGTGGCAAGCGGAGATGACGAGACGGCCATCGTGGCGAATGGTAGCGCCCCTAACAGTCACTTTTCTGCACTGTTTGGGCGACGCAGATGGGCATTTAATGCTTTTGTCCCCTGCCGTCAAGGTTAGGTACGATGCACTGTAGAGGTAGCTGTACCAACCGCAACTCTTTTTACGCTTTTACCCTCGCCTGCGTTGCCACCTGTCGGTGACCCCTTGAGCATATCAAAGGAGGCCCATGCGCAATGTAGGTGGGGTTCGAAGCATTCGAAACTAGAACACACTCACGCTCTCAAGCAAGAAGACAATACAATCGCAAAGGAGCAGTAGGAGTATTATCTCTCCGGAGAGCTCCGAAGCTGGGTGAAATCGCTCGTGTGTTTTGCCTCGATCTGCTCTTCGTGCGACCTCCGCTCACCGCCGGACCGAAAGGGACCCCGGTCCCATAGGTGTTCCTTCCCACGACAATATGGTTATGTTATCATGCAATTGATGATGGCAAATGTGATCATTATATATGAATATGCCATCAAGGAAGATCACAACAATTTTGCTAAGAAAGTGCACAAGCTCATATATCATGGATGACATGGTAATGCAAGATGCAACAAGGCAATCATAATGTAAATCAATCCATGCATAAGGAGCAAATTTGTTATGGGTGGTGTTGTACCATAGCTTGATGTCATGGTAGAAGTGGTGGTCCAGTGGTGCTTCCAAAGTAGGTGCATCCACTAAGTGTGAGCACTCCTCAACTCGAAAGTCCATAGGGTCCATCTCCAATGTTGGTCCTCCATCCGATAGATGTATCATGTAGACAAGAAGGAGACAACAATTAAAGAATGACCCATCCAATATGCATATTTGAGGATGGCTCAAAGGGAAGGAGTTCACCTTAAGAGTGTCACGAAAATGATGGTGTCGCACATCGTGTACGCCTCACTTAACTAATTTGTCTCATGACAATACCACCTGGTGAATCCTCCAAAATGAAAGAGAATGGCAAACACTCCAAAAAACAAATGAGATTAGCGGAAATGCAAAACCTATCATTCATGTGGTGAAATACCCAAGAAGTTTCATCATCATTCATACCATAAGAAAGGACAAGGGTATAGGGAATGGTATGCAGGCATAAGATGCCAGCACAACCATAGACATTAAGCTCAAATAAGCAAGCATGCATCACAAGTAAGTTATCCAAGTCTCCACGATGAATAAGCATAGCAAGTTGGCACTCAATACAAGGTGATATGAGAGATGCAACTAATGGAGACAAGAGACAAACTTGCTCAATACAAGGTGATATGAGAGATGCAACTAATGGAGACAAGAGACAATGATCAAGATAAATCAAGTGAGAGGCATGAACATATATGCTATCGACCCAATGAAATGAGCAAGAATGGATCGTGGGTGATGAAACTAAGCAAGTGATCATTGTAATCAAGTCATGGAAGCTAGTAGCGTGAAGATGCAACATACTAGAAGGAATCATGCTAGTCATGTCATGGGTGCAAATAGAGAGCATACATAATGCACATGACATATCACAAGCATGAAAACAAGATATGAGCAAAGTTTCATCATTGTATTGGCAAGAGGTTCTATGTAAATAACAATGGAACATCATCACTCTCCCAACACAAGAAGCAACAATAGAATGGAGCATGTATAGAACATGGCAGGAGCAACTAGTGTCTCCACCAAGCATGCAAATACACATAGTACTAGTAGAATGGTGGATCATATGTAAGTGCAAGAAAGTGTCACAATTGCATGGAAAAGGCATAGAAGCAAACATAACATGCAAAATGAACACGGGAAAATGAACATAATGTGACAAGTGGTATATAGCCCGTAGCCGTGTGAGAGTCAAGAGATGCGTCTATTCCTTGCGCAAAGGGAGCTGTGGTAAGGATAATCCACGAGATCCCAAATCATCGTTGCTCTCAAGAGCTCTTTTCGTCAACTCCTGGGATTGTGAGGTTGACGAGTGTGCGTAAGTTCTTACACAAAACAAAGGCAAATGAAAATTGTGTGTGCGTCGTATATGTACACATCATCCATTATGATGCGCACATGCATGTCTTGGTTAGCACAAAATATCCAATGCTCAAATAAATGAGATGTGTGATATAGAAACATGGCATCCATCATGAGAGGTTTGTTATTATGTATAGAATAATGGAGACTCAAATTGTGTAATGCATCATTAGAAATATGTAGAGCGTTGTTATTCATGGAATGCATATGGTGCACGCAATTATGGGAATCATGCAAAGTATGGAATGCATCAAAATCTCCAAATATGTATGAGGAAATTATGGGGGTCTTCTCATGAGCATTAGTGTAAACATCACATGGATAATATTTACAACATCGAAAACAAAGCATATTCGGAACAATGTGATCATGGCATGGCATAGTAATAACCGTGATGGTGGCAATATCATCTCATGAGAAACAAAATCCGATAACCGTGATCTCGTCATCTATGCCATAAGTGCAAATGGGATTTATTTTAATGGGGCATGCATAGTTACTATGTTGAGATTGCAATGATGAAATGGGAGATCTCACTCATAGAATATGACAAGTTTAATGGATTGTCAAACATGACATGACCGATAGAATTTTCACATGATATCCTATGGAGCATAGCATCACAACTAGGCAAGTCAACATGCTCATCATCATATTCATCATAAATAGGTGGCACATCTAAGCATGTAGAAGACATAGTATGTGATGAATGCCTAAGGTGTTCAACATCATGCAAGGAATCATTTGCAAGATAGTCCACTGGTGGGACAAGTGAAGGTCCATCACATATGTTACCTTTAGAGCTACGCTCATGTATTGTAGGTGATGTTGCAATACTTGACACTTGCTCAAGAGCTTCATCAACTTGATGGTACCATGTGGGGGTGCATCATCGTCCATCATGCCCATCGGTTTGCCCATTGGAGGTATGGACTCGTCAAGGACTGGTGCTTCATCTTGTTGGAGATATAGCACCAAGGTATAAAACACAATAGGAGTAGATGTTAAGTCGTTAGAAATCATAGTGGCCTCACGCGCCATCTCAATTACCTCACTCACTAAGTGGTGTGGCTCACTCACTCCCGATAAGATGATCTCACTCATATGGTCAGTGGAGTCACACAAATGGCTCTCAACCTCACATAGAATGTGTGGCATGCTCTCAAGTGTGGGTCTAGTTGTGGTCACAGTCATCCTCTCATAATGCACTAAATGTCACATATGGTGGCGTCACTCATATAACTCATAGTGGGGCGGCTCTCCTCACATCATAATTGGTGCATATCATCATATGTAGGTGTCGGAGAGATGTAGGTGCAAATGTCTCCATTCTCAACTCTTATCGCCGCCTTGGTTGAAGGGATAGTCCCATGTTCAACCTTCCTCATCCATAACGCCTCCAAAGATGAATGTCGTAGGAAGTGGCAAATCATCACTCTCCTCCGAGACCAAAGATAATGTCTCATGTGCGCTCTCGTAGCTTGACTCAGAGTAGGAGTCCCATTGTGGTGCCGTCTTCATGTTGTTGAAGAGGTTCACGCTCATCGTCGTGGTCAAAGGGGATGGCCTTTGCTCGACCGTCTTGTCGCTGTCTTGTTGTAGGAGGCCCATATGATGTGGCACCTCGTATCTCTTCTCCATGACCGAAGGGAATTTCCCATCCTCGGCCATCTTCATTGAGGGACTTGAAGATGTCGATGTAGGCGTACTTGTGGGAGGTAGGCAAAGATGTCATGCGTCCAAAGGCGAAGATGCCTTGATAACACTTGGCAAAGATGTCAAAGTGGTGGTGGTGGTAGCCGTAGCTTCCACTTGGTGGTTCTTGTCTCACGGTCTTCTCTTGAGCTCATGAAGTTTTGTCGTAGCTTGATGTAGAGCTTGTTGGGACTTGTAGGTTTGTGTGTCTCGAGCATCTTCATGTTGATGGTGTCGTTTTCGTACTTGAGCTCATAGTAGATGTCGTTCGTCGTCGTCGTGCACATGATGCTTGGAGGTGACTTTCCCTTCATGATTATGTGGATCACGAATGTGATGATCGTCGCCATGTAGATGTGGACATGGACGAATTGCGCTTGCATTGCATGGGTGCTTCCAAGATGGTCGACTTGCTCGCCGCCGCCTTGAAGATGACGAAGGGGAAGAACGGTTGACCAACAAGGCCCGAATCTCCTCCATCCTTGCATCCTTCTCCTCCTTTTGTCAGGAAAGCCTATTGTCGAAGAAGTCTCATGTATGTGCTTCGGAGTGTCGTATGTCGATGGCGAGGTTGTCGATGCGCTCTATCAACCTCGTTTGTGCGCCCTGCATTTGTCGTTGTAGATCAAAGATGGACGTTTTGGTGATGTAGTTGTTCTCGCCGTCGTTGTCGAAGACCAGAGATGTAGTGCTTTGCCTATCCATCACAAGACTCGAGAAAATGTAAGTGGGAGAGGAGAAGAACTAGACCAAATGTACCTTATCAAATGTTGAAAATGGATCAATGATCACTCAATAATGTAGCAAGGAAATAACACAATTGGTACCGGATCTTGTCAATTCTCACACCAACACAAGTAAGGCTTATGGAGTAGCTCGGTAAGGATAGTGGCACAAAAATTTGATGCGAAATGTTAGCAAGAGTCAATAATGTTGAAAGAGATTCACAAATTTGCAAGTGAAATAAGTACACCAATAACAATATGTGGCACACGGAAACACACACAAAGATAGATAAATGGGGTCGTGCAACCAAGGAATGAGCTCAAAATGTGGTATCCACGGAAAATGCTCTTGTTGCACAAATCTAGAGAGACGCTAGCATGATTGCTCAATAGGCAGATACGACACTTGTGCACACCCTATAAGGGACCAAAATGCAATGATTTCTATCCCATGTATGATATGTATGTATGGTTCCCGGTGTCTCTCTCAATTTGATCCAAGATGATCGGATATGACAATCTTATATGCAATATGGTATGATGCTATGGCTATTGCTTAGAAGCTCTTTGTTTTCTCTTTGTTTAAAAGCTTATTCTTATTTTTTTGTATGGCCACTTTGCGAAATGCACAAACCAAGATAATAATTGTGTCTATGCAGGAACAAGCTTGTGACACAAGGGATGGTACTATGATACCAAGATGATATGGTATGTATGCAATGGAAGGGTGGATCGATGATCACTAATGTGCACAAGTAATGTTTCCGGCAATACTCAAAGTCTAGTCTCGATAGGCAAGTGACGCAAAATGGGCTAGGGGTTAACAATGCAATGGCAAGAATGAATGTACAATGATGGGATACCATGATACCAAGGTGATATAGAGGTTACCGTCTTGCTTACTATTAGGGTGTCAAAATGGTGAAGGTGGTCGATGTCGAATGCTTGTCAAAGTTGAGCGGTGGTGTTATCGATGTCGAACCGTCCCAAATTAGCCGAAACACCTTAGGAAATGGAAAATCCACAAACTCAAAATCTCAAAGGCAAATGTCAAATGGTGGTAGCGGGAAAGTGGTGGTGGTTGCGGAAATATTGGTGGAAACCCGATCAAAATGGGTTAAGGTGGCGGAAGGGTATGATGGGCTATACACAGTGTCGGAGTTGAAGACACGGTCCCTAAATAGCCGAAACACCTTAGGAGACACAACTCACAACACAAACAAAATTGGGTTAAGTTGGGGTGGCGGAAGTATATGGTGGACAAGCTTCCGAACGCGACAAGACAACGACCGCGGCAAGGCGCTTGCCGCGGCAAAGCTACCACTCTGTACCTGCGTTCCAGCACATCCACCCATGTGTCGCCCTGAGACCTTCCCAGGCGCGCGTGGCAAGAGGCTGTGCAGCTAAGCGGTGCGAGGTGGCAAGCGGAGATGACGAGACGGCCATCGTGGCGAACGGTGGCACCCCTAACAGTCACTTTTCTGCACTGTTTGGGCGACGCAGACGGGCATTTAATGCTTTTGTCCCCTGCCGTCAAGGTTAGGTACGATGCACTGTAGAGGTAGCTGTACCAACCACAACTCTTTTTACGCTTTTACCCTCGCCTGCGTTGCCACCTGTCGGTGACCCCTTGAGCATATAAAAGGAGGCCCATGCGCAACGTAGGGGGGGTTCGAAGCATTCGAAACTAGAACACACTCACGCTCTCAAGCAAGAAGACAATACAATCGCAAAGGAGCAGTAGGAGTATTATCTCTCCGGAGAGCTCCGAAGCTGGGTAAAATCGCTCGTGTGTTTTGCCTCGATCTGCTCTTCGTGCGACCTCCGCTCACCGCCGGACCGAAAGGGACCCCGGTCCCATAGGTGTTCCTTCCCACGACAATATGGTTATGTTATCATGCAATTGATGATGGCAAATGTGATCATTATATATGAATATGCCATCAAGGAAGATCACAACAATTTTGCTAAGAAAGTGCACAAGCTCATATATCATGGATGACATGATAATGCAAGATGCAACAAGGCAATCATAATGTAAATCAATCCATTCATAAGGAGCAAATTTGTTATGGGTGGTGTTGTACCATAGCTTGATGTCATGGTAGAAGTGGTGGTCCAGTGGTGCTTCCAAAGTAGGTGCATCCACTAAGTGTGAGCACTCCTCAACTCGAAAGTCCATAGGGTCCATCTCCAATGTTGGTCCTCCATCCGATAGATGTATCATGTAGACAAGAAGGAGACAACAATTAAAGAATGACCCATCCAATATGCATATTTGAGGATGGCTCAAAGGGAAGGAGTTCACCTTAAGAGTGTCACGAAAATGATGGTGTCGCACATCGTGTACGCCTCACTTAACTAAGTTGTCTCATGACAATACCACCTGGTGAATCCTCCAAAATGAAAGAGAATGGCAAACACTCCAAAAAACAAATGAGATTAGCGGAAATGCAAAACCTATCATTCATGTGGTGAAATACCCAAGAAGTTTCATCATCATTCATACCATAAGAAAGGACAAGGGTATAGGACATGGTATGTAGGCATAAGATGCCAGCACAACCATAGACATTAAGCTCAAATAAGCAAGCATGCATCACAAGTAAGTTATCCAAGTTTCCACGATGAATAAGCATAGCAAGTTGGCACTCAATACAAGGTGATATGAGAGATGCAACTAATGGAGACAAGAGACAAACTTGCTCAATACAAGGTGATATGAGAGATGCAACTAATGGAGACAAGAGACAATGATCAAGATAAATCAAGTGAGAGGCATGAACATATATGCTATCGACCCAATGAAATGAGCAAGAATGAATCGTGGGTGATGAAACTAAGCAAGTGATCATTGTAATCAAGTCATGGAAGCTAGTAGCGTGAAGATGCAACATACTAGAAGGAATCATGCTAGTCATGTCATGGGTGCAAATAGAGAGCATACATAATGCACATGACATATCACAAGCATGAAAACAAGATATGAGCAAAGTTTCATCATTGTATTGGCAAGAGGTTCTATGTAAATAACAATGGAACATCATCACTCTCCCAACACAAGAAGCAACAATAGAATGGAGCATGTATAGAACATGGCAGGAGCAACTAGTGTCTCCACCAAGCATGCAAATACACATAGTACTAGTAGAATGGTGGATCATATGTAAGTGCAAGAAAGTGTCACAATTGCATGGAAAAGGCATAGAAGCAAACATAACATGCAAAATGAACACGGGAAAATGAACATAATGTGACAAGTGGTATATAGCCCGTAGCCGTGTGAGAGTCAAGAGATGCGTCTATTCCTTGCGCAAAGGGAGCTGTGGTAAGGATAATCCACGAGATCCCAAATCATCGTTGCTCTCAAGAGCTCTTTTCGTCAACTCCTGGGATTGTGAGGTTGACGAGTGTGCGTAAGTTCTTACACAAAACAAAGGCAAATGAAAATTGTGTGTGCGTCGTATATGTACACATCATCCATTATGATGCGCACATGCATGTCTTGGTTAGCACAAAATATCCAATGCTCAAATAAATGAGATGTGTGATATAGAAACATGGCATCCATCATGAGAGGTTTGTTATTATGTATAGAATAATGGAGACTCAAATTGTGTAATGCATCATTAGAAATATGTAGAGCGTTGTTATTCATGGAATGCATATGGTGCACGCAATTATGGGAATCATGCAAAGTATGGAATGCATCAAAATCTCCAAATATGTATGAGGAAATTATGGGGGTCTTCTCATGAGCATTAGTGTAAACATCACATGGATAATATTTACAACATCGAAAACAAAGCATATTCGGAACAATGTGATCATGGCATGGCATAGTAATAACCGTGATGGTGGCAATATCATCTCATGAGAAACAAAATCCGATAACCGTGATCTCGTCATCTATGCCATAAGTGCAAATGGGATTTATTTTAATGGGGCATGCATAGTTACTATGTTGAGATTGCAATGATGAAATGGGAGATCTCACTCATAGAATATGACAAGTTTAATGGATTGTCAAACATGACATGACCGATAGAATTTTCACATGATATCCTATGGAGCATAGCATCACAACTAGGCAAGTCAACATGCTCATCATCATATTCATCATAAATAGGTGGCACATCTAAGCATGTAGAAGACATAGTATGTGATGAATGCCTAAGGTGTTCAACATCATGCAAGGAATCATTTGCAAGATAGTCCACTGGTGGGACAAGTGAAGGTCCATCACATATGTTACCTTTAGAGCTACGCTCATGTATTGTAGGTGATGTTGCAATACTTGACACTTGCTCAAGAGCTTCATCAACTTGATGGTACCATGTGGGGGTGCATCATCGTCCATCATGCCCATCGGTTTGCCCATTGGAGGTATGGACTCGTCAAGGACTGGTGCTTCATCTTGTTGGAGATATAGCACCAAGGTATAAAACACAATAGGAGTAGATGTTAAGTCGTTAGAAATCATAGTGGCCTCACGCGCCATCTCAATTACCTCACTCACTAAGTGGTGTGGCTCACTCACTCCCGATAAGATGATCTCACTCATATGGTCAGTGGAGTCACACAAATGGCTCTCAACCTCACATAGAATGTGTGGCATGCTCTCAAGTGTGGGTCTAGTTGTGGTCACAGTCATCCTCTCATAATGCACTAAGTGTCACATATGGTGGCATCACTCATATAACTCATAGTGGGGCGGCTCTCCTCACATCATAATTGGTGCATATCATCATATGTAGGTGTCGGAGAGATGTAGGTGCAAATGTCTCCATTCTCAACTCTTATCGCCGCCTTGGTTGAAGGGATAGTCCCATGTTCAACCTTCCTCATCCATAACGCCTCCAAAGATGAATGTCGTAGGAAGTGGCAAATCATCACTCTCCTCCGAGACCAAAGATAATGTCTCATGTGCGCTCTCGTAGCTTGACTCAGAGTAGGAGTCCCATTGTGGTGCCGTCTTCATGTTGTTGAAGAGGTTCACGCTCATCGTCGTGGTCAAAGGGGATGGCCTTTGCTCGACCGTCTTGTCGCTGTCTTGTTGTAGGAGGCCCATATGATGTGGCACCTCGTATCTCTTCTCCATGACCGAAGGGAATTTCCCATCCTCGGCCATCTTCATTGAGGGACTTGAAGATGTCGATGTAGGCGTACTTGTGGGAGGTAGGCAAAGATGTCATGCGTCCAAAGGCGAAGATGCCTTGATAACACTTGGCAAAGATGTCAAAGTGGTGGTGGTGGTAGCCGTAGCTTCCACTTGGTGGTTCTTGTCTCACGGTCTTCTCTTGAGCTCATGAAGTTTTGTCGTAGCTTGATGTAGAGCTTGTTGGGACTTGTAGGTTTGTGTGTCTCGAGCATCTTCATGTTGATGGTGTCGTTTTCGTACTTGAGCTCATAGTAGATGTCGTTCGTCGTCGTCGTGCACATGATGCTTGGAGGTGACTTTCCCTTCATGATTATGTGGATCACGAATGTGATGATCGTCGCCATGTAGATGTGGACATGGACGAATTGCGCTTGCATTGCATGGGTGCTTCCAAGATGGTCGACTTGCTCGCCGCCGCCTTGAAGATGACGAAGGGGAAGAACGGTTGACCAACAAGGCCCGAATCTCCTCCATCCTTGCATCCTTCTCCTCCTTTTGTCAGGAAAGCCTATTGTCGAAGAAGTCTCATGTATGTGCTTCGGAGTGTCGTATGTCGATGGCGAGGTTGTCGATGCGCTCTATCAACCTCGTTTGTGCGCCCTGCATTTGTCGTTGTAGATCAAAGATGGACGTTTTGGTGATGTAGTTGTTCTCGCCGTCGTTGTCGAAGACCAGAGATGTAGTGCTTTGCCTATCCATCACAAGACTCGAGAAAATGTAAGTGGGAGAGGAGAAGAACTAGACCAAATGTACCTTATCAAATGTTGAAAATGGATCAATGATCACTCAATAATGTAGCAAGGAAATAACACAATTGGTACCGGATCTTGTCAATTCTCACACCAACACAAGTAAGGCTTATGGAGTAGCTCGGTAAGGATAGTGGCACAAAAATTTGATGCGAAATGTTAGCAAGAGTCAATAATGTTGAAAGAGATTCACAAATTTGCAAGTGAAATAAGTACACCAATAACAATATGTGGCACACGGAAACACACACACAGATAGATAAATGGGGTCGTGCAACCAAGGAATGAGCTCAAAATGTGGTATCCACGGAAAATGCTCTTGTTGCACAAATCTAGAGAGACGCTAGCATGATTGCTCAATAGGCAGATACGACACTTGTGCACACCCTATAAGGGACCAAAATGCAATGATTTCTATCCCATGTATGATATGTATGTATGGTTCCCGGTGTCTCTCTCAATTTGATCCAAGATGATCGGATATGACAATCTTATATGCAATATGGTATGATGCTATGGCTATTGCTTAGAAGCTCTTAGTTTTCTCTTTGTTTAAAAGCTTATTCTTATTTTTTTGTATGGCCACTTTGCGAAATGCACAAACCAAGATAATAATTGTGTCTATGCAGGAACAAGCTTGTGACACAAGGGATGGTACTATGATACCAAGATGATATGGTATGTATGCAATGGAAGGGTGGATCGATGATCACTAATGTGCACAAGTAATGTTTCCGGCAATACTCAAAGTCTAGTCTCGATAGGCAAGTGACGCAAAATGGGCTAGGGGTTAACAATGCAATGGCAAGAATGAATGTACAATGATGGGATACCATGATACCAAGGTGATATAGATGTTACCGTCTTGCTTACTGTTAGGGTGTCAAAATGGTGAAGGTGGTCGATGTCGAATGCTTGTCAAAGTTGAGCGGTGGTGTTGTCGATGTCGAACCGTCCCAAATTAGCCGAAACACCTTAGGAAATGGAAAATCCACAAACTCAAAATCTCAAAGGCAAATGTCAAATGGTGGTAGCGGGAAAGTGGTGGTGGTTGCGGAAATATTGGTGGAAACCCGATCAAAATGGGTTAAGGTGGCGGAAGAGTATGATGGGCTATACACAGTGTCGGAGTTGAAGACGCGGTCCCTAAATAGCCGAAACACCTTAGGAGACACAACTCACAACACAAACAAAATTGGGTTAAGTTGGGGTGGCGGAAGTATATGGTGGGCAAGCCTATGCGGAAGTTATGGTGGTGATTCATGAAGAAGCAACTGTCCCTAAGTAGCCAAAACACCTTAGGATACTCAAATCGCAACTCAAACAACCACAAATGCGATGGGGAACAAAATGCGTTAGGTTGCGGAAGTCGGTGGTGGCAATGCGGAAGATATGGTCGAAGACCTAGGGAAACATGCCAATGATCCAAAATTTTGATCGAGTCAAATGAGGATGGTAGTATTTTTGTGGCATGGGAGATGTCAACAGCTTCAAAACGAGCTAAAGAACGTCAAAATCGGACTCTGGATGAACTAGTTACGGACAAAACGGTGAAACAAGGAAGGCTGAAATACCAGGGGTCGGACATCCGGGGTCGGGGCCGGAAATCCGGGACTTGATGTCCAGAACCTTGCACGAAAATGCGTTCCAGGAGCCGAATGTCCGGACTACAGGCCAGATATCCGGGGGACCAGATGTCTGGGGCCACGGGCCGGATGTCCGGGCTCCAAAATCCGAGGATGAACTTGATTTTGGGGGCGGAAATTGATGATTTTGGGGGCAAAATTTGACGAATTTTGTGGATGGAAAGTGGGGAGGTGAGAAGCTAGATCTACTCAAGACACAACAAATCAATGAATCAAAATCAACAAAAGATAATCAAACCAACAAATCACAAACAAAGTTGGGGAGCTATTTTTGGTGGGGATTTTAGAAATTGAGGACGAAATCAAGCAAAACAAGGCTAGAGAATGATGGGGGAGGCTCCAAATTCGTGATCAACGTGGCTCATGATACCAATATGATGTGGGGTGGAAACTCTAGGGCCGATCTTTCACGAAATGGAGGGGATCCCACGAAGAACACAAGGGGAAAACACGAGGGAAAATGAAAGGAATCACTCAAATCAACGAGAAACGGTCACACATGTGCTAGATTCCTGAACACAAAGAGAGATACATGATCCAAAGTCAACAAAGGACGATACAAACGTTAGCTAGTTCATCTCCGTGAGGAGGTCTATGAGGGATCTTTCCGTGAGGGGTCTTGAAGCCAAGCGCGTATCTTCTCCGTAGTGGCCAGGGTCTCTCTCGATGGAGTAGAACCACAAGGATGAGCAAAGCTCTATCTTTGAAATGAGCTAAACCTATGCTAACCCTAACTAGGAGGAGGAGGTTGTCTATATATAGTGCTAGTGCAAGTTGGGGCGAAGGGGTACATGGGCTTTGGGCCCGGATACACTGCACGCAAGTAGGTGGGGCCGGATGTCCGAGCATCGGGCCGGATGTCCGAGTGTTCGAGGAGGGACCGGCCGTCCAGGGCATGGGGACCGGATGTGCGGGCTGTCTTCGGTTGCGTTCTATGAAGGGCGCCGGATGCCCCAGCTGCGGGCCGGATGTCCGGTGGCTCGTGTTGATCAGTTGTTTCATTTGATTAACAAGGAGGGAAGGGTGCTAGGGGAGCTTGAAACTGTGCCCAGAATAGCCTCAGATCGGTGTCACCCTCTCGAGCCGCATAATATGTTGACCCATCCGCCACACTCCTTGGGAGCTCCGCAAAGGCACCTACAGAACGCCAGACCCGGGTAAGCAACGCGAGTCTTTTGCCACCGATGACCACAGTAAGTACACCATTCTCAATTTGCTTCGCCTATCGGAGCTCTTGCTGAGCACCTCACGCCTCTGTTCGCGCTTCCTGGGCCTCCGTCCTCATCTTCACCAGCTCGGTGGCATGCTCTTTATTCTTCTGCTCAAGGTCCTCACATTTCCTGATGGCGTCCTTGAGCTCATGTTGCACCTCGGCCACCCTGGCCTCATGCTTATTACTGTCATTTCTCACCGACGTGAGCTCGGCGGCCATTCGGTCGGTCACCGCCTTCTGTTTGGTTGCGTCGGCTTTCTCCTTCCACAGCTCGGCCTTGAGGCTTTTGATCTCTGCGGCACCAGCTGCAATGATTTTCTTGCTTAAGCCACCATCCCTAAAAGTCTACTTAAATGTAAACAATGCAAAGGACTATGTTTCAAACAGACTAACCTTGTGCTTTGTCTAGCTGCTTCTTCACGAGAGTGAGTTCTTCCTAGGAGCTCTTCAGCTTTTGACTAATCTCAACCAACTCAGTGCCATTGGCAGCCACCGCCAACGTCAAAGCCTGCAAAATACAACCAAAATGATACTTCAGCCAACATCTTTCACAATTTCGATCCTCTGCCAAGTTTATTTGCAACCTACAAATACTCGGGGGCTGCCACATATAAGGATCCCTCAAATCTTACTTACAAAGGAAAAAAGCAAGTTTTACTTTGTTTACCTCGAAGCCTGTTAGGAGGCCACCGGAA
Organism: Triticum timopheevii; assembly: GCA_963921465.1. Taxonomy (NCBI): domain Eukaryota; kingdom Viridiplantae; phylum Streptophyta; class Magnoliopsida; order Poales; family Poaceae; genus Triticum; species Triticum timopheevii. Next base: position 370,122,388 of record OY997274.1, read on the forward strand.
GCATCTTTTAGTCCGCTGTTAATGGACTGAACGCTTTGCAAAACCGCACCATCAAGGTGTGGTGTTCGGCGACTATGGAGGAGCTTTTTATAGCCTCCTCCATCATGTCCGGCCTTTCGGCCACACCCCGTCCCCCGGTGTTCGGCAGTAGAGGCGGGGCCCCTGCTCCCCTTTAGCGAAAGGCGGTTCCATCGCTTTGGAAGGTCGTTCGGGCTTCGAAAACGTCATCTGAGAGGGGCCGGCTTGGCCGAGCTCCTTCTTGTCTTCTGCGGCCAAAGCGTTAGCCTCGGCCATGTCGATATCCCCATTCCCACTGTGTTTGGCATGGGTGGGGTCCTCTAGGACAGCACCTCCCCGGTTTCTCTGATGACCAGAGGAAGTGCAGAGTGCGACGCGCCTCCACATTCTGCTAGATCGGCTGGCGAAGACGTGCCCTCTAACATCTTGTCAGTAGGGAGGTCGCGGGGCGGGCTGCGGCATGAAAGAACACGAAATTTTAGTAATGGGCTGGTAAAACTGATACTCAGACAGACTTCGGATTCTTACCTTTCGGCACGGGTCCTGACTCTGGGAACCCGCCCTGGGATCTTCTCCGAGGTTGCGGACTCCTTATCGAAGTCCGATTTGTCGTTAGGTATGACGAGTTTTCCCCTTCCCTTCCTCTTCGGAGCTGGGGGAGGGTGTTCCCCTTCGGCTTCGGCTGGCGCTGCTCTCTTCTTGGATCGGGAGAAGTCAGTCTCCTCTTCCTCCTCGTCCTCATCCCCATCTTGGACAGAGGTGGTCATGGTGTCTCCGAATTTTCTATCCGGATGACCTCTTGTGCGGAGGCCCTCCCTGGCCTCCGGTGCATTATTTTTCTTCTTCTCATTTTTCCTGGGCGCCTTCACTAGTGCAGGGTACTGCTAACGCGACACTATGATCAGAGACCCTTTGACAAAACTGTGTGCGATGCATTAATCACAAATGATGGTGTAAAAAATTGTCAAAAAGGTGCAAAACATTTGCGATGACGGATGCATCAAACACGGTTCAGATTTCAGTTCCGTGTGAGATGCAGGGTGCAATTAACTGTTTGTGATGAGGAGCAACAAAAGAAACGGGCAGCTAGATGAAGGTGTGTTCGATATACAGCATACGGTTCACTAGGATGAATTGTTTGTGATGGGAAACACAAAAGAAACGGTCTGCCACATCAAGGTGTGTGCGATATACGGCATGCGGTTCACTTGGATGAACTGTTTGCGTTGAGACAAGAGAACATAAATGGTTCAATATAACAAGATGTGTGTGATATGTGGCAAATAGGTATGTAATCAAAAATGTGTGCGAAGACCAATAATAACACAGATGATTGCTACTAATAAGACGTGTGTGTTATGCGATGGGATCACATACAGAATAACAACATATATATATACACACTTATAAGGACATGGTTGCATAACCAAATTAAACATCCACTTACATAGGTGGCTACTACAACCATGGCATTTGCACAAACCAAAGTAAACTATTACATGCATAATTACATAGGTGGCTACTACACACATGGCATTTCCATACACCAAAGTGAACTATATATTACATGCATGATTAACTAGCATAAACGATCATCTGATCATCATCTACTTCTTGTGACGCTTGCTCTGCTTGTGGCTCGATCTGGGCTCGTCGATTTGGGTAGTAGGCACTTCCTCATGTCAACGATCCGCCAGTGCATCTTGTAGCATGTGTACACGCTCTTGGCCGCGAACCTGAGGTGAGGTTCATCCAGTTCCCGCATCTAGGCCCTGTGCCAAGATACAGGACTTGTTCTCTGGGCATCCTGCTTCATCTTTTCGTAGTAGGGGTCGATGAAGCCTGAGGCGAGTTCAACCAGGGAGTCCTTCTTCGTGCTGCCCCAGACCCTGTAGTGCTCACGAATTTCATCAAGGTTCTTACAGGCCAAGACCGTAACCCTGAGCGCTTTTACATCGTTGGTGGTTTCCACTGTAGCGAACTTGTAGTCGGTGCTGTTGACCAAAATGGTAAAACAGACACAAGGCTCTGTGGCCATGCAGTAGTGGTAGATGAGGACATGATGGCGCACGCACAACTGGGCAACGGCAACCTTCTGATCTTTGCTGGGGAGACCGGCGGTGTACTGGAGGTCGATGCCGACCACCTTGTACTTGTCTCCAGCAAGCAGCTGCTCAACGGTATTGATGTAGTCGTCCACCACGGTCGGGTCGATGGTGTACACCACCGAGAGATCCGTCTCCCTCACGTGGGTCTCCAGTTTATGCTCGCCGAACTCCATTGGAGCGCCACTAGACATCCCCTCTCTATGTGTCATCGTGGGTGTGCTTGTTGTATTGTGGGGCACGATCGAAAGGTCGAAGAGACTAAGGTTATAATAGTCGCCGGAATTAAAGGGGAAGCCGGACAGCCTGGAATATGGGCACGCCCTGATGGCAGTTCTAATTCGTAGCGCATAACTCCCTCGTGCCGCACATAACTTCATCGCGTGGCAACATGTGCGGCATAACCGCATGCATATGGGGCCCTCGACGTGATCATGCGCAGGCCCAACCGCTGGCAGAGCGCACGTGGAGCGACGCTAGAAGAGCGCTCCATGGTCGCATCAGCAGTGAGCAACCATATATATGCATATAGTAGTTGAACACGCAAGGAAAAGCTGTCCACAAGCCGAGCGCACCAACGGACGTGCGCAGAGCGCGCCACGGCGCCTAATGGTGAGCACAGCTTGACGAGGGACGCGAGCAAAGGCCGGCACAGTGATACGTGGCAAATAAGACGAACTGTGTGAGCGTTGTCGGAGAGATCAAGCACGAATCAGATTGCGTGTGCGATACATGGCATATAGTTCATCCATCCAAGCTGTTTGTGATGGTATAAGCCATGTGTGTTGTGGGCAAACGCTTGTTGGTATATAACCTCAAATTTAACCAACAAAATGTTAGTGCATGTTACAAAAATTATATAACTAGAAACTATGTTCAAATACAAATCCAACGATATAATCTTTGGTGACATGCATTCCTATTTTATTAATTAAATCCTACTTATAAACTAGGACGAGGGTATAGTAGGTAATTAAATCACAAACGTTATAAACCAGGTGGGCGCTTGTCGGTGTCAAAACCGGCGGATCTCGGGTAGGGGGTCCAGAACTGTGCGTCTAGGCGGATGGTAACAGGAGACAAGGGACACGATGTTTTTACCCAGGTTCGGGCCTCTCGATGGAGGTAAAACCCTACTCCTACTTGATTGATATTAATGATATGGGTAGTACAAGAGTGGATCTACCACGAGATCAAGGAGGCTAAACCCTAGAAGCTAGCTAATGGTATGATTGTTGTAATGGTTGTGTTGTCCTACGGACTAAAACCCTCCGGTTTATATAGACACCGGAGAGGGCTAGGGTTACACAGAGTCGGTTACAATGGTAGGAGATCTACATAAACGTATCGCCAAGCTTGCCTTCCACGCCAAGGAAAGTCCCATCCGGACACGGGACGAAGTCTTCAATCTTGTATCTTCATAGTCTTGGAGTCCGGCTGACAATGATAGTCCGGCTGTCCGGACACCCCCTAGTCCAGGACTCCCTCAGCGCTACATCAAGTTCCTGCGGGAGGAGGAGGAGCACCTCGTCGAGCATGCAAAGAGCCTTACAGCTGACGTGGCCGTGGCACATGCTGACGCAGAGGCGAGGAATCAGGAGATCTATGAGCACTCCGGCCGCTTCGAGATGGGTCATCTGGAGCGGCAGAGGGAGTTCGAGGTGAGCCTCGCTGAAGATGCAGCAGCGCCAGGCACTGTATTACAGTTTTCCAGCTCGTCGGTAGGCTCCTCCTCCTCCTCCTCTTACTGAGCGCGCTCGGCAGAGGAAAGGCTGCCGGAAGTAGTACAAAGCCCCTCCGTAGTAGTAGTAGTATTTAGGGGTTATTTTGTTCAGTTCATCTGACTATAGATGTGGTGGAACTATACAACGTACTTAAAATTAGCTAGTATATATAGTTGAACTAGCTATTTTAGTATGTGGTTGGCAACAATTGGGGAAAAGTTTGGTCGGTTCAGCTGTCGAGTTGAACTGTTTGTATAAATTAAGAACGACATCTTAATCTATGAATGAAATCTATGCTTAATTACTGAATTTTAGTTGCAAAGTTTAGATAGTGCTAGTGATTTTTAGCAGCATATTTTGACAAATCGCAGTTTTACAAGGATTGACAAATGGCAATGTTACTAGATCAACAAATGTCAAACTTTCCAATTTGACAAATGACAATATACCCAATATGACAGATGCAAATCTTACGAAATTGTCTGTACATGGTTGCACATGGTTCATCCGAAAAAACTGTTTGCATTGAAGGGAGGTACAAATCCTACTTGCCAAATTTTCTCTCGGCTTAGCGCCGAAGTCTCGCTTTGCATACCTTATTCAATCTGAACCGTTTGCGTTGAAGAGATGCACAAATACTGCACAGTGAATTTTCCCTTGGCTTGCTGCGGAAGACCATAGCTCTCACTTTGCATATAGGTGTCCTATCTAAATTTTTTGCAATGAAGAGCTGCACAAATCCTACTCGACACATTTTCCCTTGGCTTACTGGGAAGTTGTCAGTTTACATACGGGTGTTCTATCTAAAACGTTTGCGATGTTATAGTGGCAGCTATTTGTTTCAGAATGCCTTTGTTTGACTAATATTCGAGTGCGCCTTCTCTCAAAATGGACACGGAAATTACCATAGCATGTTGGGTGCCATTCCATGATAGCATGCCAAGTTAGATGAATTTCAAACGAGTTTTGGATTTACTAGAATATAAAAATAAAGTATCTCAACGTTTTGCGGCAATCAACAGTGCCCTGGTGTTTGAAATTCATTCCCATTTCTTGCATGGGACCTAAGAAAGCACCCAAGGACACAGATTTGATTTTTCAACCAACTTATATGCACTGGAACATGTGCATGTAGTTCAAATTTGAATTATGCACATAAAATGCTTAGAAAATCCAGTTAATGTATAAAAATGTCCAAACGAACCCCAAAAAGTTCCAAAATTTAACACAACACTCCTGTTGTTCTATGTTGACACTAGAAAATTTTGAAAGCAATAACAGGCAACAGATATCGTTTCATCCCCAAAGATGGCATGTTCCCTAGCGAGACCATCAGGCTTGTTGTGAGAAGCTCTAGTTTGTGAGAAGCATAGACCCAAACCTGCCCCAAATGGGATAAAAAAATTACCATGGCATGTCGGGTGCTATTCCATGATAGCATGCAAGTTTCATGAATTTTAGATGAGTTTTGGATTTACTAGAATTTAAAAACCAGGTATCTCAATGTTTGCGGCCGAGTGACAGTGGCAGGGTGTTTGACATTCATTCCCATTTCTTGCATGGGACCTAAGCATGCAACCAAGGACACAAATTTGAATTTTCAACTAATTTATATGCATTAGAGCATGTGCATGTAGTTCAAATTTGAATTATGCACATAAGTGCATTGAAAACTCAATTAATGCATAAAATGTCCAAACGAACCCCCAAAATTCCAAAACTTAACACAACACTCCTGTTGTTCTATGTTGACACTAGAGAAAAACTGAAACCAAGAAGAGGCAACGGCTATCATTTCGTCCAGAAAGGTGAAATGTTCCCTACTGAAACCATCAGGCTTTTTGTGAGAAGATCTGGTTTGTGAGAAGCTTATACCCAAACCTGCCCCAAATGGGACAAAAAAAATCACCACGGCATGTTGATGCCGCTCCATGATAGCATGCCAACTTTCATGAATTTCAGACGAGTTTTGGATTTACTAGAATTTAAAAACCAGGTATCTCAATGTTTGCGGCCGAGTGACGGTGGCAGGGTGTTTGACATTCATTCCCATTTCTTGCATGGGGCCTAAGCATGCAACCAAGGACAAATATTTGAATTTTCAACCAATTTATATGCATTAGAGCATGTGGATGTAGTTCAAATTTGAATTGTGCTCATAAATGCATTGAAGATGCAATTAATGCATAAAAATGTCCAAACGAACCCCGAAAATCCCAAAAATTGACACAACACTCCTATTGTTCTATGTTGACACTAGAAAAATTTTCAAAGCAATAAGAGGCAGCGGATATCATTTCATCTCCAAAGGTGGTACGTACCTTACCGAGACCATCAGACTTGTTGTGAGAGCCTTTGGTTTGTGAGAAGCATATCCCCAAACCTGCCCCAAATGGGACAATATTTTTACCACGGCATGTTGATGCTGCTCCATGACAGCATGCCAAGTTTCATGAATTTCAGACGAGATTTGGGTTTACTAGAATTTAAAAACGAGGAATCTCAATGTTTGCGGCCGAGTGACAGTGGCAGGGTGTTTGACATTCATTCCCATTTCTTGCATGGGACCTAAGGTTGCAACCAAGGACACATATCTGAATTTTCAACCAATTTATATGCATTAGAGCATTTGCATGTAGTTCAAATTTCAATTATGCACATAAATGCATTGAAAACTCAATTAATGCATAAAAATGTACAAACGAACCCGGAAAAATTCCAAAAATTAACACTACACTCCTGTTGTTCTATGTTGACACTAGAGAAAAAAATTGAAATCAAGAAGAGGCAATGGATATTGTTTCATCCAGAAAGGTGAAAGTTCCCTATAGTAACCATGTGGCTTGTTGCGAGAAGCTCTGGTCTGTAAGAAGCTTATACCCCAACCTGCCCCAAATGGGAGAATATTTTTACCACTGCATGTTGATGCCGTTCCATGATAGCATATCAAGTTTCATGAATTTCAAGCAAGTTTTCGATTTACTATAATTTTAAAACCATGTATCTCAATGTTAGCGGTCGAGCAACGGTGGCAAAGGTATTTGACATTCATTCCCATTTCTTGCATGGGACCTAAGGTTGCAACCAAGGACACACATTTGATTTTTCAACCCGTTTATATGCACTGGAGCATGTGCATGTAGTTCAAATTTGAATTATGCACATGAATGCATAGATAACTCAGTTAATCACTACTGGAATTAGCTACTTTGCCATCTGCCAGCTTTTGCCGTCAACTAGCGGACGGCAAAGAAGCTCTTTGCCATCAGCTACCCGAAAGCAGACGGCAAAGAACTGGTTGATGGCAAAGAAAGCCTTTGCCATCAGCCTATTCTTTGCCGTCCGCTAGCAGATGGCAAAGAATCTTTGCCGTCCGCTAGCGGACGACAAAGAGGGAGGGGGGCCCCACTGAGGAGCTGGTTAAAAAATACTTAACGGCCCCCCTCTTTGCCGTCCGCTAGCAGACGGCAAAGAGCACATTAGCGGACGGCAAAGGAGGCGGACGGCAAAGATTAAACATATCTAACGGCCGGCGCGCCTCACCCCGCCCCTCTCTCTCTGTTTCTCTCCCCTGCAGACACACGCGCGCCGCCGCCCCCACCACTCGCCGCCGCCCGGTCGCACCACCGCCCCGCCGCCCCACCGGCCCCCCGCCCCGTCGCCCCACCGCCCCCGCCGCCCTGCCGTCTCGGTGCCGCCGCGCCCAGGCCCCCCGGCGCCCCGGCCCCCCCCCGCGCCCCCCCGCCCCGGGCCGGGCGCCGACGCCCTGCCCCCCCTCCTCCACCGGCCCGCCGCCTCGTCGCCACTGCCGCTAGGCGTCGTCGCTCCACCGGCCCCCCGCCCCGTCGCCCCCGCCGCCCTGCCGTGTCGGGGCCGCCGCACCCCCGGCCCCCCGGCGCCCCGGCCCCCCGGCCCCCCCGCGCCCCACCACCCTGGGACCGGCGCCGCCACCCCAGGCCGCCCCGCCCCCCTCCTCCACCGGCCCAGGTGAGCTCTACCTCTCCTCTGTTTTTCCTTTTTTTTAGTTTTAGGTTTATGTTTAGTTTAGATTTAGTTTTAATTTTAGTTTTAGGTTTAGTTTTAGGTTTGGTTTTAGGTTTAGGTTTAGTTTTAGTCTAGTTTTAGGTTTAGATTTAGTTTTTTCATTTTTTCTGTTTTTTTAGTTTTAGGTTTATGTTTAGATTATATTTAGGTTTAGTTTTAGGTTTAGTTCAGTTTTAGGAAAGAAAAAGAAGAAGAAGAAAAAAACAGGAGAGGAGGAGAAGAAGAAGAGGAAAAAGGAAAGGAAGAAGAAGAAGAGGAGGAGGATAAGAAAAAAGAAGAAGAGGAAGAAGAAGAACAAGAAAAACATGAGGGTAGGAGAAGAAGAAGAGGAAAAAGGAAAGGAAGAAGAAGAGGAGGAGGAGGAGAAGAAAAAAGAAGAAGAGGAAGAAGAAGAAGAGGAGGAGGAGAAGAAAAAAGAAGAAGAGGAAGAAGAAGAAGAAAAAAACAGGAGAGGAGGAGAAGAAGAAGAGGAAAAAGGAAAGGAAGAAGAAGAAGAGGAGGAGGAGAAGAAAAAAGAAGAAGAGGAAGAAGAAGAAGAAAAAAGAGGAGAGGAGGAGAAGAAGAAGAGGAAAAAGGAAAGGAGGAAGAAGAAGAGGAGGAGGAGAAGAAAAAAGAAGAAGAGGAAGAAGAAGAAGAAAAAAACAGGAGAGGAGGAGAAGAAGAAGAGGAAAAAGGAAAGGAAGAAGAAGAAGAGGGGGAGGAGAAGAAAAAAGAAGAAGAGGAAGAAGAAGAAGAAAAAAGAGGAGAGGAGGAGAAGAAGAAGAGGAAAAAGGAAAGGAGGAAGAAGAAGAAGAAGAAGAAGAAGAAGAAGAAGAAGAAGAAGAAGAAGAAGAAGAAGAAGAAGAAGAAGAAGAAGAAGAAGAAGAAGGAAAAAAAGGAAGAAAAGGAAGAAAAGGAAGAAAAGGAAGAAAAGGAAGAAGAGGAAGAAGAAGAAAAGGAAAAAAGAGGAAAAAACCCCGACCCGACACGGCACCCCGACCCCGACCCGGCACCCCGACACGACACCCCGACCCCGAGACCCGACCCCGACACCCCGACCCCGACCCCGACACCGACACCCCGACCCCGAGCCTGGCCCGACACCCCGACCCCGACACCGACACGGCACCCCGACCCCGACCCGGCACCCCGACCCGACTCCCCGACCCCGAGACCCCGACCCCGACCCCGACACCCCGACCCCGACACCGACACCCCGACCCCGAGCCTGACCCGACACCCCGACCCCGACACCGACATGGCACCCCGACCCCGACCCGGCACCTCGACCCCGAGCTTGACCCGACACCCCGACCCCGACACCGACACGGCACCCCGACCCCGACACCGACACCCCGACCCCGACACCGACCCGGCACCCCGACCCGACACCCCGACCCCGAGACCCCGACCCTGACCCCGACCCCGACCCCGACGCCGACACCCCGACACCGAGCCTGACCCGACACCCCGACCCCGACACCGACACGGCACCCCGACCCCGACCCGGCACCCCGACCCGACACCCCGACCCCGAGACCCCGACCCCGACCCCGACACGGCACCCCGACACCGACACGACACCCCAACCCCCGACACCTCCTGAAAAGGTGTTCTTTGGCCTTATAGAGGCCGACGGGGTCATATATTTGTGAATTATTAGTTAGGTCATATATTTTTCGATTTTGTTATGAAAAACATCATATATAACTGTGTTGATCGGGTAGTTTTAAATGTGCAGTTGTTTATGTTGTACTTGATGATGATACACTTACGTGATATACATATTATTATTCATGTCGGTACTTTTTTCATGTTGTACTAATTTCGTTTATCCTTTGTCATGGCAGGTGCTGAAATATGGTGGGCGCTGGTCGGGAGCGCGCTGAGGCCCCTTCTTCGTCGGCGCGTAGTGTGAGGTCTTCCATTCCACATGCACCTCTCTGCCGAGTGTTGCTGGACAGTATGGCGACACCGCCGGGCCCTTCTTCGTCGACCGCGGTGCCCAGCAGGGGACGAGGTAAGAAGAAGGGCCGAGGTGGAGCACGTGGTCGCGGGAGAGGAGGTAGGGTGACTCTTACGGCGCCCTCCTCGCCGCCACCCCCAGCTGTTTCACCCGAGCACGTGACTGCTAGGGTGGACTCGTCTGAGGAGGAGGCTACACGGACACCAGTCCACGAGCCTCCGGTCCACGGGTCTTCGGCCCACGAGCCTCGGGTCGACGGGCCTTCGGCCCACGAGAGCTGGGCCCACGAGACCCCGGAGGAGCACACGTCTGGATGGGGTACTTGGTCGGGTCAGCCTGAGGGGCCGAGTGGCCATGCTCATGATGGCCGGGAGCCGAGTGGCCATGCTGATGATGGCAGGGAGCCGACTGGTTATGAGGAGGAGGGGGAGGAGGGGGGCAACGTCTACCAGCGTGGTGCTACATGGCTCCCGTCCGTGCCGGCGACCCGCGAGCAGAGGTGGTTGATTTTCCCTGATGGGGAGAGGTAAGTGCATTTAATCTTTTTGTACCTTCTGCATTCACGTTTCTTCAAATAACTAATGTGTTAGCCTTGTCATGCTGGAGGGGTTGGGACCACCATGAAAGTGTCCGCCGGCCCGACTCCGTCCTTGGAGTTCTGATTCAGCAAAACTTTCCAGGGTTTGTCACGTTGCCTGGTGAGGGTCGGCTTCCAGAGGTTGGATTGAGTTGGGAGCACTACTTGGCTGCCCCGGCCCCGCCGGGTGAGATTATCGACGGTGTCTTGTGCAAGACGAGGGCAGACATGGTGATCAGAAAGTTCTGGGTAATTTCTCCTTTACACAATTAAAAATCTTCAACTAGCTAGTTGATAATTTTACTAATCAATATTGTCTCATTTGATTGCAGACATTCTACAGGTGTGAGGAGGGATACGAGGAGGAGGCGGCAGATGTTATCCACAAGGAGTGCAAGCACCTACTTCAGAACTTACGGCATGAGGCTCGGGTGCAGTCTGTTCGAGACTACTACGCCGACCGTGGTATCAAGAAGTCCAAGCAGGAGTGCCGCGATAAGTTCTTGAGTAAGGAGAAGTACATGAAGGTAATTCTTAAGGCCTTGTACTTAATTCCTTTATCTAGTAATTCATCGTCGTAGCGCTGAAGTTTCTATTTGCTAACTTAGGCCCCTCAGAGATGGTGTGCGGATCGGATGGATTGTTGGGAGGTGTTGGTCGATGGGTGGTGCTCAAAAGAATGGCGGGCCACCCACAACGAGGCCAATGACAAACGTGCCCAAATGGAAGGTGTGCCACACCACCAAGGTAGCTCCAACTTATTTCAGTACGGGCGGAACTGGGTATGTGGTTTGCTTCATGATTCATGCAATTCATTCATCATGCTAGCTTTAGCCCTTTAATTACTAATTTACTTTGTTTCTCTCTTTCAGGCACGCTACAATAAGGCGGATAAGGTGCCAGAGGTGTACGACTTGTATGCCATGGCCCACACTGGCTCTTACAAGAAAGCCAAGGCATTCTCTGCGTCTGACCTCGATGATCCAAAGAACTTCACCAACATCTCCGCCCACGACAAGCTCGTGCAATATAGAGATCAGGGGAAGGCGAGGAAAGGGGAGGACTTTAACCCGAGCCAGGGTCCCATTGATACAGAGTTGCTGATGATATCTGGTGGCGGGAGGTCCCATGGCTCCATAGCCATGGGAGATGAACTTATCCGTTATCCTAGCACTCTCCCGGAGATCAAGGCGCGCCAGTCGAGCTCCGCTCCTGAGATAAGGCCTCGTGAACGGCCAGTCCAACTCGCCATCAAGGTTAGTTATACGTACTCAGCTATCTTTATCCATTACATTGTGTGCGCTTCCATCAATGATTACAAATGGTCATGTGAGTGGTGTTGCAGGCTGCTATACAGAGTGAGAGAGGTAGAACGGAGAAACTTCTGGCGGAGGCGGCGGAGAGGCAGCGGGAGTTGGAGGAGAGGACGACAAAGATGTTAGAGGAGGAGAGCGCACGGAATGACATGCAGGCAAGGGCCATGTATGAGCTCCTTGTGGTAAGTTTCTTCTGCAGATTACTTGCTAGTCTTAACATTTGAGTCTCATTACTAACTAGTATGACTCTGTTGTGAAAACCAAATGTGCAGTCTGTGTGCGAGAAGTCCGGTCAGACCGCTCCGCCGATGCCATTGATTGCTCGTGGGAGCACGGTGAGTTTAATTTGAATGGACATTACTTGCTAGTCTTAACATTTGAGTGTCATAATGCTAACAAGACATTGGAAATGATCTTTGGTGCAGCTTAACTCCAGAAACGCATCACACGATCCTTCTCCAGCTACCGGCACGAGCCAGCCCGCTCCTACACCTCCCTGATCACAGTAAGTTTCTCTAGACTTAGACTTAGCTTTATTTCCTCCAATATGCTTACCATAATGACCTAGAGTTAGCTTCTTTTCCTTCAAAATGACTTAATAAGCTTACTTATGTCAAAAATTGCATAATTAACTTAGTTAGATCATAAACGATCCATTTTACCTAAGTTAGCTCTGATATGACTCATTTTACCTTAGTTAGCTTACAAGTGATCCAATTTATCCAAGTTAGCTCTAAAATGACCCATTTTAGTAGATTAGCTCGTAAAAGATCCATTTTACCTACGTTAGCTTTAAAATGATCCATTTCACCTAGGTTAGCTCCAAAATGACCCATTTCACCTAGGTTAGCTCCAAAATGACCCATTTCACGTAGGTTAGCTCCAAAATGACCCATTTCACCTAGATTTGCTCCTAAATGATCAATTTCACCTAAGTTAGCTAAAAACGATCCATTTCACCTAAATTAGCTCTTAAATGATCCATTTCACCTAAGTTAGGTCATAAACGACCCATTTCAACTAAGTTAGCTCATAAAAGCTCATAAATGATCCATTTCACCTAAGTTAGCTCAAAAACGATCCATTTCACCTTACTTAGCTCAAAAACGATGCCCTTCACCTTAGTTAGCTCATAAATGACTCATTTCAACTAAGTTAGCTCATAAATGATCCATTTCAACTAAGTTAGCTCATAAACAACCCATTTCAACTTTGTTAGCTCATATATGATCCATTTCACCTAAGTTAGCTCATAAATGACATATACTTCTTGTTCTAGTCTTCTTCTTGTTCTAGTCACCTATTTATAACTTTCTTATTTACCATTTTGCAGATTTCATTCACTTCATGGAAGCTAGCTTGCTATGATGGAGTGCTTGCTTCTCCTTTGATGAAACTTTCTTATGTATGAAACTTGCATTGTATCTAGCTTGTTCTAGCTTTGCTTATGTATGAAACTTCTTCTTCTAGCTTTGCATTGTATCAAGCTTGCTATCATGGAACTTGCTTATGTATGAACAATGTGTATGGATGGAACTTGCTTATGTATGAACAATGTGTATGGATGAAACTGATGTGTGAAACTGATGTGATATGTGATATGAAACTTATGTGCTGGATATGTGATATGAAACTTATGTGCCGGATATGTGATATATATTTGCTGTCATATATATTTGCTGTGAAAATTGTTGGAGTAAAAAAAACAGAAAAAAAAGAGACAATATGCAGGATCTTTGCCGTCTGCCAACGACGGCAAAGAGATCTTTGCCATCAACAGCGGACGGCAAAGAGGCCACGTGGCAGGCAACTGTGCTTCCTGGGAGGCTGACCAATTTGGTCAGTTTGCCCACAGTGGCTGACGGCAAAGGCTTTGCCGTCTGCAGCGGACGGCAAAGGCCTGCCGTTAACCACCTAACGGAGTAACAACGCATTTATTTGTTGTCCGTCTTCTTTGCCGTCTGCTGCTGATGGCAAAGGCCCCTTTGCCGTCAGCTGCCCGAAGCAGACGGCAACGCAGCTCTTAGCCGTCCCCTACTTTGCTGTCACCTTTTGCCGTTCGCGACTGACGGCAAAGGTCTTTGTCGTCCGCCATCCATGCCTTTGCTGTCCGCCGTGGCAGATGGCAAAGTAGCAGATTCCTGTAGTGAATATATAAAATGTCCACGTGAACCCCAAAAAATCCCAAAATAATGCACAACACTCATGTTGTTCTATGTTGACACGAGAAAAATTTTGAAAGTAGGAAGAGGGAACAGATATTGTTTCGTCCCCCAAGGTGGCATGTTCCCTACCGAAACCATCAGGGTTGTTGTGAGAGAAGCTCTGGTTTGCGAGAAGCTTATACCATATCCTGCTCCAAATGGGACAATATTTTTTTACCCCAGCATGTTGATGTCGTTCCATGATAGCATGCCAAGGTTCATGAATTTTAGACTAGTTTTGTATTTACTAGAATTACAGAAGTAAGTACCTCAACGTTTGCTGGAGAGCGACAATGCCGTGGTGTTTGAAATTCATCCCCATTTCTTGAATGGGACGTAAGCATCAACCCATGGAAACATATATCATTTTACAACCCATTTTGGTGCACCGGAGCATGTGCATGTAGTTTAATTTTGAATTGTGCACCTGAAATGCCTAGAAAACCAAGTTACTATATAAAAATGTCCAAATGAACCCTGAATAATTCCAATTTTTTGATGACACGCCTATAGTTGCATATTCACTGCAGATATAAGTTCTAGCAATTCAAACACCATCCTTTGCAGTTGTGACCCCATTATGTAATTCAAATCAAGACGAAAAATCAAGTAGATCGCACATTGTTTATTATCACCAACCATGTGAGATGCAGTAAAAAATATCCCGGAGCACCGTCGGTGTATAGTACGCATACCGCTTACGCGAGAAGGTGTGTCGGCTACAGTGTGGGTGAGTTGTAGTCTCCTTTCTGTACCCAAATTATGTAATGACGTGGATGAGCACTGTAACCAGGGAAATTGGAACCAAAATTTTTGACGTTCAAACTCATCACACACGGGTTAAGCGTGAATCATTTGTGATGTTCACATATCATACACAGTTCTAAATAATGGACCGTGTCTGATGACACTTTGCGCGCCAGTTTTTTTGTTGAACCGATTCAAAATTTTCGGCTTCTGCGGAAATATCTACCTCCCCGCCCCCTCCCCCTTACGAAAAGCCACATTTCCCCTGTTTTTGCCTTCCTTTCCAAGTTGAAACCTTCACCCCTTGCTTGCAGCGCTGCCCCCTCACCCGCGACCCTCCTTCACACTGCTCGGCCTCGTCTATCCAGGCAGGTAATCCACACCAGACCCCCATCCTCCTCCTCCTTCCACATCCCACATGCCTCGACCGCCGGTGAGGCACCTTCCACCAAAATCACCAACCCCTCCACCAAATAAGCGCTGCCCTAAGCCATGGTGCACGCAGTATAGCCAGGAGCTCAAGGAGCATTTGGCAGCGGAGAAGCAAATCGCGGCAGCACAAGCGGATGAGGTCGTGATGGCTGCCAATCGTGCCGACCCCCAGATCTTGGAGGAGCACCTCGCCGTCGAGGCCATCGTCGATTCTTCGGGCACCAACACCGCGAGGTGGTTTTCTGCTTTAAACGATAGTTCGTGGCGTTTTCTCGAGGCCACCCTCGATGCCTTCGACGAAGACTACGAGGTGTTTTCTCAGCGTGCACGTGCCTACCTCAACTTGAGAGCCAGCAGGTTGGTGCCCGGAGCAGCTCAAGCAACTCACCACTACGACGAGGGCACCCATGATGCAGAGGCCTCTCCCTCTTCCATCTCCAAGAAGCCAATCGTCATCGATATCTCCGATAATGTGGAGTAGCTTGTCTTATTAGCTCACTATAAGGACCCATGTTCAGTTTGTTAGCTACTGGCTTTCCTTCATAAATTCTAGTGAATTGTGCTATCTAATTTTACCATGCAATCTGTTGCTCTAGTGTATATGTTCTATATGTCGTGCAATGTGGTGCTCACTTATTAACTGTTTGTTTAATTAGTTGTCGTGTTCAGTTAACTGTCTGGTTCAATTCTGCAAATGTGATGTTCGATTATTCAGGGTGCAATTTTATATTGTCTTCCATGTGAGAAATAAATCAAATTTTTCTTTACAAAATACATGAGAAACAAATAAAATTGCTATATTTCCAAGTTGTCAAGCATGCTTGGTTTGGTTAACTGTTTGATCTTCTAGTATGTTATACATTGTGCAATGTGGTGCTCAGTTAACGTTTGGTTCATTTGTTGTGGTGTTTAGTTAATTGTCTGGTTCCATTCTGCAATGCAATGTTCAATTGTTGTGGGTGGATTCTGTTATTGTATACCATGTGAGAAATAAATCAAATTTGGTTGTACTAAATACATGAGAAACAAATACAATTGCTATATTTCCAAGTTGTTAAGCATGCTTGGTTTTGTTAACTATCTGATCTTCTATTAGGAGTATGTTATATTGTGCAATGTGGTGCTCAGTTAATGTTTGGTTCATTTGTTGTGGTGTTTAGTTACCTGCTTGGTTCAATTCTGCAATGCAATGTCCAACTGTCGTGGGTAGAATTTTGTATTGTTGTGCATGTAAGGAATTATCGAATTTGGTTGCACTTAATACATGGGAAACATATACAATTGCTATATTTCCTAGTTCGTAATCATGCTTGGTTTGTATGAATGGTTTTCCATGTGGCTTGAATTAATCTGATTAATCTGCAATGTGCTTATTTTTCATCAACATATTTTACTAATAGCATGCGAACCTTCACTTAACTTGATCACTAACTACCTTACATGTGTTGCAGGGAAACAATGGGAAGCACTGAGGTTTACAATCGAGGTTTGCACATGCATGGTCCTTTCTATAATAGCACATTATTGTGCAATTGCAAGAACAATTCTAATACTTAGGTTTTAAACAATTTGGTCTTGCACATGTAGGTCCTACTGTCAGAGGTTTTGACCTACTGTTCGATCCTTTTTGCATATGGGGAAATGAGTTGTCCATGAATATCAGTCAGGTCAAAAAACTCAGAAAGATTGTTAGGATAAAGAAATTAGCAACAAAAACAACAGATCTTTGTTTGCATAATGAAGAAGACATTGGTTCACTACAGGATGGTACTAACTATTATACCTTGTCTTTTTTAATCCTTTGCCCCATTTCCAATATAGAGAAGATATTTATACACATCCTTGTTTTCAGGCCTTTCCAAAGCAACTCTCTGATGATTACCTCTGAAACCACCTGTATTGTCAGGAGGCAAGGAAGGTATTCATACAGCACCCATGGTTCAATATTGAAGTGTTCCTGGAGAGAACGAAGGATGGACGGTCAATCATCCATAGTCACTGGCCCAAAGTTGCAAAGACCTTCAACATCAATGAAGGATCAATATTCGCCTTCTGCTTAAGTACTTTTCCAGATGAGATACATCTGTCTATGTACCGTTTATGATGCTAATTTTGAAAGGTTATAGATGTTGCATGTGGAACTTGGTGCTGGTGCAGTTGTGTAATGGGGTAGCTGAGTGTTGAAGCTATATAATGTTGTACTCTGATGTATTTCAATTATGAAAATGAAATATATTGTGTGCTTAAAATGAAATGTCAATTAGATCAATAAATGGATTATTAATAGGATAATTAGCCTGCTATTTGGGTTTTTCTATTGCAAACGGTTACTGAGAAAACACTGTGGGCGATGACCTCAGGTAACGCAGACAGTTTCTAGGAATAAATCGTGTTGGATTAATGAACAATCACACACGACATCCTCTTGAAAACTATTTGCGTTAGGCCACCTGGCGCAAACGTTTATCACATAAAAACTGTGTGTGGTTGACAGCCTTTGCCACATAGTTTCTTCTACGCACCATGTGTGATGCGTCAATAACGCAACTGATAAAGTTGTTAATACCATGTGCAATGGAAATGCTATCACAAACGTTTTAAAGGGGAAAATTGTGTGTGATGTACCTGTGAAAAGAAACATTTTCCATGGAGCGGCTGTATGGGATGTATATACAAACGGAAACATTTAGCGGGGACTGACTATGTGGGATGAACTTATGACCGGAAACGAGTTCGCCTGTATAATTGAAATTTTTTTAGCACTACTATACGTATAGTCATATTTGATCGCTCGTCGGTCGCACACGACCTCATTTTGCCGAACGTGTGTGCCAGGAGGGCAGATCCCCAATGGTTTCTGGGTTGTGAGGGAAGGACCCCCCCTATCGCAGTCACTCACTAGGCGACGGTTCCAAATGTCGTCGCGGAAAGGGGTTAAAAACCGTTTGTATAGCACCGACATGTACCCGTGCGTGTAAGGCGCTGCTACTTCTTGAGCTTGCGTTGGTTTTTCCCTTAAAGAGTAAACTACTGAATTCCAACTTTTCCATGCTTCATACCCCCCAATACTACCCATAGATTCATCAAAATAAGCAAACAACACATAGAAAACAGAATCTGTCAAAAATAGAGCAGTCTGTAGCAATCTGTAACTCTCGAATACTTCTGTAACTCCAAAAATTCAGAAAAATTAGGACAACATGGGAAATTTGTTTACCAACCTTGAAACTAGAATCAGATCAAAATCATGCTTCTGTAAATTATGAAAATTATTTTCCTACGCGCAAAAGTTTATGTTTTTCAGCAATATCAAAACAACTATCACGGTAAGCCATCCCAAAGGTCTTACTTGGCAAAAACACTAATTAAAACACAAAACCACATCTAACCAGAGGCTAGATGAATTATTTATTAAAAACAGAAAGGAAAAATATTGGGTTGTCTCCCAACAAGTGATTTTCTTTAAAGCCTTTTATCTAGGCATTGATAATTTCAATGATGCTCACATAAAAGAGAAGAATTGAAGCACAAAGGGAGCATCATAAAACATGTGACAAACACATCTAAGTCTAACATACTTCCTATGCATAGACATTTCATAAGCAAGCAAATTATCAAGGCAAGCAAAAATTAGAATATGCAAGGAAGAAGAAAGAGACGATAGCAATCTCAACATGAAGAGAGGTAATTTAGTAACATGAAAATTTCTACAACCATATTTTCCTCTCTAATAAAAATTACATGTAGTAAATTCAACAATATAGCTATCACATAACATATTCTCATAACAATCCACATGCATGAGAAGTTGACAATCTTCCAAAATAGTGGGATTAACATTAACTAAAGTCATGACCTCTCCAAACCCACTTTTATAAAAAAAATCATAAGATTGAACACTCTCCAAATATGTGGGATCTAAAGTTGGCACTCTTCCAAACCCACTTTCAATAGTATTGCAAACATTATTATCAATCTTATATTCAACATGGGGCTTAAATAAATTTTCAAGATCATAAGAAGAATCACCCCAATCATGATCATTGCAACAAATAGCGAAAATAGCAAAACTAGCATCCCCAAGCTTAGGGTTTTGCATATCATTAAGAGAACTAACATTAACAGAATTTATAATAACATCATTCCAATCATGCTTTTCATCCAAGGTACTATCGTGAATCACTTTATAATTTTCTTGTTTCAACAATTCATCACAATTTCAGATTCACGAATTTCAAGCAAAACCTCATAAAGATAATCTAGTGCACTCAACTCACTAGCAATTGGTTCATCACAATTGGATCTTTTAAAAAGATTAGCAAGTGGATGAGGATCCATATCAATAGATTTTTAGCAAGCGAAGATGCAAACAAATAGAAGGCACATGGCAACACAAGCAAACATAAGATCGAACAAGAAAAAGGGCGAAAAAAGGCAAATCTTTCCGAAAATCGTTTTAGGAGTGGGGGAGAGGAAAACGAGAGGCAAATGGAAAAATGTAATGCAAGAGATGAGAGTTTTATGATGGGTACTTGGTATGTCTTGACTTGGCATAGATCTCCCCGGCAACGGCGCCAGAAATTCTTCCTGCTACTTTGTAGCGACCAGACCTCAAACAGTCTGATCTCTGTGCTTTAGTGCATTCCTGGATCGGTAATGCTGACACACACAGTACTTGAAGGATTTATAACAGAGTAGCAATCACACACTTATTACATCGAATGTCTCAGAAGAGAACTTATTACAATAAATATGGCTTATGGCCATCTAAAAACGATAACAGCGGAAGGCTTGGAAGATAAGCGAGTCCGTCAACTCCAACGGCATCACTGAGTATAAGACCACGACCTAAGGCACCTTACTCGTCGTCTGAAAAGTCTGCAACATGAACGTTGCAGCCCGAAAACGGGTCAGCACATGGAATATACTGGCAATGTAACACATAGAGAATAATGAAACAATAATGCTATTCTACATGCATATATGGATGGTGGAAAGCTCTATGGTTACAGTTTTGCATAAAGCCAATTTTTCCCTACTTCAAAGGAATAAATTTTATTTAACTATCATGGTGGTTGTTAAACATTGAGAAGGTTAACCCAACTCAATCCCAATTAAGCTTCATCTTAAACCCAACAAAATTATTTAAAGTAACATGATGAGATTCTCATGATAATCCAAGTACTAGATACTCAAAACATCCATAACCGGGGACACAACTAACCATGATTAGTTTATACACTTTGCAGAGGTTTGCGCACTTTTCCCCACAAGACTCGATCTCCTCCGTTGGAATTCTCGCACTACATGGTGTTTGAGAAAATGGATGACCGATACATAGTCATTCAGAAGTGCTGGCACCTTACGATCGGGTAGACAGTTACACCTACTTTCCCCTACATCTGCTAGTCTACCACTGTAAGAGTTCACACAACTTAATCAACTATGCTAGAGCCCATAGTAGCTTGTGGCTGCACACGGAAGTTTCTAGCATGAATAATCTCATGATCCCTTTGAGCCTGGGTGTCGGTCCATAAAGAAAAAAAGGCAATTACTGGAATCCCAGGTGCCTCAATCCACCCATATGTGAGTTTAAGTTGCCACCTTAAATAAACCATTAATTAACAACCTCACATCTGTCATGGATACACTCACCCAATCCACGTCTACTAGCATAGCATGGCAATATAAGCAAACGTAGAAGTAACTCCCAAAGGTTTGATAATGAACAGGTAATAGGTTCTACCTCAACTACTTCCCAAACCCACATTTTAACTAGATCCTAGTCATGCAATTGTTTCAGGATTGTTCTAATGCAATAAAACTGGGTAGTAAAGAGATATGATCAAAGTGTTACTTGCCTTGCTGATGATCCGTGAAACCTAGAGATTCGAAGTAGCAAGCGGCGCACTCCGGGTACTCTATCGCAAACAAACAAGCATAAAATACGTACTCATCTAATGCACAGGTAAAACTCAAATAAGATAACTAACTAGAAAGTTCAACTTAAGAACTCCGGTTTGCAAAAAGAATTAAATCAAACGAAGCAGCGAAAGTCAAACAGCGAAAGAAATAAGCTTTGTTTACTAATCTGGACCTAAGTCAAATTTTACAGTAGCAAAAACTTGTTTGAGTTGGTTAAACGGAAAGAGGGTTTTGAGATGAAACTCTAGGCACTTGAATCGGTTGATTCCGATAAACGAGTGAAAAGATAAACTAAAACGAAAATCGGATTAGAAATCACGATCTGGAATAATCGCGGAAAATCCAAGAAAAAGAAAAACTAACGAACAGTCTAACGAACGGACATTCGTTAACTGTGACTAAAAGGTGAACTCATCCGTTAAAACGAACGAACGAGCGAACGCTCGCTAAATAAATAAACCGGGGAAAAAAATAAAAAAAACCGATCTAGAAAAAAATATAAAAACCTAGGGTTTTCAAAAAAACCGAATCGGTTTTCTTAAGAAAACCGGGGCAGCAGGCGGCTACCTCGGCTCAGGGCTCCGGCGAGCCCGGCGGCTCCGGCGGGGCTCCGGGCGGTGGCGGGAGGCGGTGGCTACGGCGGCGAACGGTGGCGGCGGGAGGCGAGGCGGGTCGGGTGGCGGGGTGGGGCGGGCGGCGTTAGTATTTATAGGAGGGAGGCGGCGTCCGGCTTGGGGAAGGGGGCGCCGGGTCAAGGTCGGCCTCGAGAGGCGTGCCCCAGCCGGACTCGGCGGTGGCGGTGGGTCGGACTCCCGCGGGGGAAGGCGGTGGCGGCGCGGGCCTGGCCTGGTTCGGTTGGGCCTTCGGACCAGTCAGGCGCGCGGAACTTTTTTATAAATAAATTCAGCCGAAAATAAGAAAAATTCTAGAAAATAAAATAAAATTCTAAAAATTCCAAAATAAATTTTCATCATCTAAATAAAATATCTAGAACAAGATGAACATTTTCATGGCCCTCATATGCAGTTTTGAAAAACATGCAATTTTCCTAAATTCAAATAAAATGGCGAAAAACTCCAAAATAAAAACTTATTTGATTTTATTATTAAATCATCAATATTTCTTTATTTTGGGAAAGTCATTTTATTCCGTCTCTCATATATTTATAATGGAAGTAATTGAAGATAAAATAAATAAAATCAAATGATCCCATTTTCAAAATTTGAGAAAACTCAAATATGAAAATAACGAAATTCCCAACTCTCTCCGTGGGTCCTTGAGTTGCGTAAAATTTCTAGGATCGAGCCAAAATGCAATAAAATATGATATGCAATGATGATCTAATGTATAACATTCCAAATTGAAAATTTGGGATGTTGCAAACCTACCACCCTTAAGATGAATCTCGCCCTCGAGATTCGGGTTGGCTAGAAAATAGGTGAGGGTGGTCCTTCAGTAGATCTTCCTCTCGCTCCCAGGTGGCTTCATCCTCGGTGTGGTGGCTCCACTGAACTTTGCAAAACTTGATAACCTTGCTGCGGTTGACTCGGCTGGCATACTCGAGAATTTTGACTGATTTCTCCTCGTAGGTTAAATCACTATCCAACTGAATCGCTTCCAGCGGCACTTCTTCAACTGGGAAACGTGGAACACGTCATGAACTCCTGACAATCCTTCGAGGAATTCCAACTTGTAAGCAACTTCTCCCATACTTTCCAAAACTTTGTATGGTCCCACAAAACGTGGCGCTAACTTACCCTTAACTCCAAAGTGCTTAACTCCTTGAAGTGGAGATACACGAAGATAAACTCTGTCTCCCACTTCGTAAGCTGTCTCCTTGCATTTTGAATCTGCATAGCTCTTTTGCCTGGACTGGGCTACCTTGAGCCTATCGCGAATCAACTTCACCTTCTATTCAGACTCTTTAATCAAATCTGGTCCAAACAACTGGCGGTCTCCAACTTCATCCCACAACAATGGGGTCCTGCACCTCCTTCCATACAAGGCTTCGAAAGGTGCCATCTTTAAACTGGATTGGTAACTGTTGTTGTAAGAGAACTCTACATATGGCAAATTGTCATCCCAACTAGATCCATAATCTAGCGCACAAACTCTCAGCATATCCTCCAAAATCTGATTGCCTCTCTCGATCTGTCCATCTGTCTACGAATGAAAGGTTGTACTAAACTCTAGCCTGGTACCCAATGTTTCGTGCAACTGATTCCAGAACTTTGAGGTAAACTGGGTTCCTCTATCTGATACAATGCTCCTCGGAACTCCATGCATACATACAATCCTGGTCATGTAAATCTTAGCCAACTTAGCACTGGTGTAAGTGGTTTTCACAGGGATGAAATGAGCTACCTTCGTCAAATGATCAACTACAACCCAAATCGAGTCATAGCCTGAACGAGTCCTGGGAAATCCTGTGATAAAATCCATGCCTAGCTTATCCCACTTCCATTCGGGTATCGGCAATGGCTGTAGCAATCCAGATGGCTTCTGATGCTCTGCCTTCACTCTCTGACATACATCACAAACTGCTACATATTCTGCAATATCTTTCTTCATTCCGGTCCACTAGAAAGTGTCTTTCAAATCCAGATACATCTTGGTATTTCCTGGGTGAATCGAGTATGGTGAATCATGGGCCTCCTATAGAATCAACTTCCTGATCTCCTGGTCATTAGGCACATAAACGCGGTCCTCAAACAATAGGGTATCGTGCTCATCCTCATGAAATCCTTTAGCTTTTCCTTTGTTCATCTTCTCCTTTATAGCGGCGGTCTCCTTGTTAGTCTTCTGAGCTTCTCTGATCTTATCCATCAAAGTCGACCGAATCTCCAATGCTGCAACATAGCCTCTCGGAACTATCTCTAAACATAGCTCACGAAGATCCTCGGCTAACTCCTTAGGTAACTCTCTGGTCATGAGTGTGTTGACATGGCTCTTGCGGCTCAATGCATCGGCTACTACGTTAGCCTTTCCGAGGTGATAATGCAATCTCATATCATAATCCTTGATGAGCTCCAACCATCTCCTTTGCCTGAGATTCAACTCCTTCTATGTGAAGATGTACTTCAAACTCTTGTGATTCGTGTACACCTCACAATGGTTTCCGATGAGAAAGTGTCTCCAAGTCTTCAATGCGTGCACTACGGCTGCTAACTCCAAATCATGGGTAGCATAATTCAACTCATGGGGCTTAAGTTGTCGTGAGGCATATGAAACAACTCTTCCCTCCTTCATAAGCACCGCTCCAAGTCCTCGACGAGAAGCATCGCAATATACATCATAATCCTTGCGCTGATCTGGCAGAATCAACACCGGTGAAGTAACCAAACGTTTCTTCAACTCCTGGAAACTGGACTCACATTCCTCAGTCCATTTGAACTTGGTATCCTTCTTCAACAACTCCGTCATGGGCTTAGCAATCTTAGAGAAAATCTCAATGAATCTCCGGTAATATCCTGCGAGTCCAAGAAAACTCCGGATCTCTCCAATTGTTGTTGGTGCTTCCCAATTTGTCACAGTGACAACTTTGGTGTGGTCTACAGCTATTCCTTCTCCGGATATAACATGTCCGAGGAATCCAACTTCCTTCAACCAAAATTCACACTTGCTAAACTTTGGATATAATTGATGTTCTCTGAGCTTCCCGAGTACCAAACGCAAATGCTCCTTATGCTCCTCTTCGTTCTTCGAGTAGATCAAAATATCATCAATGAACACCATGATGAACTTATCCAGAAATTCCGTAAACACCTTGTTCACCATGTTCATAAAATAGGCGGGCGCGTTAGTCAGACCAAATGACATAACGGTATACTCATACAACCCGTACCTGGTGTTAAAAGCCGTCTTAGGTATATCATGCTCTTGAATCTTCAACTGATGGTATCCTGATCGCAGATCGATCTTGGAATATACCTTAGCTCCTTGCAACTGGTCAAACAAATCATTGATCATCGACAACGGGTACTTGTTCTTGATTGTCACTTCGTTCAATCCTCGATAATCAACAACCATCCTCAATGATCCATCCTTCTTCTCCAGTAGAAGCACTGGCGATCCCCAAGGTGATGAACTTGGGCAAATATAACCTTTATCCAGTAACTCCTTAATCTGCTTCTTAATTTCCTCCAAATATTGTGCGGGCATCCTGTATGGTCTCTTAGATATCGGCCCTGTGCCTGGCAAAAGCTCAATCAAAAACTGAATGTCCATATCCGGTGGCATGCCTAGCAACTCTTCTGGAAATACGTCAGGGAAATCCTTCACCACTGGTACTTCCTCCTGTACAACTCCTGATAAGGAATTTACTTGGGTCCTCTTCGGCTCATGCCGTGATACATACTTAATCCTTCTTCCTTCTGGGGTGGTAAGCAAAATCGACTTACTGGTGCAATCGATGTTTCCTCTATACATCGATAGCCAATCCATACCCAGAATCACATCCAATCCTTGAGATTCCAAAATGATTAAATCCAAGGGGAAACATGGCTACCTATACTCAATGGCACTTGAAAACATCCTTGACTGGCCATATACTCCGCTCCTGGTGAGCTTACTAGCATAGGTGTTCTAAGAACCTTGGTGGGCAGTTATACTTATCCACAAATCCCCTTGATATGTATGAATGTGATGCACCAGTATCAAAAAGAACAATTGTAGTAAATGACTTAACCAAAAACTTACCTATTACTGCATCTGGCTGGGCTTCAACCTCCCCCACGTTAATGTGGTTCACCTGTCCCCTGTTGAAAGAGTTCGGGTTCTTCCCAGAGCTTCCATTGCCATTTCCATTCTTAGCTTCAGGACATTCATTGGCATAATGTCCAGTCTTTTGACACTTGTAGCAAGTGACTTGGCTCAGATCCCTCTTGGCTGGGGTTGATGGGTTGGTACGGTTCTGGCCGTTGCTTCCTCCATTCCCATTACCATTCTTGGAGCCACTATGGTTGTACGAGATCCCTCCTCCATGGGTATGCTGAAAATGTCCTCCCGAATTCGGGGTAAAGCGGGGCTTCTGCTGAGCTCAAGAATTGTATTTCCCTTGTCCGTACTTCCTCTTGCGGTTGTCAATCTGCTGCTGCTTCCCTTCAATCATGAGGGCTCTATCTACCAACTCCTAGTAGTTGTTGAAGGTTGCTACCATCAATTGCATGCTCAGCTCATCATTTAGTCCTTCCAGAAACTTCTCTTGCTTAGCTGCATCCGTAGCAACGTCATCTGGGGCATAACGTGCTAGATTACTAAAGTCATCCACGTACTGGCTAACAGTACGTCCTCCTTGGCGCAAGTTGCGAAACTCACGCTTCTTCATGGCCATAGCTCCTGCTGAAACATGGGCAGTACGGAAAGCCTGCTGAAACTGGTCCCATGTGACAGTGTCGATAGGATAAGTGGCTGTGAAATTCTCCCACCATGATGTTGTGGGTCCATCAAGCTGATGTGCGGCAAAACGCACCTTTTCCGCATCTGTGGATCCTGCAGTGGTCAACTCCCTTCCTGTCTTGCGGAGCCAATCATCTACAACTATCGGCTCGGTGCTGCTGGAGAACACCGGTGGATTCAGTCTAAGGAAACGGGTTAAGTGATCAACAGGTGGTGGTGGTGGTGGGTTGTTGTCGTTGTTGTTGTTCCCCTGATTCTGATTCTGGACTAGAAGTTGCATCAATGCATTCTGCTGCTGGATCACCTAAGTGAGCTCTGGTGGGAAAGCAAATCCATTGTCATGTCTCGGAGGCATCTGAGGGTTTAGAAAGGATGAGAATACAGAATAGAATGAGGTCTAGAGAGAAAATCACTACCCATATGCACATGAGACAAATGCAAACAATAACACTTCATTCAATTCAAACAAGGGCCTACAACGGTCTAACTATCGTTACAAAAGTGCTCGGACTATACTATAAACATGGGGGAAATACTACTACCGTTACGGTGGTCGACTAGAAAAACTGCTCGGTTGAATACTCCATGATATCTACTCCAGCTTCATCAACATAGTCATCATCGCTATCGTCGGGGTCCGAGTCGGTGTCGTCGATGATGATGTAGTTCTCAGGACAAGTGCAATCATCATCTTCTCCTCCAGTCGTGGGGAATCCCATGAATATGTTCAGCTTCTTCTTCAGATCATCATTCTTCTCCACGAGTGTTGCTATTTCCTCCTCATATCCATCGCGTGTAGACTTAAGTTCTTCTTCCAGCTCCGTGATGTTGGTCATAGCCTTTTTCAGATATATCATGCCTGCGCACATCTGGTTCTCCTGGCGACGAATGTGCTGGTTTAACTCCTGGATGAAAGCTGCAATTGATCTATCCTTCCTGGTGTTGATCATCTCCCATTGCTCATCTCGGCGCCCACAAATCTGGTAGATAGTATCCTTGAGATCCTTGTGGTAAACTTCTCCAATGAGTCCCATGGTGATGTGAGCTGCCATGCTCTTTCCTAGACTCCAGGTTGGTGCATCAAAGGAAAACTCTATGGGCTCAGTGACGGGCATGAACGTCCTTCCTGGAACTTGAACTTCAATTATCCAACGCTCCTCTTTGGGTAAGGTGGCAATGTAGGTCCCGGTGAAACTTGGTACTTTGATGTTCAGGTACTTAGTGACTTCCTTCAAGTGGCGTCCAAAGGGTGTATCTTCATCCGGTTGCGTGAACTTGTTCCTTGCATCCGCCATCCTAAAAGAGCAAAAAGGATGAGGAGTCAGAAATGATAAGAGTGAGTAGTGATCTAGGGCTTTTAGCTTAGTGGTCGTGTCCTACAGTCAGCGTGTGCTCTGATACCATCTTGTAGCGACCAGACCTCAAATAGTCTGATCTCTGTGCTTTAGTGTCATCCCTGGATCAGTAATGCTGACACGCACAGTACTTGAAGGATTTATAACAAAGTAGCAATCACACACTTATTACATCGAATATCTCAAAAGAGAACTTATTACGATAAATATAGTTTAAGGCCATCTAAAAACGATAACAGCGGAAGGCTTGGAAGATAAGCGAGTCCATCAACTCCAACGGCATCACTGAGTATAAGACCATGAGCTAAGGCACCTTACTCGTAATCTGAAAAATCTGCAACATGAACGATGCAGCCCGAAAACGGGACAGCACATGGAATATGCTGGCAATGTAACACATAGAGAATAATGAAAGAATAATGCTATTCTACATGCATATATGGCTGGTGGAAAGCTCTATGGTTACAGTTTTTCATAAGGCCAATTTTTCCCTACTGCAAAGGAATAAATTTTATTTAACTATCATGGTGGTTTTTAAACATTGAGAAGGTTCACCCAACTCAATCCCAATTAAGCTTCATCTTAAACCCAACAAAATTATTTAAAGTAACATGATGAGATTCACATGATAATCCAAGTACTAGATACTCAAAACGTCCATAACCGGGGACACGGCTAACCATGATTAGTTTATACACTCTGTAGAGGTTTACGCACTTTTCCCCACAAGAATCGATCTCTTCCATTGGAATTCTCGCAGTACATGGTGTTTGAGAAAACGGATGACCGAGACATGGTCTTTCAGAAGTGCTGGCACCTTACGATCGGGTAGACAGTTACACCTACTTTCCCGTACATCTGCTAGTCTACCACTATAAGAGTTCACACAACTTAATCAACTATGCTAGAGCCCATATTAGCTTGTGGCTGCACATGAAAGTTTCTAGCATGAATAATCTCATGATCCCTTTGAGCCTGGGTGGCGGTCCATAAAGAAAAACAGGCAATCACTGGAATCCCAGGTGCCTCAATCCACCCAGATGTGAGTTTAAGTTGCCACCTTAAATAAACCATTAATTAACAACCTCACATCTGTGATGGATACACTCACCCAATCCACGTCTACTAGCATAGCATGGCAATATAAGCAAACGTAGAAGTAACTCCCAAAGGTTTGATAATAAATAGGTAATAGGTTCTACCTCAACTACTTCCCAAACCCACATTTTAATCAGATCCTAGTCATGCAATCGTTTGAGGATTGTTCTAATGCAATAAAACTGGGTAGTAAAGAGATATGATCAAAGTGTTACTTGCCTTGTTGATGATCCGTGAAACCTAGAGATTCGAAGTAGCAAGCGGTGCACTCCGGGTACTCTATCGCAAACAAACAAGCATACAATAAGTACTCATCTAATGCACACGTAAAACTCAAATAAGATAACTAACCAGAAAGTTCAACTTAAGAACTTGGGTTTGCAAAAAGAATCAAATCAAACGAAGCACCGAAAGTCAAACGGCGAAAGAAACAAGCTTCGTTTACTAATCTGGACCTAAGTCAAATTTTACAGTAGCAAAAACTTGTTTGAGTTGGTTTAACGGGAAGAGGGTTTCGAGACAAAACTCTAGGCGGTTGAATCGCCTGAGTCCGATAAACGAGCGAAAAGATAAACTAAAACGAAAATCGGATTAGAAATCACGATCTGGAATAATCGCGGAAAATTCGAGAAAAGGAAAAACGGACAAACAGTCTAACAAACGGACGTTTGTTGACTGCAACTAAACGGTGAACTCATCCATTAAAACGAACGAATGAGCGAACACTCGCTAAATAAATAAACCGGGAAAAAAATAAAATAAAACCGATCTAGAAAAAAATATAAAAACCTAGGGTTTTCAAAAAAACAAATCGGTTTTCTTTAGAAAACCGGGGCAGCGGGCAGCTACCTCGGCTCGGGGCTCCGGGGAGGTCCGGCGGCTCCGGCGGGGCTCCGGTGGGGCGGCGGCGGGAGGCGGTGGCTACGGCGGCAAACGGCGGTGGCAGCGGCAACGACGGCGGCTGCGCGAACGGCAGCGGCGGGAGGCGAGGCAGGTCGGGTGGCGGGGTGGGGCGGGCGGCCGGTGTTTATAGGAGGGGGAGGCGGTGTCCGGCTTAGGGAAGGGGGCGCCGGGTCAGGGTCGGCCTCGGGAGGCGTGCCCCAGCCGGACTCGGCGGCGGCGCCGGGTCAGACTCCCACGGGGGAAGGCGGCGGCGGCGCGGGCCTGGCCTGGCTCGGTTGGGCCTTCGGCCCAGTCGGGCGCGTGGAACTTTTTTTTTAAATAAATTCCGCCGAAATTAAGAAAAAATCGAGAAAATAAAATAAAATTCTAAAAATGTCAAAATAAATTTTCATTGTCTAAATAAAATATTTAAAACAAGATGAACATTTTCTTGGCCCTAATATGCAGTTTTGAAAAACATGCAATTTTCCTAAATTCAAATAAAATGGCAAAAAACTCCGAAATAAGAACTTATTTGATTTTATTATTAAATCCTCAATATTTCTTTATTTTGGGAAAGTCATTTTATTCCCTCACTCATATTTTATAATGGAAATAATTGAAGATAAAATAAATAAAATCAAATGGTCCTGTTTTCAAAATTTGAGAAAACTCAAATATGAAAATAACAAAATTCCCAACTCTCTCCGTGGGTCCTTGAGTTGCGTAAAATTCCTAGGATCGAGCCAAAATGCAATAAAATATGATATGCAATGATGATCTAATGTATAATATTCCAAATTGAAAATTTGGGATGTTACATACTTCTTGAGCTTGCGTTGGTTTTTTCCTTGCAGAGGAAAGGGTGATGCAGCAAAGTAGAGAGAAGTATTTCCCTTAGTTTGAGAACCAAGGTATCAATCCAGTAGGATACAACTCACAAATCACCGAATACCTGCACAAACAATCAAACAAACTTGCACCCAACGTGATAAAGGGGTTGTCAATCCCTTCACGGTTACTTACAAAAGTGAGATCTGATAGAGATATATAAACGATAAAGTAAATATTTTTGGTATTTTTGGTTTATAGAACGGAAAGTAAAAGATTGCGAATAATAGTAGAACGAAAACTAAAATTGTAGATCGGAAACTTGTATGATGGAAAAGAGACCCGGGGGGCATAGGTTACACTAGAGGCTTCTCTCAAGATAGAAAATAATACGGTGGGTGAAAAAATTACTACCGAGCAATTGATAGAAAAGCACAAAGTTATGACTATATCTAAGGCAATGATCATGAATATAGGCATCACGTCCGTGTCAAGTAGACTGACTCCTGCCTGCATGTACTACTATTACTACACACATCGACCGCTATCCAGCATGCATCTAGAGTATTAAGTTCATAAAGAACAGAGTAACACATTAAGTAATATGACATGATGTAGAAGAATTAACACAAGCAATATGATGAAAACCCCATCTTTTTATCCTTGATGGTAACAAGACAATACATGCCTTGCTGCCCCTACTGTCACTGGGAAAGGACACTACAAGATTGAACCCAAAGCTAAGCACTTCTCCCATTGCAAGAAGAACCAATCTAGTTGGCGATACCAAACCGATAATTCGAAGAGACTTCCTAAGAGATCAAATCATGCATATAAGAATTCAAAGAAGATTAGCTGATCATAAATCCACAATTCATCGTATCTCAGCAAACACACCACAAAAAAGTATTACATCGAATAGAACTCCAAGAACATCGAGGAGAACATGGTATTGAGAATCAAAGAGAGAGAAGAAGCCATCTAGCTACTTGCTATGGACCCGTAGGTCTGAGATAAACTACTCATGCTTCATCTAAAGGGCAATGGTGTTGATGTAGAAGCCCTCCGTGATCGAATCCCCCTCCAGCAGGATGCCGGAAAAGCTCCCTAGATGGGATCTCATGGGTACAGAAGGTTGGGGCGACGGAAA
Organism: Triticum timopheevii; assembly: GCA_963921465.1. Classification (NCBI taxonomy): domain Eukaryota; kingdom Viridiplantae; phylum Streptophyta; class Magnoliopsida; order Poales; family Poaceae; genus Triticum; species Triticum timopheevii. The sequence continues at coordinate 370,154,138 of OY997274.1, forward strand.
AGTGTTTTCGTGGATGCCTCTGTTGGTCTGGGGATATATGGGAATATATAGGCAAAGAAATTAGGTCAGGGATGCACGAGGGGCCCACAAGGGTGGGGGAGGGCCCTATCCCCCTTGGCGCACCCTACGTCCTTGTGGCCGCCTTGTGGCTCTTCCGACTTCATCTCCAAGTCTCCTGGTTGTCTTCTGGTCCAAGAAAAATCATCCCGAAAGTTTTATTCCATTTGGACTCCATTTGGTATTCCTTTTCTACGAAACTCAAAAACAGGGAAAAATAGGAACTGGCAGTGGGCTCTAGGTTAATAGGTTAGTCCGAAAAATAATATAAAATACCATAATAATGCATATAAAACATCCAAAACAGATAATATAATGGCATGGAACAATAAAAACTTATAGATCATTGGAGACGTATCAAGCATCCCCAAGCTTAATTCCTGCTCGTCCTCGAGTAGGTAAATGATAAAAATAGAATTTTTTATGTGGAATGCTACCTAACATATTTATCCATGTAACTTTGTTTATTGTAACATGAATGTTTAGATCCATAAGATTCAAAACAAAAGATTAATATTGACATAAAAACAATAATACTTCAAGCATATTAACAAGGCAATTATGTCTTCTCAAAATAACATGGCCAAAGAAAGTTATCCCTACAAAATCATATAGTTTGGCTATGCTCCATCTTCATCACACAAAATATTCAAATCATGCACAACCCCGATGACAAGCCAAGCAATTGTTCCATACTTTTGGTGTTCTCAAACTTTTTAAACTTTCACGCAATCCATGGGAGTGGGCCATGGACATAGCACTATAGGTGGAATAGAATATTCTGGTTGTGGAGAAGACAAAAAGAGGGAGATAGTCTCACATCAACTAGGCGTATCAGTGGGCTATGGACATGCCCATCAATAGATATCAATGTGAGTGAGTGGGATTGCCATGCAACGGATTCACTAGAGCTATAAGTTTATGAAAGCTCAAAAAGAAAAACTAAGTGGGTGTGCATCCAACTTGCTCGCTTATTAAGACCTAGGGCGATTTGAGAAAGCCTATCGTTAGAATATACAAGCCAAGTTCTAGAATGAAAATTCCCACTAGTATATGAAAGTGACAAAATAGGAGACTCTCTATCATGAAGATCATGGTGCTACTTTGATGCACAAGTGTGGAAAAAGGATAGTAACATTGCCCCTTCTCTCTTTTTCTCTCATTTTTTGTTTGGCTTCTTTGGCCTCTTTTTTTTACTTACTCACATGGGACAATGCTCTAATAATGATGATCATAACACTTCTATTTACTTACAACTCAAGAATTACAACTCAATACTTAGAACAAAAATATGACTCTATATGAATGCCTCGGGCGGCATACCGGGATGTGCAATGCAATGACATGTATGACATAATTATGAAAGGTGACTTTGCCACAAATACGATGTCAACTACATGATCATGCAAAGCAATATGACAATGATGAAGCGTGTCCTAATAAATGGAACGGTGGAAAGTTGCATGACAATGTATCTCGGAATGACTATGGAAATGCCATAATAGGTAGATATGGTGGATGTTTTGAGGAAGGTATATGGTAGGTGTATCGGCGAAAGTTGCATGGCACAGGAGAGGGTAGAAATGGTGGAAGGGTAAGAGTGCGTGTAATCCATGGACTCAACATTAGTGATAAAGAACTCACATACTTATTGCAAAAATCTACTAGTCATCAAAACGAAGTACTACGTGCATGCTCCTAGGTGGATAGATTGGTAGGAAAAGACCATCGCTCGTCCCCGACCGCCACTCATAAGGAAGACAATCAATAAATACCTCATGCCCCAACTTCGTCACATAACGGTTCACCATACGTGCATGCTACGGGAATCACAAACTTTAACACAAGTATTTCTACAATCCACAATTACTCACTAGCATGACTCTAATATCACCATCTTTATATCTCAAAACAATCAGAAGGAATCAAACTTCTCATAGTATTCAATGCACTTTATATGAAAGTTTTTCTTATACCTCTCTTGGATGTCTATCATATTAGGACTAAATTTATAACCAAAGAAAATTACCATGCTATTTAGAGACTCTCAAAATAATATAAGTGAAGCAAGAGAGTTCAATAATTTCTATAAAATAAAGCCACCGTCGTGCTCTAAAGAGATATAAGTGAAGCACTAGAGCAATATTGCCTAGCTTAAAAGATATAAGTGAAGCACATAGAGTATTCTAATAAATCACGATTCATGCGTGTCCCTCTCAAAATGTGTGTACAACAAGGATGATTGTGGCAACCAAAAAATCAAAGACTCAAATCATAAAAGGCGCTCCAAGCAAAACACATATCATGTGGTGAATAAAAATATAGCCTCAAGTAAAGTTACCGATAGACGAAGACGAAAGAGGGGATGCCTTCAAGGGCATACCCAAGCTTAGGCTCCTGGTTGTCCTTGAATATTACCTTGGGATGCCTTGGGCATCCCAAAGCTTAGGCTCTTGCCACTCCTTATTCCATATTCCATCAAATCCTTAGCCAAAACTTTAAAAGTTCACAACACAAAACTCAACAGAAAATCTCATAAGCTCCGTTAGAATAAGAAAATAAATCACCACTTTTGGTACTGTTGTCAGCTCATTCTTCATTTATATTGGTGTAATATCTACTGTATTCCAATTTTTCCATGGTACATACCCCCACCCCACAATACTACCCATAGATTCGTCAAAATAAGCAAACAACACATAGAAAATAGAATCTGTCAAAAACAGAACATTCTGTAGAAATCTATAACTCTTGAATACTTCTTTAACTCCAAAAAATAGGACAACATGGGAAATTTCTTTACCAATCTTGTGCAAAAAGAATCAGATCAAAATCACGCTTCTGTGAATTATGAAAATTATTTTCTTGGGTGCAAAAGTTTCTATTTTTCAGCAAGATCAAAACAACTATCACCGTAAGCCATCCCAAAGGTCTTACTTGGCACAAACACTAATTAAAACACAAAACCACATCTAACCAGAGGCTAGATGAATTATTTATTGAAAAGCAGAAAGGAAAAATATTGGGTTGTCTCCCAACAAGCGCTTTTCTTTAAAGCCTTTTAGCATGGCATTGATAATTTCAATGATGCTCACATAAAAGAGAAGAATTGAAGCACAAAGAGAGCATCATAAAACGTGTCACAAACACATCTAATTCTAACATACTTCCTATGCATAGGCGTTTTATAAGCGAACAAATTATCAAGGCAAGCAAAAATTAGAATATGCAAGGAAGAAGAAAGAGACGATATCAATCTCTACATGAAGAGAGGTAATTTAGTAACATGAAAATTTCTACAACCATATTTTCCTCTCTCATAAAAATTACAAGTAGCAAATTCAACAATATATCTATCACATAACATATTCTCAAAACGATCCGCATGCATGAGAAGTTGACACTCTTCCAAAATAGTGGGATTAACATTAACTAAAGTCATGACCTCTCCAAACCCACTTTTATCAAAATTTTCATAATATTGAACACTCTCCAAATATGTGGAATATAAAGTTGACACTCTTCCAAACCCACTTTCAATATCATTTCAAACATTATTATCAATCTTATATTCATCATGGGGCTTAAATAAATTTTCAAGATCATAAGAAGAATCACCCCAATCATGATCATTGCAACAAATAGTGGACATAGCAAAACTAGCATCCCCAAGCTTAGGGTTTTGCATATCATTAACACAATTAACATTAACGGAATTTATAATAACATCATTCCAATCATGCTTTTCATCCAAGGCACTCAATTTATAATTTTCTTCTTTCAACAATGCATCACAATTTTCATATTCACGAATTTCAAGCAAAACCTCATAAAGATAATCTAGTGCACTCAACTCACTAGCAATTGGTTCATCACAATTGGATATTTTAGAAATATTAGCAAGTGGACGAGGATCCATATCAATAGATTTTTAGCAAGCGAAGATGCAAGCAAATAGAAGGCACATGGCAACACAAGAAAACATAAGATCGAACAAGAAAAAGGGCGAAAAAAGGCAAATCTTTTCGAAAAACGTTTTAGAAGTGGGGGAGAGGAAAACGAGAGGCAAATGGCAAATAATGTAATGCAAGAGATAAGAGTTTTATGATGGGTACTTGGTATGTCTTGACTTGGCGTAGATCTCCCCGGCAACGGCGCCAGAAATTCTTCCTGCTACTTCTTGAGCTTGCGTTGGTTTTTCCCTTGAAGAGGAAAGGGTGATGCAGCAAAGTAGAGATAAGTATTGCCCTCAGTTTGAGAACCAAGGTATGAATCCAGTAGGTGATAACACACAAGTCACTGAATACCTACACAAACAATCAAACAAACTTGCACCCAACGCGATAAAGGGGTTGTCAATCCCTTCACGGTTACTTACAAAAGTGAGATCTGAGAGAGATAGATGATAGATAAATGATAAATTAAATATTTTTGGTATTTTTGGTTTATAGAACGGAAAGTAGAAGATTGCAATAATAGTAGAACGAAAACTAAAATTGTAGATCGGAAACTTGTAAGATGGAAAAGAGACACGGGGCCATAGGTTGCACTAGAGGCTTCTCTAAAGATAGAAAATAATACGATGGGTGAACAAACTACTGCCGAACAATTGATAGAAAAGCGCAAAGTTATGAATATATCTAAGGCAACGATCATGAATATAGGCATCATGTCCGTGTCAAGTAGACCAACTCCTGCCTGCATCTACTACTATTACTCCACAAATCGACCGCTATCCAGCATGCATCTAGTGTATTAAGTTCATGGAAAAATGGAGTAATTCAATAAGAACGATGACATGATGTAGACAAGGTATATTTATGTAGAAATAGACCCCATCTTGTTAACCTTAATGGCAACGAAACATACGTGTCGGTTCCCCTTCTGGCACTGGGATCAAGCACCGTAAGATCGAACCCATCACAAAGCACCTCTTCCCATGGCAAGAAAAATTGATCTAGTTGGCCTAACTAAACCAAAGATTCGAAGAAGAAGTACGAGGCTATAAGTAATCATGTATATAAGAGATCAAAAGACTCAAATAACTTCCATGGATAAAAACATAGATCTGATCATAAACTCAAAGTTCATCGGATCCCATAAAACATGCTGCAAAAAAAGTTACATCAAATAGATCTCCAAGAAACCATTGTATTGAGAATCAAAAGAGAGAGAGAGGAAGCCATCTAGCTACTAACTATGGACCCATAGGTCTACAATGAACTACTCAAGCGTCACCGGAGAGGCACCAATGAGGATGATGAACCCCTCCATGATGGTCTCTAGATTGGATCTGTGGTTTCTGGGACTTGCGGCGGCTGGAATTGATTTTTGTCGACTCCCCTAGGGTTTTTGGAATATTGGGGTATTTATAGAGAAAAGAGGCGGTGCAGGAGGCCACCGAGGTGGGCACAACCCACCTGGGCGCGTCTGGGCCCTAGGGGCACCCTGGTGGGTTGTGCTCCCCTCGGAGCAACCCTCAGGCACTTTCTTGGCTCATCATGTGTCTTCTGGTCCAGAAAAAAAATCACAAAAAAGTTTTGCTGCATTTGGACTCCGTTTGGTATTGATTTCCTGTGAAGTAAAAAACAAGCAAAAAACAGCAATTGGCATTGGGCACTATGTCAATAGGTTACTCCCAAAAATGATATAAAGTTACTATAAAATGATTGTAAAACATCCAAGAATGATAATATAATAGCATGGAACAATCAAAAATTATAGATACATTGGAGACGTATCAGGGACCTTTGTCCTTCATCTGGCACAACGATCAGTGTCTCCGTCAACGATGGCTAGGGAAAGGAGGAAGCTGGACACCGGCAAGCCCTTATCGCTAGGACCTCCAGAGCTCCCCGGTAGAGAAGCTGTCGAGAATAGCCCTACATCGCTTGGTGAGCTACACCCTCCCACAGGACCACAGGTCCTTGCGGTCGAGGTAGGCACTCTGACAAGGGAGGAGGTGCTGTTGGTCCTAGTTATCGAGCCACGAGCTCCAACTTGGGCGCGGCACATCATCCGCTACCTCCAAACTGTAGAACTTCCTGAACAGCAAGAAGAAGCTAAAAGGGTAGCTCAGAGGGTGATAACCCACAGGTATAGGGGATAATTGTAGCCTCTTTCGATAAGTAAGAGTGTCGAACCCAACGAGGATCTAAAGGTAAATATTCTCTCAAGCCCTATCTGCCTTACCTAGAACAAGTATGAAACTAGAAGTACTTTGTAGGTGTTGTTGGATAGGTTTGCAAGATAATAAAGAGCACGTAAATATAAACTAGGGGCTGTTTAGATAAAGAAGCAATAAAGTAAATATAGCGAGTGTGGAAAAGTGGTGGTAGGAGTTGTGGAATAGTCCCTAAGCAATTGACTACTTTACTAGACCGATAATCAATATTGCAATTTTATTTGAGGGAGAGGCATAAGCTAACATACTTTCTCTTCTTGGATCATATGCACTTATGATTGGAACTCTAGAAAGCATCCGCAACTACTAAAGATCATTAAGGTAAAACCCAACCATAGCATTAAAGCATCAAGTTCCCTTTATCCCATATGCAAACAACCTACTTACTCGGGTATGTGCTTCTATCACACACGCCACCCACCATAAGCAAATCATGAACATATTGCAAACCCTACAGTGGGGATCCCTCACGCTTGCGCGACACGGAGAGCACCATAGGAAAGCACCAATAATAAAACATGCAACTCAAACCAATCATAGCAATTCATCAATCACCGATAGGACAACGAAAATCTACTCAGACATCATAGGATGGCAACACATCATTGGATAATAATATGAAGCATAAAGCACCATGTTAAGTAGAGGGTACAGCGGGTTGCGGGAGAGTGGACCGCTGAATATAGAAGGGGGAAGGTGCTGGAGATGTTGGTGAAGATGGCAGAGGTGTTGGTGTAGATTGTGGTGATGATGATGGCCCCCGGCAGCGTTTCGGAGCCACCGGAATCAAGGGGGAGAGAGCCCCCCTTCTTATTCTTCTTCCCTGATCTCCTCCCTAGATGGAAGAAGGGTTTCCCCTCTGGTCCTTGGCTCCTATGGCATGGGAGGGGCAAGAGCCCCTCCGAGATTGGATCTATCTCTCTGTCTCCCTCTATTTTTGCGTTCTCAGATTCTGCCCTTTCACCGTCTCTTTTATATCCGGAGATCCGTAACTCCGATTGGGTTGAATCTTTCGCCTAGATTTTTCTCATAAAATTAGCTTTCTTGCAGCTAAAGAAGAGTGTCAGCCGCCTTACGGGGTGCCCACGAGGGTCCAGGGCGCGTCTGCCCCCCTGGGGCGCGCCACCCTGCCTCGTGGCCCCCTCGGGCACCGTCTCGCGTTGATTCTTCCTCCCAAAAATCACAAATATTCCAAAATAATTCTCCGTCCATTTTTATCCCGTTTGGACTCCATTTGATATTGGCTTTCTACGAAACATAAAATATGCAACAAACAGGAACTGGCACTAGGCACTGGATCAATATGTTAGTCCCAAAAATAGTATAAAAAGTTGCCAAAAGTATATGAAAGTTGAATAATATTGGCATGGAACAATAAAAAATTATAGATACGACAGAGATGTATCAGCATCCCCAAGCTTAATTCCTGCTCGTCCTCGAGTAGGTAAATGATAAAAAAGATAATTTTTGATGTGGAATGCTACGTAGCATAATCTTGATCATATGTCTAATCATGGCATGAATATTAAGACACAAGTGATTCAAAGCAGTAGTCTATCATTTGACATAAAAACAATAATACTTAGGGCATCCCAACAAACAATCATGTCTTTCAAAATATCAATGCTTCAGAAAGTTATCCCTACAAAATCGTATAGTCTTGTATGCTCCCTTTTCTTAACACAAGGTACCCCTCATGCCTATCCTGGTGCCAGCCAAGCAATTGTTTCATACTTTAGTGTTCTCAAACTTTTTCAACTCTCACGCAATACATGAGCATGAGCCATGGATATAGCACTATGGGCGGAATAGAATATGATGGTGAAGGTTATGTGGAGAAGACAAAAAGGGAGAAAGTCTCACATCGACGCGGCTAATCAATGGGCTATGGAGATGCCCATCAATTGATGTCAATGCGAGGAGTAGGGATTGCCATGCAACAGATGCACTAGAGCTAGAAGTGTATGAAAGCTCAAACTGAAAACTAAGTGGGTGTGCATCCACCTTTCTTGCTCATGAAGACCTAGGGCATTTTAGGAATCCCATCGTTGGAATATACAAGCCAAGTTCTATAATGAAAATTCCCACTAGTATATGAAAGTGACAATATAGGAGACTCTCTATATGAAGAACATGGCGCTACTTTGAAGCACAAGTGTGGTAAAAGGATAGTAACATTGCCCCTTTTTTTCTTTTTTTTGGGTGGGCTTCTTTGGCCCCCTTTTTTATTTAGGCTTCTTTGTCCTCTATGGGGCAATGCTCTATAATGATGATCATCACACTTTATTTACTTACAACTCAATATTACAACTCGATACTGGAACAAAAATATGACTCTATATGAATGCCTTCGGCGGTGTACCGGGATGTGCAATGATCTAGCGTAGCAAAGATATCAAAAAACGGACAAGCCATGAAAACATCATGCTAGCTATCTTATGATCATGCAAGGCAATATGACAATGAATGCTCAAGTCATGTATATGATGATGATGGAAGTTGCATGGCAATATATCTTGGAATGGCTATGGAAATGCCATGATAGATAGGCATGGTGGCTGTTTTGAGGAAGATATAAGGAGGCTTATGTGTGATAGAGTGTATCGTATCACGGGGTTTGGATGCACCGGCGAATTTTGCACCAACTGTCGAGGTGAGAAAGGCAATGCACGGTACCGAAGAGGCTAACAATGATGGAAGGGTGGGAGTGTGTATAATCCATGGAATCAACATTAGTCATAAAGAACTCACATACTTATTGCAAAAATTTATTAGCCCTTGAAACAAAGTACTTCTCGCATGCTCCTAGGGGGGAGGTTGTTAGGAGTTAACCATCGTGCGCCCCCGACCTTCACGCAAAGATAAACAATCAAAATACAATGTGTGCCAATTTGGTTACATAGTTAGTAGACCATACGTGCATGCTTCGGGAATCACAAACCTTAACACCAACATCCTTACTAAACACAACCATATACTAGTACCTCCCACATATTATCACCTCTATATCGCAAAACTATTGCAAGGAATCAAACATATCATATTCAGCGATCTACAAGTTTATGTAGGATTTTATGACTAACCATGTGAATGACCAATTCCCGTCATCTCTCTAAATAGATATAAGTGAAGCAAGAGAGTTTAATTCTTTCTACAAAAGATATGCCCACACTCTAACAATTATAAGTGAAGCAAACGAGCATTCTAAAAATGGCGGTCTTCTATGTGAAGAGAAACAGGCAATCCAGACTTCAAATGATATAAGTGAAGCACATGAAGCATTCTATAAAGCCATACTCAATAGATTTAAGTGAAGTGCAATGAGAATTCTATAAAACAACCAAGGACTTTCTCATACCAGCATGGTGCATAAAAGAAAGGTGAAAACTAAATGCAAAAGACGCTCCAAGATTTGCACATATCGCATGAACGAAACGAATCCGAAAACATACCGATACTTGTTGAAGAAAGAGGGGATGCCTTCCGGGGCATCCCCAAGTTTAGACGCTTGAGTCTCCTTGAATATTTACTTGGGGTGTCTTGGGTATCCCCAAGCTTGAGCTCTTGCCTCTCTTTTCCTCATATCGAGACATCCTTGATCAAACACTTCATCCACACAAAACTTCAACAGAAAACTCGGTAAGATCCGTTAGTATAATAAAGCAAATCACTACTCTAAGTACTGTTGCAAACCAATTCATAATTTGTTGTTGCATTGTGTCTACTGTAATATATCTCTTCCATGGCTTAATCCACTGATATAAATTGATAGATTCATCAAAACAAGCAAACTATGCATCAAAAACAGAATCTGCCAAAAACAGAACAGTCTGTAGCAGTCTGAACATTCACCATACTTATGGTACCTCAAAAATTATACCAAAATTAGGACAAATAAACAATTTGTACAGAAAGACAGTTCAAAAAGAATCAGAACCGTTTGACGTACCAGCAAAAAATGTAAAATCGCGCACTACAGCCAAAGTTTCTGTCCTGCACCGTACAAACCAACAAGCATTGTAAACATCCTAAAGGCAAACCTTGGCACATTATTTTTATAATACAATGGAATTGTACAAGGGGATAATTATTTTTTATGAAAAGTTTCTGTAATCAAGATTCACAAAGTTTCCGTGAGCATGAACAAAGTTCAAGGAGCTCTCCCACTTCAACAATGCTTGTCTTTCTCACTTTCACTTTCCTTTTTGAAAAAATTTAGGTTCCCCTCTTTATTTTTTGTTTTTATACTATATAGAAGCACTCAACCGAAACAAATGACTCTCTAAGACTTCCGGGTTGTGTCCCTGGCAGCGATTTCTTTAAAGCCATTAAGCTAGGCATATAGTGCTCAAGTAATGGATCCACCCGGATCCCAAGGTATATCAAAGCCAATTTTAATTAACAATGATTTGTAATTTAGTAGTGAGCACAAAGTAACATATATCATGCAACAACGAAGTCTAACTCTCTTCCTATGCATCGGCATGTCATAAAAGAACAATTCATGCACATATAGTAAAGGCCAATGCATAGTATAAACAATTTCTTGCAATTTTATCATATTGGAAACATAGAGAGGTGGAGATATAGTTCCTCTCTCATAATAATTGCAAGTAGGAGCAACAAGCACATGCATATTATATCTAGCAAAATCATCATGTGTAGTAGTAAAAGGCAACCCATCAATATAATCCTTAATAAGCACAAACTTCTCCGATATATTGTAGTTGGGAGAATTCAAAAAGATAATAGGACTATCATGCATGGGTGCAATAGCAACAATTTCATGTTTAACATAAGGAACTATAGCAAGTTCATCTCCATAAGCATAATTCATATTGCATCTTGGCCACAAGCATAGAAAGCATCATCAAAAAGGGATATTTCAAGAGAATCAACGGGGTCATAACAAACATCATAGCAATCATCCTTCGGTAAGCACGAAGGGAAATTAAACAATGTATGAGTTGAAGAGTTACTCTCATTAGAAGGTGGGCACGGGTAGCTAATCCGCTCTTCCTCCTTTTGTTCTTCGCTCTCCTCATCATCTTTTTCATCCAACGAGCTCACAGTTTCAGTAATTTCTTCTTCCATAGACTCCTGCAAAATATTAGTCTCTTCTTGGACAGCGGAGAATTTCTCAATATATGGTTTAACATAGGCATTAGAAGCATAATTATCATAACAATATTCAAGTATGGCAAAATTTTCAGATTTGTAAAGAGTAGCATCATATTTTCAATCAAAGAAGCAATTTCATAAGCACCCTTAAAAGCAACAAATTCTTCAATTTGCTGAACATCATAGTAATTATAAACACCCTTAGCATACGAAGATGCGATTTCATTATCACTAAACTCACATTGGTAGGGAAGGTGTTTCTTAGGGTTTTTAGAACAACAAGTAACATCATATATTTCACATAAATTCCAAGCATAGCATTGCAAACGATGAATTTGATCCAGTAAAAGTTTCCCTTTTTCAGATATGCGATGTCGCACATAACAAGCATGCTCATCTAAAGATTTGCCATCAACTAAGCTAGTTGGGGTTTCAGCACGAGCACAAAGGGATCGAAGATGATCCAAGTAAAAAGCTTTAGGAGTGTGATATATTTTGAGTGGTTCTTCAACCATTGGTGTAGTAGGTACAACTAATTTTTTTGGTATTTTACGTTTCCTACCCATAACTAAAGATAGAAAACAACTAAGAACAGAAAATAAAAATTACTTAGTGATAAAGCAAATAAGCACACACGAGAATATTCACCCCACGCTATGACTCCCCGGCAACGGCGCTAGAAAAAGGTCCTGATAACCCCCAAGTATAGGGGATAATTGTAGCCTCTTTCGATAAGTAAGAGTGTCGAACCCAACAAGGAGCTAAAGGTAGAACAAATATTTTCTCAAGCCCCATCTGCCACTGATACGACTCTACGCACGCTTGTGTTCGCCTTACCTAGAACAAGTATGAAACTAGAAGTACTTTGTAGGTGTTATTGGATAGGTTTGCAAGATAATAAAGAGCACGTAAATATAAACTAGGGGCTGTTTAGATAAAGAAGCAATAAAGTAAATATAGCGAGTGTGGAAAAGTGGTGGTAGGAGTTGTGGAATTGTCTCTAAGCAACTGACTACTTTACTAGACCGATAATCACTATTGCAATTTTATTTGAGGGAGAGGCGTAAGCTAACATACTTTCTCTTCTTGGATCATATGCACTTATGATTGGAACTCTAGCAAGCATCCGCAACTACTAAATATCATTAAGGTAAAACCCAACCATAGCATTAAAGCATCAAGTCCCCTTTATCCCATACGCAAACAACCTACTTACTCGGGTATGTGCTTCTGTCACTCACGCCACCCACCATAAGCAAATCATGAACATATTGCAAACCCTACAGCGGGGATCCCTCATGCTTGCGCGACACGGAGAGCACCATAGGACAGCACCAATAATAAAACATGCAACTCAAACCAATCATAGCAATTCATCAATCACCGATAGGACAACGAAAATCTACTCAGACATCATAGGATGGCAACACATCATTGGATAATAATATGAAGCATAAAGCAACATGTTTAAGTAGAGGGTACAGCGGGTTGCGGGAGAGTGGACCGCTGAATATAGAAGGGGGAAGGTGATGAAGATGTTGGTGAAGATGGCGGAGGTGTTGGTGTATATCGCGGTGATGATGATGGCCCCCGGCGGCGTTCCGACGCCACCGGAAGCAAGGGGGAGAGATCCCCCCTTCTTCTTCTTCTTCCTTGACCTTCTCCCTAGATGGGAGAAGGGTTTCCCCTCTGGTCCTTGGCTCCCATGGCGTGGGAGGGGTGAGAGCCCCTCCGAAATTGGATCTATCTCTCTTTCTCCCACTGTTTCTGCGTTCTCACATTTTGCCCGTTCACCGTTTCTTTTATATCCGGAGATCCATAACTCCGATTGGGTTGAATCTTTCGCCCAGATTTTTCTCATAAAATTAGCTTTCTTGCGGCAAAAGAAGAGCGTCAACCGCCTTACGTGGTGCCCACGAGGGTCCAGGGCACGCCTGCCCCCTTGGGGCGCGCCCCCTGCCTCGTGGCCCCCTCGGGCACCGTCTCTCGTTGATTCTTCCTCCCAAAAATCACAAATATTCCAAAATAATTTTCCATCAGTTTTATCCCGTTTGGACTCCGTTTTATATTGGGTTTCTTCAAAACATAAAACATGCAACAAATAGGAACTGGCACTGGGCACTGGATCAATATGTTAGTCCCAAAAATAGTATAAAAAGTTGCCAAAAGTATATGAAAGTTGAATAATATTGGCATGGAACAATCAAAAATTATAGATACGACGGAGACGTATCAGAGGGCTAGTATGCATCGGTTTGTCGATGACACACTATACAGAAGGAGGCCCAACAGTGTGAAATTGAAGTGCATTTGTCGGGAAGAAGGGAAGGAACTGTTGGCAGAGATACACAAAGGCATGTGCGACTCCCATATTGGATCAAGAGCCTTGGTTGGAAAAGCTTTCTGGCAAGGTTACTACTGGCCCACGTCCCTCCAAGATGCAATTTACCTAGTCACCAGATGTGAAGCCTGCCAGTTCCACTCCAATAATATCCATCAACCTGCTCAACCTCTCTAGACGATCCCTTTGTCATGGCCATTTTTTGTCTGGGGGCTCGACATCCTGGGCCCCTTCCCCCATGCTACCGGGGGCTTTGAATTCTTGTACGTCGCAATTAGCAAGTTTAGAAAGTGGCCAGAAGTGGATCCTGTGAGAAAGGTAAGTGAGGGAGTCCTGGACTAGGGGGTGTCCGGATAGCCGAACTATCATCTTTGGCCGGACTCCAAGACTATGAAGATACAAGATTGAAGACTCCATCCCGTGTCCGGATGGGACTTTCCTTGGCGTGGAAGGCAAGCTTGGCGATACGGATATGTAGATCTCCCACCATTGTAACCGACTCTGTGTAACCCTAACCCTCTCCGGTGTCTATATAAACCGGAGGGTTTTAGTCTGTAGGACGAACAACAATCATACCATAGGCTAGCTTCTAGGGTTTAGCCTCCTTGATCTCGTGGTAGATCTACTCTTGTACTACCCATATCATCAATATTAATCAAGCAGGAGTAGGGTTTTACCTCCACCTAGAGGGCCCGAACCTGGGTAAAAACATCGTGTCCCTTGTGTCCTGTTACCATCCGCCTAGACGCACAGTTCGGGACCCCCTACCCGAGATCCGCCGGTTTTGACACCGACAGTAATCTATCATTGAGAGTTCCTCTGTGTCGTCATCTTTAGGCCCGATGGCTCCTTCGATCATCAACAACGACGCGGTCTAGGGTGAGACTTTTCTCCCCGGACAGATCTTTGTATTCGGCGGCTTTGCACTGCGGGCCAACTCGCTTGGCCATCTGGAGCAGATTGAAAGCTATGCCCCTGGCCATCAGGTCAGATTGGGAAGTTTGAACTATACGGCTGACGTCCACGAAGACTCGATCTTCGACGAGTTCGAGCCACAGCCGAGCGCGCCGCACTGTCACGATGGGCATGATCTAGCTCTGCCGCCGGACAGTGCCTTGGAGGCCGCACAAGTGTCCGCTCCGACCCTTAGCTCGGAGCTGACTGCGCCGATCGAGGACGGGTGGTTGGACACCGCCTCGGGGGCTGTTACCTCTACGGCGATAGAGTCGAATACCAATCCTGCCCTTCGCGAAGCTCGTGACTCCGAGGGGCCGGACTCCTCTCCGGACTCCGAACCTTCCGCGCCCCTGCCAATCGAATCCGATTGGGCGCCGATCATGGAGTTCGCTGCCGCAGACATCTTTTAGCACTCGCCTTTTGGCGACATCCTGAATTCACTAAAGTCTCTCTCTTTATCAGGAGAGCCCTGGCCGGACTATGGTCAGGTAGGTTGGGATGCGGACGACGAAGAAATTCAATGCCCACCCACCACCCACTTTGTAGCCACTGTCGATGACTTAACCGACATGCTAGACTTCGACTCCAAAGAAATCGACAGTATGGACGACGATGCCGGAGACGACCAAGAACCAGCGCCTACAGGGCACTGGAAGGCCACCTCAACTCAAGATGTATATATGGTGGATACACCTAAAGGAAGCGATAACGAGGAACAACGGGACACTGCGAAGGACAATTCCCTCGAAAAACAGTCAAAACGGCGACGTAAGCGCCGCTCAAAGTCCCGCCTCGACAAATACAGCACCCATACAGACCCAGCCAGAGAGCAGGCCGAACCGGTGGACGACGAACATGCCCTCGAGCAACCATCCGAACAGGATAACTTGGATAAACAATTCATCCCCGGCGAAAACAACAGTCCGGACGATCTCACGCCGGACACATCGTTGGAGCAGAAGAACCTCCACAAAAGGCTTGTCGCCACTGCACGTAGTCTGAAGAAGCAGAAGCGGAAGCTCAAAACAGCGGAATACGCACTGAGAATGAGATGGATCAAAGTACTCAACACCGAAGACAAATATGGCGATAGTCGCCAAACAAATAGCTACCCGAAGCGTAAACTACTGCCCGAATTCGACGAGGAGGCCGTAGAGCCCCCACAATCAAAAAACAAAGAGGCCGCCCGGTCGGATAGATGACCACATGGCAAACATAGAGCAGCAAGCAGCGCCACACACAAGCCGGCACGCGATCCGCATAAGGATCCGCACCGAAAGGATGGCCCAGTTAGGTCTATCTATGGGCCAAGAAAGCAAGCTCTAGAAAGCAATACAACACGTCGAGTATTCGAACATCATGGCACACCCAAATACAGGGGCGCCGCACACCCCCTATGTTTCACTGATGAGGTGCTGGATCATGAATTTCTAGCGGGATTCAGGCCTGTAAACATAGAGGCATACGACGGAACAACAGACCCTGGAGTCTGGATTGAGGATTACATCCTGCACATACATATGGCTAGAGGAGATGACCTCCACGCCATAAAATACTTACCCCTCAAGCTCAAAGGGCCAGCCCGGCATTGGCTCAAAAGCCTCCCAGAAAATACCATTGGAAGTTGGGAAGAGCTCGAGGATGCGTTTCGGGCAAATTTTCAGGGGACTTATGTCCGCCCTCCGGATGCAGACGATTTAAGTCACATAATTCAACAGCCCGAAGAGTCAGCCCTCAAATTCTGGAACAGGTTCCTCACCAAAAAGAACCAAATAGTCGACTGTCCGGACGCCGAAGCCTTAGCAGCCTTCAAACATAACGTCCGAGATGAATGGCTCGCCAGACACCTCGGCCAGGAAAAGCCAAGAACAATGGCCGCACTAACAAGCCTCATGACCCGCTTTTGCGCGGGAGAGGATAGCTGGCTGGCAAGATGCAGCACCAGCGACCCAAGTACATCCGAGGTCAGGGATGGAAATGGGAAACCACGACGCAGTAAGGACCAGCGCCGGACCAAGGGAAACAGTCCAAAGAGCACGGTAGTCAACGTTGGATTCAAAAGCTCTCGGCAGAACAACAAAAAACTGCCTCTTAAGGACAACAACGACGAGCTATCCAACCTAAACAAAATCTTGGACAAGACATGCCAAATCCACAGTACCCCCAGGAAGCCTGCAAACCATAACCACAGAGATTGCTGGGTCTTCAAACAGTCCGGCTGACTTAACGCCGAACACAAGGGGCTCGACACACCAAGTGAGGACGATGACGAACCCCACAAGCAGAGCACCAGAAAACAAAAGAATTTCCCACAAGAGGTTAAAACAGTAAACTCACTTCAAGTGACAACAGGGAAAAATAGAGCGGCGCCCATTGAAATACGCGCCGCACGGTCCACCCCAGCGGAGTCCCGACACTGGATGTCAAAACCAATCACTTTCGACCATCAGGATTACTCCGGAAGTATCCGGAACGCAGGATGGACTGCTTTGATATTAGATCCTATAATCGACGGGCTACAATTTACACAAGTCCTAATGGACGGCGGCAGTGATCTAAACCTGCTATATCAGGACACAATCCACAGAATGGGGATAGACCCAGCCAAAATTCGCCATAGCAACACTTCCTTTAAAGGAGTGATGCCAGGCCCATATGCCCATTGTACGGGCTCTCTACTACTAGAAGTTGTGTTTGGCTCATCCGACAACTTCCGTCGCGAAAAGTTAGTCTTCCACACCGCCCCATTTAAAAGTAGCTATCAAGCACTATTGGGACGCGAAGCTTTTGCCCACTTTAACGCAATACCGCATTATGCATCTCTTACACTTAAAATGCCCGGTCCACGCGGCATCATCTCATTAAAGGGAAACTTCGAGTGTTCCTCGAATACGGAAGAACGTGAGACTGCCTTGACAGCCACACACTAATCCGGCTTTGCTGATCAAAGCACCCAAACAGGTCATTCAGACCCCGGACACTGTTAGGCGAGTCCGGCATAAATAAACAAGGGGCTTACTAGCCGCGTACCTCCTTACAAGGGGCTGCGCGCATGTACAATAAGAGACAATAAAGCTCAATTTTATTCATTTTTTGTTTATTTTAAAATACATTTTTCGCACGATCCTTTTTCCAACTAAGTTCTTCTCTTTTACAAATGAGCACCGTGCTACACCCGTCCTGGATACGGCACAACGGAGACACAGGCGCAGACGTGCAGTAGGGACCTGTTGCAAGGATTCTTTTCAGATTAAGACCCTGCGTAAACCTTTTTTACTATCTCTTGTTGATACACATCCCCCGGTTTCTTACTATAACCAAGGAGGAGGCTGGCATTTTGGCATTGGCCGCGTCAGAAATTTTTGCGCGTACCTGGACACTAGGGGCTTAGGGCATTGTTCTGCCCGTTTTCATAAAGACCGAATACCTTAGGGAGTGTTCGGCGTCTCGAGTTAGGCCTTATATGCATCAGCTCTGAATCATGTCTTTGGTCAAATGTTGGGTTTGCCCGGCTCCTGTGTTTTGCTGCCTTACGTTCCGCTCTATCGGCTAACACGGCACCAGGAGAACTACTTCGATTGTGCCCCAGTTCGTCCAGGAGAGCACCTCAGTAGAGAAAGCCAAAAACTGACTATCATGATATAGCGAGAGACTGGTCAACCACTCGATGGACCACCGGAATGTTTAGAATTCCTCCGCTTTAACGAAGGACCGTTTCCCGGTCAGGCACATATGCGCCTCGGATTCAGAGAGCGCGGTGCCCCTTGGGGCTATATAGTAGCCCCACCATCGAACTCCTATGGCTAAGTGAAAGTTATAAAGCATTATAGTCCAGTTGCCTAGTTTGATACACTATCACCTCCTTCACAGGACCAAAACATTGGATTAAGTGTGAAAATGTGCTTTTTTGAAACACCCCCGCACTATGTGCGTGGGGGCCGAAGCCGAAGACTGCCATCTTTCAGGTTATATACACATATACATTAACGGCCGCATAGGAGGTATTTCAATACTTGAACGCACAAGTATAAAAAGCCCTTATATTATATTTGAAACATGGTTTCACAAATCATACATGTCATTTGAACATAACATTCTTCGAGCACTGTGTCTCTATTAAACGAGTGCCCGGCACGACTTCCTAAAAATAGTGCTCGGCAGGTACTCGGCTTCTGTCCGAATCCTGGGATGCAACGTCAGTGGCCTTCATCTCTGCCCAGTATGTTTTGACACGGGCAAGAGCCATCCGTGCACCCTCTATGCATGCCGACCGTTTCATTGCATCGATATGCGGTACCGCATCAAGGAACTGCTGCACCAAGCCAAAATAACTCTTTGGCTCGGGCCTTTTCGGCCACAAATGAGTCACGACATCCTTCATGGCAAGTCCGGACAACCTATTCAGCTCAGCCCATTCGGCTAACCGATCGGTTAATGGAAGTGGACGCTCTGGACTATGGAACTGCGACCAAAAAAGCTCTTCCATTCCGTGATCCTTTTGGCCTCGGAAGTGTGCAACCGCGTCTGCGGCACTCGCCGCCAAATCCAGATAAGCATCCTCCGCACCCCACAGCTGGCCCAACTGAGCATACATCGGATCCGTGAACTTCCTCCGCAGCAGAAAGGGCTTTCCAGCCGCGATATCCCCGGCTTGACGTAGCTCCTCCTTTATAGCTCTCATCGCGGAGCGGGCATCCTTGGCTTCGGCGGTGGCCTTCTTTAGGTCCTCTTGCCCCGCTCGGCGTTCCTTTTCAAGAAACTCGCAGTGGTCGGTAGCATTCTTCAACTTCCCGGCCATCTCGGCCATTTCCTCCCGGCTTCGGCAATGAGCAGCCTGTTCGGCTTTTAGCTCCTCGGCCGCCCTCAAGGCAGCCGCATCACTTTTTCTGGCTTGCTCCTTGACTCGGGCTATCTCCGCACGAAGGTTCTCCATAGCAGCGGCACCATCTGCATAAAGCATACATGCTGTAAGGCATGGGCGTCAAGCTCCCTTATCATGTGTCCGCGGAGGAGTTGCATACCTTGTGACTCGTCAAACCGCTTATTGACAAGCGCGATGTCCGCATCCGCCATGTCAAGTTGCCGCTTCAGTTCGGCAAATTGATCAGTCCGGCTGGCCACCGGATGCTCCGCCACCTATATAGGACAGGCGACATCTTAAAACTGAGATTATGATCCTCTGCGCGCTGTCGCTTTCGACAGTGTACCGAGTCTCAGGGGCTACTATCTATACAGGGTGCATTCTATATGCAAAATTGTCAGAAGGTATATCATTTTCGCGTACCTCAAACCCCGTCAGTTAACTTCTGACAGCTTCATGCAATCCGCTCTTAGCGGATGAAATCCTTCCAATCACCTCACCCATTAACGCACGGTGATCTTCTGAGATAGACGCTCGCCCGAGCAGATCCTTCAGCTCCTCTGACCGTACACCAGTTGGTGCCGGACCTTCCGGCCCCGCCGGACTCGGGGAAACCCTCCGCGACGACACCTCAGGGTCGTCCGCCCCTCCCGACGGTGCGGCAGATGGAGGCGTTTCGCTCTCCGGACGAAGATCCCTCGAAGATGAGCTCTTGCTGAGAAGGGCTGAGATCCGAACTACAAGGTAAAACTTCGGTTATCTTCAGAAATAAAAACAGGGATGTCACTCATTACAAGACTCCCCCTTTCTACCTACGGCTGGCTAGAGGGCTGATTTCCTTGGGGAAATAGTGCGGCCGGGGCTTCTCCTGGCGCAGGACCCTCTGGCGAAGATTTCTTCCCCCGCTTTGAGGCCTTGGCCTCCGGTTCTTTAGAAGCGGTCCTCTTCTCCCCTGGAGGGAGGGATTCCCGGTCCCCCCTTCTTTGCAAGCCTCCTTCGCGGAGGCAGTAGTTTCCTTGTTCCCCCCTTTGCCCTCTTCCAAAGGCGCAGCCTCCAGCATCTTGGTTAACACAGGATCCGGCGTGGTCTCAGGGAGTGGGGCCGGACACCTTATTAGTTTTGCTTATGCTATCCACTCCTGTTCAAGGGACAGCTCTTTAAAGGGCAAGTTTATGATAAATGTATGGATAGCGTCCGGGCACAGGACTACTTACTTGAGTATTCGGGCGATTGCAGCTCAGAACTGCGTCCTCGGTCAAGTCCGGACACATCTCTTGTGATTCGAAGAACAGTTTATACATATCCATGGGCATCGTGCCCATGAAGTGTTGGAGAGCTCGTGGTCCCTCCGGATTGAATTCCCACAGGCGGAGGGGGCGAGGTTTGCAGGGCAGAAGGCGCTGGATCAGCATGACCTGCGCCATTACAACCAGATTGATCTCTGTCTCTTGGAGGTCTCGAATACGGCCCTGCAACAGAGGTACGTCCTTGGACGGCCCCTAGTCAAGCCCTTTGTTGACCCATGACGCCAGCCGTTGTGGAGGACCCGAGCGAAAGGCAGGTGGCGCCACCCATCTGGTGCCCCTGGGAGCGGTGATGTAGAACCACTCCTGTTGCCACAAGCCAAGCTCCTCTTGAAAAGAGCCCTCGGGCCATGGAGCGTCAGCACTCTTGCTTATAACAGCCCCTCCGCACTCTGCCTGCTGCCCCTCGATCATCTTCGGCTAAACATTGAAGGTCTTGAGCCACAATCCGAAGTGAGGGGTAATGCGGAGGAAGGCTTCGCATACGACAATGAACGATGAGAGGTGGAGGATGGACTCCAGATCCGAGTCGTGAATTCCAGCCCATAATAAAACATGAGCCCCCTCACGAAGGGGTCCGTCGGGAAGCCTAAACCCCGACGGAAGTGAGACACGAACACCACGCTCTAACCAGGCTCGGGAGTGGGAATAACTTGCCCTTGGGCAGGCAGCCTATGCAAAATTTCGCCGGTTAGATACCTGGCGTCTCTCAGCTTTAGCACGTCTTCTTCCGTGACGGAAGAAGGCATCCACCGGCCTTGCAGGTTGGAGCCGGACATTGTCGAAGGTCCAAAGCGCCTGAATCTGGAGCTTTGGGTGTTGGAACTCGAGGCGAGGGGCGGATTCGATTGAGATTGAAAGAAAGGGGTAGGCCTTGGTCTCGTTATAAAGAGGTTGAATACCAAGAGCCCTCCCCGTGGTCGTTTGGGACTCGCCTTCGATAGAGGGGGCGTTCCAACGGGCGCGGTTGGGTTACCCACGCCCGTATTGATAAGAATCCCGGAATAAGGGGACACGATCTCTACTTTGACAAGACGTGCCAAGGAAACCGCTTCGCTAAACGCGCTGAGGTGGAACAGTAAAAACGTTTCGAATAAAGGCTTGGCCGTGGTGTGATGTCACGCCACGAAATACGTCAGCAGATTGAAAGTGTGTAAATATTATTCTCTCTACGGTGGTATGTGGAACTTATTTTACAGAGCCGGACACTATCCTGGTGTTCACAAAACTTCTATGAAGTATTCAGAAGAGGAACCTGCCTTGCAATGCCGAAGACAATATGCGCGCCGGACTCGTCGTCATTGAAGCCTGGTTTAGGGGCTACTGAGGGAGTCCTGGACTAGGGGGTGTCCGGATAGCCGAACTATCAACTTTGGCCGGACTCCAAGACTATGAAGATACAAGATTGAAGACTCCGCCCGTATCCGGATGGGACTTTCCTTGGCGTGGAAGGCAAGCTTGGCGATACAGATATGTAGATCTCCCACCATTGTAACCGACTCTGTGTAACCCTAACCCTCTCCGGTGTCTATATAAACCGGAGGGTTTTAGTCCATAGGACGAACAACAATCATACCATAGGCTGGCTTCTAGGGTTTAGCCTACTTGATCTCGTGGTAGATCTACTCTTGTACTACCCATATCATCAATATTAATCAAGCAGGAGTAGAGTTTTACCTCCACCGAGAGGGCCTGAACCTGGGTAAAAACATCGTGTCCCTTGTCTCCTGTTACCATCTGCCTAGACGCACAGTTCGGGACCCCCTACCCGAGATCCGCTGGTTTTGACACCGACAGTAAGCTATCAAGTTCTTGAAAGGATAGGTGTGTCGTTTTGGAGTACCTGATGTCTACTACACAACCTTCTTCTTGTATACGTTGTTGGGCCTCCAAGTGCAGAGGTTTGTAGGACAGTAGAAAATTTCCCTCAAGTGGATGACCTAAGGTTTATCAATCCGTGTGAGGCATAGGATGAATATGGTCTCTCTCAAACAACCCTGCAACCAAATAGCAAAGAGTCTCTTGTGTCCCCAACACACCCAATGCAGTGGTAAATTGTATAGGTGCACTAGTTCGGCGAAGAGATGGTGATACAATTGCAATATGGATGGTAGATATAGGTTTTTGTAATTTGGAATTATAAAAATAGCAAGGTAGCAAGTAACAAAAGTGAGCAAAAATTGTACTGCAATGCTTCGAAACAAGGCCTAGGGTTCATACTTTCACTAGTGCAAGTTCTCTCAACAATGATAACATAATTAGATCATATAACAATCCCTCAACATGCAACAAAGAGTCACTCCAAAGTCACTAATAGCAAATGAAGAGATTATTGTAGGGTACGAAACCACCTCAAAGTTATTCTTTCCGATCAATCTATTGGGCTATTCCTATAAGTGCCACAAACAGCCCTAGAGTTCATAGTAAAATAACACCTTAAGACACACATAAACCAAAACACTAATGTAACCTAGGTACTCCAATGTCACCACAAGTATCCATGGGTATGATTATACGATATGCATCACACAATCTCAGATTCATCTATTCAACCAACACAAAGAACCTCAAAGAGTGCCCCAAAGTTTCTACTGGAGAGTCAAGACGAAAACGTGTGCCAACCCCTATGCATAAGTTCACTAGGTCACTGAACCCTCAAGTTTATCACCAAAACATACATCAAGTAGATCACGTGAATATCACATTGTCACCACAGATAAGCACATGCAAGACATACATCAAGTGTTCTCAAATACTCAAAGAATCAATCCGAGAAGATAACTTCAAAGGGAAAACTCAATCCATTACAAGAAGGTAGGGGGGAGAAACACCGTTAGATCCAACTATAATAACAAAGCTGGCGGTACATCAAGACCGTGCCATATCAAGACCACGAGAGGGAGAGATCAAACACATGGCTACTAGTACATACCCTCAGCCCTGGGGGTGAACTACTCCCTCCTTGTCATGGAGAGCACCGGGATGATGAAGATGGCCACCGGTGATGGATCCCCCCTCCAGCAGGGTGCAAGAATAGGGTCCCAATTGGTTTCATGGAAACAGAATCTTGCGGCAGCGAAACTCCCGATCTTGGTTTAGTTCTGGAAGTTTGGGGATATATAAGAGGTGTTGGCGTCGGGAATAAGTCAGGGGGTCCACGAGGAATCCATGAGGTAGGAGGGCGCGCCATAGGGGGTAGGGCACGCCCTCCACCCTCGTGGTGGCCTCGGGACTCTTCTGCTCCATCTCCGATGCTCTGTGGGCTTCTTCTGGTCCAAAAACAATCTCCGTGAATTTTCAGGTCAATTGGATTCCATTTGGTATTCCTTTTCTGTAAAACTCAAAAACAAGGGGAAAAACAGAAACTGGCACTGGGCTCTAGGTTAATAGGTTAGTTCCAAAAATCATATAAAATAGCATATAAATGCATATAAAACCTCCAAGATGCATAATATAATAGCATGGAACAATAAAAATTATAGGTACGTTGGAGACGTATCAAGCATCCCCAAGCTTAATTCCTGCTCGTCCTCGAGTAGGTAAATGATCAAAACAGAATTTTTGATGTGAAATGCTACCCAACATATTTATCAATGTAATTTTCTTCATTGTGGCAAGTATATTTAGATCCATAAGATTCAAAACAAAAGTTTAATATTGACATAAAAATGATAATACTTCAAACATACTAATAAAGCAATTATGTCTTCTCAAAATAACATGGCTAAAGCCAAGCAAAATATTTCATACTTTTGGCTATCCCTAAAAATTCATATAGTTTGGCTATGCTCTATGTTCATCACACAAAATATTTAAATCATGCACAACTCTGATGACAAGCCAAGCAATTATTTCATACTTTTGATGTTCTCAAACTTTTTCAACTTTCACGCAATACATGAGCGTGAGCCATGGACATAGCACTATAGGTGGAATAGAATATGGTGGTTGTGGAGAAGACAAAAAAAGGAGATAGTCTCACATCAACTAGGCGTATCAAAGGGCTATGGAGATGCCAATCAATAGATATCAATGTGAGTTAGTAGGGATTGCCATGCAACGGATGCACTAGAGCTATAAGTGTGTGAAATCTCAAAAAGAAACTAAGTGGGTGTGCATCCAACTCGCTTGCTCACGAAGACCTAGGGCAATTTGAGGAAGCCCATCATTGGAATATACAAGCCAAGTTCTATAATGAAAAATTCCCACTAGTATATGAAAGTGACAACATAGGAGACTCTCTATCATGAAGATCATGGTGCTACTGTGAAGCACAAGTGTGGTAAAAGGATAGTAGCATTGCCCCTTCTCTCTTTTTTTCTCTCTCTCTTTTTGCCTTCTTTTTTTGGCCTTTTTTTTAATTTTTTTATTTTTCGTCCGTGAAAATCATAGTCTCCATCATCCTTTCCTCACTGGGATAATGCTCTAATAATGAAGATCATCACACTTTTGTTAACTTACAACTCAAGAATTACAACTCGATACTTAGAACAAAATATGACTCTATATGAATGCCTCCGGCGGTGTCCCGGGATGTGCAATGAATCAAGAGTGACATGTATGAAAGAATTATGAAAGGTGGCTTTGCCACAACTACAATGTCAACTACATGATCATGCAATGCAATATGACAATGATGAAACGTGTCATAATAACTGGAACAGTGGAAAGTTGCATGGCAATATATCTCGGAATGGCTATGGAAATGCCATAATAGGTAGGTATGGTGGCTGTTTTGAGGAAGGTATGTGGTGGGTGTAAGGTACCGGCGAAAGTTGCGCGGTACTACATAGGCTAGCAATGGTGGAAGGGTGAGAGTGCGTATAATCCATGGACTCAACATTAGTCATAAAGAACTCACATACTTATTGCAAAAATCTATTAATCATCGAAACAAAGTACTATGTGCATGCTGCCAGGGGGATGATTGGTAGGAAAAGACCATCGCTTGTCCCCGGCCGCCACTCATAAGGAAGACAATCAATAAATAAATCATGCTCCAACTTCATCACATAACGGTTCACCATACGTGCATGCTATGGGAATCACAAACTTCAACACAAGTATTTCTACAATCCATAATTACTCACTAGCATGACTCTAATATCACCATCTTCATATCTCAAAACAATTATAAAGAATCAAACTTCTCATAGTATTCAATGCACTTTATATGAAAGTTTTTATTATATCCCTCTTGGTTGACCATCATATTAGGACTAAATTCATAACCAAAGCAAATTACCATGCTGTTTAAGACTCTCAGAATAATATAAATGAAGCATGAGAGTTCATCAATTTCTTCAAAATAAAACAACCATCATGCTCTAAAAAGATATAACTGAAGCACTAGAGCAAATGACAAACTACTCCGAAAGATATAAGTGAAGATCAATGAGTAGTCGAATAATTACGTAACTATGTGAAGAATCTCTAACATTTAAGAATTTCAGATCTTGGGATATTATTCAAACAGCAATAAAAACAAAATAAAATAATATGACGCTCCAAGAGAAACACATATCATATGGTGAATAAAAATACAGCCTCAAGTAAAGTTACCGATGAACGAAGACGAAAGAGGGGATGCCTTCCGGGGCATCCCCAAGCTCAGGCTCTTGGTTGTCCTTGAATATTACCTTGGGGTGCCTTGGGCATCCCCAAGCTTAGGCTGTTGCCACTCCTTATTCCGTAGTCCATCGAATCTTTACCCAAAATTTGGAAACTTCACAACACAAAACTTAACAAAAAACTCATAAGCTCCGTTAGTATACAACAACAACAACAACAACAACAACAACAACAACAACAACAACAACAACAACAACAACAACAACAACAACAACAACAACAAAGCCTTTAGTCCCAAGCAAGTTGGGGTAGGCTAGACGTGAAACCCATAAGATCTTGCAACCAACTCATGGCTCTGGCACATGGATAGCAAGCTTCCATGCACCCCTGTCCATAACTAGCTCTTTGGTGATACTCCAATCCTTCAGGTCTCTCTTAACGGACTCCTCCCATGTCAAATTCGGTCTACCCCACCCTCTCTTGACGTTCTCCGCATGCTTTAGCCGTCCGCTATGCACTGGAGCTTCTGGAGGCCTGCGCTGGATATGCCCAAACCATCTCAGACGATGTTGGACAAGCTTCTCCTCAATTGGTGCTACCCCAACTCTATCTCGTATATCATCATTCCGGACATGATCCTTCCTTGTGTGGCCACACATCCATCTCAACATACGCATCACCGCCACACCTAACTGTTGAACATGTCGCCTTTTAGTCGGCCAACACTCAGCACCATACAACATTGCGGGTCGAACCGCCATCCTGTAGAACTTGCCTTTTAGCTTTTGTGGCACTCTCTTGTCACAAAGAATGCCAGAAGCTTGGCGCCACTTCATCCATCCGGCTTTGATCCGATGGTTCACATCTTCATCAATACCCCCATCCTCCTGCAGCATTGACCCCAAATACCGAAAGGTGTCCTTCTGAGGTACCACCTGACCATCAAGGCTAATCTCCTCCTCCTCACACCTACTAGTACTAAAACTGCACATCATGTACTCGGTTTTAGTCCTACTAAGCCTAAACCCTTTCGATTCCAAGGTTTGTCTCTATAACTCTAACTTCCTATTTACCCCCGCCCGACTATCATCAACTAGCACCACATCATGAGCAAAGAGCATACACCATGGGATATCTCCTTGTATATCCCTGGTGACCTCATCCATCACCCATGCAAAAATATAAGGGCTCAAAGCTGACCCCTGATGCAGTCCTATCTTAATCGGGAAGTCATCAGTGTCGACATCACTTGTTCGAACACTTGTCACAACATTATCGTACATGTCCTTGATGAGGGTAATGTACTTTGCTGGGACTTTGTGTTTCTCCAAGGCCCACCACATGACATTCCGCGGTATCTTATCATAGGCCTTCTCCAAGTCAATGAACACCATATGTAAGTCCTTATTTTGCTCCCTATATCTCTCCATAAGTTGTCGTACCAAGAAAATGGCTTCCATGGTCAACCTCCCAGGCATGAACCCAAACTGGTTTTTGGTCACGCTTGTCATTCTTCTTAAGCGGTGCTCAATGACTCTCTCCCATAGCTTCATTGTATGGCTTAATTCCACGGTAATTAGTACAACTCTGAACATAAAATAAAATCACCACTTAGGTACTCTTGTGAACTCATTATAAATTCATATTGGTGTAATATCTACTGTATTCCAACTTCTCTATGGTTCATACCCTTCGATACTACTCATAGATTCATCAAAATAAGCAAACAACACATAGAAAACAGAATTTGTCGAAAACAGAATAGTCTGTAGTAATATGTAACTCTCGAATACTTCTGTAACTCCAAAAATTATGAAAAAATTAGGAAAACCTGATAACTTTGTGTATTGATATTCTGCAAAAATAATCAACTCAAAATCACTCTTCTGTTAAAAAAATAGAATTATTTTCGAGAGCGTAAAAGTTTCGGTTTTTCAGCAAGATCAAATCAACTATCACCCAACATGATCCCAAAGGCTTTACTTGGCACCTTATTGAAACAAAAGCTATAAAACATGATTAATACAGTAGCTTAATCATTTGGACACACAAAAACAGTAGATGTAAATATTGGGTTGTCTCCCAACAAGTGCTTTTCTTTAATGCCTTTCTAGCTAGGCATGATGATTTCAATGATGCTCACATAAAAGGGTAGAATTAAAAAACAAAGAGAGCATCATGAAGAATATGACTAGCACATTAAATTCTAACCCACTTCCTATGCATAGGGATTTTGTGAGCAAACAACTTACGGGAACAAGAATCAACTAGCATAGGAAAGCAAAACAAGCATAGCTTCAAGATTTTCAACACATAGAGAGGAAACTTGATATTATTGCAACTCCTACAAGCATATATTCATCCCTCATAATAATTTTCGGTAGCATCATGAATGAATTCAACAATATAACCATCACATAAATCATTCTTTTCATGATCTACAAGCATAGAAATTTTATTACTCTCCACATAAGCAAATTTATTCTCATGAATAGTAGTGGGAGCAAACTCAACAAAATAAATATTATGTGAGGCATAATCCAATTGAAAATTAAAATCAAGATGACAAGTTTCATGGTTATCATTTTTATTTATAGCATACATGTCATCACAATAATCATCATAGATAGCAACTTTGTTCTCATAATCAATTGGAACCTCTTCCGAAATAGTGGATTCATCACTAAATAAAGTCATGACCTCTCCAAATCCACTTTCATAATTATAATCATCATAGATAGGAGGCATGCTTTCATCATAATAAATTTGCTCATCAAAACTTGGGGACTAAAAATATCATATTCATCAAACATAGCATCCCCAAGCTTGTAGCTTTGCATATCATTAGCATGATGGATATTCAAGGAATTCATACTAACAACATTGCAATCATGCTCATCATTCAAAGATTTAGTACCAAACATTTTAATGCATTCTTATTCTAACACTTTGACACAATTTTCCAATGAGTTAAATACACTACAGGTGCCCTAACTTGTCCGATGCGGTCAGTTTGGTGCCTAAACTTAAAAAATATATAAAAGTGGTGTCGTAACTTGTGTGGGCATTCAAATACAGTGCCTATAGACGCATGTCGTTGGGCCACATATCAGTGGTTAAACTTAAAAAATACATAAAAATGGTGTTGTAACTTGTCCGGGCATTCAAATATAGTGCCTATGGACGCCTGCCGCTGTATCGAGTGCCCGTGTGGCATGCGAGCATGTCGCTGGGCCACATGTCAGTGATTGCAGGTGCTAGATGCGCACCGTGAGCTATGCGTGTTTTTTATAGGAATGCCCCTGGATATTAATTAATTCTCACAAAAATACCCCTTGATTTTAATTAATACTCACAAAAATTACCAGGAAGCGGCCACGGTCTGGATTGTGCTTAATTATCAGCAAGCAGTTTATATAGATGATTGCATATATCGATGTGCATATGCTTTTACCGGAGTAATTTTATTTTTATTTATTTCCAAGTTACTATCTTGTTTTTCTTCAAGTGAAGTTTATGTTTAGTTTTCATGATACATAAATTTTTCCATATGAAAAAATAAATAATTAATAATATAAAATTTTGTTTATTTTATATCTCTATTCTGTTTCCATTATTGTGTACTTTGAAGAGATAAACATGAACTTTTTTAAAACTGACGTGGAATTAGAAAGTTGAACGTATATTAAAAACACAATGAGCACTTTTTGAAATACACGTTCACGTTCATGTTCATTTTTCATTTCCATATTATTTTAGAAAATGCTCACCATGTTTTTTGAAAATGTTGAATGTGTATTAAAATAATATTGTGTAATATTATTCTTAAATTTCTACAAACACGCTTAACCTATTAGTACATCTCTAGAATTTATTATTGTCACACAATAATTTTTAATACACGTTGAACAGTTTTAAAAATACAACAATGCCAATTTTAAATAATTGTGCATTTGAAAAATAGAATGAAGATGCACAATAATTGTTCGTGCTTATGGTCCTCAATGAGGATACATCAATTTACACAATAATTTTTAATATACGTTCATCTTTTTATGTCCACATAAATTTTAGAAAAATTTCATGTTTATCTCTTCAATGTACACAAATAATGAAAATAGAATAAAGATATAAAATAAACAATAATTTCATATTGATAATTATTTTATTTTTTCATATGGGAAAATTTATGTATCATGAAAATTATACCGAAACTTCACTTGGGAAAAAACAAAGCAACACTTCAAAAAAACTGTAGAAAACATGTGCAAAGCGATACATGGAATCGTGCATATAAGTTGCTAGCTAGCAGTTAAATGTAAACTAAAGTGTGGCCTCTTGATCCGCTTGTTTGTTAGGCAACCAATAGGTCTGTGGTTCGAATTCCCTTCATGCCAACTTGTGTTTATATTTTTGTGAGAATTAATTAAAGTACAGGCGCGTTCGCAAAAAAAACAGTGTGCGTCCGTAACGATATTTTTCAAGAATTAATTAAAGTCCAAGGGTATTTCTGTAAAAAAAACTACACACACAACTTGGAACGCGTCCGCAGCCACTGACATGTGGCGCAGCGACACGCTGGCATGCCACACGGGCACTTGGTACGGCGTCAACATGCAGAGGCACCGTATTTGAACGTCTAGACAAGTTACAACACCACTTTTGTGTATTTTCCAGTTTAGGAACCAAACTGACCGTGCCGGACAAGTTAGGGCACCTGTAGTGTATTTAACTCTTTTCCGATCCATCATTTTAATTGAAGACAAGATAAATATGAAGCTTACGAGGCAACCTCAATTCTATTTTTTATAGTTTTCTTTTATAAACTAAACTAGTGATAAAATAAGAAACTAAAAGATTTGATTACAAGATCTAAAGATATACCTTCAAGTACTAACCTCCCCGGCAATGGCGCCAGAAAAGAGCTTGATGTCTACTACACAACCTTCTTCTTGTAGACATTGTTGGGCCTCCAAGTGCAGAGATCTGTAGGACAGTAGCAAATTTCCCTCAAGGGGATGACCTAAGGTTTATCAATCCGTGGGAGGGGTAGGATGACGATGGTTTCTCTCAAACAACCCTGCAACCAAATAGCAAAGAGTCTCTTGTGTCCCCAACACACCCAATACAATGGTAAATTGTATTGGTGCACTAGTTCGACGAAGAGATGGTGATACAAGTGCAATATGGATGGTTGATATAGGTTTTAGTAATTTGAAATTATAAAAACAGCAAGGTACCAAGTAAAAAAAGTGAGCGAAAGCGGTATTGCAATGCTTCAAAACAAGGCCTAGGGTTCATACTTTCACTAGTGCAAGTTCTCTCAACAATGATAACATAATTAGATCATATAATAATCCCTCAACGTGCAACAAAGAGTCACTCCAAAGTCACTAATAGCGGAGAACAAACGAAGAGATTATTATAGGGTACGAAACCACCTCAAAGTTATTCTTTCCGAACAATCCATTGGGCTATTCCCATAAGTGTCACAAACAGCCCTAGAGTTCGTAGTAAAATAACACCTTAAGACACACATCAACCAAAACCCTAATGTCACCTAGATACTCCAATGTCACCACAAGTATCCACGGGCATGATTATACGATATGCATCACACAATCTCTGATTCATCTATTCAACCAACACAAAGAACCTTAAAGAGTGCCCCAAAGTTTCTACCGGAGAGTCAAGACGAAAACGTGTGCCAACCCCTATGCATATGTTCACATGGTCACTGAACCCGCAAGTTGATCACCAAAACATACATCAAGTAGATCACGTGAATATCATATTGTCACCACAGATAAGCACATGCAAGACATACGTCAAGTGTTCTCAAATCCATAAAGACTCAATCCAATAAGATAACTTCAAAGAGAAAACTCAATCCATTACAAGAAGGTAGAGGGGGAGAAACATCATAAGATCCAACTGTAATAGCAAAGTTCGCGGTACATCAAGATTGCGCCATATCAAGACCACGAGAGAGAGAGAGAGAGATATCAAACACATAGCTACTGGTACATACCCTCAGCCCCGAGGTGAACTACTCCCTCCTCGTCATGGAGAGCGTCGGGATGATGAAGTTGGTCACCGGTGATGGATCCCCCTCCGGCAGGGTGCCGAAACAGGGTCTCGATTGGTTTTTGGTGGCTACAAAGGCTTGCGGCGGTGGAACTCCCGATCTTGGTTCTGTTCTGGAAGTTTGGGGATATATAAGAGGTGTTGGCGTCGGGAACAAGTCAGGGGGTCCATGAGGAAGCCACGAGGTAGGGGGCGCACCCAGGGGGTAGGGTGCACCCTCCACCCTCGTGGTGGCCTCGGGACTCTTCTGGTCCACCTCCGATGCTCTGTGGGCTTCTTCTGGTCCAAAAACAATCTCCGTGAATTTTCAAGTCAATTGGACTCCATTTGGTATTCTTTTTCTGTAAAACTCAAAAACAAGGAAAAAACAAAAACTGGCACTGGGCTCTAGGTTAATAGGTTAGTCCCAAAAATATAAAATAGCATATAAATGCATATAAAACATCCAAGATGGATAATATAATAGCATGGGACAATCAAAAAATATAGATACATTGGAGACGTATCAGTACCTGCCAGAGTCATCACTAACGACGGCACCCAATTCACAAGCCACGCTTTCATGCAATACGTTCAAGACCTCAGAAGCAAGGTTTTCATTCGCCTCTGTTGCTCATCCCAAAACCAATGGACAAGCTGGGAGGATGAACGCTGAAGTGCTGCATGGGCTCAAGACAACAACTTTTGGTAAGCTGCAAAAGTGCGGTAGACGCTGGATCGACGAGCTGTCGGTGGTTCTTTGGTCCCTCCGTATGACACCAAATCAAGCTATCGGCCAGAGTCCCTTCTCCCTAGTCTATGGCGCAGAAGCAATGCTCCCCACGGAACTCATATATGGGTCACCTCAAGTATTTGCCTACGATGAAGTAGAGCAATAGCAACACCGGCATGACGATGTCGTGCTCCTTGAGGAGAACCATCTCCAGGCTGTTGTGCGTGTTGCATACCAGCAAGCCCCGCGTTGCTATCACAGCCGCAGGGTCCATGCCCAAAGCCTTGAGGAAGGCGACCTTGTCCTTAGGTGTGCTCAGTCCACCAAGGGTTCCAACAAGTTGATGCCAAAGTGGGAAGGCCCTTACTAGGTAGTACGAGTCACTAGACTTGCGCAGTCCGTCTGGAGACCGAATATGGCATTAAAATGCAAAACTCATGGAATATTGAGCATCTTCGCAAGTTCTACCCGTAAGGCATGACTGTCGGGCTCTGCCCTGGCAGCCACCCTTTTGTCTAAGACTTGCCGATGCGCATGTAACCCTTTGTATAAAGCCAGGCGCAGACCCTAAGCATAGAAAATAAAACGAAGAACTGGCGCCCTAAAAACATGCATGCATGATTAGCTTAGCATAAATTTCCATGGTCATTTAGATAAGGTCATATGCTGCTATTTTTTCCCCTGCACTAGCTACAGGGCTCTTGCCGCGGGCTTGATCTTGGGAAGAAGAGGCAGAAACAAGTTGGCACATCGATCCCCGACAAACCGAACAGATAAGTTTCTTTTTATCCATACGTGTCTCTGTAAGAGGAAAACTTGTGCATAGAGAAACCTTGTCACCTTCCATAGTTCAAGATGGTTGTAGTGGCATTTGACAGAGATGGATGGACAAGGGGCCGGTTCCCTTCCATAGTTTGAGCCCGGCAGGCCAAGCCTCTGCAACAAACACGGAGGGCGCCGGCAAGATAGCTTGCCGGGAAAACTTGTTTACTTAAAAGTGCAGAGGTGTTCCTCCTCTGCATGGATATGATACATACACAAGTACCCGGCAAGGCTTGTCATTTTCATTAATATGCGGATAAACAAGTACAAACCTTATAGAGCACAAACATGGATGAAAGAGTTACATATCTAAGACTAAAATTTGGCAAATGCCTACATATTTTCGACTGAAAAGAGATAAGTGTGACGTGATCCCTTTCTTGTCCCTCTTCTGGTAGGAACTATGGTGGGAGGTGAAGAGGGCAAACGGAGTGCCTGGGCAGTAGCCCAGCCTAACCCCGTCAGAGCCCGCGGGATGCAGCCTGACAAGATCGAGAGCGCGCGGACGAAGGTGATGGGCAGAGAGAGCGGCTAGGCGATGCCCTGGTCACTGCCACCAGGGCCAGCAGGACACGGCAGCATGGAAACCGGCAGGAAAGATGAAGCGGAGTCCACGGGGAAGCCTGCCGGGGTCCAGCTGGAAGACTGCTCAAGGAGGTGGAGACACCATCCACACCAAACACCCTGACAAATCGCCTTGCCGGGGAGAAGATGCAGGTGTAGATGGTGGTGCCAGCGGCCTCCCGCTAACTTTGATGGTGTGGATGGCGTTCAGTCGGAGTCGGAGTCCCCCCCCCCATTGGTGTTGCCATCATCTCCGTCACTGTCCTCCTTGTCGTTGTCACTCGAGGAGGAGCTTTCATCGTTGGTTGAGCTCTTCGCGCAGCAGCCTAAGCGAGCACCCGAATGCCCGAAGACCTTGACGGAGAGTGGGGTGGCATCCATTAACTTGAAATGAAGGACGTGCCCTGCCGCCAAGCTGTGGGCACGAGTGAAGGTTTTCTAGCCGACCCGGAGGAGCATGACATGAGGTGCAGGGAACTCTATGTTTGCCCGCATGCTAGCATTACAGCAGCCCCTCATGTGCAGCCTCAACCCCGGTGGCTGCTCGACCTCCATCACCCTTGTGAATGGAGTTGGAAGCCGAAAATGGCTGTGTGGAGGCCCGCGCAGCTTGACGATGAATACAAGCGGATGGTTCCCGACGTGGCCCTCGTTTGGGCCCAGAGCAACCGGAGGAGGGCCGATCAAAGCACCGCCCCGCCCCTCCTCGACCTCGGGTGCCACGACGACCGCGTTCGCGTCATCTACCACCTCCTATCACGACGGGCTCTGCCCCTACGTCCCCGATGGGAGGAGGGAGGCGTTGTCGAGCAAAAACCCTCGTCAGCACTACTGGGGTACCACCACGCCCTCTTCCCCTTACCATGGTGGTGAGAGGATGTCAGAAGGAAGGAAGAAGAGATGGGTGTGAGCTAGCACCTTGCCCACGTTCCCTTTTATAAGAGAACGAGGCCGAGGTTGGCCCTCACCCAAGAGGCAACCGCCCCACTCCACTAATTCGACTCTGCGTCACCAACGGTGCATGGAAAGACCGACCTCCTGTGCCTATCTGCGGTGCCTGGCTTTCTGTCATGGCACTCATTCCCGGGGGAATAGTGGAATGGCAGTTACCACGCCATGAACGTGGGGCATGGGCAGCCCATGAATCGTGGCATAAATCTCCCCCACGATGTCTTGCATGATGCACGGGAAAACCCGAAACTGACTCAAGCACAGGTTAATGAAGAAGCAAGAAAAATATCAAGAAGAGAGCCACCACCAGCACTCTGCCTTTGTACCTGATAGAGCCTACCCCAACGGTGCTCGGTAGCATGTTTGGGCTAGGCCCGGGGGCTCCTGTCGGTGTAACAAACCTTCATGTATGTTGCCCAGACTATACACGGGCGTGAGGGCAAGGATACAAAAGCGCCAAGCTCCCAAGCCAGAGAGATAGCCCTTTGAGGAATCAAACGGTGGATCAAGAAGACCAAGACAAGCCAAGGAACAATATGTCGCTAAGAAAAGACCTCCCTCACTACGCAGGCGAGCCCGGTCAGGTTGAGGCATCACCAAGGACAAGTCCCAAGATTTCCCTGGCAGGCTTGCAGGGGCCGCCGAGGGCGAATCTCCCCGCCAAGACTCCACCGCTCCACCGCACAGTGAAGCAAGTCACTTATCAGTGTGGTGTCGAGCCCCCAAGTGATTAAGTGGCTATAATTTGGCATGTGGCGGCCATTTGGAAGGGAGATTCCCCATATATGACACCCGTCCAGAGGAGTTTCATGCAGACAGGTGGGAGATTATTAAGTGACACGGCAGGCTTGTCGGGCTGCATCCTCAGCATGACACCTAGCAGTGCATTTAATGTGATTTGTCCTAACTGCCAGAGTTAGGTATGATAGCACTGTTGGCTATCTAATCAGTAGATAATGACTGTTTTGCCATTGTGGTAACCCCTTAGCATATAAAAGGAGGGCCATGGCAACCTACAAAAGGATTCAGACCCTTGTACACTCATACGTGCGTAGCCGCTCTCCCCTAGGCGACCTGCCGGGCTTGAGTGTTGTGTGTCCAGGACGGTCCTCCCATCAATCCACCAAAGCAGGAGTAGGGTTTTACACTTCTCAGCGGCCCGAACCTGGGTAAAAACTACCAGTGTCACCATCTTTCATGCTGCTCCATGGCTTCCGCTCTTTGTGCTACGTGAGTTCCCCCCTACCGAACCACAAGGGGCTGATGGCCCCATAGGTGATAGTGTTCCACCACGACAACACGTAAACAAGGGAAAAGCACACTCTGTTTTATTTTGGCACTCTTTTTTTGTGCTCTTTTTTTCGCACTTCTTTTTGCCAAAAATCACTATAATGGCGAGTGTCTCAAAATTCTTCCCAAGTCAAAATAACAGGATAGGTACGAAATGTTTATGACTATTTTTTTCAGAAATCAGGGCAACGACGACCAAAAAGTGCGATAAAAATCACTATGATGGCACGTGTCTCAAAAGACTCAGAAAACCCTATAAACAAGATAGGGAAAAACTATTTTCACCTGCTGAAATTTTGGCCTAAAATTACCCGGGGGTCTCCATACTTTTTTCAAAACCTACTTAGGCAAGGAAACATGAATCTGAAAATAGATGGATCTTGAAAACAAACCTAATATGAAAATAACTCCGATTGGTTATGGTATAGGACGGTGGTATATGTGGACTCGGATTGGTGGTGGATATATGGCAACGGCAATGTATATGGTGGGGTGGTGGTATGTGGCAGCGGTGATGTATGTGGTGGTGGTATATGGCAGTAGTGATGTATCTGGCGTGGTGGTGGTATATGGCAGGGATGAAGATGGTGCGGCAGCGGTGTGACAACATGTGACCAGAACTCGTAACTCTAAGGGGACTAGATGCTAAAACCAGCAACTTGACACGATGATGCAACCGCAAATTCAACAAAGCAAAACACTGAAAAGATTATGCAATGGCTCAGACTGGTTCGGATATGATGAACTAACCCTAAAAAATTGTGGCTTTTTCATGGACAATAGGTATGAAGAACAAATGTGATCTAGACTACAAAAATCTGGAAAAATCTCACCGAGCAACGTGGAGCTCTGATACCACTTGATAGAGGCAAAGGTGTCATGTCTTTCGATGAGAAGGTGATTATCGTTTGCTGTGGGAGTAGACTTTGACAGTTTGACTACGAACGTGTGAGACGTCGCACCTTAGCAATCGCTAAACCAACTCCAAGATGTTATTGACCATGCCAGAGCACGATCACCTGACCACGAGGGTCTATTTCCTGCAAGAAAACAAAGAACAAGCAAGAAACTGAGATTGCAATCTGGATATTGCGAATATAAGATGAAAGCTTTATTGATCAAGGTGGGGTTATGTGACATCTTGGTATGGTCGTTGAACACAAGTGAAGTACACGAAGTTGCAACTATGGTGAACTTTAATCTAAACAAAAACCAAAGACTAAACGACGCCCTAAGGGCTGTATATATGGAGGAGTTGGGGGGAATTTCATGACCCCTTGTAGGAGGGGTCCGAAACCAACCCTAGCTTTGTTTCCCCACACATATGCACTCTAAAATAGACTATACTTAAGTATTTCGAAATTACATGGGTTTGGCCCAATAATAAGGTGACGCGACACCTATAATAGCCTATGGACGAAATTTGTGAAGTGGCACCTTGTATATTTCGTCCAAGCCTTCATGCACCGATTATGGTGGTTTCAAAGTCCTGATATCATCACTTGAAACTCCGTTCTTGTTCCCCTTGCGCATGCGATCATCTCCATGCTTGTCCTTGCTCCAATGGTCATCCTTCTTTTCCAAGCTAGGCCCTTCATTTGTAAGCAAAACAAATGTATCCAATTTAGGCAGCAGCATATTCTCATGAACATTAGAATCATTACCAAGAAACGAAAGTACCTAGTAATTTAATTAGCATGCGCGAGCTCTAGTAATTGGTCCAGTATGTATAGCAGCACAGGCTGTGGGTGTAACAATGGCATTGATGTCCTCATCAGTGAGCCCTGCTACCTCTTGAGCACTGCGTTGGATTTCCCCGAAGAGGAGAGCATGATGCAGCAAAGTAGCATAAGTATTTCCCTCAGTTTTTGAGAACCAAGGTATCAATCCAGTAGGAGACCACGCACAAGTCCCTCGTACCTACACAAAACGATAGCAGCTCGCAACCAATGCTTAGGGGTTGTCAATCCCTTCACGGTCACTTACGAGAGTGAGATCTGATAGAGATAATATTTTTGGTATTTTTGATAGATAGATGCAAAGTAAAAAGTAAAGGCAAAGTAAAAACAAAGCAAGTAAATAAAGTGATATAGATTGATATGATGAGAATAGACCCGGGGGCCATAGGTTTCACTAGTGACTTCTCTCAAGAGCATAGATATTCTATGGTGGGTGAACAAATTACTGTTGAGCAATTGATAGAATTGAGCATAGTTATGAGTATATCTAGGCCATGATCATGTATATAGGCATCACATCCAAAACAAGTAGATCGAAACGATTCTGCATCTACTACTATTACTCCACTCATCGACCGCTATCCAGCATGCATCTAGAGTATCAAGTAAAAACAGACTAACGTCGTAAGCAAGATGACATGATGTAGAGGGATAAATTCATGAAATATGATAAAAACCCCATCTTGTTATCCTCGATGGCAACAATACAACGTGCCTTGCTGCCCCTTCTGTCACTGGGTAAGGACACCGCAAGATTGAACCCAAAGCTAAGCACTTCTCCCATTGCAAGAACTACCAATCTAGTTGGCCAAACCAAAAAGGATAATTCGAATAGACTTGCAAATATAACTCAATCATACATAAAAGAATTCAGAGAAGAATCAGATATTTTCCATAGATAATACTGGATCATAAACCCACAATTCATCGGTCTCAACAAACACACTGCAAAAAGAAGATTACATCGAATAGATCTCCACGAGAGAGGGGGAGAATATTGTATGGAGATCCAAAAAGAGAGAAGAAGCCATCTAGCTACTAGCTATGGACCCGAAGGTCTGAAGTAAACTACTCA
The DNA here is from genome assembly GCA_963921465.1 of Triticum timopheevii. Lineage (NCBI taxonomy): Eukaryota > Viridiplantae > Streptophyta > Magnoliopsida > Poales > Poaceae > Triticum > Triticum timopheevii. The sequence goes on from OY997274.1 coordinate 370,193,774, forward strand.
CACTTCATCGGAGGGACTATGGTGATGATGTAGAAGCCCTCCGTGGTGGATGCCCCCTCCGACGGAGCTCCGGAACAGGCCCCAAGATGGGATCTCGTGGATACAGAAGGTTGCGGCAGTGGAATTAGGTTTTTGGCTCCTGTTCTGATCGTTCAGGGATACGTAGGTTTATATAGGAGGAAGGAGTACGTCGGTGGAGCTCCGAGGGGCCCACGAGGTAGGGGGCGCGCCCTCCACCCCCGTGACCTCCTTGGGCACTGCTTGGAGTAGGGTCCAAGTCTCCTGGATCACGTTCGGTTGGAAAATCACGATCCCGAAGGTTTCATTCCGTTTGGACTCCGTTTGATATTATGTTTCTTCGAAATACTAAAAAAGGCAAAAAACAGCAATTCTAGGATGGGCCTCTGGTTAATAGGTTAGTCCCAAAAGTAATATAAAAGTGGAAAATAAAGCCCAATATAGTCCAAAATAGTAGATAAAGTAGCATGGAGCAATCAAAATTATAGATACGTTGGAGACGTATCAAGCCCCCATTAAGTATTTTATGTCAAATTGTTGATGCAGGACGAGGAAGACAACGTAATGATTTTTGTTTGTTCATATTCACATAGAAGTTATATTGTTATAGATCCTCCAACATGTGGTGCTTGCCTAATATCTTTGCTAGCCAAAAATCCGCACCAAGTAGAGATACTACTTGTGCATCTAAAAATCTTAAACCCAATCTCATGTGATGAGAGTCCACTATACCTACCTATGGATTGAACAAGATCCTTCAAGTAAGTTGTCACTGGTGCATAAGGAAATAAAATTGCGTCTATGTTTGATCTTTTATTTTAAGGGAAAATAAGTGTTCTACAAACTTGTGATGGCAAAGTAATAAAAGTGACGGACTGCATAGTAAAGGTTGCTATCATAAGGGGCTTGTAACGCCCATGATGCGGCTACATCTCCCACGTCGAGGCACGACTTAGAGGCACAACTGCATTGTGATTGTTTCACAAAAAGGGTCATCTTCACACAATCCCATGTAATGAACAAGAAAGGGATAAAGAGTTGGCTTACAATCGCCACTTCACACAAGTACTTAACTAAATCATACATCATTCAGAGTACACACATAGGTCCGTCTACAGACAAATCCAAAAGAAAGAAGACAACCCCAAATGCTAGATCCCCGATCGTCCCCAACTGGGCTCCACTACTGATCATCAGGAAAAGACACATAGTAACAACCAAGGACCTAGTCGAACTCCCACTTGAGTTCGGTAGCATCTCCCGCACTGCTATCATCGGCACCTGCAACTGTTTTGGTAGTATCTGTGAGTCACAAGGACTCAGCAATCTCAAAACCTGCGAGATCAAGACTATTTAAGCTTATGGGTAGGATAAGGTAATGAGGTGGAGTTGCAGCAAGCACTAAGAAAAATGGTGGCTAACTTACGAGTACAAGAGTAAGATGAGAAGCTACGCAACGGTCGTGAAGCTAGAAGTGATCAAGAAGTGCTCATGAAACTACTTATGTTCAAACATAACCCAAACCGTGTTCACTTCCCGGACTCTGCCGAAAAGAGACCATCACGGCTACACACGCGGTTGATGCATTTTAATTAATTCAAGTGTCAAGTTCTCTACAACCGGATATTAACAAATTCCCATCTGCCACATAACCGCGAGCACGGCTCTTGAAAGTTTATACCCTGCAGGGTGTCCCAACTTAGCCCATTATAAGCTCTCATGACCAACAAAGGATATTCCTTCTCCCGGGAAGATCCGATCAGTCTCGGAATCCCGGTTACAAGACATTTCGGCAACAGTAAAACAAGACCAGCAAGACCGCCCAAATGTGCCGACAAATCCCGATAGGAGCTGCACATATCTCGTTCTCAGGGCACACTGGATGAGTCAAGCTAGGAGTAAAACCAGCCCTCAAGTTTCCCCGAGGTGGCCCCGCGGGCTGCTCGGTTCGGACCAACACTTAGAGAAGCACTGGCCCAGGGGGTTAAAATAAAGATGACCCTTGGGTTGGCCTGCCCAAGGGAAGGTTATAGGTTGCTAGGCAAATGTAAAACCAAAGTTGGGCCTTGCTGGAGGAGTTTTATTCTAAGCGAACTGTCAAGGGGTTCCCATAAACCCAGCCGCGTAAGGAACGCAAAATCAAGGAACATAACACCGGTATGACGGAAACTAGGGCGGAAAAAGTGGAACAAAACACCAGGCATAAGGCCGAGCCTTCCACCCTTTACCAGGTATATAGGTGCATTAATTAAAATAAGAGATATTGTGATATCCCAACATAAACATGTTCCAACATGGAGAAATCTTCAACTTCACCTGCAACTAGCAACGCTATAAGAGGGGCTGAGCAAAAGCGGTATCGTAGCCAAACAACGGTTTGCTAGGAAGGTGGGTTAGAGGATTGACATGGCAATATGGGAGGCATGGTAAACAAGTGATAGGTAGCGCAGCATAGAGATAGAACGAAGCAACTAGCAAGCAAAGATAGAAGTGATATCGAGGGTAATGGTCATCTTGCCTGAGATCCCGCAAGGAAAAAGAACGAGTCCAAGAAGAAGACAAACGGACGTAGTCGAACGAATCCTCACAACTCCGGAACGAAACTGAAGCTACCGAGAGAAGCAAACAACATGGTAAGCCAACAAGCATAAGCATGGCATGATGCACAAACAAGTATGATGCATGTCTGGTGTAATCAGCCATGGCATGGCAAAGTGCAACAAACAATACTACAAGTTAAGTGGAGCTCAATATGCAACGAGTTGCATATTGACGAAACACCACATCTGAGTTATTTAGTTTGCTCTCGTTTAGGTACACAACAATATTAAATGTTGTTAAACATGGCAAGAGGTGAAACATAAGTAAATTAACTATCTAGGCAAGTTTAAATGAGGTCGGAAACAACAAACAACAATTCCAGAAAATCCTCATGTCCATATTTTGAATTAGCTACTGTTCTACCCTAAAACATATTTTAATGTTGTTAAAGAGTAAAACAAAGTGCACCAAATTAATCTATGCATTATTCCACCCCATTTCATATAAAGTTTATTAAATTCAGAGCTACGGGTATTTACTTATGAAATAAATCATTTTAGCATGGCATTTAAGCAAATTTAAACAAACAACATTTTAAACATTTCAAACATGGATGAAAATGGCATATTATGAAACTAGATGCAATTCTAAGCATTTTTCATGTTTAAATTATTTATATATGATGCACCACCTGTGAGTTATTAAATGCATGAACTCTAGGGGGTTTTCTGCAAAACTGTAATTCTCTGGATAATAGGAAAAACACGGAACAGAAAAAAACAGAATGGGCTGAATCTGGCTGGCCCAACAGGAGCATACAGAGGGCGGGGGCTGCTCACCAAGCCTCATGGGACGGTTGGTGGAGAGGGAAGACCAGCAGGGGCGCGCTGGGCCTACGCGGCTGTGACCCAGCCGATACTCGCGGTCAACGGGGACCGAATCGAGCATCTCCTGACCCATCAGAGAACGAACAAGGCGGCGGCATGATACGTCTCCAACGTATCTATAATTTTTTATTGTTCCTTGCTATGATATTACCCATTTTGGATGTTTACGGGCTTTACTCTACACTTTTATATCATTTTTGGGACTAACCTCCTAACCAGAGGCCAAGTATGAATTGCTGCTTTTTTGCCTATTTCAGTGTTTCAAAGAAAAGGAATATCAAATGGAGTCCAAACGGAATGAAACCTTCGTAAGAGTTATTTTTGGAACGTAAGCAATCCAGGAGACTTGGAGTAGATGTCAGGGCAGCTTCGAGGTGGCTACGAGGCAGGGAGGCATGCCCTACCCCCTGGGCGTGCGCCCACCCTCGTGGGCCCCTCATGGCTCCCCTGGCCGACTTCTTTCGCCTATATATGTCCATATACCCTAAAAACATCGAGGAGCACAATAGATCGGGAGTTCCGCCGCCTTAAGCCTCTGTAGCCACCAAAAACCTCTCGGGAGCCCGTTCCGGCACCCTGCCGGAGGGGGAATCCATCACCGGTGGCCATCTTCATCATCCCGGCACTCTCCATGACAAGGAGGGAGTAGTTCACCCTCGAGGCTGAGGGTATGTACCAGTAGCTATGTGTTTGATCTCTCTCTTGTGTTCTTGATTTGGCACGATCTTGATGTATCGCGAGCTTTGCTATTATAGTTGGATCTTATGATGTTTCTCCCCCTCTACTCTCTTGTAATGGATTGAGTTTTCTCTTTGAAGTTATCTTATCGGATTGAGTCTTTAAGGAATTGAGAACACTTGATGTATGTCTTGCATGTGCTTATCTGTGGTGACAATGGGATATCACGTGATCTACTTGATGTATGTTTTGGTGATCAACTTGCAGGTTCAGTGACCTTGTCAACTTATGCATAGGGGTTGGCACACGTTTTCGTCTTGACTCTCCGGTAGAAACTTTGGGGCACTCTTTGAAGTACTTTGTGTTGGTTGAATAGATGAATCTAAGATTGTGTGATGCATATCGTATAATCATGCCCACGGATACTTGAGGTGACATTGGAGTATCTAGGTGACATTAGGGTTTTGGTTGATTTGTGTCTTAAGGTGTTATTCTAGTACGAACTCTATGATAGATCAAACGGAAAGAACAGCTTCGTGTTATTTTACTACGGACTCTTGAATGGATCGATCAAAAAGGATAACTTTGAAGTGGTTTCGTACCCTACAATAATCTCTAGGTTTGTTCTCCGCTATTAGTGACTTTGGAGTGAGACTTTGTTGCATGTTGAGGGATTGTTATATGATCTAATTATGTTATCGTTGTTGAGAGAACTTGCGCTAGTGAAAGTATGAACCCTAGGCCTTGTTTCCTAGCATTGCAATATCGTTTTTGCTCATTTTTATCATTAGTTACCTTTCTGTTTTTATATTTTCATATTACAAAAACCTATATATATCATCCATATTGCACTTGTATCACCATCTCTTCGCCGAACTAGTGCACCTATACAATTTACCGTTGTATTGGGTGTGTTGGGGAGCCGAGAGACTCTTTGTTATTTGGTTGCAGGGTTGTTTGAGAGAGACCATCTTCATCCTACGCCTCCCACGGATTGATAAACCTTAGGTCATCCACTTGAGGGAAATTTGCTACTATCCTACAAACCTCTGCACTTGGAGGCTGAGGGAGTCCTGGACTAGGGGGTGTCCGGACAGCCGGACTATCATCGTCCGCCGGACTCCAAGACTACGAAGATACAAGATTGAAGACTCCGTCCCGTGTCCGGATGGGACTTTCCTTGGCGTGGAAGGCAAGCTTGGCGATACGGATATGTAGATCTCCTACCATTGTAACCGACTCTGTGTAACCCTAGCCCTCTCCGGTGTCTATATAAACCGGAAGGCTTTAGTCCGTAGGACACAACAACCATTACAACAATCATACCATAGGCTAGCTTCTAGGGTTTAGCCTCCTTCATCTCGTGGTAGATCCACTCTTGTACTACCCATATCATCAATATCAATCAAGCAGGAGTAGGGTTTTACCTCCATCGAGAGGGCCCGAACTTGGGTAAAAACATCGTGTCCCTTGTCTCCTGTAACCATCCGCCTAGACGCACAGTTCGGGACCCCCTACCCGAGATCCGCCGGTTTTGACACCGACATTGGTGCTTTCATTGAGAGTTCCTCTGTGTCGTCACCGATAGGCTCGATGGCTTCTTCAATCAACAACAACGCCGTCCAGGGTGAGACTTTTCTCCCCGGACAGATCTTCGTATTCGGCGGCTTCGCACTACGGGCCAATTCACTTGGCCATCTGGAGCAGATCGAAAGCTACGCCCCTGGCCGTCAGGTCAGATTTGGAAGCCTAAACTTCACGGCGGACATCCGCGGAGACTTGATCTTCGATGGATCCGATCCACAGCCGAGCGTGCCGCACTATCGCGATGGGCACGATCTAGCTCTGCCGCCGGACAGCGCCTTGGAGGCCGCACATGAATCCGCTCCGACCTGTAGTTCGGAGCCGATCGCACAGATCGAGGACGAGTGGCTGGACACCTCCTCGGGAGCTGCAACTTCCACGGCGATGGAGCCGAACGTTGGCCTTGTCCCCTATAAAGCTCGTGACTCTGAGGTGTCGGACTCCCTGCCGGACTCCAAACCTCCTGCGCCCCCGCCAATCGAATCCGATTGGGCGCCGATTATGGAGTTCACTGCTGCAGACATCTTTCAGCACTCACCCTTTGGCGACATCCTAAATTCGCTAAAGCATCTCTCGCTATCCGGAGAGCCCTGGCCGGACTATGGCCAGGATAGTTGGGATGCGGATGGCAAAGAAATTCAAACCCCACCCACCACCCACTTTGTAGCCACTGTCGACGATCTAACCGAAATGCTAGACTATGACTCCGAAGACATCGACGGTATGGACGACGATGCCGGAGACGAACAAGAACCAGTGCCTACGGGGCACTGGAAGACCACCTCGTCATATGACATATACATGGTGGACACCCCAAAAGATGGGGATGGAGAAGAAGCAGCGGAGGAAAATTCCTTAAAGAAACAGCCCAAGCGCCGACGTCAGCGGCGCCGCTCTAAATCCCGCCACAGCAAGAATGGAGATTCTGGCACAGGGGATAATAACACCCCAGAGAGTGCCGAAAACAATCCCCTCCTGCAAGATTCAGCGCAGGAGGATGCAGAAGCAAGCCCTCACAAGAGAGCGGCAGACAAAGAGGTTGAGGATGATAATTACATACCTCCCTCCGGAGACGAAGCAAGCCTCAACGACGACGAATTCGTCGTGCCCGAGGATCCCGTCAAACAGGAGCGTTTCAAACGCAGGCTAATGGCCATAGCAAATAGCCTAAAGAAAAAGCAGCAGCAGCTTCAAGCTGATCAAGACCTGCTGGCTGACAGATGGACCGAGGTCCTCGCGGCCGAAGAGTATGAACTCGAACGCCCCTCCAAGAGCTACCCAAAACGCAAGTTGCTCCCCCGATTAGAAGAGGAAGCATACATACCTTCATCACCAGCGCACAATACGGCCGACCGACCACCCCGTGGTCGCGACAGAGAGGCATCCAGGCCTTCCACCAAGACCGTACCCCGGCATCGCTCGAAAAGTACGAAGCCACGGGGGAACGCGTCGTACTTGCGGGATATATTGGAGGATAAGGAAAGACAATCCAGATCAATTTATGGATCACGTGGGCGCCCCACGACCCACGACAAATACCGTCAAGCCGGATACAATAACTCCGGCCAGGCCGAATACAGCAGACAACGCTCCCTGGAGCTACGTCGTGATATTGCTCAATATAGAGGCGCCGCACACCCGCTATGCTTCACTGACGAAGTAATGGATCATCAAATCCCTGAAGGGTTTAAACCCGTAAACATTGAATCCTACGATGGCACGACAGACCCTGCGGTTTGGATCGAAGATTATCTCCTTCACATCCATATGGCCCGCGGCGACGATCTCCACGCCATCAAATATCTCCCGCTCAAGCTTAAAGGACCAGCTCGGCATTGGCTTAACAGCCTGCCCGCAGAGTCAATTGGGTGTTGGGAGGACCTGGAAGCCGCATTCCTCGACAACTTCCAGGGCACATACGTGCGACCACCAGACGCCGATGACCTAAGCCACATAATCCAGCAGCCAGACGAATCGGCCAGGCAATTCTGGACACGGTTCTTAACAAAGAAAAATCAAATCGTCGACTGTCCGGATGTAGAGGCCCTCGCAGCCTTCAAACATAACATCCGCGACGAGTGGCTAGCCCGGCACCTAGGACAAGAAAAGCCAAAATCCATGGCAGCCCTCACATCATTAATGACCCGCTTCTGTGCGGGAGAGGATAGCTGGCTAGCTCGCAGCAACAACCTCAGCAAAAATGCTGGTAGTCCGGACACTAAGGACCATAATGGTAGGTCGCGTCGAAACAAAAATAAACGCCGCGTTAACGGCGACGACAAGGAGGATACGGCAGTTAATGCCGGATTCCTAGGCGCTAAACCCGGTCAGCGGAAGAAGCCATTCAAAAGAACCACTCTGGGTCCGTCCAATTTGGACCGAATACTCGACCGCTCATGCCAGATACATGGCACCCCCGAAAAGCCAGCTAACCACACCAACAGTGATTGTTGGGTATTTAAGCAGGCAGGCAAGTTAATTGCCGAAAACAATGACAAGGGGCTGCACAGCGACGACGAGGAAGAGACCCGACCGCCGAACAGTAGAGGACAGAAGGGTTTCCCCCACAAGTGCGGACGGTGAACATGATATACGCAACCCATATACCCAAGAGGGAGTGGAAGCGTGCACTAAGGGATGTATATGCGATGGAGCCAGTCGCCCCTAAGTTCAATCCATGGTCCTCTTGCCCGATCACTTTCAATCGAAGAGACCATCCGACCAGTATCCGCCATGGCGGATTCGCCACATTGGTTTTAGACCCAATCATCGATGGATTTCACCTCACGAGAGTCCTGATGGACGGTGGCAGTAGCCTGAACCTGCTTTATCAGGATACAGTGCGCAAGATGGGCATAGACCCCTCAAGGATTAAACCTACAAAGACGACCTTCAAAGGCGTCATACCAGCTATTGAGGCCAATTGTACAGGCTCAGTCACACTGGGAGTGGTCTTCGGATCCCCGGACAATTTCCGGAGCGAGGAGTTAATCTTCGACATAGTCCCGTTCCGCCGCGGCTATCATGCTCTGCTCGGACGAACCGCGTTCGCAAAGTTCAACGCGGTGCCGCATTACGCATACCTCAAGCTCAAGATGCCAGGCCCTCGTGGAGTCATCACGGTCAACGGAAATACGGAACGCTCCTTCCGAACGGAGGAACATACAGCGGCTCTCGCGGCAGAAGTACAGAGCAGCCTTTTAAGGCAATTTTCGAGTCCGGCCGTTAAACGGCTGGACAGGGCCAAACGTGCCCGGAGCAACATCAACCAAGACCACCTGGCATGTTCCGAGCACGCGTAGCAATGCGGCCCCAACCCCAGCCCTCGCATGATTGCAAGACCAATCCTCTGCGTACATCATTACGCTCTGGAGATACCATGGGCCTAGGGGGAGGGGCACGACCACAACAGACCCAGAGTGCGGCTCGACCACACCAGGGGCTCACAAGTGTGTCGCTCTTTATTATTATTATTTTCCTTCTTTGTATACACAGGACTCCGTTCACCAGAGGCCCTGTCCGACGGTGAACCCGCCGAACTCACGATGCAATAGCCAGGGAGGGAAGAAGGCTGCGATGAACACTCAGGTGGTCTCCATTACGAGCATTAAATTTGATTATATACACCAGTCCGCAGCCCACCCCTGGAGGGGGACATGTTTAATTAGTCCAATCCCTTGCTTACCGCACTATTTGTATCATTCCGCACTCATAGCAGAATTCCTTGAATACATAATGCAACACTTTTTGCTTGTCATTGCATTACTTTACATATATGTTCACTAATGACATCTTGCACCCGTATATTTTGGTACGGCCGAATACACCAGGGGCTTATGTTCCCCGCATTATGGTGTGATAAGTCCGAACACTTTCACAAGTGCGGCACCCCGAACTTATAGCATTATATGAATCGGCTCCGAATCATGTCTTGGGTCAATAGTTGGGTTTGCTCGGCTCCCACGTTTTGGTACCTTACGTTCTGTTCTGTCGGCTAAGGTGGCACTGGGAAAACCACTGCGGTTGCGTCCCGGTTGAGCTGGGTGAGCGCCTCAGTGGAGAAAGCTAAAACTGACTGTCATGATAAGGCGAGAGACTGGTCGCTGTTCGAGAGGTCTTTTTGAGTCCTTAAAGACTTATGCCGCGTCAAGCGAAGAACCGGATAATGTCCGGCCAAGGCGTGGATAGCGCCCCCAACTCGGTCTTCCGAATACTAGGGCCTTCACCGAAATTTAAAATTATAGAATTATATGGCTAAGTGAGAGTGTTCAAGCATTATAAGTCCGGTTGCCTTGTTCGTTGTGTTGAGCGCCTCCCTAGATGGACCCAAGAATGGGAACAAGAGTGCTCAAGTTTATCCCGAACACCCCAGCACTCGTGGCTTGGGGGCTGAAGCCGACGACTTGCCATCTCTCAGATTTTATAAACGGCCGCACAGAAGGCAATATTTTAAATCAAACAAGCGTTGCTTAGCGCATATGAACAAAGTTTTCAGCGCACAGGATAATACATAGCGAGTCTACTCAATAATTACATCTCTGGGGCACTCATCCGCAATCTTGCGGGCACCCTTCAGGACAGTCTTATAGTACATCTCGGGCGTACGATACTCCTTGCCCGTTGGCGGCGCGTCAGTGATAAGCTTCTCCGCATCCAGCCTGTCCCAGTGCACCTTTGCGCGGGCAAGGGCCCGACGAGCACCTTCAATACAGTCGGAGCGCTTGACGACCTCCAGCAAGGGGCACGCATCCACCAGCCGCCGCACGAGGCCGAAGTAGCTCCCAGGCATGGCCTCTCTAGGCCACAGCCGGACTATGAGGCCCTTCATGGCCTGCTCGGCTACCTTGTGGAGCTCGACCAGCTGCTTTAGCTGGTTGCTAGGGGGCACCGGAAGGCCGGCCTCAGCGTACTGAGACCAGAAGACCTTCTCCGTTGAGCTCCCCTCCTCGCCACGGTAGAATGCGGCGGCATCGGATACACTGCGAGGCAGATCAGCAAACGCCCCTGGAGAGCTCCGAATTCGGGTAAGTGTCAGGTAGTTTACATTAACATGCTTGCTTTGCATGAAAAATGCCATACCCGCCGCTATTTTCTTCACATCCTCAACCTCCTGAAGGGCCTTATGGGCCTCGGCCTTGGCGGCTTTGGCAATTTCGAGAGCCGAGGCAAGCTCGGACTCTCAAGTCTTTGAGTCGCGCTCCAAACTCTCATGCTTTTCCATGAGAGCCTGGAGCTCTTGCCGCACTTCCGCCACCCGCGCCTCCTGCTTCTCTCGCTCTGCCCATTCCGCGGCCGCATTGCGTTCGGCTGCGGACACAGCCTCCTTCAGGGTTGCCACCTCGTTAGTGGCCCCTGCAGTACCCATGTTATCCTTGTTATTTTTGACCACCCGAAATCCTTTTCTGTAAGGTAAATATTCAAAGTGGTGTTACTCACCTTCTTTGTCCTCGAGCTGCTTCTTGGCACGACCGAGCTCTTGCTCAGACCGCTCGAGGTCCTGCTTCAAAGTACCGACCTCCGCAGTCAGTGCGGCAGAGGTCAGCAGCGCAGCCTGCAAACCCATATTGACATAATTTTTAGCAACCCTGCGTATATCTTTTTAGATCCTCAGTCCGGCTTTTCTTTCCGAACACCAAACCGAGCATCAGGGGTTACTGTCTATGCGGTGTTACATTACATAATTTTAACTTCTTACCTCAAAGCCTGTTAGAAGGCTGCTGCAGGCTTCGGTCAGCCCGCTCTTGGCGAGCTGAACCTTCTGAATCACCGCACTCATGATAGTGCGGTGTTCTTCCTCGATGGAAGCGCCTTTGAGCGCCTCCAACAAGTTGTTCGGCGCCTCCGGTTGGACGGGGGCCGCCGGTGTCACGGTCGTGCCCTTCTTGCAAGGGGGCCGCCTGCCGGACTCCGTGACCACTGCGGGTTCCGGTGTGGAGTCCGGCGCAAAGTCCGGGAGGCTGCCTTGCGGCGCCTTCGGAGCCTCCTCCTGATGGGTCCTCTCCTGGGATCCCACCTCGGCATCCTCAGCGGCGCGAGGGGTGGAGGCAGTCAGAATGGAATCCACATCCGACGGAGCCAACGACCCGCTCGATGAAGCGGGGAGATCATCGTCGGCCGGACTGCAGGCAGTATGCGGCATTAGAAGAACACTATGCGACATGAAAACAAATTATAAATCATTCAGGAATCCGGATACTTACGATCTCGCCGGAGGCCTGGCCCTCGAGGGCCACTCTTCTTCGCCAACGTTGGTGTTGGCGGAGCTGTCCGGGGGAATAGTTCTTCCCCTCTTGGACCCTTCGGCCTCCCCTGTTGGGGAGGCCTTCCTCTTCCTCTCTCCCTCCTCTGGGAGAGAGTCCTCTGTTTCCTCCTCGTCTTCGGGGGAGGAATCCGCCTTGGAGTCGTCGGACACCTGAAAACGGGAACTCTTTCGAGTACCCATGGCCACCTTCTTGGCCTTCTTCTCCGGCACCACGTGTGGTGCCGAAACCAGCAGCCCCGCTAGACGGGCGTCCACTGGGTTTTCTGGCATGGGAGCCGGGCAGATGAGCTGCTCGGCCTTCTTCATCCAGTCCTGTCAAAGGAAAAGGGAGATTGAAACCCGCTTAGGGTCGAACTATTAACAACAAGTGTCCCGTAAAGGGGTAGAATCACTTACCTCGTCAGCAGGATGCTGCGAGTGAAATCCGCGATCTTCCATCGCGGATGCGGGGGCTTCGGCGCCCTTAAACAGCACCCTCCAGGCACCTTCATACGTCGTGTCAAAGAGCCCACTCAGCGCCTGGTGCTGTGCGGGATCAAACTCCCACAGGTTAAATGCCCGTTCTTGGCATGGGAGAATCTGGCGGACGAGCATGACTTGGACCACATTAACAAGCCTGAGCTTCTTGTTCACCAGCTTCTGGATACAGGCTTGGAGTCCCGTCAGCTCCTTCGAACTACCCCATAGCAAGCCCTTCTCTTTCCAGGAGGTGAGCTGCATAGGGATACCAGATCTGAACTCGGGGGCCGCCGCCCACGTAAGGCCGCGCGGCTCGGTGATGTAGAACCACCCCGACTGCCACCCCTTGACGGACTCCACGAAGGCCCCCTCGAACCAGAGGACGTTGGGCATCTTGCCCAACATGGCGCCTCCGCACTCTGCCTGCGTGCCCTTCACTACCTTCGGCTTGACATTGAAGGTCTTGTGCCACAAGCCGAAGTGGGGCTGGATGCAGAGGAAGGCCTCGCACACGATGATAAACGCCGAGATGTTGAGGATGAAGTTTGGCGCCAGATCATGGAAATCTAGGCCGTAGTAGAACATGAGCCCCCGGACAAAAGGGTGAAGTGGAAAGCCCAGTCCGCAGAGGAAGTGGGGAAGGAAAACGACCTTCTCATGGGGCCCAGGGGTGGGGATGAGCTGCCCCTTGTCGGGCAGCCGGTGCGCAATGTTGCCGGAAAGGTATCCGGCGCTGCGCAGTTTGGCGATGTGCTCCTCCTTAACGGTGGAGGCCAACCATTTACCTCCCGCTCCAGACATGGTCGGAGAAGGTTGAGAAGAGACGCACGGACTTGGGTGCTGGAGCTCGAGAGTGCGCAAAGATGGATACACAAAGGAGGAAGAAGGCGTAGGTGAAAAGGTGGATCCTTATCCCCTTATATATAGGCGGACGAAGACTATGCGTCCCCACCGGCCTGGTAAAACTCGCTTATCTCCCAAGCGCCACCATCAATGGCGCGGTTGGGTTACCCACGTCCGTATTAATGAGAATCCCGGAATAAGGGGAACACGATCTCTGCTTCGACAAGACGTGCCAAGGAAACCACTTCGCTAAACGCGCTGAGGTGGTATAATAAAAAACAATTCAAGTAAGGACTTGGTAGTGGCGTGACGTCACGCTACAAGACACGTCAGCAGATTGAACCTGTGTACATATTATTCTCTCTACGGTGGAATGTGGAATTTATTTTGTAGAGCCGGACACTATCCTGGTGTTCACGATCTTCTATGGATTATTCGGAGGAGGAACCCGCCTTGCAATGCCGAACATTATGCGCGCCGGACTCATCGTCATTGAAGCCAGGTTCAAGGGCTACTGAGGGAGTCCTGGACTAGGGGGTGTCCGGACAGCCGGACTATCATCGTCCGCCGGACTCCAAGACTACGAAGATACAAGATTGAAGACTCTGTCCCGTGTCCTGATGGGACTTTCCTTGGTGTGGAAGGCAAGCTTGGCGATACGGATATGTAGATCTCCTACCATTGTAACCGACTCTGTGTAACCCTAGCCCTCTCCGGTGTCTATATAAACCAGAAGGCTTTAGTCCGTAGGACACAACAACCATTACAACAATCATACCATAGGCTAGCTTCTAGGGTTTAGCCTCCTTGATCTCGTGGTAGATCCACTCTTGTACTACCCATATCATCAATATCAATCAAGCAGGAGTAGGGTTTTACCTCCATCGAGAGGGCCCGAACCTGGGTAAAAACATCGTGTCCCTTGTCTCCTGTTACCATCCGCCTAGACGCACAGTTCGGGACCCCCTACCCGAGATCCGCCAGTTTTGACACCGACAGAGGCCCAACAACGTCTACAAGAAGAAGGTTGTGTAGTAGACATCAAGCTCTTTTCTGGCGCCGTTGCCGGGGAGGTGAGTTCTTGAAGGTATATCTTTAGATCTTGCAATCGAATCTTTTAGTTTCTTGTTTTATCACTAGTTTAGTCTATAAAATAAAACTACAAAAAATGGAATTGAGTTTGCCTCATACGCTTCATCTTTTCAATATCTTCCGTGAGTATGATGGAAAGGAAAATTGTGCTCAAGTGCTAGAAGAAGAAGTCTATAAAATGCTTGGCACTAAATCTTTGAATGATGCGCATGATTGCAATGTTGTTAGTATGAACTCTTTGAATGTCCAAAGCACTAATGACGATTGCACTAGTCATGATGAAAATATTTCTTATAAGCATGTCAATTTTTGTGGAATGCATAGAGCTTGCAAGTACACACCAAATAGGGAAGATAGATTTTGCAAGAGGCATAAGTATTTAGAAACTAAATGGTTGCAAGAAAGGCTAGATGATTGTGCTAAAAGATTCAATATTTATCGCCATCCTTGTGAACTTTGCAGTGAACGTGGTCATTTAAATCTCCAATGCAAATTGTTTCATGATCAAATCGTGTCCAAAAATTGTGATAACTTGATTACCCTTGAGCATCATAAAGAGCTTAGTCTTCTTTTGGGGTATGAAGAAATGAAACGTATAACTGAGGGTATTCCAAAATTTAATCTTGATAGATTTCTTTATTTTTATCTAGAAGAAATTTTTATGTATTGTACGGTAAATTGCATTGAAAATTCTTATATAGCCAATTACATAAAGACAAGAAAACAAATGGAAGATGAAGAGAATACTAATGAAAGGGAAGAGACTTCCCAATATCTTCTATTATTTCTTATGGTGAATTAGGTAACGAGGAGGAGCTTTCTATTCAACCAATATCTTTCTATTTAAGAGGATTAAACCCACACATGATATGAAGAAGAAAAAGAAACACGGAGAAGCAAAGGTAAAAAGGTATCCCTCCCAAATGATGTAGATCCTACTACTCATTGTGATGATGACAATTGCTATACTATTGGTGCTATCCATACTATTAATGATGAGAGTGATTATGCTTATGATATGAAAAGGCCCAAGCTTGGGGATACTATGTTTGATGGGAACGACATCTTTGAGAATATATTTGCTGCAATTAATGTTTTTCCCAAGCTTAGGGATGCTAGGTTTGATGAAGATGATATTTTTAGCCTCCCAAGTTTTGATATGCAAAGTTGTTATGATGATAGCATGCCTCCTATTTATGATAATTATATTGATGAAAGTGGGTTTGGAAGAGCGTCAACTTTAGGAAGTAATGATCCCACTATTTTGGAGGATGTTGAATCTTATTGTGATATTTATGAAAGTGGATTTGGAGAGGTCATGACTTTATTTAGTGATGAATCCACTATTTTGGAAGAGGTTCCAATTGATTATGATGAGAACAAAGTTGCTACTTATGATGATTACTATGATGAAACTTATGCCATAAAAAGTAGTGATGATTATATCTATGAAACTTGTCAGGATTATGATTACCCTTTTTCTGAACATTACTCTTTTAATGTGGAAACAATTTATAGTATTCGATTCTCTTATGATACTCCCACTATTCCGAATAAGAGGAAATTTGCTTATGTGGAGACTAATAAAAATTCTATGCTTATGCATCATGAAAAGAATGCTTTATGTGCTGGTTATATGGTTGAATTCATTCATGATGCTACTGAAAATTATTATGAGAGACGATCATATGCTTCTACATATTGCAATAATATCAAGTTTCCTCTCTATGTGTTGATAATCTTGAAGCTATGCTTGTTTTGCCTTCCTATGCTAGTTGATTATTATTCCAATAAGTTGTTTGCTCACAAAATCCCTATGCATAGGAAGTGGGTTTGACTTAAATGTTCTAGTCATATTCTTCATGATGCTCTCTTTATGTTTCAATTCTTATCTTTTATGAGAGCATCATTGAAATCATCATGCCTAGCTAGGGGCGTTAAATGATAGCGCTTGTTGGGAGGCAACACAATTTATTTTTGTTCCTTGCTTTTTGTTCTTGTTTAGTAATAAATAATTAATCTATACTCTGTTTATATGTGGTTTTATGTTTTAATTAGTGTTTGTGCCAAGTAGAACCTTAGGGAAGACTTGGGTGAAGTCTTTGTGATCTTGCTGTAAAAAAACAAAAACTTTAGCGCTTGCGAGATTAGCTGCCATTTTTTACTGGAGAGTGATTTTAGGTTGATTCTTTTTAAGATGATTAATAGAAAAATTACTCAGGTCCAACTATTTATTTCCGAATTGTTCGAGTTCTAGAAGTATACGTTTGATACAGATTACTACAGACTATTCTGTTTTTGACAGATTCTGTTTTCTTTGTGTTGTTTGCTTATTTTGATGAAACTATGAGTAGTATCGGAGGGTATGAACCATAGATAAGTTGAATACAGTAGATATTACACAAATATGAATTTAGAATTAGTTCATTACAGTACCTTAAAGTGGTGATTTATTTTCTTATACTAACGGAGCTTACTAGTTTTCTATTGAGTGTTGTGTTGTGAAGTTTTCAAGTTTTGGGTAAAGATTCGATGGACTATGGAATAAGAAATGACAAGAGCATAAGCTTGGGGATGCCCAAGGCACCCCAAGGTAATATGCAAGGACAACCAAGAGCCTAAGCTTGAGGATGCCCCTCTTTCGTCTTCGTCTATCGGTAACTTTACTTGGAGCTATATTTTTATTCACCACATGATATGTGTTTTGCTTGGAGCGTATTGTATGATATGAGTCTTTTATTTTTAGTTTACCACAACAATCCTTGATGTACACACCTTTTGGGAGAGGCGCACATGATTTGGAATTTCTTAGAATACTCTATGTGCTTCACTTATATCTTTTGAGCTAGATAGTTTTTGCTCTAGTGCTTCACTTATACTTTTTAGAGAACGGCGGTGGTTTTATTTTGTAGAAATTGTTGATCTCTCATGCTTCACTTATATTATTTTGGGAGTCTTTTAGAACAGCTTGGTATTTTCTATGGTTATAAAATTGGACCTAGAATGATGGGCATCCAAGTTGGGTATAATAAAAACTATCATAAGAAGTTAATTGGATGATATGATCAATTTGATGCTTGATAATTGTTTTGAGATATAAAGGTGGTAATATTAGAGTCATGGTAGTTGGGTAATTATGAATTTGAGAAGTACTTGTGTTGAAGTTGGCAAGTCCCGTAGCATGCACATATGGTAAAAGTTGTGTAGCAAATTTATTGCATGGGGTGCTCTTTTGATTGTCTTCCTTATGTTTGGAGGTCGGGGGCGCGCGATGGTTAACTCCTACCAACCTCCCCCCTAGGAGCATGCGTAGTAGTACTTTGCTTCGAGGGCTAATAAAACTTTTGCAATAAGTATATGAGTTCTTTATGACTAATGTGAGTCCATGGATTATACGCACTCTTACCCTTCCATCATTGCTAGCCTCTTCGGTACCATGCATACCCTTTCTCACCTTGAGAGTTGGTGCAAACTTTGCCGGTGCATCCAAACCCTGTGATACGATACGCTCTGTCACACATAAACCTCCTTATATCTTCCTCAAAACAGCCACCATACCTACCTATTATGGCATTTCCATAGCCATTCCGAGATATATTGCCATGCAACTTTCCACCGTTCCGTTTTCATGACACGCATCATCATTGTCATATTGCCTTGCATGATCATGTAGTTGACGTCATATTTGTGGCAAAGCCACCATGCATAATTTTTCAAACATGTCACTCTTGAGTCATTGCCCATCCCGGTACACCGCCGGAGGCATTCATATAGAGTCATATCTTATTCTAGTATCGAGTTGTAATTCTTGAGTTGTAAATAAATAGAAGTGTGATGATCATCATTATTAGAGCATTGTCCCTTATAAAAAAGGCCCCAAAAAAAGAAAGGCCAAATAAAAAAATAAATGCCCAAAAAAAGGGGGACAATGTTACTATCCTTTTCCACATTTGTGCTTCAAAGTAGCACCATGTTCTTCATGTTAGAGAGCCTCTTATGTTGTCACTTTTACTAGTGGGAACTTTTCATTATAGAACTTGGCTTGTATATTCCAACGATGGGCTTCCTCAAAATGCCCTAGGTCTTCGTGGGCAAGCAAGTTGGATGCACACCCACTTAGTAAAGCCAATAAACATCCAAAACGGGTAATATAATAGCATGGAACAATCAAAAATTATAGATACATTGTAATATAATATCATTTTTGGGACTAACCTACTAACCGGAGGCCAAGCCTGAATTGCTGTTTTTTTGCCTATTTCAGTGTTTCGAAGAAAAGGAATATCAAATGGAGTCCAAACGGAATGAAACCTTCGGGAGAGTTACTTTTGGAATGGAAGCAATCCAGGAGACTTGGAGTACATGACAGGGTAGCTTCGAGGTGGCCACGAGGCAGGGAGGCGCGCCCTATCCCCTGGGCGTGCGCCCCACCCTCGTGGGCCCCTCGTGGCTCCCCTGACCGACTTCTTTCGCCTATATATGTCCATATACCCTAAAAACATCGAGGAGCACAATAGATCGGGAGTTCCGCTGCCGCAAGCCTCTGTACCCACCAAAAACCTCTCGGGATCCCGTTCCGGCACCCTGCCGGAGGGGGAATCCATCACCGGTGGCCATCTTCATCATCACAGCGCTCTCCATGACGAGGAGGGAGTAGTTCACCCTCGGGGCTGAGGGTATGTACCAGTACCTATGTGTTTGATCTCTCTCTCATGTTCTTGATTTCGCACGATCTTGATGTATCGCGAGCTTTGCTATTATAGTTGGATCTTATGATGTTTCTCCCCCTCTACTCTCTTGTAATGGATTGAGTTTTCCCTTTGAAGTTATCTTATCGGATTGAGTCTTTAAGGGTTTGAGAACACTTGATGTATGTCTTGCATGTGCTTACCTGTGGTGACAATGGGATATCACGTGATCTACTTGATGTATGTTTTGGTGATCAACTTGCGGGTTCAGTAACCTTGTGAACTTATGCATAGGGGTTGGCACACGTTTTCGTATTGACTCTTCGGTAGAAACTTTGGGGCACTCTTTGAAGTACTTTGTGTTGGTTGAATAGATGAACCTGAGATTGTGTGATGCATATCGTATAATCATGCCCACGGATACTTGAGGTGACATTGGAGTATCTAGGTGACATTAGGGTTTTGGTTGATTTGTGTCTTAAGGTGTTATTCTAGTACAAACTCTATGATAGATCGAACGGAAAGAATAGCTTCGTGTTATTTTTACTATGGACTCTTGAATAGATCGATCTGAAAGGATAACTTTGAGGTGGTTTCGTACCCTACAATAACCTCTTTGTTTGTTCTCCGCTATTAGTGACTTTGGAGTGACTCTTTGTTGCACGTTGAGGGATTGTTATATGATCTAATTATGTTATCATTGTTGAGAGAACTTGCACCAGTGAAAGTATGAACCCTAGGCCTTGTTTCCTAGCATTGCAATATCGTTTGTGCTCACTTTTATCATTAGTTACCTTCCTGTTTTTATATTTTCAGATTACAAAAACCTATACTGGCAGCTACTCTGTCTGATCCTTCGAGTGAACTCCAGAGGAATATACTTCTATAAAAAACTGGCAGCTACTCTGCGTGATCCTTTGCACAACCTGCAAAGACAAGAAAAGGCCAGCTCGGTGGAAACCTCCAGAAAAAAATATTAACCTCAAAATGCTTCAACTCTCCACAATTTGGCTGGATAATAAAAAATACACACCTACTTGCATTGACGTGTTTGCCACAAAAAATATGTCCCGCTGGTCCATCTGCCAATATAATTTTCATTTCTTATATTTTGGATTATGTACTTCTCTAAAGTAAATTAAGCTTACTTTTCTTCTATTACATTGCTTATCAATTTATATTTAAAGCAATATGTTCACATAGTTCAATATATGTTATTTCTGCCAAAAGATATTTATATTTCATACTTTGAAACTACGTACATCATATAGACATAATATGAATAGATAATTTTATGTATTATCAAAATCAATAATTGAACAAATATATGTTGATTTCATTAAGGAACACATGTGTCTTAGGTAAAGTGTGAACCACATATCTGAGAACATCCCAAAATAATTTATAATCATTTTCATGTTTAGGTTCAAGATGAGTGAGTTGTGTTTATTTTAATATTTAGAATATTCTCTGTAACTATTGTCAGCATTTAGTTATGTTGAGCTTGTGTACCATTCGCATCTTTCTGAAAGGATAATCGAAAGAGTATAACACAAGTATAGGATAAAGAGTTGAATGGTTTATTTCGGCGTTTTATTGTCACCGTGCGCTAACTGGGGTAAAGGGCATGTCAAAAAATATCTAGATAAAATGTCAAACAAAAAGAAATTTAACAACTAACTTAGATGTTGAATTAAGGGAAAACCTACATGTCACATCCTAAAAAGAAATTATTTTAGTAAGTTTTGTCTGTTGTCCGATTCGGATCCAGCGGCCACAACTTCACAATCCTCACCATTTTGGTGTTGTGCTTCTTCTTTCTGGAACCATCGTCCAACGTAGACCAAACAACGTACCGCTCCACCCTCTGCTCTGCTCGACTCCACCTCCTCTGCCCCCTAGACCACTTTCTAAACCATGCCAGATTCGACCGTCGGCGAGCTTGCAGCACCCCCATTGCACCTGAACCCATCAAACTATACCTCCCCTCCATCGACAATGATATTGTCGCATCGTCCCCAGGTTCAAGTCACTCCTGGCTCGGCCTCACCGGCATACATGTCTCGGCATCACACACTTGATGAAATCGATTGGTCCGTTTGCAATTTCACGCAACAGATAAATACCAAAAATCTTTGAATTATTTATTTATCTATTTTATTATAATAGTCGCCGACCTTTTTTTGCAATATTCATTGAAAACTGAAAATGTTGTGTGAGTCATGCCTTCCGAGTTATTCATTATTTTGTACATGATTAAGTATTGACGTGCAAAGCACGTGCAACTAACTAGTATCATTAGTTACCTTGCTGTTTTTATATTTTCAGATTACAAAAACCTATATCTATCTTCCATATTGCACTTGTATCACCATCTCTTCGCCAAACTAGTGCACCTATACAATTTACCATTGTATAGGGTGTGTTGGGGACACAAGAGACTCTTTGTTATTTGGTTGCAGCGTTGTTCGAGAGAGGCCATCTTCATCCTACGCCTCCCACGGAATGATAAACCTTAGGTCATCCACTTGAGGGAAATTTGCTACTGTCCTACAAACCTCTACACTTGGAGGCCCAACAACGTCTACAAGAAGAAGGTTGTGTAGTAGACATCACCGCACTGGAAGCAGAGTCTTTGCGGGCGCGTGCTAGGACGTGGAGATGGCGGGGCATCTCCGGCAAGGCGAAGATGGGGCAGTGGAACTTGGCGCGGCAGCAAAACGGATCTGGACGGAGGAGGGGCTAACGCGCGCTGGGACGAGGTACGTGGACGAGGGCGGGGTCAACGCAGGTGACGGAGTCCTGGATTAAGGGGTCCTCGGACAGCCGGACTATATACTTTGGCTGGACTGTTGGACTATGAAGATGCAAGATTGAAGACTTCGTCCCGTGTCCGGATGGGACTCTCCTTTGCGTGGAAGGCAAGCTCGGATATTCGGATATGTAGATTTCCTTCTTTGTAACCGACTCTGTGTAACGCTAGCCTCCTCCGGTGTCTATATAAACCGGAGGGTTTAGTCCGTAGGACAACAACAATCATAATCATAGGCTAGCTTCTAGGGTTTAGCCTCCACGATCTCGTGGTAGATCAACTCTTGTAATACTCATATCATCAAGATCAATCAAGCAGGAAGTAGGGTATTACCTCCATCGAGAGGGCCCAAACCTGGGTAAAACATCGTGTCCCCTGCCTCCTGCTACCATTAGCCTTAGACGCACAGTTCGGGACCCCCTACCCAAGATCCGCCGGTTTTGACACCGACATTGGTGCTTTCAATTAGAGTTCCACTGTGTCATCGTGATAAGGCTTGATGACTCCTTCAATCATCTTCAACGATGCGGTCCAAGGGGAGGTTTTCCTTCCCGGACAGATCTTCGTATTCGGCGGCTTCGTACTACAGGCCAACTAGCTTAGCCATCTTGAGCAGACTGATAGCTACGCCCTTGGCCATCAGTTCAGGTTTCGAAGCTCAAACTATACTGCCGACATGCACGGAGACTTGATCTTCGACAGATTCGAGCCCATGTCAGGCGCATCGAATGGTCACGACGGGCATGACATTGATCTGTCGTCGGATAGTATTCAGGAGATCGCGCCTGCGGTGGCGCCGGGAATCAATCCGGAGCAGATCATGCCTTCCAAGGGCGGGTGGATGGACCCCACCACGGAGGCCGTACACTCATCGGTGTCGGAGCCGAACACTGATCCCACCTCCTATGAGGGTGGTGTCATCGGACCCATGGACTCGTCTCCGGCCACAGGATCCGAACCGCGTGCGTCTGTGCCTATCGAATCGTATTGGGCACCCATCATGGAGTTCACCGCCGCGGAAATTTTTCAGCACTCGCCCTTGGGCGATGTGCTGAACTCATTAAGGTCTCTTTCCTTGTTAGGAGATTCTTGGCCGAAGTATGTCCGGCTCAAGTGGGGAGCGGACGATGAAGAAATTCGTCCCCCACCCACCACCCACTTTATAGCCACTGTCGATGACTTAACCGATGTGCTTGACTTCGACTCCGAAGACATCGACGGTATGGACGACGATGTAGGAGAAGAACAGGAACCACCGCCTATAGGGCGCTGCACAGCCATCTCATCATATGATATTTATATGGTGGACACCCCTAAAGAAAACAATGGCGATGAGGCAACGGAAGATAACCCATTGGGGAAGCAATCTAGACACCAGTGTCATCGGCGCCGCTCCAAGCCCTGCCATAGCAAAAATAGTGATACCGGCACAAGAGATAACAATCCGGATGGTGCCGAGGACGAAGACAATCCTGCCGAGCCAGGCTTTGAGCAGGCCGGGCAAGAGGATGGGCAAGCTAGCCCTAAAAAACAGGCAGCTGATGGAGAATCAGAGGACGATAATTACATGCCTCTCTCCGAAGACGAAGTGAGCCTTGGCAACGAAGAATTCATCGTGCCTGAGGATCCCGTCGAGCAGGAGCGCTTCAAACGTCGGCTTATAGCCACTGCAAAAAGCCTGAAGAAAAAGCAGCAACAGCTTCAAGCTGATCAAGATCTGCTAACTGACAGGTGGACAGAGGTCCTGGCTGCCGAGGAATACGGGCTCGAGCGCCCTAGCAAAAGCTACCCAAAATGCAGGCTGCTACCTTAACTCGAGGAGGAGACTTTAAAGCCCATGCTACCAGCGCATGATGCGGCTGACTGGCCACCCCGTGGCCGTGACAAAGTGGCGTACCAGCATGAAGTCCAGACCGCACCCCGTCACCAATCAAACCATAATACCAAGGCCCGGGGCTACACGAAGGACATGCGAGATGTATTGGAAAACAAAGCGGGACAGTCAAGATCGATCTACGGATCATGGGGGCGCGCCACAAGACGTGACGATGATCGTCATGCCGGATACAATAAACCAAAGTCCGGCTGGGCCAAATACAATAGACCGGATTCATTTGAACTACGTCGGGATGTAGCCCGGCATAGAGGCGCCGCACACCCCCTATGCTTCACTGATGAAGTTATGGATCACGAATTCCCAGAAGGGTTTAAACCCGTAAACATTGAATCATACGATGGCACAACAGACCCCGCGGTATGGATCTAAGATTTTCTTCTCCACATTCACATGGCCCGCGGCGATGACTTACATGCCATAAAGTACCTACCACTTAAGCTTAAAGGACCGGCTCGGCATTGGCTGAATAGCCTGCAGGAAAGCTCCATTGGCAGTTGGGAGGATCTGGAAGACGCGTTCCTCAATAACTTCCAGGGCACTTACGTGCGACCACCGGATGGTGATGACTTAAGTCACATAACCCAACAGCCCGGAGAGTCAGCCAGGAAATTCTGGACTCGATTCCTAACTAAAAAGAACCAAATTGTCAACTATTCGGATGCCAAAGCCTTAGCGGCCTTCAAGCACAACATCCACGACGAATGGCTCGCCCAACATCTCGGCCAAGAGAAGCCAAAGTCCATGGCAGCCCTCATGACACTCATGACCCGCTTCTGCGTGGGCGAGGACAGCTGGCTGGCTCGTAGCAACATCACACCCAAAAACTCAGGCGATTCTGACGCCAAGGATAGCAATGGCAAGCCGCGACGGAATAGACACAAGCGTCACAATAATGGCGACAATGCCGAAGACACGGCAGTCAATGCCGGATTCAGAGGCTTTAAATATGGACAGCAGAAAAAGCCATTCAAAAGAAACAGTCTGGGCTCATCCAGTTTGGATCGCATACTCGATCGCTCATGTCAAATTCACGGCACCCCCGATAAACCAGCCAACCACAGAAACAGGGAATGATGGGTGTTTAAACAGGCCGGCAAGTTGAATGCCGAAAACAAGGAAAAGGGGCTGCATAGCGACGACCACGAGGAGCCCTGACCGCCGAACATGGGAGGACAGAAGAAATTCTCTCCCTAGGTGAAAACAGTGAATATGATATACGCAACCCATATCCCCATGCGGGAACAGAAGCGTGCAGTAAGGGACGTCTATGCGATGGAGCCAGTCGCCCCAAAATTCAACCCATGGTCCTCTTGTCCGATCACTTTCAATCGCAGGGACCATCCTACCAGTATCCGTCATGGCGGTTCGGCTGCATTGGTCCTCGACCCCATCATCGACGGATTCCATCTCACACGAGTCCTCATGGGCGGTGGCAGCAGCCTTAACCTGCTCTATCAGGATACAGTGCACAAAATGGGCATCGACCCCTCAAGGATCAAGCCCACAAAAACCACCTTCAAGGGTGTCATACCCGGTGTGGAGGCCTGTTGTACGGGCTCAATCACATTGGAAGTGGTCTTCAGATCTCCAGACAATTTCTAAAGCGAGGAGTTAATCTTCGACATCGTCCCCTTCTACAGTGGCTATCATGCACTGCTCGGACGAACCGCATTCGCCAAATTCAATGCGGTACCGCATTATGCATACCTCAAGCTCAAAGTGTCGGGACCTCGCGGGGTTATTACAGTTCATGGAAACACAGAGCGCTCGCTTCGTATGGAGGAGCACACTGTGGCCCTCGCGACGGAAGTACAAAACAGCCTTCTTAGGCAAACAGCCAATTCGGCGATAAAGAACCCGGATACCGTCAAGCGAGTCCGGAGTGCTCCACAATAGGATCGTCCGGCACGTCCAGAGCTCGACTAGCAATTCGGCCTCCGCCGTAGCCCCAGTCAAGCGGCGACATTCGTGCCGCGCGTACACAACTATGCACTTAAAATACCCTGGGCATAGGCAGAGGCACGGCCATGACACGGTCAACAATGCGGTTCGACCACCCCAGGACCCACGCATCTTTGCACCCTTTTTTTCTTTCAGGTCCCTATCTTCAGGAGGCTCTTCCGAAAGCCCGGCTATCGGACACACAGCGGGACGGACACACCAGGAGGACAAGAAGCTTTGGCGTACGAGG
Source organism: Triticum timopheevii (assembly GCA_963921465.1). Taxonomy (NCBI): domain Eukaryota; kingdom Viridiplantae; phylum Streptophyta; class Magnoliopsida; order Poales; family Poaceae; genus Triticum; species Triticum timopheevii. The sequence goes on from OY997274.1 coordinate 370,219,726, forward strand.
AAATCCTCAGGTGGTCTCTGATAACGATCGTTATACCTGTTTTACATACCCACATACCGCCCGCTCCTGGTCAGGATGTGTCAAACAGTCCTATACTGCTTATCGCACTACCTGTATATGTACGCTTTGATGTATCATTTGAATAACAAGGGAAAATAGTATACAGCGTCAGCTTGCTATTACGTTTATTTTTCCCCTTTTTCTTTACTGCTTATTTATTATACCCGTGCATTTTGGCACGACCAGTTTGCCAGGGGCTTCAGTACCCCATAACCTGGCAAGACAAGTCCGAACACTTTCAACAGTGCGGCACCCCGAACTTATAGCACTATATGCATCAGCTCCGAATCATGTCTTGGGTCAATAGTTGGGTTTTCCCGGCTCCTATGTTTTGGTACCTTACGTTCTGCTATATCGGCTAAGGTAGCGCAAGGAGAACTACTGCGATTGTGTCCCGGTTCTTCCGGACGAGCACCTCAGTAGAGAAAGCCGAAAATTGACTGTCATGATAAGGTGAGAGCTGGTCGCTGTTCGAGAGGTCTCAAATCCTTAAAGATTTTTTTCCGCTTCAGCGAGGAATCGGCCTCGTCGGATTTAGGCGTGTATAGCGCCCCGAGTCTGGCTTTCTGGATACTAGGGGCTTCACCAAAATTTAAAATTGTAGACTTCTATGGTTAACTGAGGTCGATAAAGCCTATAGTCCTATTGCCTCGTTCGTGGCGCTAAACACCTTAAAAGGATCAAAAACTTGGATAAAGAGTGTTTATATTTATCCCGAACACCCTAGTACTAGTTACATGGGGGCGAAAGCCGACAACTAGCCAACTCTCAAGATTTTTTAAAACAGACGCATAGAAGGTAATATTTTAAATTAACAAGCGCTTCATAGCGCACATGAACTGGTTTTCATAATACAGGATGACATGAGTACATTCATTCAAATATCACATCCTTAGTACATTCATCCGCCACAAGGCGGGCACCCTTAATGACATTTTCATAATACTATTCGGGGTGGCGATGCTCCTTGCCCTTCGGCAGCCCCTCTGTCACCAGCTTCTCGGCGTCCATCTTCCCCCGGTGCACCTTCGCACGGGCCAAGGCCCTGCATGCACCCTCAATGCAGACGGACCGCTTCACGACTTCAAGCCACGGACAGGCATTCACCATCCGCTTGACAAAGCCGAAGTAGCTACTGGGCAGGGGCTCGCCAGGCCACAGCCGGACCATGAAGTCCTTCATGGCCAGTTTGGCCGCCTTGTGAAGTTCGACCAGTTGCTTTAGCTGGTCGCTCAAGGGCATCAGATGTTCGGCCCCAATATATTGGGACCAAAATAGCTTATCCGTCGAGCTCCTCTCCTCAGCCCGGTAGAACTCTGCGGCGTCAGAGATGCTGCGCGGCAGATCTGCGAATGCTCCTGGAGAGCTCTGAATTCGGGTAAGTAAAAGGAAAGTCTCCTTCACATGCTTGCTTTGCATAATTAAAGCCTTACCCGCAGCTATCTTCTTGGCCGCCTCAATTTCTTGGAGGGCCTTCTAGGCTTCGGCCTTGGCATCTGGTGCACTCTGGCGGGCCTTCGCAAGATCTGACTCTTGCGATTTGTTCTTGGAGTCACGCTCCAAGGACTCGAATTTTTTGACGAAGTCCTGAAGCTCTTGCTGGACCTCATCAACTCGCGCCTCTTGTTTTTCACGCTCGGTGCGCTCCTTGGCCGCTTTTTTTTCGGCCTCGGACAGCGCCTTCTTAAGGGTCGCCACTTCGGTCGTGGCCCCTAGTAAAATTCATCGTGCTTCTATTAGCGACAATGATGTTTTCCTTCATATATACCATTTAGATTGGGGTATTGCTTACCTTTGTTCTCCTCGAGCTGCCTCTTCACGAGGCCGAGCTCTTCTTCGGCCTGCCCCAGGCTCTGCCTCAATCCAGAGACCTCCGCAGTGGCAGCAGCGGCGGCCAACAGCGACGCCTGCTTATTCACAAAGACACTATATGATTAGACTCCTGGGAATAATATTTGATCCTCTGTTCGGCTTTTCTTCCCAAACACCAAACAGAGCATCAGGGGCTACTGTCTACACTGTGATACTTTCTCATAATTTAAAATACTTACCTCAAAGCCTGTCAGGAGGCTGGCGCAGGCTTCGGTCAATCCACTTTTGGCGGACTGAACCTTCGCAATGACCGTACTCATAAGAGTACGGTGTCCTTCGTCAAGGGAAGCGCTCTGAAGCACTTCCACCAAGCTATCCGATGCCTCTGGATGGACAGAGGTCATCGGCACAGACGGCTCGCCCCCCTTGGCGGGTGGCTGCCTGCCTGAATCCGGAACCACTGGAGGTTCCGGCGCAGTATCCGGCTGGGGGCCAAGCCTGCTGCAGCCCCCCTCATCCTAATCCATGGGGATCTTTCCCCCTATGAGCCCGGCATCAGGAGTCTCACCTTGAGGCGTCTCCAGGACTACCTCCTCCTGGCCCGGTATCCTCTGAGATAACACCTCAGTGTCATCCGCGGGCCGGGGAGTGGAAGCCGTCGGGAGCGAATAGCTATTCATCTCCGATGAGCTCAAGGACCCATCCGAGGAGGGCAAGTCGATGTGGGCATTGGGCGGACTACACAAGCAAATCTTGACATAGTAAGTAAAGCTAAGAACATGCAAAAGGTATTATGGCATCCGGATACTTATGACTTCACCAGGGGCTTGGCCCTAGGTAGCCACTCCTCCTCGCTGTAGGCGGCGGTTGTGGAGTGGTCCAGAGGGAGGGTCCTTCCCTTCTTGGACCCTTCGGCCTCCCCAGAAGGGGCGGCCTTCCTTTTCTTCTCCCCCTCGGTTTGGGGGAGAGGGTTTTCCTCTTCCTCCTCCTCATTGACGTTGGAGGAGTGCGCCTCGGTGTCTTCGGATGATGAGTCCGATACCACCTTCCGCCGGAGACTTTTCCTGGTCCCCATGGCCTTCTTCTTGGCCTTCTTCTCCGGCACCTCGTAGGGCGCCAGAACCAGCATCTCCGTCAGGAGAGCGGTTGCTGGATCTTCAAGCAATGGAGCCGGACAGTCAATCCGCTCTGCCGTCGCCACATAATCCTGTTAGATCCATACCATGGCTTAAGTTCCTCCCACGAACATACTGAGGAAAGGCACATCTTGCGAAATGTAGAATGCTTACCGCATTGGCGTGGCGCTTGGCACTGAGTCTGCGGTCCTCGGAGGTGGGAGGAGGAACTTTGCTGGCCTTGAACAACACCTTCTAGACGTCTTTGTGTGTCATGTCGAAGAGCTCTTGCAGTGTCCGGTGTTCGGCCGCGTCGAACTCCCACAGGTTGAATGCCCGTCTTTGACACGGGAGAATCCGGCGAAATAGCATGACCTGGACCACATTGACAAGCTTGATCTTCTTCATTGTCATGTTTTTGACGCAGTTCTGGAGTCCGGTCAGCTCCACAGACGTGCCCCAGGTTAGGCCCTTCTTCTTCCAGGAGGTGAGCCGCACGGGGATGCCGGAGCGGAATTCGGGGGCCGCCGCCCAGTTAGCGTCGCGCGGCTCGGTGATGTAGAACCACCCCGATTGCCACCCCTTCACGATCTCCACGAAGGAGCCTTCGAGCCAGGTGACACTGGGCATCTTCCCCACCATGGCGCCTCCACACTCCACCTGCTGGCCAACCACTATCTTTGGCTTCACGTTGAAGATCTTTAGCCACAGGCCGAAGTGGGGCCTGATGCGGAGAAAAGCCTCGCACACGACGATAAACACCAAGATGTTGAGGATGAAGTTAGGGGCCAGATCATGAAAATCCAGCCCATAATAGAACATGAGCTCGCGTACAAATGGGTGGAGGGGGAATCCCAGTTCGCGGACGAAGTGGGCGAGGAACACGACCCTCTCATGGGGTCCCGGAGTCGGAATGATCTGCCCTGCGTCCGGGAGCCAGTATGCAATGTCTACGGCCAAGTATCCGGCCGCCCGGAGCTTCGTAATGTACTCCTCCTTGACGGAGGAGGCCATCCACTTGCCTCCCGCTCCAGACATGTTTGGCTGTGTGGAGAAGGTGAGAACTGGGGCACTGGAGCTCGAGCATGCGAGAATGGATGAGCGAAGAAGGAAGGAGGCATGGGTGAAAGAGGATAATCCTTATCTCTTTATAAAGGCGGTAGAAACTGTGCGCCTCCCCACTTGCCTGTTAAGATTTCTTATTTCCCAGGTGCCACGATTGATGGCGCGGCTGGGTTACCCATACCCGTATCGATGAGAATCCCGTGATAAGGGGACACCATCTCTGCTTCGACAAGACACGTCAAGGAAACCGCCTCGCATTATGTGCAATGGCTGGTTGTGAAAAACGGTTCGAATAATGACTAGACCGTGGCGTGATGTCACGCTACAAAAAAGTTGTCAGCAGATTAGATTTGTGGAATATTATACTCCCTACGGTGGAATGTGGAATTTGTTTTGCAAAGCCGGACACGATCCTTGTGTCCTAAATCTTCTATGGAGTACTCGGAGAAGGAACCCGCCTTGCAATGCCGAAGACAATCTGCGCGCCGGAATTATCGTCATTGAAGCCTGGTTCAGGGGCTACTAAGGGAGTCCTAGATTAAGGGGTCCTCGGACAGCCGGACTATATACTCTGGCCGGACTGTTGGACTATGAAGATGCAAGATTGAAGACTTTGTCCCATGTCCGGATGGGACTCTCCTTTGCGTGGAAGGCAAGCTTGGATAATCGAATATGTAGATTTCCTTCTCTGTAACCAACTGTGTGTAACCCTAGCCTTCTCTGGTGTCTATATAAACCGGAGGGTTTAGTCCGTAGGACAACAACAATCATAATCATAGGCTAGCTTCTAGGGTTTAGCCTCTACGATCTTGTGGTAGATCAACTCTTGTAATACTCATATCATCAAGATCAATCAAGCAGGAAGTAGGGTATTACCTCCATCAAGAGGGCCCAAACCTGGGTAAAACATCGTGTCCCCTGCCTCCTGCTACCATTAACCTTAGACGCACAGTTCGGGACCCCCTACCCGAGATCCGCCGGTTTTAACACCGACAGCGGGCGCCTGACTTGGGTTCGAGGCAGAGGAGATCCAGGACGAGGCCGACAGCGGCTGCGCCCTCCACTGGAGGAGCTCGAGCGGTGGCGCGAGGCAGGGAACGGAGCGGACAGCCGGAACCGGGTGCGGGGCAGCAGCGTCTTGGGCTCCTGGTGGCCGAGCGGCTGGATGGAGCGGACGGGCAGCCATCCATGGCATCTTCGTCCTACGCAGAGAGAGAAAGAGAGAGAGAGAGAGAGAGAGAGAGAGAGAGAGAGAGAGAGAGAGGGCTGAGAGAGAGTACTAGAGGAAGAAGGGATAGGAGGAAACGAGGAAGGAGAAGGAGCAGAACAGGGACAGGAGCCGATGCTCATCTACTGGCTCCAGTGAGCTGTGGCTTGCTCGGGGACAGAAGGACGGGCGTCATGGAGGAGTTGGATGCTCGGGAGGGCACCATGGGGAAGGAGCACGGGCAGCGAGAGAGCTGCTGCGGGCATTGATGGATGGTTGAATCGAAGGAGGCCGGTGGTTGCTGGTGGCCACAATCTCGGCGAGATCGAGCGGGGATGTGGCTGGAATCGAGGAGAGGTGGGGATCGATGGATTTGGAAGATTCGGTGATGGCTGGTTGGTGCGAAGGGGATCCCGAGGAGGATTTGGTGGAGTGGCGGCGGAGGGATTGGATGGGACATGATCCCTAGTTTCTAGGGTTAGACTGTTTAAATAGCTAGGTGGACTAGCTTAGGGGCAAAACGGACCCTCCGATCAAAATCGAACGGTCGAGAAAAATAGGCTAGGACAGTCAAAGAAGAAACCAAAGATATTTTAAGTATGTTTGGAGATGATTCGGGCCCATCGGTAATGACTGAGCGGGTCGGGTTTGGGACAACTTTCGGACACGCGCGAGGGGTCTGAGCAAAGTGTAGAGAGGGTCAAACAGTCAAGCAAGAGGGAATCGAAAATCCGGTTGGACTCGGATCGGTCAACGAAGGCAAGGGGGAACACGGCAACTATGAACGGATGCAAGCTTTATGAAAACATGCAAATACAATGCGCGTGATGCTATGAGATGAGATGCATGACATGAAAAAAATGCAAAACAAAAGACAAAAACCCAACCATGGAGGAAATAACATAACACATAGCCAGAAAAGGCAAGAGTTGGAGTTATAGTTATGGAAAGTTGCATCCGGGGTGTTACAACACTCCACCACTACAAGAGGATCTCGTCCCGAGATCTAGGATGGAACTGGAGAGAAATGGAAGAGGAAGAGAAGAGGTAAAACTAAGTTGCTTCTTTGACCATTGAGAGAAACCAAAGAACCTTGAGAGGTTGAAAAGTTGAAAGAAAGAACATAACGGAGTTGAACACAATTGATAGCACTTCGGTAGAAAATAGAAACAAGGAACACCATGTGAACCTTGGAGGTTGCAAAGATATGAATGACGACTACAAAGGACAAGAATTACATGCAAGCACTATGGTTGAAACGAGATGTACGAGGAATGAGGAAGATCAAATTCAGACATCACTCCGGTTGAAAAGAGATGCAAAGACTTGATAAGATGAAAAGAACTTGAAAGAGGACACGACACTCCGGTTAAATGGATAAGCATGAAAAGAACACAATCCTCAATTCGAGATGATGAGTGAAGAGAGCAACATCACAATGCCTCCGGAAGAAAGAATAGAAGATAGATCATTGGAATAACATAATGGAGAAGAAAATGCCAACTTCTGCCACAACTGAGCTTGGAAAGCACCCTTCCAAGAAGGTTATAACGGAGTTGTTGGAAAACCAACAACGAAACGAATAGGCTTGTAGCAGGCTTGTGGAAAACTTCTGAAAACTGAGGCAAAATTCTGCCACTACGGAAACAAGTCATATAATTGATAACACCAACGAGATGAAAAACTTCTTCCACCAAGATGATAGAGAGATAACCTGGACCATTGATAATCACCACAATAGCAACATTCCTTAGGGACGGCTTTAGGTGAAATATGACACAAGATAACTCCAACGAAGAGATTAATGGATTTAAAATACCTCATTCTTGACAACAAGTGAATCGCGAAACATGAATGAAAATTGTCAAGAATGATATAATGCCATCTCAAAAGATAAGGTAGAAGGAATTGCACTTTGGAATGCAAGATGAAGAATACTTGAACTTTTCCAAGAACAATCTTGAAGAACACTTTGAGAATTGAGTTAAATCTTTAGCGAACCACCATGTAGAGCCTCCATGAAGAACTCCGGTAATACAAGAATGATCAAACGAAAGGAAAGTTGAAAACACAAGGTGAAGCCTTGCGATGATTTAGATGGAGCTTCGCGACAAGATAATGCAGAAAACTTGGAACTCCGGAAAAGAAAAGATGAAGCATCTCGAACTAAGAAATGTGACATGATGAACAACTCTGGAAAGAAGAAACTAGATCACTTGGATGAAACAATAATAAGAATTACGTTATGTGTATCCTTCACCAATTTAAATTGATGACAAGCAACGGATTTGGCATACTACTTATTCTTGTAGAAAGGATTAAGAGGGATATAGCGTAAACTTAAGAAGGTATTGATGGAACCACCGATGGGATTTGGAAACAACGAATGAATTAATATGATAACGAAGGAAGTGAAATCTTGAACGAACCACCGTATGTTCTCATCACAAGAATATCGGAACGATATCAAGATACACGCGCGATCCTAAAAAAACAGTGAAATTTGAGGAGAGGAAAGACAAAACATCTATGTCAGGAGGCCTCACCAGAGCGACGAAGGGACTGAGGAGTAAAAAGAATTCTACTCTCTGATATATATAATCCTAAGACTCAAAACATTTTGTTCTAGACTCAACAACATCAGCGATTCGATCAAGAAGGGGGCTCCTAAGTCGGGGATGGCCCTGATTACCAACTTATAACGCCCATGATGCGGCTATATCTCCCACATGTCGAGGCACGACTTAGAGCCATAACCGCATTGTGATTGTTCCGCAAGAAGGGTCATCTTCACACAATCCCATGTAATGAACAAGAAAGGGATAAAGAGTTGGCTTACAATCGCCACTTCACACAAGTACTTAACTAAATCATACATCATTCAGAGTACACACATAGGTCTGTCTACGCACAAATCCAAAAGAAAGAAGACAACCCCGAATGCTAGATCCCCGATCATCCCCAACTGGGCTCCACTACTGATCATCAGGAAAATACACATAGTACCGACCAAGGACCTCGTCGAACTCCCACTTGAGGTCGGTAGCATCTCATGCACTGCTATCATCTGCACCTGCAACTGTTTTGGTAGTATCTGTGAGTCACAAGGACTCAGCAATCTCAAAACCCGCGAGATCAAGACTATTTAAGCTTATGGGTAGGATAAGGTAATGAGGTGGAGTTGCAGCAAGTACTAAGCAAATATGGTGGCTAACTTACGAGTACAAGAGTAAGGTGAGAAGCTACCCAACGGTCGTGAAGCTAGAAGTGATCAAGAAGTGATCCTGAAACTACTTACGTTCAAACATAACCCAAACCGTGTTCACTTCCCGGACTCCACCGAAAAGAGACCATCACGGCTACACACGCGGTTGATGCATTTTAATTAATTCAAGTGTGAAGTTCTCTACAACCGGATATTAACAAATTCCCATCTGCCACATAACCGCGGGCACGGCTCTCGAAATTTTATACCCTGCAGGGGTGTCCCAACTTAGCCCATTATAAGCTCTCACGACCAACGAAGGATATTCCTTCTCCCGAGAAGACCCGATCAGTCTCGGAATCCCGGTTACAAGACATTTCGGCAATGGTAAAACAAGACCAGCAAGACCGCCCAAATGTGCCAACAAATCCTGATAGGAGCTACACATATCTCGTTCTCAGGGCACACTGGATGAGTCAAGCTACGAGTAAAACCAGCCCTCAAGTTTCCCCGAGGTGGCTTCGCCAGCTGCTCGGTTCAGACCAACACTTAGAGAAGCACTGGCCCGGGGGGGTTAAAATAAAGATGACCCTTGGGTTGGCCTGCCCAAGGGAAGGTTATAGGTTGTTAGGCAAATGTAAAACCAAAGTTGGGCCTTGCTGGAGGAGTTTTATTCAAAGCGAACTGTCAAGGGGTTCCCATTAACCCAGCGGCGTAAGGAACGCAAAATCAAGGAACATAACACCGGTATGACAGAAACTAGGGCGGCAAGAGTGGAACAAAACACCAGGCATAAGGCCGAGCCTTCCACCCTTTACCAGGTATATAGATGCATTAATTAAAATAAGAGATATTGTGATATCCCAACATAAACATGTTCCAACATGGAGCAATCTTCAACTACACCTGCAACTAGCAACGCTATAAGAGGGGCTGAGCAAAAGCGGTATCTTACCCAAACAACGGTTTGCTAGGAAGGTGGGTTAGAGGCTTGACATGGCAATATGGGAGGCATGGTAAACAAGTGATAGGTAGCGCAGCATAGCGATAGAACAAAGCAAATAACAAGCAAAGATAGAAGTGATATCGAGGGTAATGGTCATCTTGCCTGAGATCCCGCAAGAAAGAAGAACGAGTCCAAGAAGAAGACAAACGGACATAGTTGAACGAATCCTCACAACTCCGGAACAAAACCGAAGCTACCGAGAGAAGCAAACCGGAAAGAAGCAAACAACATGGTAAACCAACAAGCATAAGCATGGCATGATGCACAAACAAGTATGATGCATGCCAAGTGTAATTAGCCATGGCATGGCAAAGTGCAACAAACAATACTACAAGTTAAGTGGAGCTCAATATGCAACGAGTTGCATATTGACAAAACACCACATCTGAGTTATTTAGTTCGCTCTCGTTTAGGTACACAACAATATTAAATGTTGTTAAACATGGCAAGAGGTGAAACATAAGTAAACTAACTATCTAGGCAAGTTTAAATGAGGTCAGAAACAACAAACAACAATTCTGGAAAATCCTCATGTCCATACTTTGAATTAGCTACTGTTCTGCCCTACAACATATTTTAATGTTGTTAAACAATAAAACAAAGTGCACCAAATTAATATATGCATTATTCCACCCCCATTTACACATAAAGTTTATTAAATTCGGAGTTACGGTTATTTAGTTATGAAATAAATCATTTTAGCATGGCATTTAAGCAAATTTAAACAAATAGCATTTTAAACATTTCAAACATGCATGAAAATGGCATATTATAAAACTAGATGCAATTCTAAGCATTTTTCATGTTTAAATTATTTACATATGATGCACCACTTGTGAGTTATTAAATGCATGAACTCTAGGGGTTTTTCTGCAAAACTGTAATACACTGGATAATAGGAAAAACACAGAACAGAAAAAAAACAGAACGGGCTGAATCTGGCTGGCCCAACAGGAGCATACAGAGGGTGGGGGCTGCTTACCAGGCCTCATGGGCCGGTTGGTGGAGAGGGAAGGCCAGCAGGGGCGCGCTGGGCCTGCGCGGCTGTGACCCAGCCGACGCTCGCGGTCAACGCGGACCGAATCGAGCATCTCCTGACGCAGCAGAGAATGAACAAGGTGGCAGCACTGGAAGCAGAGTCTTCGCGGGCACGTGCTGGGACTTGGTGACGGCGGGGCATCTCCGGCAAGGCGGAGACAGGGAGGTGGAACTTGGCGCGGCAGCAAAAACGGATCTGGACGGAGGAGGGGCCGACGCGCGCTGGGACGAGGTACATGGACGAGGAGGGGGTCAACGCGGGTGCCTGACTTGGGTTCGAGGCAGATGAGGTCCAGGACGAGGCCGACAGCGGCTGCGCCCTCCACTGGAGGAGCTCGAGCGGCGGCGCGAGGCAGGGAACGGAGCGGACGGCCGGATCTGGGCGCGGGGCGGCGGCGTCTTCGGCTCCTGGTGGCCGAGCGGCTGGATGTAGCGGACGGGCAGCCATCCATGGCGTCTTGGTCCTGTGCAGAGAGAGAGAGAGAGAGAGAGAGAGAGAGAGAGAGAGAGAGAGAGGGAGAGAGAGGGTTGAGAGAGAGGACTAGAGGAAGAAGGGATAGGAGGAAAGGAGGAAGGAGAAGGAGCGGAACAAAGACAGGAGCCGGTGCTCATCTGCTGGCTCCGGTGAGCTGCGGCTTGCTCGGGGACAGAAGGACGGGCGTCACGGGAGGAGTTGGATGCTCAGAAGGGCGCCATGGGGAAGGAGCACGGGCGGCGAGAGAGCTGTTGCGGTCATGGATGGTTTGTTGGATCAATGGAGGTCGGCGGTTGCTGGTGGCCTCGATCCCGGCGAGATCGAGCGGGGATGTGGCTGGAATCGAGGAGAGGTGGCGATCGATGGATTTGGAAGTTTCGGTGGTGGCTGGTTGGTGTGAAGGGGATCCCGAGGAGGATTTGGTGGAGTGGCGGCGGCGGAGGGATTGGATGGGACATGATCCCTAGTTTCTACGGTTAGACTGTTTAAATAGCTAGCTGGACTAGCTTAGGGGCAAAACGGACCCTCCGATCAAAATCGAACGGTCGAGAAAAATAGGCTAGGATAGTCAAAGAAGAAACCGAAGATATTTTAGGTATGTTTGGGGATGATCCGGACCCATCAGTAATGACTGAGCGGGTCGGGTTTGGTACAACTTTCAGACATGCGCGAGGGGTCTAAGCAAAGTGTAGAGAGGGTCAAACGGTCAGGCAAGAGGAATCGAAAACCCAGTTGGACTCGGATCGGTTAATGAAAGCAAGGGGGAACGCGGCAACTATGAACGGATGCAAGCTTTATGAAAACATGCAGATACAATGCGCATGATGCTATGAGATGAGATGCATGACATGAACAAAATGCAAAACAAAAGACAAAAACCGAACCACAGAGGAAATAACATAACACATAGCGGGAAAAGGCAGGAGTTGGAGTTACAATTATGGAAAGTTACATCCGGGGTGTTACAAGGCTATATAACATGACGTTCTTTTGCATTAAGAGATTGTGCATCCAAAACCAAAAAGCGCATGACAACCTCTGCTTCCCTCTGCGAAGGGCCTATCTTTTACTTTTATGTATTTACTTTTTATGCAAGAGTCAAAGTGTTCTCCTCTATTCCTTTTTATTTTTCTCGTTTGCAAGCATCATGTGGTGGGGAAAGATCTAAGCACATATATCCAGTTGGATATGAGTGATCATGAGTTATTATTGTTGACATCACCCTTGAGGTGAATAAGTTGGGAGGCAAAACTATAAGCACCTATCTTTCTATGTGTCCGGTTAAAACTTTTTGCACCATATATATGTTGTGAGTGTTAGCAATCATAGAAGACTAAATGATGGTTGAGTATGTGGACTTGCTAAAAAGCTCCGACATGAGACCTGATGTAGGGTGAAACTCTAGGGGCCGATCTTTCATGATTTGGAGGGGATCCCACAAAGAACACGATGAATAAGAGAGGGGAAATGAGAGGGGGAAATGAGAGGAAACACTCAAATCAACAAGAAATGATCACACATGTGCTAGATCCATGAGTACAAAGAGAGATACACGATTCAAATCCAACAAAGGGGGATACAAAGGTAGCTAGTTCTTCCCAATCTGTGAGGAGATGGGGTCTTGAATCCACGAGGGGATCTTCCCTTGACGGAGTCTTGAATCCACTTGGGGGATCTTCTCCTAGGAGGCCTCGGTCTCCAATGGAGTAGGGGTACAAGTGGACGAGCAATGCTCTAATCTCCAAAATGAGCTAAGACAATGCTAACCCTAGAAGCAGACTAAGGCATAGCCTAGTGGTGGGAAGGGGCTGATTCCTTCCCACCCACCCAGGTTCAAGGCATGGTACTTGAAACTTGGGTTTGTTGCACCAATTATATTGTAGGGGGTTCCCTTACAGTCTTTCTACCAAAAAAATGCTAACCCTAGAACGGAGGAGGGGAATGAGTATATATAGTGGTAGCTACAAAGGGGTAAGTGAGGTGCGAAAGGGTACATGGGCTTCGGCCCAACTATCTGCGTGCAGCAAGGGCCGAAAGTTCCAGGAACGGTCAGAAGGTCCGGGCGCCGAAGGTTTCGGGCGAGGGTCCGGGCATGGTCCGGGATATCTATAGAGTTGGTATGGTCCAGGACGGCATCGGTGTAGCAGGGCCGGAAGTTCTAGGATGGCCGGAAGGTTCGGGGGCCAGAGGTTCCAGGCTATGGCAGGAAGTTCCTGGCTTGGCAGAAACTCTTCACAAGTCTTGACGGTGGCTGTTCCTGCTCCTCCTTTGGGACGGTCGATGTACCTGATCACACATGGTACCCCTAACTTAGGTAGCAACCATGTTTCACTCGAATGGAAAGGGGAAGCATTTAGGAATGGGTTCACCTTGTGTCTGATGGTGTATGCTCGAGGTCGAGGTCTCGTCGTATGTCCACTTAGGGCTTCGGGAGTAGTCTTGGTGTACGTGGGGATAACCGTAGGATGCTTCGCATCATCTCCCTCCCTTGGGAAAGATCCGACCTCGGATCGCAATCGTCATCACCATCGAAATGGTTGTCGAGGATGGACTTGTATGCCATGGCGCAATCAAAGTACTTCAAGATGTCCTCGGGATGGTATACATGCAAAACAAGCAAACACAAGGGACACTTGGAAATACCATGCTTAGCACACTGAAAGTGTACGTCAAGTAAGTATGAGTCTGTGTGACAAGATTGTTTGTGACAAGATGCATGAAGCTTATCAAGATGATATAGAATGAGATGCATAGCATTCATGGTAGCAAACTGATTCGTTGTGCACACAAGGGTGTGGCAATTGTTATGGTGCCCAAAGTTACTAATTCTACCATTGTGCAAAATGATGGCATAGAGAGATGGTATATCAAGAGCATGAACATGGCAATGGATGCTCAGTATGATTATGTTATCATGCAATTGATGGTAGGCAATGTGATCATTATGTATGAATGTGCCATGAAGGAAGATCACAACAAATTTGCTAAGAAAGTGCACAAGCTCATATGTCATGGATGACATGGTAATGCAAGATGCAACAAGGCAATCATAATGTGAGTCAATCCATGCATAAGATGCAAATTTGGTATGGGTGGTGTTATACCATTGCTCGATGTCGTGGCAAGAGTAGTTCGGTGATTCATCCACTAAGTCTATGCACTCCTTAATGTGAAGGTCCATAGGGTCCATCTCCAATGTTGGTGCTCCATCCAATAGATGTATCATGTAGACAAGAATAAGGAAACAACAATGAAAGATTGAACCATCCATTATGCGTATTTGAGGATGGCTCAAAGGTAAGGAGTTCACTTTTAGGAATTTCTCACAAATGTTGGTGTTGCACATCGTGTACACCTTCACATAACCAATATGTCTCATGACGACACCGCCTTGTGAATCCTCCAAAATTAAAGAACCTGACAAACACTCGGAAAAACAAATGAGCTTAGCGGGAATGTGAAACCAAAGATTCGTGTGGTGCAATATCCAACAAGTGTTTTCATCATTCTTATCATAAGAAAGTACAAGGGTGTAGGGCATGGTATGTAGGCATAAGATGCTAGCATAACCAAAGGCATTAAGCTCAATCAAAAAAGCATGCGTCACATGTAAGATGTCCAAGTCTCCAAGATAAATAAACATAGCATGGTTGCACTCACCACAAGACAATATGAGAGATGCAACTAATGGAGACAAGATAAATCATGTGATAGGCATGAATATATATGTCATCAAACCCAATGAATTGATCAATAATGGGTCATGAGTGATGCAACAAAGCAAGCAATCATAGCGATCAAGTCATGTAAGCTAGTAATGCAAGATGCAACATACTAGAACTATTTATGGCAATCATGTCATGTGTGAAAATAGTGGGCATATATAATGCACATGGCATATCACAAGCATGAAAACAAGAGATGAGGAATGTATCATCATTGTATTGGCAAGAAGTCCTATATAAATAGCATGGGACATCATGAATCTCCCAACACAAGAATCAACCATAGAATGGAGCACGTATAGAACATGGCAATAGCAACAAGTATATTCACCAAGCATGCAAATACACATAGTAGTAGTAGAATGGTGAATCATATGTAAGTGCAAGCAGGGGTCACAATTGCATGGAAAAGGCATTTAAGGAAGCATAACATGCAACGTGAACACGGTAAAATGGGCATAAGGTGACAAATGGTATATAGCCCATAGCCACGTGCGAGGAAAGTAAAAGAAATGCGCGTAGTCCTTGCGCAAAGGGAACGGTAGTAAGGATACTCCACGGAATCCCAAAGCATCGTTGCTCTCAAGAGCTCATTTTGTCAACTCATGGGATTGAGAGGTTGACGAGTTTGCGTATGTACCTACACAAAACAAAGGAAAAGGAAAAATTGTTTGTGCGTGGTATATGTACACATCATCCATTATGATGCATACGTGCATGTGTTGGTTAGCACAAAATATCCAATGCTCAAATAAATGAGTTGCATGATATATAAACATGTCTTCCATCATGATAGGTTTGTTGTTATGTATAGCATAATGGAGACTCAAATTGTGTAATGCATCACTAGTAAATGAGTTGCATTGTTATGAATGGTATGCATATGGTGCACACAATGGATGCAATCATGCGATACACAATAATTTTCATGGCATGGCATATGAGATTAATTGCACAAATTTTGCAAAGGTAGCATAGCAATATCATCGCAAGAGAAGCAAAATCCAATAACCATGATATCGTCATCTATGCCATACGTGCAAATGGGATTGATTTTAAATGGATATGCATAGTTACTATGTTGAGATTGTAATGATGCAATATGGGAGATCTCACTCATAGCATATGACAAATTTAATGGATTGTCAAACATAATGTGACCAATAGAATTTTCACATGATATCCTATGGAGCATAGCATCACAACTAGGCAATTCAACATGCTCATCATCACATTCATCATAAATGGGTGGCATATCGAAACATGACATAGTATGCGATGAATCCATAAGGTGATCACCATCATGCAAGCAATCATTTGTAAGATAGTCCACTAGTGGGACAAGTGAAGTACCATGACCTATGTTACCTTTAGATCTCCTCTCATGTGTTGTAGGTGATGTTGCAAAATTTGACACTTGGTCAATAGCTTCATCAACTTGATAGCACCATGTGGGGGGTGCATAATTGTCCATCATGGCCATCGGTTTGCCCATTGGAGGTATGGACTCATCAAGGATTGGCGCTTCGTCTTATAGGACATCTATCACCAAAGAAGAAAACACACTAGGAGTAGAGGTTTAGTCGTTAGAAATCATAGTGGCCTCATGTGCCGTCTCAATTATCTCACTCACTAAGTGTTGTGGCTCACTCACTCCTAGTAGGATGCTCTCACTCATATGGTTGGTGGAGTCACTCAAATGGCTCTCAACCTCACATAGGGTGTGTTGCATGCTCTCATGTGTGGGGCTAGTGGTGGTCACACTCATCCTCTCATAGGAAATGCACTCAATGTCATATATGGTGGATTCATCATCTCACTCATGGGGTGGTCGCTCTCCTCACATGGCAATTAGGGCATTTCATCATATATAGTTGTCGGAGAGATGTTGGTGCAAATGTCTCCATGCTCAATGTCGGTGTCAAAACCGGCGGATCTCGGGTAGGGGGTCCCGATCTGTGCATCTAAGACTAATGGTAACAGGAGGCAAGGGACACGATGTTTTACCCAGGTTCGGGCCCTCTCGATGGAGGTAAAACCCTACTTCCTGCTTCATTGATCTTGATGATATGAGTATTACAAGAGTTGATCTACCACGAGATCGTAGAGGCTAAACCCTAGAAGCTAGCCTATGATGATTATGATTATTCTTCTATGGACTAAACCCTCCGGTTTATATAGACACTGGAGGGGGCTAGGGTTTACACAGAATCGGTTACAAAGAAGGAGATCTAATATCCGGATCGCCAAGCTTGTCTTCCACGCAAAGGAGAATCCCATCCGGATACGGGATGAAGTCTTGAGTCTTGTATCTTCACGGTCCAACAGTCCGGCCAAAGTATATAGTCCGGCTGTCCAGATACCCCCTAATCCAGGACTCCCTCAGTAGCCCCTGAACCAGGCTTCAATGACGATGAGTCTGGCATGCAGTTTGTCTTTGACAATGCAAGGCGGGTTCCATCTCCGAATACTCCAAAGTACCCGTTCTGATAAACAGTGTCCGGCTTCCCATCAATGTTGTACTCCTCGGCTTCTGTGTTTCATTAATGGTCATCTCCACGTGTCGAACGAATACGAAGAACCGGAGCATTTTTGCATTTGCCACCCCGGCCCTGCAGGCAAACCGTCTATTTTAAGAGACAGGGATCCTCGGATCCAAACCTCACCTTCTTCCCTTGAGCGAGCATCCAGCAGAGTGCGCCCGGAAAAAACCTTTCCAACATGGTTGGCCGCTGCGGCTCCTCATCTCGCTCCCTTAGCTCTAAGCCAGGTGGTTCGGAAGGGCGTTCTATTCCCCATAGCCGTTTAGTAGAGTTATAGACCCAAGGGTTTCTTCCGCCGGCGTTCATGGTCCCCGTCCGAGCCAGACTAGCCACTTATGATGGCGGGGAGCAAGCGGAGAGATTTCCCAGCCCATCTCAGGGGGAGCGAGTATGCCTCATCCCCTATTTGCTAAGAGGCGTCGGGTTTCCGATCCACCCATTCCTTCACGGGCTCCTGGAGTTCTATGGCCTCCAATTGCACAACTTTACCCCCGCATCCGTGCTGCACATCGCAGGATACGTTGCCCTTTGCGAATTATTTCTGGGCTGCGAGGCTCACTTCGAGTTATGGAAGAAGCTATTCTGCCTCGTCCCTTGCAACCAGGGGGAATCCATATGTCAAGTGGGCGGAGCCGAAATATGGCGCGTCGCCGAGACCGGATACTTGTCCGGTACTCCCAAGAAGGCACTTGAGAACTGGCCCTCGGAGTGGTTTTACGTTGATGATGTTCCCCTTCCAGATCCAATCCGGCCGGGCCCTCCTGAGTTCAATAACGCTCCATCAAAGACACACCGAAGTTGACGCCCTCGGGGCCCCCAAGAGGAAGATACCAGAGAAGTCCACTTCCTGATGAGCAGGATAAAGACATTGGCCAAATCAGGGCTGCCAATAGTCGAGGTTATGGCAATATGCATAATGCGGGGGGTGCAGCCACTTCAATATCTGGGGAAGCCCATGTGGCACTACAATGGGGAAGATGATGCCACCCGCTGTGGTCGTAAAGGTCTGGACTTCGCCACTGCTCTGGTGAGAATACTGTCCAATTTGTATAAAGGAGAAGAAGAAGAATTCCTTCGCACTAAACCGCGGGATGGATTTTCAATGTACAACCCCCCAATCTAGGTAAGTCATCACTCTTTCCCCCACTCTATTTGTTCTGGCGCCCTTCATCATGATATTTTACCTCGATATTCCTGAGCAGGAACTGAGGAGGGCCGTGGAAGGATTCAACAGCCCCTCACTGCCAGAGGACCCCGGAAGGGCCTTCGATCCAGGACTTGAAGAAGATCCGGATATATCTATGGAGCTCGTCAATGGGACATTTTATCAGGCCAGCCGCGATGGCACCTCGGTGGCTATTATCACCGACTATCCCGGACTGCTACCTGCATCGCGTGTAAGCAAAGCCGAAACCTTATCCTCTGAAGAGGACTCCTTTCTGATACCATGCCTTATGCATAAAATTCCGTATTTTTATAGAGACGACCTTCGGAACGCGGCGCCGAGCCCCTGGGGGCTCGTTGGCAAAGGACGTCCGGGTCAGGCAGGCTTAAGAGGAAGGCGGTTAGGGCCGAAACGCAGTTACAGAGGTATGGTAAAAAC
Organism: Triticum timopheevii; assembly: GCA_963921465.1. Lineage (NCBI taxonomy): Eukaryota > Viridiplantae > Streptophyta > Magnoliopsida > Poales > Poaceae > Triticum > Triticum timopheevii. Next base: position 370,238,580 of record OY997274.1, read on the forward strand.
CTGCTCTGTGATTATCGTGTTTGAAATGTAACAGCGTCCATCGTGTTCTGGCAGAAAGAGGAGTCGCCAGACTATATCCAGAGATCCTGCTGGTCACGCCTCTACCAGTCGGATTCCAGAACCGGCTTCAAGGGAGGAGGCCGATGCGGGGCCGATGCCGAATTGTCCTCCGACAAAGGATGCGGATATGCTCTCCGCCACAAATTCCGAAGTAGAGAGTGCCATGAATCACCGGCGGCGACGGGCCGTACTTCAGAATAGCATCTTTTCTGAAGAGGCATTTAATGCTTTCAATTCGGGAGACGCATACATCCGAGCTGCTCAAGGCGAGCTCGCCCGAGCAACGGACCAGTATGCAAAAGATATATGGGTAAGGAAATTTGATGAGCATGTATAGTAGTAGCCCCTGAGACTTGAAATGGTTGGAACAACTGATTTAAGGATCATTTTATGCACAGTTTCTTGTAGAGAAGAATACCCAATTGTCTCAAGAGCTGGAGGAGTGCAAGACCCAGCTGAGGGCCGCGGTTGCCAAACTAGAGGAATCCTAGAAGGCCTCATCTGGTAACATTTGTCTCAATAGAGAAATTTTAAGGGAATATACCAGTTAGGAATTGGCTTGCTTCGTAAGTCTAATAGAAAATTCTGCAGACAATCTCGGGACAAATCCGGAGATCGTGAGAGATAGCGAGTCGCATCTCCAAAGACAGCTGAAGGCTGGCGAGCGTGTGCTTACGCAGGTTAGGCAGGAGAAGAACAATCTCCAAGATGCCAATGTCCGGCTGGGCGTCGAATTATCAGATGTTCGAGCTCAGCTGGCGGACTCCATGAAGGAGAACAGAAGGCTTCGTCGCGGCATTTATGGTAAGTGCCTAAACGAGCTGTAGTACAGCTCGGTGAGGAAGCATATTGAAAGAGTTTTATATCTGTAGGTATGTTGACGGGTCGTCCTGAAGAGGAGATGCCCGGGTCCGCGGGCGATTTACTGCAAGACCTCTCATAGCTGCACGAACGAGTTCAGCAGGTGATGCAGGGTATTGCCCAGGCCTTGTGGCCATCCACTTCCCTGCCAATAGGCAAGGGGGAGCTCATGGATATGCTCCAAGGAGCACGGCGGCGCTTCCGGTTGTGGAAGATGTCAGCCTGCCGACAAGGTGCAAGGGAAGCCTGGGCCATGGTGAAGACGCGCTACACCAAGCTTGACCCAAACCATATGGGCGAAGTCGGACCAGCGGGACCAGATGGGCTAGAAATTCCCGTGAATCTGGTGTATGACCAGGTAGCGTTAGCCGCAAAGTATTCCCAACAGGATTGTAAGCTAGATAGCCTATTAGACGGTATAGAGGAAGAATATAGTCAGTCCAAGTGACTATGTAATTCAATGGACATATGTAGTCCCTAGCCGGATTAAAAATCATTTGTCATGGCGGAACTTTTTGCTTCACCCCCGGATTCGACAGTCCGGGGTGTATCCGAATACCCGCTCAGTTATGCAGAATTGGTGTATGCGTGGAAACCAGGCGTAGGGGTCATAAGTGCTTGAACAGACAAGTACCCAACTAGTTATGTTATATTACATGGGTAGTAAGAAACATCTTCCAGGGAGAATAGTTCCATTAGGGGTTCCTTTCCCTGGGTACGCATGCATCGATGTGCATGTCCGGACTGCAAACAGAAATGCAAGATACAAAACTTCTGGGGTTCATGTTGTAATAAATGAAAGAAACATCTTTTGTTCACTGATCGAATATTCCCTTAACAACGCTAGCTTTCGGCTTCACCCAGTCTGAGGTACACATCCGACTGAACTGGCAGTAACAATCGCAGAGGTGCTCCCCTTATGCCCTAGCCGAATTAACGGGAACGTAGGGCATAGACACAAGAGCCAGGCAACCCAGCATGGCCACATCTTAAGTCATATCAATGCATATAATGGTGAAAAAAGGCACATATGGAAAAAGAACGCATATGTGATAGGCAAGACGCCATGAAAGTAATTATCTTTAGCTTCCGTATAGGAAGCCCCCAGGTATGGTTTACACACATAGTGCGACCGGAGTGATCCGAGCATCCACACTGTATTGAACACTTTGTGTGAAGAAGGGAAAAAGGGCGAGAATGGAAAAAGGGGAGGAACGTAATTAAAAAGGGGGGTAAGGAGATGAACACTGAGTTCGGCGCTAGGCATAGAATCTCCAGAGTCTCGCCGCGTTACATGGGTTCGACTCGAGTCTGTTATCGGATGCATTACGCAGGCGGTATGCTCCTCCGGTTAGAACTTTGTCAATAATGAAGGGACCCTCCCACTTAGGTTTGAGCTTGTCCCTCTTCTTCTCCGGTAGGCGTAGAAAGAGTTCGCCAACATTATAAGTTTTGGCCCGCACTTCTTTGCTTTGATACCATCGAGCCTGCTGCTGATAGAATGCGGAACAGGCTTTTGCGACGTCACGCTCCTCCTCCAGGGCATCCAAGTTGTCCTGCCGATCTAACTCGGCTTCCTTCTCTTCGTACATGCGCACGCGAGGTGAGTCGTGGATTATGTTGCAGGGTAGTACTGCTTCTGCGCCGTACACCATAAAAATGGTATGTATCCGGTGGTGCGATTCGGCGTGGTCCGCAGCCCCCAGAGTACGGAGTCGAGCTCCTCGAACCAGTGCGTGTCCGATTCTGTCAAGGACCGCACTAGTCTGGGTTTGATGCCGCTCATGATGAGACCGTTTACAGGTTCGACCTGGCCGTTTGTTTGGGGATGGTAGACGGAGGCATAATCAAGCTTAATGCCCATGTTGCTGCACCAAGTTTTCACCTAATCGGCTGTGAAGTTTGAGCCATTGTCAGTGATGATGCTGTGGGGGACGCTGTAACGGTGTACAACCCCTGATATGAAGTCTATCACTGGTCCGGATTCGGCCGTTTTAACTGGTTTGGCTTCTATCCATTTGGTAAACTTGTCCACCATGACCAATAAGTATTTTATCTTATGGCTTCCCCCTTTAAGAGGGCCGACCATATCCAGCCCCCAGACCGCGAAAGGCCAAGTAATGGGGATTGTTTGGAGAGCGGTAGGGGGCATATGGCTCTGATTGGCAAAGAGCTGGCAACCGACGCAGTGTTGGACAAGGTCCTGTGCATTCGCTCGGGATGTCGGCCAATAAAAGCCTGTACGGAAGGCCTTGCTGACAAGTGCCCGAGCCGCAGCGTGGTGCCCGCTGAGTCTGGCATGGATTTCAGCCAAGAGCTGCCGCCCTTCCTCTTCGGAGATGCATCTTTGGAGCACTCCGGTCGCGCTTTTCTTATAGAGTTCTCCCTCATGGACTTTGTAGGCCTTGGAACGCCGCACAATACAACATGCTTCATTTTGGTCCTCGGGGAGCTCCTGCCTATTTAGGTAGGCCAAGAAAGTCTCGGTCCACGAGGCGATTACAGCCATGATTTCGTGGGCCGAAGGTGTTATTTCGGTGGCGGAGCCTCCGATTACATCAGATGGTTCAGAATCTGGGGTTGTATTCGGATCCGGGCTAGTGTTGCCGGACTCCCCTTCCCATACCACGGATGGCTTGAACAGTCTTTCCAGGAATATGTTAGGTGGGACAGGGTCGCGTTTAGCGCCGATGCGGGCGAGGATATCCGCCGCTTGATTGTTTTCTCGAGCCACATGGTGGAATTCGAGCCCCTCGAACCGAGCTGACATTTTGAGGACGGCATTACGGTAGGCCGCCATTTTCAGATCCTTGGCATCAAAATCTCCGTTTATTTGTGATATTGCAAGGTTTGAATCCCCGCGCACCTCCAGGCGTTGAATGCCCATAGAGACTGCCATCCGAAGACCATGCAACAGAGCCTCGTATTCGGCTACGTTGTTGGAGTCTGTGTATAATATTTGGAGTACGTATTGGACCGTGTCTCCGGTGGTGGAAGTCAGGACTACACCTGCTCCCAATCCGGACAGCATTTTAGAGCCGTCAAAGTGCATGATCCAATTAGAGTACGCGCCGTACTCTTTAGGGAGTTCAGCTTCTGTCCATTCGGCGACAAAGTCAGCCAATACTTGCGACTTAATAGCCCATCGTGGTTTGTATGTTATGTCGAACGGAAGGAGCTCGATGGCCCATTTAGCAATCCGTCCCGTGGCATCGCGGTTGTTTATTATGTCATTGAGTGGTACTTCGGAGGCCACCAAAATCGAACACTCCTGGAAGTAGTGTCGTAGCTTCCGAGATGCCATGAAGACTGCGTATGCTATATTTTGATAGTGTGGGTATCGGGATTTGCATGGGGTGAGGACAGTGGACACGTAATATACCGTCTTTTGGAGCGGGAATTTGTATCTGTCTGCTTCTCGTTCGACGACGAGCACTGCGCTTACAACTTGATGTGTTGCAGCTATGTACAGTAGCATAGGTTCGCCAATATTAGGCGCTGTCAGGATTGGATTACTGCCCAATAGGGTCTTTATTTCATCCAGTCCGGCCGCGGCTGCATCCGTCCACACGAAGTGTTCAGTGCGTCGAAGAAGGCGGTAAAGACGTAGTGCCTTTTCTCCTAATCGGGAGATAAAGCGGCTTAAGGCAGCCACGCATCCAGCTAGTTTCTGGATATGCTTCAGGTCTGTTGGGATAACCAACTGCGATAGAGCTCGGATTTTCGCCAGATTTGCTTTGATTCCTTTATTGGAAATGATGAAGCCGAGCAACTTCCCGGAGGGTACGCCAAAGACACATTTTTCCGGGTTGAGCTTGATGTCGTATGTTCGGAGGTTGTCGAACGTAAGTCTCAAGTCATCTATTAAGGTTTCTACGTGTCTTGTTTTTATGACCACGTCGTCCACATATGCCTCCACTATTTTGCCGATTTGCTTCTCCAGACATGTTTGAATCATGCGTTGATAGGTTGTGCCGGCATTTTTAAGCCCGAAAGGCATAGTGTTGAAGCAGAAGGGGCCATATGGCGTTATGAAGGCCGTTGCGGCTTGGTCGGACTCTGCCATCTTTATTTTATGGTATCCGGAGTATGCGTCAAGGAAACATAGTGAGTCGTGTCCCACGGTGACGTCAATGATTTGGTCGATGCGAGGGAGAGGGAAGGGATCCTTGGGGCAAGCCTTGTTGACGTATTTGAAATCCACGCATAGGCGCCAGGATTTGTCCTTCTTTGCTACCATTACCAGGTTTGCCAGCCAAACCGCATGCTTGATATCTCTGATGAATCCGGCCTCAAGTAGCTTGGCTAGCTCTTCTCCCATGGCTTGCTGTTTAGGCTCTGAGAAGTGCCTAAGAGTCTGTTTGACTGGTTTGTATCCTTTCAGTATATTGAGGCTATGTTCGGCCAGCCTGCGTGGGATGCCCGGCATGTCTGAAGGATGCCAGGCAAAAATGTCCCAATTCTCACGTAGGAAGTATCGTAGTGCGGCGTCCATTGTGGCGCTCAACTGTGTCCCGATGGAAGCTGTCTTTGTGGGGTCCGTTGGATGGACCTGGAATTTGACTATCTCATCCTCAGGTTTGAATGAGGTGGACTTGGGTCATTTGTCGAGTATCACGTCGCCCCTGTCCACTGTGGCGCGTAGCGTTGTTAGTTCTTCGGCCGCTAGGGCTTTGGATAACGCTTCCAGGGCTAGTGCTACAGTTTTATTTTCGGCGCGGAGTGCGACGTCCGGATCACTAGCTAGAGTGATGATTCCATTGGGTCCAGGCATTTTAAGCTTCATGTACCCATAATGGGGTATAGCTTGAAAGCTTGTGAATGTGTCCCGCCCTAAAAGGGTGTGGTATCCGCTGCTGAAAGGAGCCACTTGGAATGTGATTTCTTCGGACTTGTAATTCTCCGGGGTGCCGAATACCACATCGAGTGTGATTTTTCCCGCACACCGTGCCTCCCGACTAGGGATGATTCCCCTGAAGGTCGTGCCGCTTTGCTCAATGCGGCTTTTATCAATTTCCATCTTGTTGAGTGTTTCTTCATAGATCAAGTTTAATCCGCTTCCGCCGTCCATGAGTACTTTAGTGAGCCGAAAGCCGTCCATGATTGGGCTAAGGACCAAAGCGGCAGGTGCCCGGACTGTCTGGAATTGAGGTTCGTCACTGGCACTGAAAGTTATAGCAGTGTCATTCCACGGATTTATTTTTGCCACGTGGCAGATTTCAGCGAGATTTTGATGAGCTCGCTTGCGCCTATTATTTGAGGCGAAAGTCTCGAAGACTGTCAATACCGCATTGTTGTCTTCGGCGGGATGTTGCTCTGCTTTATTTACAAGAAGATCCTCATTGCTTTTTGCTACCTGCCGGAGTATCCAACATGCTCTAAGGCTATGCGTTGGCGTAGTATCCGGCGTGCTATGAATTTTGCATTGCCCATTGAGCCATTCTTCCAATATGGTTCCACGTCCTGGAGTGGGCTTTGGTTTTTTGGGAATTGGATCGGGTAACTTATGAGAGTTTGCCCTTTTAGCTCGGAGGAAGGGTTTAGTGAGAGCCGGGTTATGCCAAAAGTTTGTTTGGGTTTTCCAGGTACTTTCCATTGCATAGTACTTCTGTACTATGGCTGCTAAGTCGGCAAAGTGTACTATGTCACGACGACTTATAGCATTAAGGATCCCTTTGCTCGTGCAATTTTTGCAAAAAAGTGAGATTGCGTCCTCCTCGCGACAGTCCTTGACCTTGTTTATCACAAGGAGGAATCTGGCCCAGTAGCGATGTACTATCTCTTGGGGCTCTTGTCTGACATGGGAGAGACGGCTTAAGTCTGGGTGGGTGAGCGTAGTTAAATCTGGATTCTGATCCGATCTAACGCCTCGGGGCAAAGGAGCTTTCGGGCTTGGCAGCTCGGGCTCTGGGGAGCTGCCCAATTTTTCCGGCCTGTTGCCCGATTCTAAGTTCGGGGCCTGGGTCATGTCCTCCCGCGAATGGGTATCTGGCTCAGAGAGCTTGGTAATCCGGAAATAGTTAGTCCTCAAAATAGAGGGATAATCCAAGTGTGGCTCCTCCACTACCACTATCTCGTGGGTGATCGGTGGGGATTTAATATCCCTTTCGTCGGGTTTAAGCCCAATCCGATCATAGTCTGTAGCGACTTCCATCGCAGTCCAAGAGCTCATTGAGGGAGGAGAGCTCCATTGGATCCATCTGTTCGGCGAGTTCTGAGTTGACATGGAGGCTGTTTTTGATGACCCAAGAGTTCATCGTCGGCGCTGAAGCCGATCGGGCGGCCATGAAGAAGCTGCCCAGTCGGAGAGTTTGACCTACCGCCAGTGCTCCCACAGAGGTGATGTTGTCCTTGACAACAAGACGGGCCATCAAGCCTTGCAGCGACGACACAGAGGAACTCTCAATGAAAGCACCAATGTCGGTGTCAAAACCGGCGGATCTCGGGTAGGGGGTCCCGATCTGTGCGTCTAAGGCTAATGGTAACAGGAGGCAAGGGACACGATGTTTAACCCAGGTTCGGGCCCTCTCGATGGAGGTAAAACCCTACTTCCTGCTTGATTGATCTTGATGATATGAGTATTACAAGAGTTGATCTACCACGAGATCGTAGAGGCTAAACCCTAGAAGCTAGCCTATGATGGTTATGATTATTCTTCTATGGACTAAACCCTCCGGTTTATATAGACACTGGAGGGGGCTAGGGTTTACACAGAGTTGGTTACAAAGAAGGATATCTAATATCCGGATCACCAAGCTTGTCTTCCACGCAAAGGAGAGTCCCATCCAGATACGGGACGAAGTCTTGAGTCTTGTATCTTCACGGTCCAACAGTCCGGCCAAAGTATATAGTCCGGCTGTCTGGATACCCCCTAATCCAGGACTCCCTCACTCAACTCCTATCGGCGCCTTGGTTGAAGGGATAGTCCCGTGCTCAACCTCCTCATCCATAACGCCTCATGAATGCCGTAGGAAGTGGCAAATCATCACTCTCCCGAGACCAAAGATAAAGTCTATGTGCGGTCTTGTATCTTAACATGGAGTATGAGTCCCATTGGGGCACCGTACTCATGTTGTTGAAGAGGTTCGCACTTGCCATCATGGTCGAAGGGGACGGCCCTTGCTCGACCATCTTGTTGTTGTCTTGTTGTAGGAGGCCCATATGATGTGGCACCTCATAGCTCGTCTCCATGATCGAAGGGAGTTTCCCATGCTCGGCCATCATCCTCGCTCTCGCTTGTAGGTGGTCGCCTTGGACTCGATGATGTCGATGTAGGCATACTCGTGGGAATTAGGCAAACATGCCATACATCCAAAGGCGAAGATACCTTGATAGCACTTGGCGAAGATGTCAAAGTGGTGGTGGTGGTAGCCGTAGCTTCCTCTTGGTGGTGCTTGTCTCGCGGTCTTCTCTTGTGCTCATGAAGTTTGGTCGTAGCTTGATGTAGAGCTTGATGGGACTTGTAGGTTTGCACATCTCGAGCATCTTCATGTTGATGGTGTCGATGTCGTCCTTGAGCTCGTAGAAGGTGTCGTTCGTCATCGTCGTGCACATGATTCTTGGAGGTGACTTGCCCTTCATGACGATGTGGATCATGAATGTGATGATGGTCGCAGAGATGTGGACATGGACAAATTGCGCTTGCATCACATGCTCCGAGGATTTGCGACTTGCTCGTCGCCGCCTTGAGGATGACGAAGGGGATGAAGACTTGTAGGCGGACAACACTTATCGGATTTCCTCCATGTGTTTGTCCATCGTTTTGTTGTGGTAGTCGAACGTGTTATCGAAGTAGTCCCTTGTCCGTTCTTCGGATTGTCGTAAGTTGGTGGTGATGTTCTCGAGGCATAGCATTGCTCGTTGTAGTCCGAAGTGGGGAGTTTGGGTGTTGGAGTTGCTCGTGTCGTAGATGTGTCAAAGACCGGAGATGAAATGCTTTGCCTATCCATCAAAAGACTCGAGCAAATGTGAGTGGGAGAAAGAGAAGAACTAGACCAAATGTACCTTGTCCTATGTTGAAAATGGATCAATGATCACTCAATAATGTATCAAGGAAATAGCACAATTGGTACCAGATCTTTTCAATTTTCACACCTACACAAGTAAAGCTTTTGGTGGAGCTTGGTGACGATAGTGGCACAAAAAATTGATGCAAAATGTTAGCAAGACTCGGTAATGTTGAAAGAGATTCACAAATTCGCGAGTGAAACAAGTAGACCAATAGCAACCAATGGTACACGGAAACCCACACACGGATAGATAAATGGGGTCATGCAACCAAGGAACGAGCTCAAAATGTAGAATCCACGGAAAATGCTCTTGTTGCACAACGCTAGAGAGACACTAGCATGATTCCTCAATAGGCAGATACGACACTTGTGCACAACCTATAAGAGACAAAAGTGCAACGACTTCTATCCCAAGTATGCTATGTATATATGATTCCTAGTGTTGTACTCACGATGATCCAAGAAGATTAGTGATGGCAATTTGATATGCACTGTGGTATGATGCTATGGCTATTTCTTACAAGCTCTTTGTTTTCTCTTTGCTTAAAAGCTTATTCTCTCTTCTTCATTTTTTTTTCTTTGGCCACTATGCGAAATGCACAAACCAAGATAGCAATTCTGTATATGCGGGAACAATCTTGTGACACAGAGATGATATGATGATACCAAGATGATATGGTATGTATGCAATGGAAGGTGTAGGTCCATGATCCCTAATGTGCGTAAGTAACATTGCCGGCAATACTCAAGGGCTAGTCTCGATAGGCAAGTGACATAAAATGGGCTAGGGGTTAACAATACAATGGCAAGAATGAATGTACAATTATGGGATACCATGATACCAAGATGATATAAAGGTTACCATTCGTGGTATGTCGAGTGTAAGCAAGAACGAATGATGATATGGTCGTTGGCGATGTCGCGACCATGGCGATGATGAGTGGTGGTGTTCTTGATGTAGAACTGTTCCTAGTTAGCCGAAACACCCTAGGAAACGGAAAAACCACAACCCAAAATCTCCAAAGGCAAATGAAATGGTCGTAGCGTGATGTGGTGGTGGTTTCGGAAGCTCAATGGGATTGCGGAAGTGCAATGATGGGTTATGTGAGTCGGAGTTGAAGTCACCGTCCCTAAGTAGCCGAAACACCTTAGGAGACACAACCCACAACTCAAACAAGCTCAAACAAAACTAGGTTAAGTTGGGGTGGCGGAAATGTATGGTGGGCAAGGTTATGCGGAAGTTACGGTGGTGGTTGATGAATAAGTAACCGCCCCTAAGTATCCAAAACACCTTAGGAGACTCAAATCACTACTCAAGCAACCAGTAATGCTATGGGGACGAAAATGGTTAGGTTGCGGAAGTTAGTGGTGGTAAAGCAGATGATATTATGGAAGGCCTAGGCGATTTTGCCGAAGTTCCAAACATTTGGTGGTGTCAAAAGGTGGTGAAACCAATGTGAGGACCTCGGGCACGTTGGTAGCTTCAAAACAAGCCAAAGAACACTCAAATCAGAGTTCGGAGTGAAAAGTTGTGATGAAAACGGTGAATGATATGTCTCCAACGTATCTATAATTTTTTTATTGTTCCATGATGTTATATTATCATTCTTGGATGTTTTACAATCGTTTTATAGCAACTTTATATCACTTTTTTGGACTAACATATTGACATAGTGCCCAGTGTCAGTTGTTGTTTTTTGCTTGTTTCTTACTTCACGGGAAATCAATACCAAACGGAGTCCAAACGCAGTGAAACTTTTTGGTGATTTTTTCTGGACCAGAAGACACACGATGGGCCAAGAAAGAACCTAAGGGGGGCTCCGAGGGGAGCATAACCCACCAGGCCGCACTTGGGGGCACAGGTGCGCCCAGATGGGTTGTGCCCACCTCGGCCGCCTCCCGTGCCGCCTGTTTGCTCTATAAATACCCCAATATTCCAGAAACCCTAGAGGAGTTGACGAAAATCAATTCCAGCCACCGCAAGTTCCAGAAACCATAGATCCAATCTAGACACCATCATGGAGGGGTTCATCATCCTCATTGGTGCCTCTCCGATGATGCGTGAGTAGTTCATTGTAGACCTTCGGGTCCGTAGTTAGTAGCTAGATGGCTCTCTCTCTCTCTCTCTCTCTCTCTCTCTCTCTCTCTCTCTCTCTCGCTCTCTCTCTCTCTCTCTCTTGATTCTCAATACAATGGTCTCTTGGAGATCTATTTGATGTAACTCTTTTTGCGGTGTGTTTGTTGGGATCCGATGAACTTTGAGTTTATGATCAGATCTATTTCTTTATCCATGAAAGTTATTTGAGTCTTTTGATCTATTATATGCATGATTACTTATAGCCTCGTATTTCTTCTTCGAATCTTTGGTTTAGTTAGGCCAAGTAGATCGATTTTTCTTGCCATGGGAAGAGGTGCTTTGTGATGGGTTCGATCTTACAGTGCTTGATCCCAGTGACAGAAGGGGAACCGACACGTATGTATTGTTGCCATTAAGGATAACAAGATGGGGTATATTTATACATAAATAGATCTTGTCTACATCATGTCATCGTTCTTATTGCATTACTCCATTTTTTTCATGAACTTAATACACTAGATCCATGCTGGATAGCGGTCGATGTGTGGAGTAATAGTAGTAGATGCAGGCAGGAGTCGGTCTACTAATCTTGGATGTGATCCCTATATAATGATCATTGCCTGGATATCATCATGATTATTTGAAGTTCTATCAATTGCCCAACAGTAATTTGTTTACCCACCGTATGCATTTTTCTTGAGAGAAGCCACTAGTGAAATCTATGGCCCCGGGGTCTATTTTCTCATCATATACTTTCAGATCTATTTTGTTATTTGCCTTTTTATTTATTTGCAACTTTTATTTTCAGATCTATTAATCCAAAAACAAAAAAATACTTTCGTGCACTTTATTTTATTCGTGATCTATCTATTAAATCTATTACAACTTTCTCCCGTCCACTTGCCAATTTCTGGCGTCGTTAACCGAAAGGGACTGACAACCCCTTTAACACGTCAGGTTGCAAGTATTTGTTCTTTCTGTGCAGGAGCTGTTTACGTGGTGTTGCCTGGTTCTCCTACTGGTTCGATAACTTTGGTCTCATCACTGAGGGAAATACCTACCGGTGATGTGCTGCATCATCCCTTCCTCTTTGGGGAAATACTGACATAGTTCAAGCCAACATCAGTGAAGAAGGGCGATGCTGAAATTTCTGGGATAGTTTCTGGTTAGGCCGGAAGTTCCGGGCCTAGGGCCAGAAGTTCTGGGCTCCGAAAGTTCTCGGGAGTGGCCGGAAGTTCTGGGGGTCGCAAAAAAAGTATAGGTGAAACCGGGGGATTTTTGGTAAACTCTCTGTTTAGCCCAGAAGTTCTAGGGTAAGGACAGAAGTTTCGGGGAACGGAAGTTCTGGGGGTCATGGAATTTCTTATGGGACGAACCCTAAATTCCAGATCTGAGAACAGGGGCGGAAAAAGACGATTTCACGGGGCAAAGTTGAGAAGATTTCATGGATGGAAAGGAGGGAAAGATGGGGAAAGCTAGATCCACTTGAAACACATTGAATCCATGGATCAAAATCAACAAACATCATCAAACCAACAAATCACAAAAAAATTGGGGGCTATTTTTTGTGAGGATTTTCAAAATTAGGACGAAACAAAGCAAAATTAGGCTAGAAAACAGTGGGGGAGACTCCAAATTTGTGATCAACGTGGCTCATGATACCAAGATGATCTAGGGTGAAACCCTAGGGGCCGATCTTTCATGATTTGGAGGGGGTCCCGTGAAGAACACGACGAACAAGAGAGGGAAAACAAGAGGGGAAACAAGGGGAAACACTCAAATTAAGAAGAAACAATCACACATGTGCTAGATCCATGAACACAAACAGAGATACATGATTCAAATCCAACAAAGGGGGATACAAAGGTAGCTAGTTCTTCCCAATCCGTGAGGAGATGGGGTCTTGAATCCACAAGGGGGTCTTCCCTTGATGGGGTCTTGAATCCACTTGGGGGATCTTCTCCTCGGAGGCCTCGGTCTCCAATGGAGTAGGGGTACAAGTGGATGAGCAATGCTCTAATATCCAAAATGAGCTAAGACAATGCTAACCCTAGAACGGAGAAGGGGAATGAGTATATATAGTGGTAGACACAAAGGGGTAAGAGAGGGGCGAAGGGGTACATAGGCTTCGTGTTCGGGAACGTAGTAATTTCAAAAAATTTCCTACGCACACGCAAGATCATTGTGATGGCATAGTAACGAGAGGGGAGAGTGTTGTCCACGTACCCTCGTAGACCGTAAGCGGAAGCATTATGACAACGCGGTTGATGTAGTCGTACGTCTTCACGATCCGACCGATCCAAGTACCGAACGTACGGCACCTTCGAGTTCACCACACGTTCAGCTCGATGATGATCCCCGGACTCCGATCCAGCAAAGTGTCGGGGATGAGTTCCGTCAGCACGACGGTGTGGTGACGATGATGATGCTCTACCGGCGCAGGGCTTCGCCTAAACTCCGTGACGATATGACCGAGGTGGAATATGGTGGAGGGGGGCACCGCACACGGCTAAGGAACGATCCGTAGATCAACTTGTGTGTCATGGGGTGCCCCCCTGACCCCGTATATAAAGGAGCAAGGGAGGAGGAGGCCGGCCCTAGTAGGAGGGCGCGCCAAGGGGAGTCCTACTCCCATCGGGAGTAGGATTCCTTCTTTCCTAGTCCAACTAGGAGAAGGGGGGAAAGAAGGGAAGTGGAGAAGGAAGGGAGAGGGGGCCGCGCCCCAAACCCTTTGTCCAATTCGGACTAGGCTTGGGAGGGGCGCGCGCCACCTCCTGGCTCCTTCCCACTAAGGCCCATTAAGGCCCAATACCCTTCCCCGTATTCCCGTAACTCCCCGGTACTCCGAAAAATACCCGAATCACTCGGAACCTTTCCGAACTCCGAATATAGTCGTCCAATATATCGATCTTTACGTCTCGACCATTTCGAGACTCCTCGTCATGTCCCCGATCTCATCCGGGACTCCGAACTCCTTCGGTACATCAAAACCCATAAACTCATAATAAAACTGTCATCGAAACCTTAAGCGTGCGGACCCTACGGGTTCGAAAACAATGTAGACATGACCTAGAACTATTCTCGGTCAATAACCAATAGCGGAACCTGGATGTTCATATTGGCTCCTACATATTCTACGAAGATCTTTATCGGTCAAACCGCATAACAACATGGGACAATTACATTTGAGCCCCTAGTTGTGTCACACCCGTGTGTTTTGCCCCTAAATTTAAAAAACCCTCGTTTCTGCCTGAGCTCGTTTGCTCTTCTTATGCTTTTGCCCTTTGACCGTTTGACCGTAACTTTGAAAACTTCATAACGAATTCATACTAACTCAAAAAAATGCATATAAGATATCAAAATGTTCGGAAAAACATCACCTGTATGTGCATGTCATTTACATTCATGACAAAAAGTGCATTCATGACAAAAGACATCATATTATCTCAAACTGAGATAGGGACTTTTCAGCACTTTTGTCATGAATGCAAATGACATGCACATATAGGTGAAGTTTTTCCGATCATTTTGATATCTTATTTGCATTTTTTTGAGTTATAATGAATTCGTTATGAAGTTTTCAAAGTTGCGGTCAAACGGTCAAAGGGCAAAAGCATAAGAGGAGTAAACGAGCTTGGAAAGAAATGAGGGTTTTTTGAATTTAGGGGCAAAACACACGGGTGTGACACAACTAGGGGCTAAAATGTAATTGTCCCTAACAACATACGTTGTTCCCTTTGTCATCGGTATGTTACTTGCCCGAGATTCGATCGTCGGTATCCAATACCTAGTTCAATCTCGTTACCGGCAAGTCTCTTTACTTGTTACGTAATGCATCATTCCGTAACTAACTCATTAGCTACATTGCTTGCAAGGCTTATAGTGATGTGCATTACCGAGAGGGCCCAGAGATACCTCTCCGACAATCGGAGTGACAAAACCTAATCTCGAAATATGCCAACCCAACATGTACCTTTGGAGACACCTGTAGTACTCCTTTATAATCACCCAGTTACGTTGTGACGTTTGGTAGCACCCAAAGTGTTCCTCCGGTAAACGGGAGTTGCATAATCTCATAGTTACAGGAACATGTATAAGTCATGAAGAAAGCAATAGCAACATACTAAACGATCAAGTGCTAAGCTAACGGAATGGGTCAAGTCAATCACATCATTCTCCTAATGATGTGATCCCGTTAATCAAATGACAACACATGTCTATGGTTAGGAAACATAACCATCTTTGATTAATGAGCTAGTCAAGTAGAGGCATACTAGTGACGTTATGTTTGTCTATGTATTCACACATGTATCATGTTTCCGGTTAATACAATTCTAGCATGAATAATAAACATTTATCATGAAATAAGGAAATAAATAATAACTTTATTATTGCCTCTAGGGCATATTTCCTTCAGTCTCCCACTTGCACTAGAGTCAATAATCTAGTTCACATCGCCATGTGATTTAACACCAACATTCATATCTGTATATGATTAACACCCATAGTTCACATCGTCATGTGACCAACACCCAAAGGGTTTACTAGAGTCAATAATCTAGCTCACATCTCTTATGTGATTAACACCCAAAGAGTACTAAGGTGTGATCATGTTTTGCTCGTGAGAGAAGCTTAGTCAACGGGTCTGTCACATTCAGAGCCGTATGTATTTTGCAAATATTTTATGTCTACAATGCTCTGCACGGAGCTACTCTAGCTAATTGCTCCCACTTTCAATATGTATCCAGATTAAGACTTAGAGTCATCTGGATCAGTGCGAAAACTTGTATCGACGTAACCTTTTACGACAAACCTTTTGTCACCTCCATAATTGAGAAACATATCCTTATTCCACTAAGGATAATTTTGACCAATGTCCAGTGATCTACTCCTAGATCACTATTGTACTCCCTTGCCAAATTCAGAGCAAGGTATCCAATAGGTCTGGTACATAGCATAGCATACTTTATAGAACCTATGACTGAGGCATAGGGAATGACTTTCATTCTCTTTTCTATTTTCTGTCGTGGTCAGGATTTGAGTCTTTACTCAATTTCACACCTTTACAACACAGGCAAGAACTCTATCTTTGACTGTTCCATTTTGAACTATTTCAAAATCTTGACAAGGTATGTACTTATTGCAAAACTTATCAAGCGTCTTAATCTATCTCAATAGATTTTGATGCTCAATATGTAAGTAGATTTATTGAGGTCTTTCTTTTAAAGAACTCCTTTCAAATACTCCTTTATGCTTTCCAGAAAAATTCTACATTATTTCTGATCAATAATATGTTACTCACATATATTTATCAGAAAGGCGGTAGTGCTCCCACTCACTTTATTGTAAATACAGGCTTCACCGCAAGTCTGTATAAAACTATATGCTTTGATCAACTTATCAAAGCGTATATTCCAACTCCGAGATGCTTGCACCAGTCCATAGATGGATTGCTGGAGCTTGCATATTTTGTTAGCACCTTCAGGATTGACAAAACCTTCTGGTTGCATCATATACAACTCTTCTTTTAAGAAAATCATTAAGGAATCCAGTTTTGACATCCATTTGCCAGATTTCATAAAATGTGGCAATTGCTAACTTGATTCGGATAGACTTTAAGCCTCACTACAGTTGAGAAAATCTCATTGTAGTTAACACCTTGAACTTGTCAAAAACCTTTTTGCGACAAGTCGAGCTTTGTAGATAGTGACACTAATATCAGCATCTGTCTTCCTCTTGAAGATCCATTTATACAATATGGCTTGCCGATCATCAGGCAACTCCACCAAAGTCCACACTTTGTTCTCATACATGGATCCCATCTCAGATTTCATGGCCTCAAGCCATTTCGCGGAATCTGGGCTCATCATCGCTTCCTCATAGTTCGTAGGTTCATCATGGTCTAGTAACATGACTTCCAGAACAGGATTACCGTACCACTCTGGTGCGGACTATACTTTGGAAGACCTACGAGGTTTTGTATTAACTTGATCTGAAGTTTCATGATCATCATCATTAGCTTCCTCACTAATTGGTGTAGGAATCACTGGAACTGATTTCTGTGATGAACTACTTTCCAATTCGGGAGAAGGTACAAATTACCTTATCAAGCTCTTACTTTCCTCCCACTCACTTCTTTCGAGAGAAACTCCTTTTCTAGAAAGGATCCATTCTTAGCAACGAATGTTTTGCCTTCGGATCTGTGATAGAAGGTGTACCCAACAGTTTCCTTTGGGTATTCTATGAAGACGCACTTCTCCGATTTGGGTTCGAGCTTATCAAGTTGAAAACCTTTTTCATATAAGCATCGCAACTCCAAACTTTAAGAAACGACAGCTTAGGTTTACTGCTAAACCATAGTTCATACGGTGTCGTCTCAACGGATTTAGATGGTGCCCTATTAAACGTGAATGCAGCTGTCTCTAATGCATAACCCCAAAACAATAGTGGTAAACTGATAAGAGATATCATAGATCACACCATATTTAGTAAAGTACGATTACGACGTTCGGACACACCATTACATTGTGGTGTTCCATGTGGCGTGAGTTTGTAAAACTATTCCACATTGTTTTAATTGAAGACCAAACTCGTAACTCAAATATTCATCTCCACGATCAGATCGCAGAAACTTTATTTTCTTGTTACGATGATTTTCCACTTCACTCTGAAATTCTTTGAACCTTTCAATTATTTCAGACTTATGTTTCATCAAGTATATATACCCATATCTGCTCAAATCATCTGTGAAGGTCAGAAAATAACGATACTTGCCACGAGCATCAACACTCATTGAATATCATACATCGGTATGTATTATTTCCAATAAGTCAGTAGCTTGTTCCATTGTTTCGGAGAACGGAGTTTTAGTCATCTTGCCCAAAAGGCACAGTTTGCAAGCATCAAATGATTCATAACCAAGTGATTCCGAAAATCCATCTTTATGGAGTTTCTTCATGCGCTTTACACCGATATGATCCAAACGGCAGTGCCACAAATAAGTTGCACTATCATTATTAACTTTGCATCTTTTGGCATCAATATTATGAATATGTGTATCACTACGATCGAGATCCAATAAACTATTTTCATTGGGTGTATGACCATTGAAGGTTTTATTCATGTAAACAGAACAACAATTATTCTTTGACTTTAAATGAATAACCTTATTGCAATAAACATGATCAAATCATATTCATGCTCAACGCAAAAGCTAAATAACATTTATTTAGGTTTAACACTAATCTCGAAAGTATAGGGAGTGTGTGATGATGATCATATCAATCTTGGAACTACTTCCAACATTCATCGTCACTTCCCCTTCAACTAGTCTCTGTTTATTCTGTAACTCCTGTTTCGAGTTACTAAATTTTTAGCAACCGAACAACTATCAAATACTCAGGGGCTACTATAAACACTAGTAAGGTACACATTAATAACCTGTACATCAAAATATACCCTTGTTCACTTTGCCATCCTTCTTATCCACCAAATATTTGGAGTAGTTCCACTTCCAGTGACCATTTCCTTTGTAGTAGAAGCACTCAGTTTCAGGCTTAGGTCCAGCTTTGGGCTTCTTCACGGGAGTAACAACTTGTTTGCCATTCTACTTGAAGTTTCCCTTTCTTTCCCTTTTCCCTTTTCTTGAAACTAGTGGTCTTGTCAATCATCAACACTTGATGCTCTTTCTTGATTTCTACCTTCGTCGATTTCAATATCATGAAGAGCTTGGGAATCACTTTCGTCATCCCTTGCATATTATAGTTCATCACGAAGTTCTACTAACTTCGTGATGGTGACTAGAGAATTATGTCAATCACTATTTTATTTGGAAGATTAACTCCCACTTGATTCAAGCGATTGTAGTACCCAGATAATCTGAGCACATGCTCACTAATTGAGCGATTCCCCTCCATCTTTTAGCTATAGAACCTGTTGGAGACTTCATATCTCTCAACTCGGGTATTTGCTTGAAATATTAACTTCAATTCCTGGATCATCTCATATGGTCCATGACGTTCAAAACGTCTTTGAAGTCCCAATTCTAAGTCGTTAAGCATGGTGCACTAAACTATCAATTAGTCATCATATTGAGCTAGCCAAACGTTCATAACGTCTGCATCTGCTCCTGCAATAGGTCTGTCACCTAGCAGTGCATTAAGGTCATAATTCTTCTGTGCAGCAATGAGGATAAACCTCAGATCACGGATCCAATCCGCATCATTGCTACTAACATTTTTCAACACAATTTTCTCTAGGAACATATCAAAATAAACATATGAAAGCAACAACGCGAGCTATTGATCTACAACATAATTTGCAAAATACTACCAGGACTAAGTTCATGATAAATTTAAGTTCAATTAATCATATTACTAAAGAACTCCCACTTAGATAGACATCCCTCTAATCCTCTAAGTGATTACGTGATCCATATCAACTACACCATGTCCGATCATCACGTGAGATGGAGTAGTTTCAACGGTGAACATCAATATGTTGATCATATCTACTATATGATTCACGCTCGACCTTTCGGTCTCCGTGTTCCGAGGTCATATCTGTATATGCTAGGCTCGTCAAGTTTAACCTGAGTATTCCGCGTGTGCAACTGTTTTGCACCCGTTGTATTTGAACGTAGAGCCTATCACACCCGATCATCACGTGGTGTCTCAGCACGAAGAACTTTCGCAATGGTGCATACTCAGGGAGAACACTTCTTGATAATTAGTGAGAGATCATCTTAAAATGCTACCGTCAATCAATGCAAGATAAGATGCATAAAGGATAAACATCACATGCAATCGATATAAGTGATATGATATGGCCATCATCATCTTGTGCTTGTGATCTCCATCTTCGAAGCACCGTCGTGATCACCATCGTCACCGGCGCGACACCTTGATATCCATCGTAGCATCATTGTCGTTATGCCATCTATTGCTTCTACGACTATCGCTACCGCTTAGTGATAAAGTAAAGCAATTACAGGGCGTTTGCATTTCATACAATAAAGCGACAACCATATGGCTCCTGCCAGTTGCCGATAACTTCGGTTACAAAACATGATCATCTCATACAATAATATATAGCATCACGTCTTGACCATATCACATCACAACATGCCCTGCAAAAACAAGTTAGACGTCCTCTACTTTGTTGTTGCAAATTTTACGTGGCTGCTACGGGCTGAGCAAGAACCGTTCTTACCTACGCATCAAAAACCACAACGATAGTTCGTCAAGTTAGTGTTGTTTTAACCTTCGCAAGGACCGGGTGTAGCCACACTCGATTCAGCTAAAGTGAGAGAGACAGACACCCGCCAGTCACCTTTAAGCACGAGTGCTCGTAACGGTGAAACCAGTCTCGCGTAAGCGTACGCGTAATGTCGGTCCGGGCCGCTTCATCTCACAATACCGCTGAGCCAAAGTATGACATGCTGGTAAGCAGTATGACTCGTATCGCCCACAACTCACTTGTGTTCTACTCGTGCATATGACATCTACGCATAAAACATGGCTCTGATACCACTATTGGGGAACGCAGTAATTTCAAAAAAAATCCTACGCACACGCAAGATCATGATGATGGCATAGCAACGAGACAGGAGAGTGTTGTCCATGTACCCTCGTAGACCGTAAGTGGAAGCGTTAGGACAACGCGGTTGATGTAGTCGTACGTCTTCACGATCCGACCGATCCAAGTACCGAACGTACGGCACCTCCGAGTTCACCACATGTTCAGCTCGATGACGATCCCCGGACTCCGATCCAGCAAAGTGTCGGGGATGAGTTCCGTCAGCACGACGGCGTGGTGACGATGATGATGCTCTACCGGCGCAGGGCTTTGCCTAAACTCCGCGACGATATGACCGAGGTGGAATATGGTGGAGGGGGGCACCGCACACGGCTAAGGAACGATCCGTAGATCAACTTGTATATCATGGGGTGCCCCCCTGCCCCCGTATATAAAGGAGCAAGGGAGGAGGAGGCCGGCCCTAGTAGGAGGGCGCGCCAAGGGGAGTCCTACTCCCACCGGGAGTAGGATTCCTTCTTTCCTAGTCCAACTAGGAGAAGGGGGGAAAGAAGGGAAGTGGAGAAGGAAGGGAGAGGGGGCCGCGTCCCAAACCCTTTGTCCAATTCGGACTAGGCTTGGGAGGGGCGCGCGCCACCTCCTGGCTCCTTCCCACTAAGGCCCATTAAGACCCAATACCCTTCCCCGTATTCCCGTAACTCCCCGGTACTCCGGAAAATACCCGAATCACTCGGAACCTTTCCGAACTCCGAATATAGTCGTCCAATATATCGATCTTTACGTCTCGACCATTTCGAGACTCCTCGTCATGTTCCCGATCTCATCCCGGACTCCAAACTCCTTCGGTACATCAAAACTCATAAACTCATAATAAAACTGTCATCGAAACCTTAAGCGTGCGGACCCTACGGGTTCGAGAACAATGTAGACATGACCTAGAAATATTCTCGGTCAATAACCAATAGCGGAACCTGGATGCTCATATTGGCTCCTACATATTCTACAAAGATCTTTATCGGTCAAACCGCATAACAACATACGTTGTTCCCTTTGTCATCGGTATGTTACTTGCCCGAGATTCGATCGTCGGTATCCAATACCTAGTTCAATCTCATTACCGGCAAGTCTCTTTACTTGTTATGTAATGCATCATTCTGTAACTAACTCATTAGCTACATTGCTTGCAAGGCTTATAGTGATGTGCATTACCGAGAGGGCCCAGAGATACCTCTCCGACAATCTGAGTGACAAAACCTAATCTCGAAATATGCCAACCCAACATGTACCTTTGGAGACACCTGTAGTACTCCTTTATAATCACCCAGTTACGTTGTGACGTTTGGTAGCACCCAAAGTGTTCCTCCGGTAAACGGGAGTTGCATAATCTCATAGTTACAGGAACATGTATAAGTCATGAAGAAAGCAATAGCAACATACTAAATGATCAAGTGCTAAGCTAACGGAATGGGTCAAGTCAATCACATCATTCTCCTAATGATGTGATCATGTTAATCAAATGACAACACATGTCTATGGTTAGGAAACATAACCATCTTTGATTAATGAGCTAGTCAAGTAGAGGCATACTAGTGACGTTATGTTTGTCTATGTATTCACACATGTATCATGTTTCCGGTTAATACAATTCTAGCATGAATAATAAACATTTATCATGAAATAAGGAAATAAATAATAACTTTATTATTGCCTCTAGGGCATATTTCCTTCACTTCGGCCCGACTATCTGCCGCGCGGGCAGGGCCAGAAGTTCTGGGAACAACCTAAGGTCCAGGTGCCGGACGTTCCGGGCGAGGGTCTGGGCATGGTCTGGGATATCCAGTGAGTGTGCACGGTCCGTGACGGTGTCGGTGTAGCAGGGCCAGAAGTTTTGGGATGGCCGGAAGGTCCAGGGGCCGGAGGTTCCAGGCTGTGGCCAGAAGTTCCGGGCTTGGCAGAAACTCTGCACAAGTCTTGACGCTGGCTGTTCCTGCTCCTCCTTCGGGACAGTCAATGTATGATACGTCTCCAACATATCTATAAATTCTGAAGTATTCATGCCATGTTTACAGCAATTCTATATGATTTTGGTATGATTTGATTAGAACTAACCCGGACTGACGCTGCTTTCAGCAGAACTACCGTGGTGTCGTTTTTTGTGTAGAAATAGAAGTTCTCGGAACATGCTGAAAATTTATGGAGAATATTTTTGGAAAATATAAAAAAAAATACTGGAGCGAAAAGATACTAGAGAGTCCTGAGGCAAACACAAGGGTGGGGGCGCCCCCCCCCCCCCCTCCCCGGGGCGCCCCTGCCTTGTCGCCGCCTTGTGGACCCCCTTGACTTGTCCCCGAAGCCAAAAGCTCCTACAAATTGAGAAAACTCCCGAAAGAAACTTAGATCGGGAGTTCCACCGCTACAAGCCTCTGTAGCCACGAAAAATCAATCTAGGCCCTCTCTGGCACCCTGCCTGAGTGGGCCATCATCACCGGAGGCCATGGAGGAGGATCCTGGAGGGGGCCATCATCACCATGGAGGCCAAGGACTAGAGGGAGAACCTCTCCCCATCTAGGGGGAGGCCATGGAGGAGGAAGCACAAGGGGGAGACTCTCTCCCCCTCTCTCTCGGTGGCGTCGGAGTGCCGCCGGGGGAACCATCGCCGCGGTGATCGTCTTCATCAACATCACCATCCTCATCTCTTTTACGCAGTCCACTCTCCTGCACCCCGCTGTAATCCCCTACTTGAACATGGTGCTTTATGCCACATATTATGATCCAATGATGCGTTGCCATCCTATGATGTTTTGAGTAGATTTCCTTTATCTTTTGGGTTGATTGATGATCTAGATTGGTTTGAGTTTTATTTTGGTGATGTCCTATGGCGCCTTCCATGCCGCACACACATGAAGGATTCCCGATGTAGGGTGATGCAATACGTTCATGATTCGCTTAGAGTGGGTTGCTTGAGTGGCAGAAGCATAAACCCGAGTAAGGGGGTTATTGCGTATGGGATAAAGGGGACTTGATACTTTAATGTTATGGTTGGGTTCTACCTTAATGATTTTAGTAGTTGTGGATGCTTGCTAGAGTTCCAATCATAAGTGTGTATGATCCAAGAAGATAAAGTATGTTAGCTTATGCCTCTCCCTCATATGAAATTGCAATGATGACTACCGATTTTGTTAATAATTGTCTAGGGCAATTCTGCACACCGATCCATCATTATTCCACACTCGCTATTTATAATATATAGTACTATATTCTAATTTTATGTTAACAGCACCTACTTTTATATTTTAGTTCTCCGATATCATGCAAAGCTATCCTCTTCATACCCACAACATAGTTTTATTTCTCGTTTCTAGTTGGAAGCAAACGTTCGGTGTACGTAGAGTCATATCAGTGGCAGATAGGACTTGAGAGAACATTGATCTTACCTTTAGCTCCTTGTGGGTTCAACACTCCATACTTATCACTTCCACCTTTGGAAATTGCTACGATGATTCCTTGCACTTGGGGATTATCAAGCTCTTTTCTGGCGCCGTTGTCGGGGAGCAATAGTGTGGGGTTGATATTCTCGTGTGTGCTTGTTTGCTTTCTTCACTAAGTAGATTTTGTTTTCCCTTTTGTTTTTGTTTTATTTAGTTGTGGGTGAAACAAACAAAAATATTAAAACAATCATATCACAAAAAAATTACTTGCCTCTTATGCCTGAAAAGATTTTCAAAAAAAGAAGTGACTGGAAGGTTCTGCATTGGAGAAGTGAGGGTCGACCTTGAACACTTGGGTTCATGCTCATGGGAACAATGTAGAATTTTTCATGGAAGTTTCTCAAAAATAAATATCCCCTTGTATATAACCATTGTATTATAAAAAATAATGTGCCAAGTTTTGGTTTTAGGATGATTAGATTGTTTGTATGATATGTGCAGTGCAAGAACAGAAACTTTGGCTGTAGTGCGTGAATTTACATTTTTTTACTGGAACGTCAAAAGCTTCTGAAATTTTTACACGGTACTGCTACACAAATGTTTTAGGTTTTCCTAGTTTTTTAGAATTTTTGGAGTTACATAAGTATACGAAGTTTCCAGATTACGATAGACATTCCTGTTTTTGACAGATTCTGTTCTCTATGTGTTGTTCACTTATTTTGATGAATATATGGGTAGTATCGGGGGTATGAACCATGGTGAAGTTGGAATACAGTAGATATAATGCTAGTATGAAATTGGAATGAGTTTACAACAGTACCTAAAGGTAGTGATTTGCTTTATTATATACTAACGGATCTCACAAGATTTTTTGTTAAGTTTTGTGTGGATGAAGTGTTCGAAGATCAAGGAGTTATCAATATGAGAAGAATAAAGAGAGGCAAGAGCTCAAGATTGGGGATGCCCAAGGCACCCCAAGTAAATATTTCAAGGATAGTCAAGCATCTAAGCTTGGGGATGCCCCGGGTGGCATTCCATCTTTCTTCTTCAACAATTATTGGTATACCTCGGTTTTTGTTTTGTTCACATGACATGCGTCTTTTGTATTTATTTTTATCTCTTCCTTTATGCACCATGCTAGTGTGAGATAGTACTTCATGATTTTATAATGCTCTCTGTGCTTCACTTAAATCTTTTGAGTATGGCTTTATAGAATGCTCCATGTGTTTCACTTAAATCTTTTGAGTATAACTTTATAGAATGCTTCGTGTGCTTCACTTATATATTTTGAGCTTGGATATTGGTCAGTCTATATTAATTGTAGAATGCTCTATGAACTTAACTTATATCTTTTAGAGTATGAATATAAAATTATCATCGGAATTGGGCATGGAAGAGTATCATTAAAATATCATGCCTGGCTAAAAAGGCATTAAAGAAAAGCGCTTGTTGGGAGACAACCTAATATTTACCCCTACTGTTTTTGTGTGTTCTCATGATTATGTTACTGTAGTAATCATGTTTTATAGATTTTTTTAAATAAAGTGCCAAGTAAGACCTTTGGGATGATCTATGGTGATAGTTGATTTGATCTTGCTGAAAAACAGAAATTTTTGCGCTCATTGCCAGAATTTTAAAAAATCACATAAGCGTGCTTTTGATATGAATATTTTACACAAGGTTGATAAACAAATTGTCTACGTTGTCCTAATTTTTCAGAATTTTTGGAATAACAGAAGTATGGTTGTTGTTCAGATCATTACAGACTATTCTGGTTTTGACAGATTCTGTTTTCAATGCATAGTTTGCTTGTTTTATAGTTTCTATGGCTTATATTGCTCAATATAAATTGTAGAAATGATATGGTACAGTAGGCATTGTGTGAAAACAATTATTAATCTTGTCTTGACATTACCAAAGTGAATGGCTTGCTCTTTATCATACTAACCCATCTCATGAAGTTCCGTTAAGTTTTGTGTGATTGAAGTTTTCATGTTTTGGGTGAGATATCGATACGAGGAGAATAAGGAGTGGAAAGACCCTAAGCTTGGGGATGACCAAGGCACCCCAAGTTAATATTCAAGGAAGACTCAAGCGCCTAAGCTTGGGGATGCGCCGGAAGGCATCCCCTCTTTCGTCTTCAAAACTATCGGTATACCTTACTCGGAGCTATATTTTTATTCGTCACATGATATGTGTTTAAATTGGAGCGTATTTTCATTTTACTTTGTTTGAATATAATCATTGGATCTGAAATCTTGAATGAGAGAGAGAGTCCTCCCATGGCTATTTAACTATTTTACTACTCATTGATCTTCACTTATATCTTTCTGGAGTAGCTTTGTCATTTACTCTCGTGCTTCACTTATATCCTATGAGTAAATGGTTGAATGAGTTGAATATCATAAATATGAAATTATATATAATTCATATGCTTATTCCATAGGGAGTAATGACTTCACATATATGAGGTATAGGTGGTAAAAGTTACTGAAAGTTAGCAAACACAACATTGGTCACTTGAACAAGTCATGAAAGAATATTGAAGGAAGAGAGATTTAACATATAAATATACTATCTTAGACATCTTCTATGTTGTGAGCCCCATTAATTTCAAACTTGAGAAAATTAGTTGAAGTTGGACAAGGAAGGCAACGTAATGAGTTATGTTTTGGTATATTTGTATAGAAGTTATATTGTTATGGATCCTCCAACATGTGGTGCTTGCTTAGGACCTTTTGCTAGCCAAAAAATTGTACTAAGTAGAGATACTACTTGTGCATCCAAACCCTTAAACCCCGTTTCATGCCATGAGTGTCCACCATATCTACCTATGGATTGAAGAAGATCCTTCAGGTAAGTTGTCATCGGTGCAAAAAGCAATAAAAATTGCTCCTAAATATGTATGATCTTTTATTGTAAGGGAAAATAAGTGTTGTACGAACTTGTGATGGTAAAGAAATAAAAGCGACGGACTGCATAATAAAGTTTGCTATCACAA
The DNA here is from genome assembly GCA_963921465.1 of Triticum timopheevii. NCBI lineage: Eukaryota > Viridiplantae > Streptophyta > Magnoliopsida > Poales > Poaceae > Triticum > Triticum timopheevii. The sequence goes on from OY997274.1 coordinate 370,265,550, forward strand.
AGGGCAATACAATGTGACGTTCCTTTGCATTAAGGGTTTGCACATCCAAAATTAAAAAGCGCATGACAACCTCTGCTTCCCTCTGCGAAGGGCCTATCTTTTACTTTCATGTATTTACTTTTATGCAATAGCCATTAGTATTCCTCCTTATTTAAACCTCAATTATTCTTTAGTTGGCAAGCATCATGCGGTGGGGAAAGATCCAAGCATATATGGCCATTCAAATATATTTGATCATGAATTATTATTGTTGACAATTATCTATATGATAAGTAAGTTCGGAGGCGAAACATTAAGCCCCTATCTTTCTCTGTGTTCGACAGATGATTTTTGTTCTAAAAATATGCTTGAGTGTGAGCAATCATGCAAGACTATATGATAGTTGAGATGTGGAATTTGCTAAATCAAAGCTCTTACATAGACCCTTCCTGAAAATAAGATGAATTGCAATTGTTTGATAACTAAGAACATGGTTTATTAGTTCTCAAGAATCTTTATGGTCTATACTTTAACATGTGAATAGCTTGCTACTTGATCATGAGAAGTTTTATGAAATGAGCTACTGTTTATGATAAAGAATAATGCTAGAGAAAGTGATTGGAATTATCATTGATCAAACTTGTGCACTTGCTAGCATTCACACTTCATAAATTATTTATTTTATTATTTACCTACTCGAGGACGAGCAGGAATTAAGCTTGGCGATGCTGATACGTCTCCAACATATCTTTAGTTTATGAAGTATTCATGCCATGTTTACAACAATTCTATATGATTTTGGTATGATTTGATTAGAACTAAGCTAGACTGACGTTGTTTTCAGCAGAACTACTGTGGTGTCATTTTTTGTGCAGAAATAAAAGTTCTCGAAACGGGCTGAAAATTTACGGAGGATACTTTTGGAAAATATAAAAAAATACTGGAGCGAAAAGATACCAGAGAGGAGTCCCGAGGCAACCACAAGGGTGGGGGTCGCCCCCCCCCCCCCCTCCCCACCCCCACCCCCCCCCCCCTCCCCACCCCCACCCCCCCCCCCCCCTCGGGCACGCCCCCCTACCTTGTCACCGCCTCGTGGACCCACTTGACTTGTCCCCGGCGCCAAAAGCTCCTATAGTTTGAGAAAACTCCAGAAAGAAACCTAGATCGGGAGTTCCACCACCGCAAGCCTTTGTAGCCGCGAAAAATCAATCTAGGTCTGGCACCCTGCCGAAGGGGGCCATCATCACCGGAGGCCATGGAGGAGGATCTCGGAGGGGGCCATCATCACCGGAGGCCATGGAGGAGGATCTCGGAGGGGGCCATCATCACCATGGAGGTCAAGGACCGGAGGGAGAACCTCTCCCCATCTAGGGGGGAGGCCATGGAGGAGGAAGCACAAGGGGGAGACTCTCTCCCCCTCTCTCTTGGTGGCGCCGGAGTGCCGGCGGGGGAACCATTGCCGCGGTGATCGTCTTCATCAACATCACCATCCTCATCTCTTTTACACGGTCCGCTCTCCCGCACCCCGTTGTAATCCCCTACTTGAACATGGTGCTTTATGCCACATATTATGATCCAATGATGTGTTGTCGTCCTATGATGTTTTGAGTAGATTTCCTTTATATTTTGGGTTGATTGATGATCTAGATTGGTTTGAGTTGTATGTTTTATTTTTGTGTTGTCCTATGGTGCCTTCCGTGTCGCACACACGTGAAGGATTCCCGCTGTAGGGTGTTGCAATACGTTTATGATTCGCTTATAGTGGGTTGCTTGAGTGACAGAAGCATAAACCCGTGTAAGGGGGTTGTTGCGTATGGGATAAAGGGGACTTGATACTTTAATGCTATGGTTGGGTTTTACCTTAATAATCTTTAGTAGTTGCAGATGCTTTCTAGAGTTCCAATCATAAGTGCATATGGTCCAAGAAGAGAAAGTATGTTAGCTTATGCCTCTCCCTCATATGAAATTGCAATGACGACTACCGATCTTGTTAACAATTGCGTAGGACAATTACGCACACCGACCCATCATTATTCTACACTCGTTATTTATAATATATAGTAATATATTCTAACTTAATGTTAACAACACCTACTTTTATATTTCAGTTCTTCGATATCATGCAAAGCTATCCTCTTCATACCCACAACGTAGTTTTATTTCTCATTCCTAGTTGGAAGCAAACGTTCTGTGTACGTAGAGTCGTATCATTGGCAGATAGGACTTGAGAGAATATTGATCTTACCATTAGCTCCTTGTGGGTTCGACACTCCATACTTATCATTTCCACCTTTGGAAATTGCTACAATGATTCCTTGAACTTGGGGATTATCAATGTACCTGGTCACACATAGTATCCCTGACTTAGGTAGCAACCATGTCTCACTCGAATGGAAAGGGGAAGTATTTAGGGACGGATTCACCATGTGTCTGATGGTGTATGCTCGTGGTTGAGGTCTCGTCGTATGTCCACTTAGGGCTTGGGGAGTAGTCTTGGTGTACATGGGGATGACCGTAGGATGCTCTGCATCAAGACCCTTCATGAAAGTATGATGAATTGCAATTGCATTGTTGACTGAGAACATAGTTTGTTAGTTTTCGAGAAATTTTATGCTTTATAATTCGATGTTGTGATGAATTGTTACTTGCTCATGAGAACTTTTATGATAAAGTTATTGTTGTTATAATAATGAGCATGATGCTACTATGTCTGTATTTTGTTTTTATCGACACCTCTCTCTCCATCTAAACATGTGGGCATGATTTTCGATATCGGCTTTCGCTTGAGGACAAGTGAGGTCTAAGCTTGGGGGAGTTGATACGTTCATATTGCATCATGTTTTCCTACTATTATTTATAGTGTTTTTATGCAATATAACACTTTGGGGAGTAATTCTAATTCCTTTTCTCTCATAATATGCAAGGTTTACATAAAGAGGGAGATTGCCGGCAGCTGGAATTCTGGACCTGAAAAATTTATGTCAGAGATGCCTATCTTTTTTTTGAGGGAAAGGACAGTAGGAGAGGCTCCTACTGTGTTTTCATATATAATGTAGGTGTTTACACAATTACATCATATGTACATCCATTCCAACCCACCACACAGAGAGCTGTGCTTGGTCAGATGTGAGAAATAACAGGCAGAGTACGTACAACAGGAACTATTGGTCAAAGATCAGCTATGAAAGATGCTATGAGGGCAGAATGAGCCCTCTTGGTTCTGTGTTGTAGCAGGCCAAAATCTTTCTTGAACCTCCGAAGCCAGGCGTCGATGGTAGGGTCCACCCTTTTAAAATGCTTGTTGTTCCTTTCCTTCCACAAACTCCAAGCTGCCACGAGAAATATGTCGAAGAAGAGTGGGTCGTTCCAGGTGTCTTTGGTGGTTTGCAACAAATGCAGGCGACAGTCAAATCCCGGCCAGACGATACCAAGTTTTTGCCAACAAGTTTGACTGAAGGGGCAAGTAAAAATCATGTGATCCACCGTTTCTTCCTCTTGACCCCCACATAGGAGGCAACTGTGATCATCACCAATGTCATAATGACAGCGTTTTAACATGTTGCGTGTGTTGAGTCTGTCATGAAGTAAGAGCCACCCGAAGACTTTAATCCTCATGATGCAATGAGAACGCCATCAACACTTGAAGATGGGATGAACAGTTGCCTCTCTGAAGTAGTATTGGCAATAGTCGGTTGATCTGTAATCCGTCTTGCCCCAAGTATAGTACCAGGCATCATTAACGGAGGAGGTCGGGCTCATGTGGGAAGAAACCATTTGGATGTCCCGCACCTCATTCAAAGCCTGTGGGGATAGAGGGAGGTGGAAGGCCGCAGCGAGCGTCGTGCTCTCCAAGAAACCCTTGATGGATATGTCTTCATGCATGGCAAAGGAGAAGGCGTGGGGTGTGAGGATTGTAATACATCATTGCCCCAAACATCCTTCCAAAACAGCACTGTCGTGCCGGACACCACCTGCACCTGAGATACCTATCATGCACATCTCCAAATGAGTTGAAATTTTACGGAGAATTATTTTGGAATATATAAAAATATATTGGAGAAAAGAAATACCAGAGGAGGCCACCCAGGTGCCCACTAGGCACCAGGGCGCGCCTGCCCCCCTAGCGCGCCCTAGTGGGTAGCGGGCCCCCTGCCCAGCCTTCGGTGCCCATCTTCTGATATATAAGGTCATTTTCCCTAGAAAACAATAAGAGGACTTTCGGGATGGAGAGCCGCTGTCTCAAGGCGGAACTTGGGCAGGAGCACTTTTACTCTCCGGCGGAGCAATTCCGCGAGGGATACTTCCCTCCGGGGGGGGGGGGGAATCGAAGCCATCTTCATCACCAACAACCACTCATCATGGGAGTGCAATAATCCATCAACATCTTCAACAGCACCATCTCATCTCAAAGCCCTAGTTCATCTCTTGTGTTCAATCTTTGTATCAAAACCTCAGATTGGTACCTATGGGTGACTAGTAGTGTTGATTACATCTTGTAGTTGATGCTAGCCGGTTTATTTGATGGTTTGATGGAATATTATATGTTCAGATCTATTATGCTATTCAATACGTCTCTGATCTTGAGCATGAATTTGTTGTGTGAGTAGTTACTTTTTGTTCTTGAGGACATGGGAGAAGTCTTTTCATAAGTAATCATGTGAATTTGATATTCATTCGATATTTTGATGATATGTATGTTGTGATTCCCTTGGTGGCGTTATGTGAACGTCGACTACATGACACTTCATCTTTGGGCCTAAGGGAATGCATTGTGGAGTATTTATTAGATGATGAGTTGCTAGAGTGACTGAAGCTTCAACCCTAGTTTATGCGCTATTTCGTAAGGGGCTGATTTGGATCCATATGTTTAATGCTATGGTTAGATTTTATCTTAATTCTTCTTTCGTAGTTGCGGATGCTTGCGAGAGGAGTTAATCATAAGTGGGAGGCTTGTTCAAGTAAGAACAGCACCCAAGCACCGGTCCACCCACATATCAAATTATCAAAGTAGCAAACGCGAATCAAACCAACATGATGAAAGTGACTAGATGAAATTCTCATGTGTCCTCAAGAACACTTTGCTTACTATAAGAGACTGTTCCAGCCTGTCCTTTGCTACAAAAAGGATTGGGCTACCTTGTTGCACCTATTGTTACTATTGCTATCTATTACTTCTTGCAAATTATCTTTCTATCAAACTACCTGTTACCGACAATTTCAGTGCATGCATAAATTACCTTGTCGAAAACCGCTTGTCATTTCCTTCTGCTCCTCATTGGGTTCGACACTCTTACTTATCAAAAGGACTACAATTTATCCCCTATACTTATGGGTCATCACGACGCCCAACAACGAACTTATAAGAGAATGCAATCGACTTAATGAAATGACTGCAGTGCCCATGCAAGAACTTGAAGAAGAAGGCAACCACCAATCCCATCCCCACTCCAATGACTTGACCCCAAAGATGGGGACCTGCCCGACTGGCATGAGCGAACCAGCCCGGTGCGATGGTGCATGCGCACGCCCGCCCGGACGCCCTTTGGCCAACCAGGTAGCACGCGCGTACCCGACACGCGACAAATGGGCCTGACAAGATGGCCCACGCGAGAGTCGGTTCTGCGGGCGAAGCGTATGACCGGATAACACGAACAAACTAGCTTGGCACGGGGCGCGGGGTCCTAACAGGGCGGCCCCATGAGCAAGCCAGCGTTGCGTCGCGACGCAGGGACCGGCTGGCGCAAGCGAACTAGACATGAGAACGGCCTGCGCGCAAGCCGGCGCAACGAGGCGCAATGAAAGCCTCGGTTGTCGCTACCGAGCCCGCCCGACGCACGACGGTGAAGCCGATAGGCAGGCCCGCTTGAAATTTCGCGCGCGTAGCGTCAGGTAAAGACGCTACTACGCGGACGGCTTGCATCGCCCGTAGCGACCACTCCAATCGTCTGGGGTGAAGACGCTGCTACGCGGGGCTAGCCAAGCCCTCGCGAGCGGGCAGTGCATGTTGGAAGCCGCCCAATAATGGGTAGAACGGATGCGTCGGGCAGTCCACCCGTCATGGACCCTCCAACCAGGTCGCCCAGGCGCGAGCCATCCGATGGCCCCTGGGGCGCTAGGCAGTCCACCCGTCATGGACCTCCTAGGCAGACCGGGCCAGACCATCGAGCGGGCGTCTTTTAGCTACGGGTGCCGCCCAACGATGGGTGGACCGGACACGCTGCAAGGTCCTCCCATCCTGGACCCTTTAGCCGGTTTGCCCGAACGCAAGCCGTCCGGGCAGATCAGACGGCTCGCATCGCCCCCGGGAGCCTCCCGCCACAAGCCACCCGACAACTGGCGCTCACACGGAGAGCCCAGGAAGGCGAGTATTCCACCATACTTTATAGGAGCAATGCACAATAGGTTGTTTGAAGAGGAACGAGGTCACCTCGCTTTCAATGGCACGTGCTCAGGATCTAGTCATCGGTCCAATTGGTGCTTGTGGTGCTGGTGTAGGATTTATGATGATGTTCATAGGCTGCTCCGCACGAACAACACTAGGCTACTTTCATTGTTGCGGTGTAAGTGTCGCCTTCTATCATACAAGCTAAAGCTAAAATTTTGAGCTGGCTTCTTCTATCATACACGCTAAAGCTAAAGCTTTGAGTTGGGTTCTAAAGTATTTTAAGGCGTTGAACCTTTACAAACCAAATTTAAATTTCTTAACAGCTAAATATGTTTTGATAGAGGCAGCAGCAAGAGTCCCCTGAAGAACACGCAGGCCACCGAACCATCAGACCTACACGTAATACATTCATCAATGACACTCGAGGAGTCTTCAAGATAAACAATGGAGCACGTAGGCAAGCTCGGGAGGGTTATAACTTTCATAATGTAGGAGCGTGTATTTCAACTTGTGCTGGTGTTAGATATGACAAGGCTTCGTGTAGTGTCATAGCATGTATTGCTAACCTCAATGTGCAATTCTACACATTGCTCTATGACTTGTTTATAAGTAGAAATAAATCCATTAAGTTCTTAAAAAATGGAAAGAATTGAATGCTTACGTTTTATATTTAAATAGGACCCTGATAAGTGTCATACGAGTGGCACGAACACATAGCAACTCCAAACATTTTTATGACAAGTTTAGTGACGCGAGGATGATAAGTGTCACATAAGTGACAAGAACACATGGCAACTCCGAACGCTTTTTATGGCAAGTTAGTGACACAACGTTGGCAACTTCAAGAACACATGGCTACCTCGAATATTTTTTATAGCAAGTTTAGTGACACAAGGATGGCAATTTTAGTTTTCAAACATGGCAACTCCCTTTTGGATGGCAGGTTTCAGTTTTTCTTGGATTTGTTTTTTTTCTTTTCAGATGGCAAATTTAGTTGTAAAAGAGTCAAGACCGGAGTGTGCCACACGCGTGGCATTTATCATTGGGTTTAAATAAATCCCCTTTGCAAGTTTACTAGCAAAGACCTTGATTCTCATTTTTTAGGGGTGCAACTAGTCCAGTAGACAGCAAGCATATTTTTTTTTCGAAGCGGAAGCATAAGATTTGCCTCATCTATTAAATAAGGAGAGAATAGAGTTTAAAGAATTACAACACATCCACACATTCGGCATGACAATTACTCGCCCAGAAAAATATTCCCTAATTTCTTTGCGCCCGCGGCCATCTAAAGCTTGGCCTCGTCGACGATGGCGGTGAGTAGGATGGTCGGTGGTGCACTTTTGTGGCGGAACACCCGTGCATTTCTTTCATTCCAAATGGTCCAACAGGCGAGCATGGTGAGGGAGGCCATAGCTTGCCGGTTAGGGTTGTGGTTGTCGGTTCTCTTGTCCCACCACTAGTAGACGGAGTCGTCCATGAGCCACTCGGAAGTATCCATGTGCGCAAGACCTAGTTTCTCAATAAGAGACTTCCATAGCCGAATCGTTTAGCGGCACTTGAAGAAAAGGTGGGTTCCTGATTCTTGCTCCCTATTGCAAAGCTTGCAAAGGCCACAATTTGGCCAACCTCGACGCTCCAAGCGATCGGCGGTCTAAATCCTATCTTGCAACGCCAACCAAGATTCTTGCTCCCTATTGCAAAGCTTGCAAAGGCCACAATTTGGCCAACCTCGACGCTCCAAGCGATCGGCGGTCCAAATCCTATCTTGCAACGCCAACCAAGCAAAAAACAACACCAACCAGACAGCAAGCATACATACATTGTATAGTGAATTGTTCCTTTTGTTGCCTGACAGGGTCCATTTACATATTTCCTTAGATGCCACCAGGAGGGGAGAGGGAATAAAAACTTTGAATGGACTAAAATTGCCACATTGTCAACAAATGAAATGAATAGCTCAAGGTCAGGTAAGCCTCAAAAGGAAATAAGTCATCCAGCACTATATACTTGGTTCAGATCATTTTAAAGGCGTCTGCGTGGATGTATACATGGGCGCAAGTGGAAACATACGGAATTCATCGGAATCTGGGCGATCACACTGATGTGGCTTTGTGGAAAGGCCAGGATTTGCAATGTGCTGTGACGCTTGTAAATTTGATGCAATCCTACTGGTAGTTTGGTTCTCTTCCTGTGAAAGCCTTGCAGCGGCTTCTGAAGCTTTTTGTTTCTCCCTTTCTTCTGTCTCCTTGAGTAGAAAGTCCACCCAGAGATCTGCAAAGGACTGCAAATATTTGGAACTTAGGGTATTGAGAAAACGAGTAGCACCAAGTTATAATTTAACCAAACTTGAATGTCACTTGTTTCTGACTTTTTATGTGGCTGCCATATTTTGATGCAACAGAGATATGATTACATCATCATGGGAAGAACAAAGTAAGGACAAAAAGAACCCGCCTGGTTATCCTGGGGTGCATGTGTAGATTTTCCTGCTGAATTTCCACCAACAAATCCTCCAACTAGACGCCCAGGAAGACCCAAAACACCGCGGACAACAACCTTACCAACATTGCTCTGTGCAGAACCAATTCTTTGCTTGTCCTCCTCGGAGAAGCCAAGCATGCGAACCATAAGATCCAATACCTGGATGTACCCAATATTTGGATATTACTTGATGAGAATTTTCTAGTTGATAAGTTTCATGATACCATAAATAATTTGAAGGAGCCAATCACCTCTTTGCTGTGATTCCGTTGGAAGTATGTAACTAGTAGTTTGATCACAATTCGTCTGCAAGAGAAATTCACTTATCATATATCCACGTAGCTCATGCGAACATAAAAGCACAAACAGGCATATACATCCAGTTGGAACATCCTGCAGAAAGAAAACTTTAGCATAAATATGATCACCATTTTCAGATATGTTTGACATTAACAGATGTCACAATATGGCCACCAAATAGCCAGCAGACAAGTGCCAATCACTAAATATTGGTTATTCCACCTTCTGTATTTATTTTTTCTAAAAAGGATTGAGCCCAAAAAATTATTGGTGGGATTTACTGTGTACATGATTGTTCTGCAAAATTCTGAATGTTTTTAAGGTATACATAGTAGGCCTCCACACAGTATGTAGTATGCCAGACCCTGTTTCAATGCATAAAACAAATATCATCTGCGTGTGGACATATGTATTCATCAAAACCATCAGAGGGGCAATAGTCAGCACCTGTCAACAGAGTTATCTGAATCAAGTGACATCCTATTGACTGTTGTCATGCTTTGTTCTAGCGCATGCCTTAATCTTGAATTGTCATCCTCAAGCTTCTGCAGGGAGCGCTTCCCATCCGCTAACATCTTCTCGGCTTGAGTAAGTTTGGCAACTACCTCGCCCTTTTCCCTTCTTGAAATTTCAATTCCTTGATTTGCCACCTGCAAAATCTAATAGCTTTAGTGATGACATTCAGAACTGGCTGCATAACATTCTTGCACTGCTTAGAAATCAAAGTACACGCACTAAGAAGCATATTTTCTTTACTACAAACGCATTCACTCAAAAGAAATTCAATCAATTGGGTGAAAATGAGTTGAATTATACTGATAATAGTATGTTCCAAAGTTCAGAAATGCTTGCTAAAGTGAAGTGGAGGTATTAGCAGTTCTTACCTTCAGTGACTCAGATAATTTAGCCAATGCTTCTCTAGCCATAGCTAAATCATCCCCAAGTCGCTCCTGTATCATATGTAAAAGTGCACAAAAATCAAGCTGAAATCTTGCAAATATAGAACATTAGGCTTCAAAGCAAGGATAGTTTGAAATGTTCCGATCACCTTTGCTTCACTCTCGGCATAGTACTGTCCAAGGGCACTCTGCAGATTAAGCAGTTCCTGATCTTTTGATTCAAGTGCATTCATACAGTTTGCAAGCTTGTATTGCAGATCTTCTATCTGTTCATTTGACCTCGAGTGTTCATCATTTATGGTCTTCTTACTCTCCTCCTGCTTTGTCATCTCAACCTTTAATGCCCTCTCTAACTGCACTATATGAGCTCTTTGCTGCTCACAGATTGCCCGCAATTCTTCAATGACTTTGCTATCTTCATCCATCTTTTCTTGGTCTTCAAGGTCCTATGAAGAATAACAAGTTTGCTATTAAGAATGATACTACCACATCATTCTATTTCCTTTTAAGCAGATGAGTTTTGCATAAAGCACGCAACATACTACATTGTTCAAATGAAGTTAGGTGGAATAGCTTCTGCACAACCTAATCCTCTCTCCATCTTATTAGGTAGCTGAATTGCAAGTGTGGGAACTAAAAATTGAGACTAGTGTTACCTTATCTAACAAATGCTGCTTCAGCCGAGACAAATTTTGTAATGCTCTGTCTCGCTCATGAAAAGCACCCTGTAAAGCTTTCTTCAATGAAGCCATCTCATCCTTGACCTTCATAGTGGAACTACAAGCACATTAGTATTTTTGTTCCCTTGACAATTTATATTTAGTAATACCACACACTAACAAAACCATATGTTGCAGGTCCATAACTTGGGTTAAAAGGTATCCATAGTGAAATGTACAGCCTATTACTTTTGACAGTGCAAGATTGCTCTCTTACTAGCAAAATTGTAGAAATTTTACTTTACCAAAGTACAAAATTGGGACTTCGGGAGTATACATTAAGGTTATAATTTCACTTCAAAGATCTGAACCTAACAAATAAAACAATAGGATGCTTAGCAGTCTATCTCATGTGTCTTCCAGATGAGCTACCACATTCCAAATTATTATATATTTGCAATGTGTAAATCACAACAGAAGAATATTTTACCTTGTCCACATCAGAAAAATTGTCAACATCAGAAGTACTATTGTCAACTTTTTGTGTTGTGCTTTCCATATTAACAAGCTCTTCGTCAAGGCTGCCCTTCGCTATCTACAGAAGCAAAAGACTGCTGTCAGATTCCTCAGCCACATAATGAGTCCAGTTACAGTTACAGCATAACAATATTCGTAAAACTGCAGTAAATATATAATCGCTTTTAAGCATTACTTAAACATTTACGCAATTGCTACATTAATTTAGACCTTCAAATCTGAATTCTCCTTCTGTAGAGCCATCACCATACTTCGAAGGCTCTGAAGAGATCCATCTGATGCACACTCATTGTCCCTTGTACTCAACTCATCTTGCAGGCATCTCAACTCTGCTTTCTTCTCACTTAATTCCTTATGTAACTCTTCCATGGTAGTTGCTACCTGTGAACGTGTAAATACAGCACGTTCATTATTCCATACATAGCCAGCAATGATATTATGGCGGTAAGGCACCCTACAGCAGGCAGCCAGCGCCTTGACGCCTAGGCGCATAAGATGGGTAAAAATCTAAGCCGTTGCCAGGGCGCCTTGTCGCCTAAGCGCCCAACATCTTGTAACCAGATAAATATAACCACGGAGTCCTATCTGTCATCTAAATGCAGGACAGGAATTCCAATGCTAGAGAAGCATATACAGACCCGAGGAGCAGATAATTAATGTATCAATTTCTCTTCTATTTATATTGACTATGAGCTTACCATCTCTCTACCGACCTTCAGTTCATTTAGCTGCTGTTGAAGAAATTCGTTCCTCTTGTTTTCATCTGAGGGGAAATAATATATTTCAACAGAAAAAAAAATACAAGATGTTGTGCAAACTACTTCAAGTTGGAACAGCTTAGGTTTCACACTGACATACCTTCTAACCTCCGTGTTGTTTCATCTTCTTTGTTTGAATAGCACCTGAGTTGCTGTTTCAATTGTTTAATTTCATTTTCAAGACTAGCCTGTTTAGAAGCAAAATATGCTCTTTCTTCCACCAGTGCATCTCCCTGTAACATAATATGTATTCAATAAAGAGTAATAGTTGTTTCTTGCAGCGTGCTGTTCTTAACAGGTAATGATAGAACAAAACACATCTTGTCAATAACTTCCAAAGAGGAGTGAAGCGTGAACACAATATAAGTTATGAATTTATAGATTAATAATGTCGTGATGACACTGCTTATAGCTATACCTTATAATGCACTGGCAATGGGTGCGGACCATTTTTCTGTATAACCTGTGAAGCACCACCACCATACCCATTCTGTTTTAAGACACTCGACGTTTTTTCTTGATCTGTGTTCCTTTGCATTCTGCTAGGTGATCTTTGCAAAGTACCCTATAAAAACTGAAGTTGGTGACATGGCATACAGCATGCTAAGTGATCAGTACTAGATGTGGATATCAAATTACTCGATTACATTAGAATTGCCTGAGACTGCCTTATAGTTAGAGCTCTCCATACTTCTTCTCAATGAGCCATTTTCTTCACGAAGTTTTACCAGTTGCTCCTGTCATAACATATACACCGCTGGATGCTCAGAAATATTGTGAGCCATATTGTCACCGAGTTGATAAATATGTTTTATGCTTTCAAATGTCATCACCAATTTACCATTCAATGAATTAACTGTTTTACTGGCACTAAGCCGCCAAAGAAGCTCAATGCATGCGTCTAGCATCTAAAAAACAATGTTTTCAGCATCAGCAATCTGATTCTGATAAACAGATACGCAATAGGGTTTGTTTTTTTTTGTGGGGGGGGGGGGACCTTCCAATCATGCATTACCTCCTTTTCCTTCAACATGGCAGCATAATTGAAGGACAATGCCTTTATCTCAGCCTCAGAAGCTTGAATTTTTTCAATATCTTCCTTGAGTTTAGAAATCTACAGCAAAAAAATACTATTGCATCAGGGGGCACTGCACTGATACTGCTCTACTTCCACAGTTAGCCACATAGAAATACAACACGAATATGTGTTCATAACAAGTCCAAATCATGCAACCAACCATACCAAACAATAGTTTGCTATGCGATCCAACATTTGGAGAGTGATGGAACATCAATAACATCTAACGAAAGCCCTGTTATTAAAAAACTTATAGGTAGCAACATATACTTCACTTGCATCGGATAGACATTGTCAGACTAAGATGCACAGTTAACATATCACCACATACCAAATTCATTTGGAACATACCTTCTCTTCAGAGGTGGTTCACTTCCCAATACCTTTAGCTAACCACTAGCCTAACCATTTTATTTCCCTTATTGAGTGAACTTCCAAGGAAAGTATCTGTTAACAGACTAAAACTACAGCATCGCACAAAGTAGTCAAATAGCAAGGGTTAGCTCATCAGCACCAATTGCCTTCTAATATCAGGCGTGTGCGGGCTAGGCCATTTATATATCTAACAAGTATATGCACTCAAACTCGCGAAGAACAGCATCGGGCAAACAAGAACATGTCTCGTGGGTGGGAGCCTCTACACGGACCATTTTAACACGAGACGAGACGTGCGTGGGCAGAATAAGGAAGGGCCCGTTACCTCGTCCGGCTCGGCGGGGTCCGGCCGGGTGTACCGCCTCCGCCGCCCGGACGACGGAGGCGTAGGGGCGTGGTCTCCGCGCCAAGATGGCCACGGCGCGGGGATCTCGTCTGCCGTGGCGTCGTCGACCTCGCCAGCGAGCCGGGAGAGGCTCTCCCGATAGGTCGCTATAGAGCTCCGCATCTACGATGGCGCCACCGCTTGATGGCCGGTTGGATCCTACGGGAGCGCGCAGGGTTAGGGCTCGGGGCCGAAGTGGCGGGTTCAGGCGAGGAGGAGATCTGTGAGAGGTGGGAGGAGTGACTAACGGAAAAAGGTCAAAGGTTAGAGATAAAGACATGTTTCTTTTCCTCTTCCTCAATCTCTAATCTTTCCCTCATTTATTTAAAATAAATGACTCAATTTTGTACTAACTATAAAGTTAGTATAAAACTGGGTCGTCTATTTTGAAACGGAGAAAGTATTTCTACTTATTAATAAAGTGAATAGTATTTCTGGTTGTCCATTATCAAAATTGCCGAAGTTGTCCATAATTACTCACCATGCCATCCATAAGTTGAAAAAATAGGAATAAATCGTTTTTCTTTACACGCGACCGGCAGCTTTGATTCAATAAATTTAAATCCCATCATAAAGTATAAGGATTGACATGGACGAGTGGATAGAGCATCCTGCTTTGGTACTTAAGACCTAGGATAGAGTCACCCATCTCCCCTTTTTATTCTTTTTCCCATAGATTTTTTTTAATATTCATATCTTTTAAACCGCAACTCCAAATCTAACATTTTATATATGAAAATCCTTAGAAAAATGTGTACATTTCAAAAATCCTATTATCTTGCATGTTATTCATTTCTAAATTATGTTTAGCATCCAACTTTAATCAATATCTTCTTTACATGTGGTATTTTGAAAATGCCGATTGTATATGTTTTACCCCATTTAAACTGAGTAGATGTGATAGTTTATTACTTTCACAAAAACTACACATAAGCATCATGTCTATTTCACACAGTGCATAATAAACAACCCATATATGATGATGTACACGAAACTATTGACATGAGCTTTATGTAAATCAGTGGTTTAACGTTGATTTTCATATTGTTTGAGATTTATATAAAGATGTTGATATAGAACCTCGAATATTTGGCATGCATGCTTGGTTGTTTTTGGTAAAGCCATATAGTATGTTTGCAATCAAAGTAAGTCTTGACTTGATTACAGTTATAAACACAAGTATCAGCAAGACAAAAATAATGCTTTTATGCACATGCTATCATTGAGTACTGACACGTATTTTGCTATTTTCATTCTAATGCAATATTTATTGGGCATCACTTAGGAGTAACGAAAAATAGAGGCGTAAAGAGATAGCGGCAATGAGACGCCCCCGATTCAATCGTATACTAATCATACAAGCAAACGTGTACGATTAAGATCAAGGACTCACGGGAAGATATCACAACACAACTCTAAAATAAAATAAGTCATACAAGCATCATAATACAAGCCAGGGGCCTCGAGGGCTCGAATACAAGTGCTCGATCATAGACGAGTCAGCGGAAGCAACAATATCTGAGTACAGACATAAGTTAAACAAGTTGTCATAAGATGGCTAGCACAAACTGGGATACAGATCGAAAGAGGCGCAGGCCTCCTGCCTGGGATCCTCCTAACTACTCCTGGTCGTCGTTAGCAGCCTGCACGTAGTAGTAGGCACCTCCAGTGTAGTAGTCGTCGTCGACGACGGTGGCGTCTGGCTCCTGAGCTCCAGCATCTGGTTGCGACAACCAGGTAGAAGGGAAAGGGGGAAAGGAGGGAGAAAAGCAAACCGTGAGTACTCATCCAAAGTACTCGCAAGCAAGGAGCTACACTACATATGCATGGGTATATGTGTAAAAAGGCAATATCGGTGGACTGAACTGCAGAATGCCAGAATAAGACGGGGATAGCTAGTCCTATCGAAGACTACGCTTCTGGCAGCCTCCGTCTTGCAACATGTAAAAGAGAATAGATTGAAGTCCTCCAAATAGCATCGCATAGCATAATCCTACCCGGCGATCCTCCCCTCGTCGCCCTGTGGAAAAGCGATCACCGGGTTGTCTGTGGAACTTGTCTGGGTGTGTTTTATTAAGTATCCGGTTCTAGTTGTCATAAGCTCAAGGTACAACTCCGGGTCGTCCTTTTACCGAGGGACACGGCTATTCGAATAGATAAACTTCCCTGCAGGGGTGCACCACATAACCCAACACGCTCGATCCCATTTGGCCGGACACACTTTCCTGGGTCATGCCCGGCCTCGGAAGATCAACATGTCGCAGCCCCACCTAGGCACAACAGAGAGGTCAGCACGCCGGTCTAAATCCTACGCGCGCAGGGGTCTGGGCCCATCGCCCATTGCACACCTGCACGTTGCGTACGCGGCCGGAAGCAGATCTAGCCCCCTTAATACAAGAGCAGGCTTACGCTCCAATCCGGCGCGCGCCGCTCAGTCGCTGACGTCACGAAGGCTTCGGCTGATACCACGACGTCGAGTGCTCATATCTTTCCCGCGTAGTTGGTTAGTGCGTATAGGCCAGTGGCCAGACTCAGATCAAATACCAAGATCTCGTTAAGCGTGTTATTATGAAGCAACCGCAAACGCCGACCAGGGCCAGGCCTACCTGTCTCCTAGGTGGTCTCAACCTGCCCTGTCGCTCCGCCACAAAGTAACAGTCGGGGGCCGTCGGAAACCCAGGCCCACCTCTACCGGGATGGAGCCACCTGTCCTTCCAGCCCCCACATCGAAATCACTTGCGGGTACTCAACAAGCTGACCCGACTTTAGTCACCATCTGTATAGTATGTATGTATGTATAGTATATACCCGTGATCACCTCCCGAGTGATCATGGCCTGATAGTATAGCATGGCAGACTAATAAGAATGTAGGGCCACTAATGGTAAACTAGCATTCTATTCTAAGCATTTAGGATTGCAGATAAGGTATCAGCAGATGTAGCAACAATGACAGGCTATGCAACAGAATAGGATTAATCGAAACAGTAACATGCTACATTACTCTAATGCAAGCAGTAGAGGGTAGAATAGGCGATATCTGGTGATCAAAGGGGGGGCTTGCCTGGTTGCTCTGGCAAGAAGGAGGGGTCGTCAACTCCGTAGTCGTACTGGATAGCAGCGGCGTCGGTCTCGTAGTCTACCGGAGAGAAGAGGGGAAAGAAACAATAAATATAATGCAAACATAAGCATGACGATGTATGATATGACAATGAGCGGTGCTAGGTGTGCCCTAACGCGGTAGTAGGTGATACCGGCGAGAGGGGGGAAACATCCGGAAAAGTATCCCCGGTGTTTCGTGTTTTCGGACAGATGAACCGGAGGGGGAAAGTTGCGTGTTTGCTATGCTAAGGATGTGTGACGGATGAACGGGTTGCGGATTCGGATTCGTTTCGTCGTTCTGAGCAACTTTCATGTATAAAACTTTTTAATCCGAGTTACGGTTTATTTCCTATTAATTTTCAAACTTTATACAATTTTCTGAAATTTCTGCATTTATTTAAACCGAATTGATCAAGTCAACTTGACTAGTCAAAAGGGCAGGGCGTGGCCCACATGACACAGGAAGCAACTAAACTATTCTAGTTAAAGATTAAGTAGCCTGAGGGTCCACTTGTCATTGACTTAGACATTTTTATGTTGTTTTATTTTCTTAATCTAACAATGGGTCCTGCATGTCATTGGCATATATTAGACTAATTAACCTAACCACTAATTGCTACTTGTTCCTACTTAACAAGGGCTGCTCTTTTCACGTACGCACACATCACGCACACACTCAACACACACAGGCGCTTAGCCATGGCCGGCTGTAGTAGCAACGGCAACAGAAGCACGAGCAGCGGCAGGAGCTAAGCAGCAGCAGCAGCAAGCAACACAGCAGCGGTGGCACAGCAGCGGCAAGGCAGCAGAACAGCAATGTGGCAAGAGCAGCCGTGAGCAGTAGCAGCAATAGCAAGCAGCGGTGGCACGCAGAGGCAGCAGCAAGCAGCATAAGGCAATAGCGGCCGAGTAGGGCGTGGCCCAGGCGGGCGCTGGCACGCGGGGGCGTGCAGCCTGGAGCGGTCAGGGCACGAGGCAGGGGAGCCCGGGCGCGGGTTCGCTGCGGTGAGCACGAGCTCGGGCGGAGGCGGTGCACAACGTCTACGGCGATGGAATCAAAGGGGAAACAAGGGGAATCAACGTGGTGCTCACCGGGGAGCACAAGGGTGGCTCGGAAATGCCTTAGGAGCAGCAAAGGCGGCGGATCAACGGCGGAGGCGGTGGTGCCCGAGGAAGAAGAAGGCGTCGATCCCGTCGATGCAGGGGCTCCCGGTTCCAATTGGTGGATGTAGTCGAAGGAGTGGATGTCGACGAAGCTCGCGGACGAGGTGGTTGGGCGCGGGGAGCTCGGTAGGCACGTGGACGTCGGAGACCATGGCGCCGAGGGTTCGGGCGTCTGCGCGGGTAAGAGCTATGGCGCGAGGGGGAGGGAGGAGAGGTTAGGGTTCGACCAAGGGGGGGGGGGTACTTGTAGGTTGCCAGGGAGGTGGTGGATGGCTGCCACCACGGCCATGGCGCCGTGGATGGCCGCCACGCCCTGCCTCCTGCACTGTAGCGAGAGGAAGGGGGTAAGTGGGAGTGTGGGCTGGGCCAAAAGTACTGTGGTCATCCATTTTCTATTTTCCCCTTTTATTAATTCAGTTAGCCATTGTTTGTATTTATTTGAGTGATAAAAATGAATTTAGTCAAACTTGAATTTGGCACACAATTTTAGAACAACATTGTGGTGTCGCATAAAAAGTTTTAGAGCCAACGGAATTGTTCAAGCATTTTTGGAAATTGAATAAGCCAATTAATATGTCGTGGGGCCACTTTATATTTTCCTAGGGATTAAAGGGAGAGCCAAATGATGTTGGTTGCCACATGATAATTAGCTAGTGAATATTTGCAACAAAGCGAACATTTTTGTTTTGACATTTGAAAACTTTATTTGTTTGACTTAATTTTTAATTTTTAATTTGAACCGGTTTCGAACAAACACGAGTTTAACAATAGTAATCGTGGTGATGTGGCATCATGAGCAGAGGATTACTGTAGCTTGATTATCCGGGCGTCACAATTCTCCTCCACTACAAGAAATCTCGTCCCGAGATTTAAGAGGTAGAGTAAGGGGGAAAGGTCTAGTTACGCAGTCCTAACGGATCTTCTTGATCTTGGCTGCTCTTCTCGAAGAGATCGATCCATTACATTGATGTCTTCATTCCACTGCTTCAAGTCACCATGATCAAGTCGTCATCCTTTCTTCAGGATCTCCATCGCCCTACGAACGCGACTAAGGGGAAAAACTCCGAAAGAACGCATCTCCACAATGCTGGGCATCTGACGGTGAAGTTAATGGAAGATACACAAGGCACCCCACTTGTTGTGTGCAATATACGATGATACCAAAGTTTCAAATGGGTAGGCAATCATTTGATGACTAGAAAGAAGCTAGAATGGGGGTTTGAACAACGAGAATAACATGGTGTTTGATTCTAGAATGATTAATGGTATAGAATTTAGCTCGTGAATCACATACGAAGCCAGGTGCAAAGGATACATTAGAATCCGGGTTGTAAAGAAGAGTCAAGTCTCGATCCAGTGGACCTGTGGGTTATGGGCCCACCATGTGGGTTGAAAGTAGGAAGGGTGGTGACATCTTGCACAACCACGACAGGGAGGCATGTGAGTGAATAGCTTGTCAACTATGCTGGCAACAATGTCGGTACCAAGGACGGGGAACGAAGAGAGCAATTTTCCTGCTTGTTGATCGAGGCGAACCAATTGGCAAAGTTATCACCCATCGGTGGTTACCGGAATGTCATCAACAATAGTAACAGGGTCTTACAGACAGAATGGTACAACAAGGTGCCTACCTAAGCAGGGAATTATCTCTGCTCAGCTAAGTCAGATTCAGGAAAGGTTAAACAAAAGAATGGAAAGGAGAACGCGATTATCAGATTAAATAGAACAATGGAAAGGAATATTGTGATTACACACAATTATTAGGAGTATATCCTTCCCATGTACAAGCAGAACATGGCATACAAGGTAGGAGAGTAAGTACCCAACCATTCAGATAAAGAGGCAAGGATTAATCAAGATGTTACCCATTCAACGGTGTTTGGATAACTGACCAAGAAACATTTAGCATCGCACCTCCAATGTTCTTGTTGAAGAGCTGGGTATCATAGTCATGCTTCGAGGTAGCAATGATATGGTGTTTCAATCAAGGGCCAGACTTTGGGATACACAATAGATCCATCAGGAGCAACTTATAAAATAAGTCTTACAATTTCCTCATGGGAGAATGGATAACCTTGAGAAAAAGGAAACTATAACAACAGGTTCCCCGGTCAGGTGTGCTAGGCATGACATCACCCTACCGGGTTAAATAAAGACCAATGTTATGACTTTTGGAAAATGTCCCAACCATCATATCCGACCGAGATTCAGATCTGATTGGTGTCAGGATACCTCAGACTCGGGATGCCTGAGAAGAAAAGGTGCAACACAAATTGATGAAATGACATTGCAAGATTCTCGGGAAATGAACTATGGGAGTGGGTTCCTAAAACAATAGTTCATCATTAAATCAAGGAGAGGGTGAGGAGGTGACTGATGCGCTCAGCGACAATTCATCGAGAATTCCAAACGGATGGATTTCCACAATAATGTGAACAAGAAGATGACATTTTTCAGATCAAATGATATAATGGTGTATGCTCGACAAAAGCATACACAATTAAACATTGGTTGAAAGGTGCACCCGAAATATGGGCTTAGGTAGCATGGTCAATGTTAGAATGGTTATTCGATAACCAACGGTCTAAGAATGAAATATCAACCAATAACTTCAAAGCAATAGGGTTGCTAGAAGTTTTGAATTTCGCACATCATAGTTCAATTGTCGGTTTTCCGGTTAGAAATAACACGGGGACCAAGAGATGAATGTAGACGGTGAGAAGTGTCACTATACCAATAATTCTTAAGAGGTGGAGCAATCCTACAACATTCTTGATACATAATACAATAATACTACAAGGTAGAACATAACCTAAGCCAGATAGCAAGGAAATCAAGGTACAACACAAAACACGGACAAGTTTGTGTTGAACGGAAGGCAATAAAGTGGTCGATGATAATACAAATCATCGAGGGAAAGGATGGTATTTCTCATCATGAATTCTTGATACCTTGGAAGAGCTTAGAATGCTGATGATGATCACGACACAATTGTCGAGAGATTTCATGAAGATGTAATTGACCGACGATGACATCAAGTCAAAGGAATGATGAAGCGAAAGGTTATTGGAACCATGAGTACGACACAAACTCGAAATCAAGCTTGCTGTTCAAGGCGAAATGATATGACGAGGAAGATCGACGTAAGATTAGCTCATCGTCGAAAATTATGCTCCGGGAATAAGGACCAGGTAGCACAGTTAAAATTAGCACTATCATGATAGCCGATCAGGCTAGGATTGTCATGCTCGAGTTCAAACCCGTAAGCAATGACGATAAATAGGAGTTGTCAAATCATAGTGCAAAATCGAATCAGTTATCGGTGTCCTTGAGTGGTTATCAACTCAGACCCCAGGAAAAGTTGGAAGCAGTGAAGATAATACTTGATGAAGATCTCATAAGAAATTATGTACTTGATATTATCGAGGTACCAAAGGGTAATACTCGAAGGTTGAGAAGAATCGAGGTTGGGCAGGCATATTGATCAACAGAAGATGAGCGATTTAACTTGTCTGAGAAATGGAATCAAAGGAAGAAATTATGGTCGAAACCAGGATTGCAAAGGATCAATTCACAGATCCAGATGATATTTTCAAGGAAATAGTTATTATTGCAAGAAGCTTCCATGATAGGATCTACATTGTGTCCATGGGCATGAACACAAAGGTTCAAGGTCGACTCCCACTTCATCAATGCATAACCTTCCATTCACTTCTCATTTTTTGAAGAAGTTGTAATGTTTAAATTTTATCTAGCAAAACACCAGAATAGTATGACTCGTGATAGCTCTCGGGTTTACCCAGATCTGGGAAGGCATAGGTTCAACCCTTAGGGGTATCTTGGGAAAATATACCACAAACTTCGGAGTAAATAACTCAAGCTCGGGAGCAGAGCATGGTTGACAAAAGCAGGGGATACAATTTACCAAAGGCATTATGTATCTGAGGAAAAGCTCACAAGGTTAATGAATACGAAGAACGGTGTCGGACAAAATCCAACAAAGGATCTGACGGTCCACAACAGAGCTGATGTGAGCATCGGCACACAATCAGAGGAAGAATCAAGGCAAGGGCCTTAGATTATAGAAACAACTGACTAACTCAAAGCTCAAAGGCAAAGAATCATAACTTCCAAATCAAGGGCTCAGCGGCAAAAACTCTGATTAAGGATGGATAAGTTGAGTAGGCTTAGGGTACAATCGACGGCAATTGGATTACTTGAGAACCAGCTCACGTTTAAAATGATGTCTGAGCCGGAAGGAAATTTCCAGGGAATAACTGATGATTGTGTGCATTCACACACATGTTGAATCAACAGGATCAGAATGTCAATCACAAGGATTTTAATGGTTATTGCTAGACAAATGGAATTGTCCAGACTGCAAGAAGACAAGTATTTGCAGAGCAATAGTTGGCAAAGGAGTACCAGAAGATCGAGTAGTATTTCAATGCATCTAGTGAATCCTATGAACAACTAGTAATGAATGGTTCCTCGATAAGTGTGAAAAAAATAAATCATAGGGATATTTTTGCGGCAAGGAACCACAAGGCAGTGGCACAAGGGATTCTTGGAACAACGACGAGTATTACAGGGTATCTTGTAATAACAAGACCAACTGAGGATGAATGTAAGAATGGCAAGTGCATGTAGTTATCCATAAGGGTTGACGGTGGAAACGGGATTGCAAAAGCAATGGCACAAGTCTCGAGAGATCATAGAGTATCCTCGGAATCTTTTGGTGCAGTAGACGATCATCGGTGATGAGGTGCTCTCCGGGTGAAAGTGGTCACGAGATCCTAATGTTAGATTTAACAAAATTCATTTAACCCGAATAGAAGAGAGATCAGAGTCCCTGAGTATAGACGAGGAATAAAAGATCCTAATGCCACCCAATGGTGACGTGGGCCCGTAAGCCACACAGTCATGTTAGTAAAAGTTTTGCAATGTCTAGACTCAACTTCGGCCAAGGAGTTGGAAAGGGGGATTCCTACAGGCAGTCGGCTCTGATACCAACTTGTGACGCCCTCGATTCAATCGTATACTAATCATACACGCAAACGTGTACGATTAAGATCAAGGACTCACGGGAAGATATCACAACACAACTCTAAAATAAAATAAGTCATACAAGCATCATAATACAAGCCAGGGGCCTCGAGGGCTCGAATACAAGTGCTCGATCATAGACGAGTCAGCGGAAGCAACAATATCTGAGTACAGACATAAGTTAAACAAGTTGTCATAAGATGGCTAGCACAAACTGGGATACAGGTCGAAAGAGGCGCAGGCCTCCTGCCTGGGATCCTCCTAACTACTCTTGGTCGTCGTTAGTAGCCTGCACGTAGTAGTAGGCACCTCCAGTGTAGTAGTCGTCATCGTCGACGGTGGCGTCTGGCTCCTGAGCTCCAGCATCTGGTTGCGACAACCAGGTAGAAGGGAAAGGGGAAAAGGAGGGAGAAAAGCAAACCGTGAGTACTCATCAAAAGTACTCGCAAGCAAGGAGCTACACTACATATGCATGGGTATATGTGTAAAAAGGTAATATCGATGGACTGAACTGCAGAATGCCAGAATAAGAGGGGGATAGCTAGTCCTATTGAAGACTACGCTTCTGGCAGCCTCCGTCTTGCAGCATGTAGAAGAGAATAGATTGAAGTCCTCCAAATAGCATCACATAGCATAATCCTACCCGGCGATCCTCCCCTCGTCGCCCTGTGGAAAAGCGATCACCAGGTTGTCTGTGGAACTTGTCTGGGTGTGTTTTATTAAGTATCCGGTTCTAGTTGTCATAAGCTCAAGGTACAAGTCCGGGTCGTCCTTTTACCGAGGGACACGGCTATTCGAATAGATAAACTTCCCTGCAGGGGTGCACCACATAACCCAACACCTCGATCCCATTTGGCCGGACACACTTTCCTAGGTCATGCCCGGCCTCGGAAGATCAACACGTCGCAGCCCCACCTAGGCACAAAAGAGAGGTTAGCACGTCGGTATAAATCCTACGTGCGCAGGGGTCTGGGCCCATCGCCCATTGCACACCTACACGTTGCGTACGCGGCCGAAAGCAGACCTAGCCCCCTTAATACAAGAGCAGGCTTACGGTCCAATCCGGCGCGCGCCGCTCAGTCGCTGACGTCACGAGGGCTACGGCTGATACCACGACGCCGAGTGCCCATATCTTTCCCGCGTAGTTGGTTAGTGCGTATAGGCCAGTGGCCAGACTCAGATCAAATACCAAGATCTTGTTAAGCGTGTTATTATGAAGCAACCGCGAACGCCGACCAGGGCCAGGCCCACTTGTCTCCTAGGTGGTCTCAACCTGCCCTGTCGCTCCGCCACAAAGTAACAGTCGGGGGCCGTCGGGAACCCAGGCCCACCTCTACCGGGATGGAGCCACCTGTCCTTCCAGCCCCCACATCGAAATCACTTGCGGGTACTCAACAAGCTGACCCGACTTTAGTCACCATCTGTATAGTATGTATGTATGTATAGTATATACCCGTGATCACCTCCCGAGTGATCATGGCCCGATAGTATAGCATGGCAGACTAATAAGAATGTAGGGCCACTAATGGTAAACTAGCATTCTATACTAAGCATTTAGGATTGCAGATAAGGTATCAGCAGATGTAGCAACAATGACAGGCTATGCAACAGAATAGGATTAATCGAAACAGTAACATGCTACATTACTCTAATGCAAGCAGTAGAGGGTAGAATAGGCGATATCTGGTGATCAAAGGGGGGGCTTGCCTGGTTGCTCTGGCAAGAAGGAGGGGTCGTCAACTCCATAGTCGTACTGGGTAGCAGCAGCGTCGGTCTCGTAGTCTACCGGAGAGAAGAGGGGAAAGAAACAATAAATATAATGCAAACATAAGCATGACGATGTATGATATGACAATGAGCGGTGCTAGGTGTGCCCTAACACGGTAGTAGGTGATACCGGCGAGAGGGGGAAACATCCGGAAAAGTATCCCCGGTGTTTCGTGTTTTCGGGCAGATGAACCGGAGGGGGAAAGTTGCGTGTTTGCTGTGCTAAGTATGTGTGACGGATGAACGGGTTGCGTATTCGGATTCGTCTCGTCGTTCTGAGCAACTTTCATGTATAAAACTTTTTAATCCGAGTTACGGTTTATTTCCTATTAATTTTCAAACTTTATACAATTTTCTGAAATTTCAGCATTTATTTAAACCGAATTGACCAAGTCAACTTGACTGGTCAAAAGGGCAGGGCGTGGCCCACATGTCACAGGAAGCAACTAAACTATTCTAGTTAAATAGATTAAGTAGCCTGAGGGTCCACTTGTCATTGACTTAGACATTTTTATGTTGTTTTATTTTCTTAATCTAACAATGGGTCCTGCATGTCATTGGCATATATTAGACTAATTAACCTAACCACTAATTGCTACGTGTTCCTACTTAACAAGGGCTGCTCTTTTCAGGTACACACACATCACGCACACACTCAACACACACAGGCGCTTAGCCATGGCCGGCTGTAGTAGCAACTGCAACGGAAGCACGAGCAGCGGCAGGAGCTAAGCAGCAGCAGCAGCAAGCAACACAGCAGCGGTGGCATAACAGTGGCAAGGCAGCAGAACAACAACGTGGCAAGAGCAGCCGTGAGCAGTAGCAGCAATAGCAAGCAGCGGTAGCACGCAGAGGCAGCAGCAAGCAGCATAAGGCAATAACGGCCGAGCAGGGCGTGGCCCAGGCGGGCGCTAGCGCGCGGGGGCGCGCAGCCTGGAGCGGTCAGGGCACGAGGCAGGGGAGCCCGGGGCGCGGGTTCGCTGCGGTGAGCACGAGCTCGGGCGGAGGCGGTGCACAACGTCTACGACGATGGAATCAAAGGGGAAACAGGGGGAATCGATGTGGTGCTCATCGGGGAGCACAAGGGTGGCTCGGCGATGGCTTAGGAGCAGCAGAGGCGGTGGATCAACGACGAAGGCGGTGGTGCCCGAGGAAGAAGAAGGCGTCGATCCCGTCGATGCAGGGGCTCCCGGTTCCAATTAGTGGATGTAGTCGAAGGAGTGGACGTCGACGAAGCTTGCGGACGAGGTGGCTGGGCGCGGGGAGCTCGGTAGGCACGTGGACGTCGGAGACCATGGCGCCGAGGGTTCGGGCGTCTGCGCGGGTAAGAGCTATGGCGCGAGGGGGAGGGAGGAGAGGTTAGGGTTTGACCAAGGGGGGGGGGGGGGGGGGGGGGTACTTGTAGGTTGCCAGGGAGGTGGTGGATGGCTGCCACCACGGCCATGGCGCCGTGGATGGCCACCACGCCCTGCCTCCTGCATTGTAGCGAGAGGAAGGGGGTATGTGGGAGTGTGGGCTGGGCCAAAAGTACTGTGGTCATCCATTTTCTATTTTCCCCTTTTTTTTAATTCAGTTCGCCACTATTTGTATTTATTTGAGTGATAAAAATGAATTTAGTCGAACTTGAATTTGGCACACAATTTTAGAACAACATTGTGGTGTCGCATAAAAAGTTTTAGAGCCAACGGAATTGTTCAAGCATTTTTGGAAATTGAATAAGCCAATTTATATGTCGTTGGGCCACTTTATATTTTCCTAGGGATTAAAGGGAGAGCCAAATGATGTTGGTTGCCACATGATAATTAGCTAGTGAATATTTGCAACAAAACGAACATTTTTGTTTTGACATTTGAAAACTTTATTTGTTTGACTTAATTTTTAATTTTTCATTTGAACCGGTTTCGAACAAACACGAGTTTAACAATAGTAATCGTGGTGATGTGGCATCATGAGCAGAGGATTACTATAGCTTGATTATCCGGGCGTCACAATTCTCCTCCACTACAAGAAATCTTGTCCCGAGATTTAAGAGGTAGAGTAAGGGGGAAAGGTCTAGTTACGCAGTCCTAACGGATCTTCTTGATCTTGGCTGCTCTTCTCGAAGAGATCGATCCATTACATTGATGTCTTCATTCCACTGCTTCAAGTCACCATGATCAAGTCGTCATCCTTTCTTCAGGATCTCCATCGCCCTACGAACGCGACTAAGGGGAAAAACTCTGAAAGAACGCATCTCCACAATGCTGGGCATCTGACGGTGAAGTTAATGGAAAATACACAAGGCACCCCACTTGTTGTATTTCAGTGAATTCGTTGTGTGCAATATACGATGATACCAAAGTTTCAAACGGGTAGGCAATCATTTGATGACTAGAAAGAAGCTAGGATGAGGGTTTGAACAACGAGAATAACATGGTGTTTGATTCTAGAATGATTAATGGTATAGAATTTAGCTCGTGAATCACATACGAAGCCAGGTGCAAAGGATACATTAGAATCCGGGTTGTAAAGAAGAGTCAGGTCTTGATCCAGTGGACCTGTGGGTTATGGGCCCACCATGTGGGTTGAAAGTAGGAAGGGTGGTGACATCTTGCACAACCACGACAGGGAGGCATGTGAGTGAATAGCTTGTCAACTATGCTGGCAACAATGTGGGTACCAAGGACGGGGAACGAAGAGAACAATTTTCCTGCTTGTTGATCGAGGCGAACCAATTGGCAAAGTTATCACCCATCGGTGGTTACCGGAATGTCATCAACAATAGTAACAGGGTCTTACAGACAGAGTGGTATAACAAGGTGCCTACCTAAGCAGGGAATTATCTCTGCTCAGCTAAGTCAGATTCGGGAAAGTTTAAACAAAAGAATGGAAAGGAGAACGCGATTATCAGATTAAACAGAACAATGGAAAGGAATATTGTGATTACACACAATTATTAGGAGTATATCCTTCCCATGTACAAGCAGAACATGGCATACAAGGTAGGAGAGTAAGTACCCAACCATTCAGATAAAGAGGCAAGGATTAATCAAGATGTTACCCATTCAATGGTGTTTGGATAACTGACCAAGAAACATTTAGCATCGCACCTCCAATGTTCTTGTTGAAGAGTTGGGTATCATAGTCATGCTTCGAGGTAGCAATGATATGGTGTTTCAATCAAGGGCCAGACTTTGGGATACACAATTGATCCATCAGGAGCAACTTATAAAATAAGTCTTACAATTTCCTCATGGGAGAATGGATAACCTTGAGAAAAAGGAAACTATAACAACAGGTTCCCCGGCCAGGTGTGCTAGGCATGACATCACCCTACCGGGTTAAATAAAGACCAATGTTATGACTTTTGGAAAATGTCCCAACCATCATATCCGACCGAGATTCAGATCTGATTGGTGTCAGGATACCTCAGACTCGGGATGCCTGAGAAGAAAAGGTGCAACACAAATTGATGAAATGACATTGCAAGATTCTCGGGAAATGAACTATGGGAGTGGGTTCCTAAAACAATAGTTCATCATTAAATCAAGGAGAGGGTGAGGAGGTGACTGATGCGCTTAGCGACAATTCATCGAGAATTCCAAACGGATGGATTTCCACAATAATGTGAACAAGAAGATGACATTTTTCAGATCAAATAATATAATGGTGTATGCTCGACGAAAGCATACACAATTAAACATTGGTTGAAAGGTGCACCCGAAATATGGGCTTAGGTAGCATGGTCAATGTTAGAATGGTGATTCGGTAACCAACGGTCTAAGAATGAAATATCAACCAATAACTTCAAAGCAATAGGGTTGCTAGAAGTTTTGAATTTCGCACATCATAGTTCAATTGTCGGTTTTCCGGTTAGAAATAACACGGGGACCAAGAGATGAATGTAGACGGTGAGAAGTGTCACTATACCAATAATTCTTAAGAGGTGGAGCAATCCTCACAACATTCTTGATACATAAGACTATAATACTACAAGGTAGAACATAACCTAAGCCAGATAGCAAGGAAATCAAGGTACAACACAAAACACGTACAAGTTTGTGTTGAATGGAAGGCAATAAAGTGGTCGATGATAATACAAATCATCGAGGGAAAGGATGGTATTTCTCATCATGAATTCTTGATACCCTGGAAGAGCTCAGAATGCTGATGATGATCACGACACAATTGTCGAGAGATTTCATGAAGATGTAATTGACCGACGATGACATCAAGTCAAAGGAATGATGAAGCGAAAGGTTATTGGAACCATGAGTACGACACAAACTCGAAATCAAGCTTGCTGTTCAAGGCGAAATGATATGATGAGGAAGATCGACGTAAGATTAGCTCATCGTCGAAAATTATGCTCCGGGAATAAGGACCAGGTAGCACAGTTAAAATTAGCACTATCATGATAGCCGATCAGGCTAGGGTTGTCATGCTCGAGTTCAAACCCGTAAGCAATGACGATAAATAGGAGTTGTCAAATCATAGTGCAAAATCGAATCAGTTATCGGTGTCCTTGAGTGGTTATCAACTCAGACCCCAGGAAAAGTTGGAAGCAGTGAAGATAATACTTGATGAAGATCTCATAAGAAATTATGTACTTGATATTACCGAGGTACCAAAGGGTAATACTCGAAGGTTGAGAAGAATCGAGGTTGGGCAGGCATATTGATCAACAGAAGACGAGCGATTTAACTTGTCTGAGAAATGGAATCAAAGGAAGAAATTATGGTCGAAACCAGGATTGCAAAGGATCAATTCACAGATCCAGATGATATTTTCAAGGAAATAGTTATTATTGCAAGAAGCTTCCATGATAGGATCTACATCGTGTCCATGGGCATGAACACAAAGGTTCAAGGTCGACTCCCACTTCGTCAATGCATAACCTTCCATTCACTTCTCATTTTTCGAAGAAGTTGTAATGTTTAAATTTTATCGAGCAAAACACCAGAAGAGTATGACTCATGATAGCTATCGGGTTTACCCAGATCTGGGAAGGCATAGGTTCAACCCTTAGGGGTATCTTGGGAAAATATACCACAAACTTCGGAGTAAATAACTCAAGCTCGGGAGCAGAGCATGGTTGACAAAAGCAGGGGATACAATTTACCAAAGGCATTATGTATCTGAGGAAATGCTCACAAGGTTAATGAATACGAAGAACGTTGTCGGACAAAATCCAACAAAAGATCTGACGGTCCACAACAGAGCTGATGTGAGCATCGGCACACAATCAGAGGAAGAATCAAGGCAAGGGCCTTAGATTATAGAAAAAACTGACTAACTCAAAGCTCAACGGCAAAGAATCATAATTTCCGAATCAAGGGCTCAGAGGCAAAAACTCTGATTAAGGATGGATAAGTTGAGTAGGCTTAGGGTACAATCGACGGCAATTGGATTACTTGAGAACCAGCTCACATTTAAAATGATGTCTGAGCCGGAAGGAAATTTCCAGGGAATAACTGATGATTGTGTGCATTCACACACATGTTGAATCAACAGGATCAGAATGTCAATCACAAGGATTTTAATGGTTATTGCTAGACAAATGGAATTGTCCAGACTGCAAGAAGACAAGTATTTGCAGAGCAATAGTTGGCAAAGGAGTACCAGAAGATCGAGTAGTATTTCAATGCATCTAGTGAATCCTATAAACAACTAGTAATGAATGGTTCCTCGATAAGTGTGAAAAAAATAAATCATAGGGATATTTTTGCGGCAAGGAACCACAAGGCAGTGGCACAAGGGATTCTTGGAACAACGACGAGTATTACAGGGTATCTTGTAATAACAAGACCAACTGAGGATGAATGTAAGAATGGCAAGTGCATGTAGTTATCCATAAGGGTTGACGGTGGAAACGGGATTGCAAAAGCAATGGCACAAGTCTCGAGAGATCATAGAGTATCCTCGGAATCTTTTGGTGCAGTAGACGATCATCGGTGATGAGGTGCTCTCCGGGTGAAAGTGGTCACGAGATCCTAATGTTAGATTTAACAAAATTCATTTAACCCGAATAGAAGAGAGATCAGAGTCCCTGAGTATAGACGAGGAATAAAAGATCCTAATGCCACCCAATGGTGACGTGGGCCCGTAAGCCACACAGTCATGTTAGTAAAAGTTTTGCAATGTCTAGACTCAACTTCGGCCAAGGAGTTGGAAAGGGGGATTCCTACAGGCAGTCGGCTCTGATACCAACTTGTGACGCCCTCGATTCAATCGTATACTAATCATACACGCAAACGTGTACGATTAAGATCAAGGACTCACGGGAAGATATCACAACACAACTCTAAAATAAAATAAGTCATACAAGCATCATAATACAAGCCAGGGGCCTCGAGGGCTCGAATACAAGTGCTCGATCATAGACGAGTCAGCGGAAGCAACAATATCTGAGTACAGACATAAGTTAAACAAGTTGTCATAAGATGGCTAGCACAAACTGGGATACAGGTCGAAAGAGGCGCAGGCCTCCTGCCTGGGATCCTCCTAACTACTCCTGGTCGTCGTTAGTAGCCTGCACGTAGTAGTAGGCACCTCCAGTGTAGTAGTCGTCATCGTCGACGGTGGCGTCTGGCTCCTGAGCTCCAGCATTTGGTTGCGACAACCAGGTAGAAGGGAAAGGGGAAAAGGAGGGAGAAAAGCAAACCGTGAGTACTCATCAAAAGTACTCGCAAGCAAGGAGCTACACTACATATGCATGGGTATATGTGTAAAAAGGTAATATCGATGGACTGAACTGCAGAATGCCAGAATAAGAGGGGGATAGCTAGTCCTATTGAAGACTACGCTTCTGGCAGCCTCCGTCTTGCAGCATGTAGAAGAGAATAGATTGAAGTCCTCCAAATAGCATCACATAGCATAATCCTACCCGGCGATCCTCCCCTCGTCGCCCTGTGGAAAAGCGATCACCAGGTTGTCTGTGGAACTTGTCTGGGTGTGTTTTATTAAGTATCCGGTTCTAGTTGTCATAAGCTCAAGGTACAACTCCGGGTCGTCCTTTTACCGAGGGACACGGCTATTCGAATAGATAAACTTCCCTGCAGGGGTGCACCACATAACCCAACACCTCGATCCCATTTGGCCGGACACACTTTCCTAGGTCATGCCCGGCCTCGAAAGATCAACACGTCGCAGCCCCACCTAGGCACAACAGAGAGGTCAGCACGTCGGTATAAATCCTACGTGCGCAGGGGTCTGGGCCCATCGCTCATTGCACACCTACACGTTGCGTACGCGGCCGGAAGCAGACCTAGCCCCCTTAATACAAGAGCAGGCTTACGGTCCAATCCGGCACGCGCCGCTCAGTCGCTGACGTCACGAGGGCTTCGGCTGATACCACGACGCCGAGTGCCCATATCTTTCCCGCGTAGTTGGTTAGTGCGTATAGGCCAGTGGCCAGACTCAGATCAAATACCAAGATCTTGTTAAGCGTGTTATTATGAAGCAACCGCGAACGCCGACCAGGGCCAGGCCCACCTGTCTCCTAGGTGGTCTCAACCTGCCCTGTCGCTCCGCCACAAAGTAACAGTCGGGGGCCGTCGGGAACCCAGGCCCACCTCTACCGGGATGGAGCCACCTGTCCTTCCAGCCCCCACATCGAAATCACTTGCGGGTACTCAACAAGCTGACCCGACTTTAGTCACCATCTGTATAGTATGTATGTATGTATAGTATATACCCGTGATCACCTCCCGAGTGATCATGGCCCGATAGTATAGCATGGCAGACTAATAAGAATGTAGGGCCACTAATGGTAAACTAGCATTCTATACTAAGCATTTAGGATTGCAGATAAGGTATCAGCAGATGTAGCAACAATGACAGGCTATGCAACAGAATAGGATTAATCGAAACAGTAACATGCTACATTACTCTAATGCAAGCAGTAGAGGGTAGAATAGGCGATATCTGGTGATCAAAGGGGGGGCTTGCCTGGTTGCTCTGGCAAGAAGGAGGGGTCGTCAACTCCGTAGTCGTACTGGGTAGCAGCAGCGTCGGTCTCGTAGTCTACCGGAGAGAAGAGGGGAAAGAAACAATAAATATAATGCAAACATAAGCATGACAATGTATGATATGACAATGAGCGGTGCTAGGTGTGCCCTAACACGGTAGTAGGTGATACCGGCGAGAGGGGGAAACATCCGGAAAAGTATCCCCGGTGTTTCGTGTTTTCGGACAGATGAACCGGAGGGGGAAAGTTGCGTGTTTGCTGTGCTAAGTATGTGTGACGGATGAACGGGTTGCGTATTCGGATTTGTCTCGTCGTTCTGAGCAACTTTCATGTATAAAACTTTTTAATCCGAGTTACGGTTTATTTCCTATTAATTTTCAAACTTTATACAATTTTCTGAAATTTCAGCATTTATTTAAACCGAATTGACCAAGTCAACTTGACTGGTCAAAAGGGCAGGGCGTGGCCCACATGTCACAGGAAGCAACTAAACTATTCTAGTTAAATAGATTAAGTAGCCTGAGGGTCCACTTGTCATTGACTTAGACATTTTTATGTTGTTTTATTTTCTTAATCTAACAATGGGTCCTGCATGTCATTGGCATATATTAGACTAATTAACCTAACCACTAATTGCTACGTGTTCCTACTTAACAAGGGCTGCTCTTTTCACGTACACACACATCACGCACACACTCAACACACACAGGCGCTTAGCCATGGCCGGCTGTAGTAG
Source organism: Triticum timopheevii (assembly GCA_963921465.1). Taxonomy (NCBI): domain Eukaryota; kingdom Viridiplantae; phylum Streptophyta; class Magnoliopsida; order Poales; family Poaceae; genus Triticum; species Triticum timopheevii. The sequence goes on from OY997274.1 coordinate 370,299,147, forward strand.
CAACTGCAACAGAAGCACGAGCAGCGGCAGGAGCTAAGCAGCAGCAGCAGCAAGCAACACAGCAGCGGTGGCATAACAGTGGCAAGGCAGCAGAACAACAACGTGGCAAAAGCAGCCGTGAGCAGTAGCAGCAATAGCAAGCAGCGGTAGCACGCAGAGGCAGCAGCAAGCAGCATAAGGCAATAACGGCCGAGCAGGGCGTGGCCCAGGCGGGCGCTGGCGCGCGGGGGCGGGCAGCCTAGAGCGGTCAGGGCACGAGGCAGGGGAGCCCGGGGCGCGGGTTCGCTGCGGTAAGCACGAGCTCGGGCGGAGGCGGTGCACAACGTCTACGGCGATGGAATCAAAGGGGAAACAGGGGGAATCGACGTGGTGCTCATCGGGGAGCACAAGGGTGGCTCGGCGATGGCTTAGGAGCAGCAGAGGCGGCGGATCGACGACGGAGGTGGTGGTGCCCGAGGAAGAAGAAGGCGTCGATCCCGTCGATGCAGGGGCTCCCGGTTCCAATTAGTGGATGTAGTCGAAGGAGTGGACGTCGACGAAGCTCGCGGACGAGGTGGCTGGGCGCGGGGAGCTCGGTAGGCACGTGGACGTCGGAGACCATGGCGCCGAGGGTTCGGGCGTCTGCGAGGGTAAGAGCTATGGCGCGAGGGGGAGGGAGGAGAGGTTAGGGTTCGACCAAGGGGGGGGGGGGTACTTGTAGGTTGCCAGGGAGGTGGTGGATGGCTGCCACCACGGCCATGGCGCCGTGGATGGCCGCCACGCCCTGCCTCCTGCACTGTAGCGAGAGGAATGGGGTAAGTGGGAGTGTGGGCTGGGCCAAAAGTACTGTGGTCATCCATTTTCTATTTTCCCCTTTTTTTTAATTCTATTCGCCACTATTTGTATTTATTTGAGTGATAAAAATGAATTTAGTCAAACTTGAATTTGGCACACAATTTTAGAACAACATTGTGGTGTCGCATAAAAAGTTTTAGAGCCAACGGAATTGTTCAAGCATTTTTGGAAATTGAATAAGCCAATTAATATGTCGTTGGGCCACTTTATATTTTCCTAGGGATTAAAGGGAGAGCCAAATGATGTTGGTTGCCACATGATAATTAGCTAGTGAATATTTGCAACAAAACGAGCATTTTTGTTTTGGCATTTGAAAACTTTATTTGTTTGACTTAATTTTTAATTTTTAATTTGAACCAATTTCGAACAAACACGAGTTTAACAATAGTAATCGTGGTGATGTGGCATCATGAGCAGAGGATTACTGTAGCTTGATTATCCGGGCGTCACAATTCTACTCCACTACAAGAAATCTCGTCCCGAGATTTAAGAGGTAGAGTAAGGGGGAAAGGTCTAGTTACGCAGTCCTAACGGATCTTCTTGATCTTGGCTGCTCTTCTCGAAGAGATCGATCCATTACATTGATGTCTTCATTCCACTGCTTCAAGTCACCATGATCAAGTCGTCATCCTTTCTTCAGGATCTCCATCGCCCTACGAACGCGACTAAGGGGAAAAACTCTGAAAGAACGCATCTCCACAATGCTGGGCATCTGACGGTGAAGTTAATGGAAAATACACAAGGCACCCCACTTGTTGTATTTCAGTGAATTCGTTGTGTGCAATATACGATGATACCAAAGTTTCAAACGGGTAGGCAATCATTTGATGACTAGAAAGAAGCTAGGATGAGGGTTTGAACAACGAGAATAACATGGTGTTTGATTCTAGAATGATTAATGGTATAGAATTTAGCTCGTGAATCACATACGAAGCCAGGTGCAAAGGATACATTAGAATCCGGGTTGTAAAGAAGAGTCAGGTCTTGATCCAGTGGACCTGTGGGTTATGGGCCCACCATGTGGGTTGAAAGTAGGAAGGGTGGTGACATCTTGCACAACCACGACAGGGAGGCATGTGAGTGAATAGCTTGTCAACTATGCTGGCAACAATGTGGGTACCAAGGACGGGGAACGAAGAGAACAATTTTCCTGCTTGTTGATCGAGGCGAACCAATTGGCAAAGTTATCACCCATCGGTGGTTACCGGAATGTCATCAACAATAGTAACAGGGTCTTACAGACAGAGTGGTACAACAAGGTGCCTACCTAAGCAGGGAATTATCTCTGCTCAGCTAAGTCAGATTCAGGAAAGGTTAAACAAAAGAATGGAAAGGAGAACGTGATTATCAGATTAAACAGAACAATGGAAAGGAATATTGTGATTACACACAATTATTAGGAGTATATCCTTCCCATGTACAAGCAGAACATGGCATACAAGGTAGGAGAGTAAGTACCCAACCATTCAGATAAAGAGGCAAGGATTAATCAAGATGTTACCCATTCAACAGTGTTTGGATAACTGACCAAGAAACATTTAGCATCGCACCTCCAATGTTCTTGTTGAAGAGTTGGGTATCATAGTCATGCTTCGAGGTAGCAATGATATGGTGTTTCAATCAAGGGCCAGACTTTGGGATACACAATTGATCTATCAGGAGCAACTTATAAAATAAGTCTTACAATTTCCTCATGGGAGAATGGATAACCTTGAGAAAAAGGAAACTATAACAACAGGTTCCCCGACCAGGTGTGCTAGGCATGACATCACCCTACCGGGTTAAATAAAGACCAATGTTATGACTTTTGGAAAATGTCCCAACCATCATATCCGACCGAGATTCAGATCTGATTGGTGTCAGGATACCTCAGACTCGGGATGCCTGAGAAGAAAAGGTGCAACACAAATTGATGAAATGACATTGCAAGATTCTCGGGAAATGAACTATGGGAGTGGGTTCCTAAAACAATAGTTCATCATTAAATCAAGGAGAGGTGAGGAGGTGACTGATGCGCTTAGCGACAATTCATCGAGAATTCCAAACGGATGGATTTCCACAATAATGTGAACAAGAAGATGACATTTTTCAGATCAAATAATATAATGGTGTATGCTCGACGAAAGCATACACAATTAAACATTGGTTGAAAGGTGCACCCGAAATATGGGCTTAGGTAGCATGGTCAATGTTAGAATGGTGATTCGGTAACCAACGGTCTAAGAATGAAATATCAACCAATAACTTCAAAGCAATAGGGTTGCTAGAAGTTTTGAATTTCGCACATCATAGTTCAATTGTCGGTTTTCCGGTTAGAAATAACACGGGGACCAAGAGATGAATGTAGACGGTGAGAAGTGTCACTATACCAATAATTCTTAAGAGGTGGAGCAATCCTCACAACATTCTTGATACATAAGACAATAATACTACAAGGTAGAACATAACCTAAGCCAGATAGCAAGGAAATCAAGGTACAACACAAAACACAGACAAGTTTGTGTTGAACGGAAGGCAATAAAGTGGTCGATGATAATACAAATCATCGAGGGAAAGGATGGTATTTCTCATCATGAATTCTTGATACGCTGGAAGAGCTCAGAATGCTGATGATGATCACGACACAATTGTCGAGAGATTTCATGAAGATGTAATTGACCGACGATGACATCAAGTCAAAGGAATGATGAAGCGAAAGGTTATTGGAACCATGAGTACGACACAAACTCGAAATCAAGCTTGCTGTTCAAGGCGAAATGATATGACGAGGAAGATCGACGTAAGATTAGCTCATCGTCGAAAATTATGCTCCGGGAATAAGGACCAGGTAGCACAGTTAAAATTAGCACTATCATGATAGCCGATCAGGCTAGGGTTGTCATGCTCGAGTTCAAACCCGTAAGCAATGATGATAAATAGGAGTTGTCAAATCATAGTGCAAAATCGAATCAGTTATCGGTGTCCTTGAGTGGTTATCAACTCAGACCCCAGGAAAAGTTGGAAGCAGTGAAGATAATACTTGATGAAGATCTCATAAGAAATTATGTACTTGATATTATCGAGGTACCAAAGGGTAATACTCGAAGGTTGAGAAGAATCGAGGTTGGGCAGGCATATTGATCAACAGAAGACGAGCGATTTAACTTGTCTGAGAAATGGAATCAAAGGAAGAAATTATGGTCGAAACCAGGATTGCAAAGGATCAATTCACAGATCCAGATGATATTTTCAAGGAAATAGTTATTATTGCAAGAAGCTTCCATGATAGGATCTACATCGTGTCCATGGGCATGAACACAAAGGTTCAAGGTCGACTCCCACTTCGTCAATGCATAACCTTCCATTCACTTCTCATTTTTCGAAGAAGTTGTAATGTTTAAATTTTATCTAGCAAAACACCAGAAGAGTATGACTCGTGATACCTCTCGGGTTTACCCAGATCTGGGAAGGCATAGGTTCAACCCTTAGGGGTATCTTGGGAAAATATACCACAAACTTCGGAGTAAATAACTCAAGCTCGGGAGCAGAGCATGGTTGACAAAAGCAGGGGATACAATTTACCAAAGGCATTATGTATCTGAGGAAAAGCTCACAAGGTTAATGAATACGAAGAACGGTGTCGGACAAAATCCAACAAAAGATCTAACGGTCCACAACAGAGCTGATGTGAGCATCGGCACACAATCAGAGGAAGAATCAAGGCAAGGGCCTTAGATTATAGAAACAACTGACTAACTCAAAGCTCAAAGGCAAAGAATCATAATTTCCGAATCAAGGGCTCAGAGGCAAAAACTCTGATTAAGGATGGATAAGTTGAGTAGGCTTAGGGTACAATCGACGACAATTGGATTACTTGAGAACCAGCTCACGTTTTAAATGATGTCTGAGCCGGAAGGAAATTTCCAGGGAATAACTGATGATTGTGTGCATTCACACACATGTTGAATCAACAGGATCAGAATGTCAATCACAAGGATTTTAATGGTTATTGCTAGACAAATGGAATTGTCCAGACTGCAAGAAGACAAGTATTTGCAGAGCAATAGTTGGCAAAGGAGTACCAGAAGATCGAGTAGTATTTCAATGCATCTAGTGAATCCTATGAACAACTAGTAATGAATGGTTCCTCGATAAGTGTGAAAAAAATAAATCGTAGGGATATTTTTGCGGCAAGGAACCTCAAGGCAGTGGCACAAGGGATTCTTGGAACAACGACGAGTATTACAGGGTATCTTGTAATAACAAGACCAACTGAGGATGAATGTAAGAATGGCAAGTGCATGTAGTTATCCATAAGGGTTGACGGTGGAAGGGGGATTGCAAAAGCAATGGCACAAGTCTCGAGAGATCATAGAGTATCCTCGGAATCTTTTGGTGCAGTAGACGATCATCGGTGATGAGGTGCTCTCCGGGTGAAAGTGGTCACGAGATCCTAATGTTAGATTTAACAAAATTCATTTAACCCGAATAGAAGAGAGATCAGAGTCCCTGAGTATAGACGAGGAATAAAAGATCCTAATGCCACCCAATGGTGACGTGGGCCCGTAAGCCACACAATCATGTTAGTAAAAGTTTTGCAATGTCTAGACTCAACTTCGGCCAAGGAGTTGGAAAGGGGGATTCCTACAGGCAGTCGGCTCTAATACCAACTTGTGACGCCCCCGATTCAATCGTATACTAATCATACACGCAAACATGTACGATTAAGATCAAGGACTCACGGGAAGATATCACAACACAACTTTAAAATAAAATAAGTCATACAAGCATCATAATACAAGCCAGGGGCCTCGAGGGCTCGAATACAAGTGCTCGATCATAGACGAGTCAGCGGAAGCAACAATATCTGAGTACAGACATAAGTTAAACAAGTTGTCACAAGATGGCTAGCACAAACTGGGATACAGACCGAAAGAGGCGCAGGCCTCCTGCCTGGGATCCTCCTAACTACTCCTGGTCGTCGTTAGCAGCCTGCACGTAGTAGTAGGCACCTCCAGTGTAGTAGTCGTCGTCGTCGACGGTGGCGTCTGGCTCCTGAGCTCCAGCATCTGGTTGCGACAACCAGGTAGAAGGGAAAGGGGGAAAGGAGGGAGAAAAGCAAACCGTGAGTACTCATCCAAAGTACTCGCAAGCAAGGAGCTACACTACATATGCATGGGTATATGTGTAAAAAGGCAATATCGATGGACTGAACTGCAGAATGCCAGAATAAGAGGGGGATAGCTAGTCCTATCGAAGACTACGCTTCTGGCAGCCTCCGTCTTGCAACATGTAGAAGAGAATAGATTGAAGTCCTCCAAATAGCATCGCATAGCATAATCCTACCCGGCATTCCTCCCCTCGTCGCCCTGTGGAAAAGCGATCACCGGGTTGTCTGTGGAACTTGTCTGGGTGTGTTTTATTAAGTATCCGGTTCTAGTTGTCATAAGCTCAAGGTACAACTCCGGGTCGTCCTTTTACCGCGGGACACGGCTATTCGAATAGATAAACTTCCCTGCAGAGGTGCACCACATAACCCAACACGCTCGATCCCATTTGGCCGGACACACTTTCCTGGGTCATGCCCGGCCTCGGAAGATCAACACGTCGCAACCCCACCTAGGCACAACAGAGAGGTCAGCACGTCGGTCTAAATCCTACGTGCGCAGGGGTCTGGGCCCATCGCCCATTGCACACCTGCACGTTGCGTACGCGGCCGGAAGCAGACCTAGCCCCCTTAATACAAGAGCAGGCTTACGGTCCAATCCGGCGCGCGCCGCTCAGTCGCTAACGTCACGATGGCTTCGGCTGATACCACGACGTCGAGTGCCCATATCTTTCCCGCGTAGTTGGTTAGTGCGTATAGGCCAGTGGCCAGACTCAGATCAAATACCAAGATCTCGTTAAGCGTGTTATTATGAAGCAACCGCGAACGCCGACCAGGGCCAGGCCCACCTGTCTCCTAGGTGGTCTCAACCTGCCCTCTCGCTCCGCCACAAAGTAACACTCGGGGGCCGTCGAGAACCCAGGCCCACCTCTACCGGGATGGAGCCACCTGTCCTTCCAGCCCCCACATCGAAATCACTTGCGGGTACTCAACAAGCTGACCCGACTTTAGTCACCATCTGTATAGTATGTATGTATGTATAGTATATACCCGTGATCACCTCCCGAGTGATCATGGCCCGATAGTATAGCATGGCAGACTAATAAGAATGTAGGGCCACTAATGGTAAACTAGCATTCTATACTAAGCATTTAGGATTGCAGATAAGGTATCAGCAGATGTAGCAACAATGACAGGCTATGCAACAGAATAGGATTAATCGAAACAGTAACATGCTACACTACTCTAATGCAAGCAGTAGAGGGTAGAATAGGCGATATCTGGTGATCAAAGGGGGGGCTTGCCTGGTTGCTCTGGCAAGAAGGAGGGGTCATCAACTCCGTAGTCGTACTGGGTAGCAGCGGCGTCAGTCTCGTAGTCTACCGGAGAGAAGAGGGGGAAGAAACAATAAATATAATGCAAACATAAGCATGACGATGTATGATATGACAATGAGCGGTGCTAGGTGTGCCCTAACGCGGTAGTAGGTGATACCGGCGAGAGGGGGAAACATCTAGAAAAGTATCCCCGGTGTTTTGTGTTTTCGGACAGATGAACCGGAGGGGAAAAATTGCGTGTTTGCTATGCTAAGGATGTGTGACGGATGAACGGGTTGCATATTCGGATTCGTCTCGTCGTTCTGAGCAACTTTCATGTATAAAACTTTTTAATCCGAGTTACGGTTTATTTCCTATTAATTTTCAAACTTTATACAATTTTCTGAAATTTCAGCATTTATTTAAACCGAATTGACCAAGTCAACTTGACTGGTCAAAAGGGCAGGGCATGGCCCACATGTCATAGGAAGCAACTAAACTATTCTAGTTAGATAGATTAAGTAGCCTGAGGGTCCACTTGTTATTGACTTAGATATTTTTATGTTGTTTTATTTTCTTAATCTAACAATGGGTCTTGCATGTCATTGGCATGTCTTTACCTACTAATAAAGCAAATAGTGTTTCTGGTCGTCCGTCATAGAAATAGCCCTCAAAGTTGGCATAAATTACCCACTATGCCATCCATAAGTAAAACGATTCGGATTTATTTCAAAATCACCGCCGACTTAGTTCTTATAGTGTGATACACTAATGTAACATAAGATTGAAGCTAGCCCAGTGGCCAAGGCGTTCGCCTATTATGCTTGAGACAAGCGTTCGATCCCTGGTTCTTACACTTTTTCCTCCTCCACCACGCGCTAATGGGCCGGCCCATATGCGGCTGGTGGCTCCCTATTTTCTATTTCGTTTTTTCTTTTTTCTTTTTCATTCTTTAAATTCATTCGGAATTTTCAGAAGAACCAAATTTTAAAAAGCTGCGAGTTTTATCGAGAAATCATAAATTGTTCATGATTTCAAAAAATTGTTCGCATATCATAGAAAAAAATCACAATATCAAATAGATGTTCATGAAAAAAAACATGATTTAAAAAAAATCCAGTATTCAAAACACATTCTGGAACTAGAAAAAAATATACATGATTTTTTTTGAAATGTTTCCAAAATTAAAACAAGCCCGTGAATGATGAACAAAACGACACATCGCCTGCGTAGAAGTTTTAACAGGGGATCTCTAGAGGTTGATTTATGATTTTATTTAGTCCCTCACATCGGGTAAAAAAAAGGCTTCCGTGTTTCGTACAATGCTGAACCCAAAAAATATTTACACAACTTTCTATGGGTTAGTTTTTGTAAACTATATAAAAATGACTAAATGTCTATTTTGCCTCCCTACACAGCTATGTTTATTCTGGTACCACAGTAATTGTTATGATAACCACCGCTACGCTAGGTCAAGATGATATACATCATTCATCAGTCTAGCTTAGGCAGGGTCCATCAATGCAGTTTGCTCAGCCAAAAATAATTCGTTGTGGTGCCTTAGGAAATCAAATCGTGGTCAAACCATCACATTTTTTGTTTTTTGAAATGACTTTTCAAAAGTCTCTTATCTCATCATGACATCACTTAGACATAGTTTTTGAAATGACATTTTAAAAGCCCTTATCTCACCTTGGCATTTTAATAGCCCATTATCTACCACTCCTGCATAATTTGATAGTTTTTTCTTCTGTTGCAACGCACGGGCATATTTGCTAGTCTCTCCCTAATAATAAAGCACGGATTGGGTCTCCGGATTCACCGTCACAATACGCTTACTTCTAATGTCATAATACGCTTTTGCGATTTGTATAGATAAAATTTCTTTATAAACAAGGTGGTACTAATTCGAGGATCTCCTATATATATGACCAATAAAACCGTTTCGTTTTTATGTCTATTCCCGCAGCCCAGCGACTGGCCTGCGAGCGGTCCTGAAGTCCTCAGCCACGTCATTTGGGCCTTTACGCATGTCCAGCTGCTGGGCCTAACATTCATCGGCAAAAACGTTTCAGGCCAATGCTGTTCGTCCTTCGTATGAGACTCGAACTCACAATCTCACGATTCCTACGGACCAGCTTATGCTTGCTGGGAGAGGATTCATGTACGAATTAAATTGTACCACCTCACCCCTTTATAAAAAAATCACCAACTTTATATGTTTACGATTTACTATTTCGAGTATCAATAGGGGGCCTCCAAAATCACGAAAGAGAGAGATGTGTTGGTCCCGGTGGGAAACAAAGGGAATAATTGACTCCTGAAAATTAATACTGATGGCTGCACATGCGGGATTGTGATATCTGCATGGCTCCACTAAAAGCGGGATTGTAGTAAATCCGCATGGCTGATTAAAAGCAGTTTGTGGGAAATTAAATCTGCATGGCTGGGCGTCATTAAAACCTGGATTGTGGGATAAATTTGCGTGGCTAATTAAAGCGGGTTGTGGGAAATTAAATCTGCGTGGCTGATTGGCTCCTAAAGGAGGATAGTTTGCACGACATGCCATTGTCAATACTCCCTCCTTTCCGGTTTATAGGGCTTATCTTAAAATTTTAGTTTTTCCATTTTAGAAGGCTCAGTTTGATTGTTTCCCATCAGATGTTTAGATTCCAAGGTGCATTAAATCACTGCATGCAAGTATTAAGAGAAAATTTACCAATGCATGTAATTTATGCATGCATGCATTGCAATTAATGCATTGATAACCATACTTTTTTAGAAAAACAAGAGCATTAATTGTGTGCTTTTGCAAACTATAAAAAGTATTCCACCACTCATCATCTACCTTGGTTGGTGAGATTTTTGAATTGAGCCTTATAAACCGGAAAGGAGGGAGTAGGTCAAAAATACGAAATTGTCATGGCTGAGGGCTGTTGAAGCACGTTCAGTGGGCATGAGCACGAGCATGACTGCATGAGCAAGGGAAGAAAAAGGCGTATACATGCGTGGTAATTAGTGCAAGCGATACGCTGAAATTAATCATTGGGAAATCTAATGTTGTGTTATTTTACTTTGAAGACATTGCCTTATTAATTTGATTTTTAATAGAAAATCAAGCACATAAATTCTACATTTTTTAAGAAAAGTTTCACACTTTCCCCCCTCCATTCTTGATTGTAGTAGTATGATTCCCGGAATTGAGGGGCTGCCATGCATTCCTAAAGAAGGAAGGTGCACCTGATTGATTGGGCACTGATCACATGAAAAAATTAAAGGAAATGTGAATCGCACTAATCGCATAGAAGGACCTAACTAAAGGAGGAGACAACAATTTGAGGATTAATTAACCCCAACAATGTGGGGCTGCATGGATTTTTAGCAGCAGCGGGCATGGATTTTAATTGTGCCATTTTTTCCTCCTCATTGTATTTGCATATACAATTCTTACTAAATCCGTGCTAATTTTTTCTTCAGTTACAACGGATGACATGTGATGTGTTGCTTGCACTTATTGTCCTTATCAAATTTGAGACAATTTTAATTTCTCTCATTGTAACACACTGGAAGTTATGTTTACACATACAATCCTTACTAAATTCACGTTTATTTTCTCTCCCGTTGCAATGCACGGGGATTTTCCTAGTCTTTATCTTTACCTAATAATAAAGAGAATTGGGTTTCTGTCGTACGTCGTCGTGCGCGATTTTGCATAAAAGTCCCTCGGTTTATAAGAAATCAACCCGCTATCCCTGTTTTAAGTGGCTCTCCAAGAAAACGTTTCGTTCTTACAAAAAAGGCCCTATGCTTTTGAGTATTCAACCCGCTGTCCTTTTTAGGTGGCTAAATTCAGATACAACGAGCTTTGTACAGAGTTTGTTGTTCAATCAAATTGTCCCACCTCACTGATATACATATATTCTCACCAATTTATATGTGTACGAGAGTTGCCATGAGAATCAACAAGCCACATTAGAAATCAAAACAAGCAGAAAAAGGGAACAGAAGGAATCGCCAAAGCGTGAAGGAGCGAAGAAAATGGAACAGAGTCCACCGAGCGAACACCACCACCACCGGTGCCCCTCGCTCTACGGAGGACCCACGATTTCCAAAAAGTGGGAGTTGTTTGAGGCCTGGAGCTGGGGGCGGAGAAGGAGAAGGCCGGATCGAGGCAGCTGGTCTGACTGACACAACAGGTAGCCGTGGCTGGATGAGGCGCGCCCTGGCCTCCTCGCAAGCTGCGAGCAAAAGAAACAGCAGGGTTGACTTAAACAAGAAAAGCAGCTAGGATGAGCGACGTAGGATCGGTCAGACCTGAGGCGCAGGTGGCGGAGTGAGATTGTGTGGGCGCCTGTCTGAATCGGGTCGGAGGCGAGGCTGTTAGCCGGATCTGGAGCACGGGCGGGCAGGCAGATTAGGCGACGGTAGGAGGAGCTGCAAGGCGCCCATCCATGGCACAACGTGGTGGATCCGGCGGCGGACGGAACGAGACAGAGAGGCGGCGACCTCCATTGGCAGGCTCCCTGAAGAAAACATGTGAGAGGGATTAGATATAGAAGGGGAAGAGAGGATGAGAGAGGGCGGGTGGGGTCAGGCTTCGGCCTTGGAGGCCTGCTCGCGCGCGGTTGGGGGAGCCGGGGCCCCCTTACCTTGATCTGGCGCCACAGCCCCTACGCATGTGGAGGACAGGAGGAGGGAAGGGATGGATCTGAGCCTGTTGGTCGTCGAGGGCGAGGCCTGCTGTGGCCAGATCCAGAGCATGGAGCGGCAACTGAGCGGGGGAGGCCAGATCGAGGAGCTCCAAAACGCAGTCCATCCTCTGCTGGAGTTCCTCACCGACAGGGAAAAGGGGGTTGATGCTGCCCTGTTAGAGAAGAAGAGAAGGGACAATGTCAGGTAGATGTAGAAGAAGCAATGTGTTGTGTGGATAAGGGGGCACGTAGTGGGAAGTGGGCGGTGAGTGTTGTCTCTACATGTTGTGCTTGGATCGGAAGCTGCTGGATTGCTACGCACCTACTATTACAATTTTTTTTATGAGCGGACCCATTATAATTACTTGCTGCTGGATGTCATACTATTCATATACCTACCACATCTCACAAATACATATAAGATATAATGATTAAAAATGAGTGGAATATTGAAAAGAAATAAAGGAAAATGATATCTGAGACTCACCGGTATTTGCTGATTATCAAGATATCCCTCAACTTTGGGTGTGATCTATGTCTTGGTGAGACTAGCAAAAGGACCGATGCGTTGCAACGGAAAAAAATCGCACATGATAGATCTTTAATGATCAGTAAAGTTGTACGATTAAAGATGTATCATGGGTGATTTTTTCCCCTTGCAACGCACGGGCCCTTTTGCTAGTCTCTCCCTAATAATAAAGCACGGATCGGGTCTCCGGGTTCACCGTCATAATATGCTTCTTCCCATGATTTTACGCTTTCAATTTGAATTTAAGACATATTCGAGGTGGTACTAAATTTCCGTACGTGAGCTTTCCTCTCGCGTCCTCAAATATCAGATTCAACATAGGCAGCCCATTATTCTGGTACACGGCCCATTATTCTGGTCCACCTAGCCCAACAAACAAATAAAAATCAGCGAGCTAAGACGAGGGCGGACTCTCGATCAGTTTGGAGTTTTCCCTTGACCCTCCCATAAATATCGGCTCAAGATTCAGGAAAGAGAGAAGGGGAAGAGGTGGATCCCCTGGAGGCGGAAGGAGCCGGTTGACGGCCGATCCGACGGGGCACTTCATCTCAACCATGAGGCCGCGATAGTATACGGTCGCGCACATCAGCCATCTCATCAAGCGAGGACGCGGGGGCGCTGCAATCGCTGCTTTGAGAACCCATCGGTCCAGCGGACAACCATGGTCAATTGGAGCTGCTAAGACAGCGGCGGCGCAGGCGGGCAGCCCCACTTTGAGGTGTGGTGGCTCGTGTCAAGGAGCCAACCATGATTCAGAAGGAACGATTTGATTATCTTCTTATGTACGTGAATAATACAATCTGATCAGCACACAATTGAGACTTTGAGATCGATCAAACGCCATTGGCCGAAGTTGCTCGTTCGGTTGGTTCGTCAATTGGTCCTTCTGACCGCCAACAATACGGCCCTATGGGAACTAGAAAAACAGTGCATACAACCACGAGATCATGATCCAGAAAAACCTGATCCACCACTGATCCGCTGCTCTGGCTACCGTTCGTCGTCGAGCGCCTGCACCGTTCCCTCGCCGCCCTCCGCCCATACTGTACTCATAAATCACCATGTCGTTTTCCTTGACTGGAAACTCCAGGAAAGATGGCTTTATCATATTGAAGCACCGCGGCCGCCGTTGCTATAACCAACGCCACAAGTAATATCTGGGTGATCAGGGCACCTGATAGAGGCAAAGGTGTCCCGTCTTTCGATGAGATGATGGATATCGCTTGGTGGAAGTCGACTTTGACGATCCGACTACGAACGTGCGAGGACGTCGCGCCTTAGCAATCGCTAAACCAACTCCGAGAGGTTATTGACCACGCCGGAGCACGATCAACCTGACCACGAGGGTCTGTTTCCTGCGAGCAAACGAAGAACAAGCAAGAAACTAAGATTGCAATCTGGATATTGCGAATATAAGATGAAAGCTTTATTGATCAAGGTGGGGTTCTGTGACGCCTTTGTCTGGTCGTTGAACACAAAGAAGTACGCAAAGTTGCAGCTATGGCGAACTTTTAATCTAAACAAAACCCAAAGTCTAAACGACGCCCTAAGGGCTGTATATATGGAGGAAGAGAGGGTGAATTTCGTGGCCCTTGGTGGAGGGGTCCGAAATCAACCCTATCTCTTGTTTCCCCACACATACGGACTCTAAAAATAGCCTATACTTATGTATTTCGAAATTACATGGGCCTGGCCCAATAAAAAGGTGACGCAGCAACTATAATAGCCTATGGACGAATATTACGAAGTCGCATCTTGTATATTTCGTCCAAGGCTTCATGCACTCCTTATGGTGGCTTCAAAGTCCTGAAATCATCACTTGTAACTCCGTTCTTGATCCCCTTGCGCATGCCATCAACTCCATGTGTGTTCTTGCTCCAATGTTCATCCTTCTCCAAGCTAGGCCCTTCATTTGTAAGCAAAACAAATGTATCCAATTTAGGCAGCAGCATATTCTCATGAACATTAGAATCATTACCAAGAAACGAAAGTACCTGGTAATTTAATTGGCGTGCGCGAGCTCTAGTAATTGGTCCCGTATATGTAACAGTAGGGGCTGTGGGTGTAACAATGGCATTGATGTCCTCATCATCCTCCCCTTCTTGAAATGAAGTCGTCCTCGACGGAAGCTCATCTTCCTCACCCAAATAAGGCTTCAAATCTGCAATGTTAAAAGTGGGACTAACCCCAAAATCTGCAGGTAGCTCAAGTTTATATGCATTATCATTTATTTTCTCTAACACCTTAAAAGGACCATCAACACGTGGCATTAAATTTGATTTGCGCAAATTAGGAAATCTATCTTTACGCAAATGTAACCAAACAAGATCTCCAGGTGCAAACACAACATGTTTTCTACCCTTATCTCCAGCAAGTTTATATTTAGCATTCATACGCTCAATGTTTTCCTTAGTTAACTCATGCATTTTTAAAATCAATTCAGAACGTTCTTTAGCATCAAAATTAACCTTCTCCGAAGATGGAAGAGGCAACAAATCAATAGGTGCACGAGGTAGGAAACCATACACAATTTCAAAAGGGCACATCTTAGTAGTAGAATGCAATGAACGATTATAAGCAAATTCAATATGAGGCAAGCATTCTTCCCACATTTTCTTATTATTCTTCAAAATAGCCCTAAGCATAGTAGACAATGTTCTATTGACTACTTCAGTTTGTCCATCAGTTTGGGGGTGACAAGTAGTACTAAATAGCAGTTTAGTCCCCAACTTAGCCCATAAACATCTCCAAAAGTGGCTAAGAAATTTAGTATCACGATCTGAAACAATAGTATTTGGCACACCATGCAAGCGAATAATTTCACGAAAGAACAAATCAGCAACATTAACAGCATCATCGCTTTTATGACATGGTATAAAGTGTGCCATTTTCGAGAATCTATCCACGACAACAAATATGCTATCTCTCCCCTTCTTTGTTCGAGGTAAACCTAAAACAAAGTCCATAGATATATCCTCCCAAGGAACACTAGGTACAGGCAAAGGCATATATAAACCATGAGGATTGAGTCGTGACTTAGCTTTTTGACATGTAGTGCATCGAGCAATAAAACGCTCAACATCCCGTCCCATCTTTGGCCAAAAGAAATGTGTAGCAAGTACGTCCTCCGTCTTCTTCACGCCAAAGTGTCCCATTAATCCTCCTCCATGCGCCTCCTGCAACAACAAAAGACGAACGGAGCTAGCTGGAATGCATAGCTTGTTAGCACGAAACACAAATCCATCGTTAACGACAAACTTGTTCCACATTCTTCCTTCTTTACAATTCTGCATTACATCTTTAAAATCAGCATCATGCGCATATTGATCTTTGATGGTCTCCAAATCAAATATTTTAAAGTCAAGTTGTGAAAGCATAGTATAACGACGAGACAAGGCATCAGCAATAACATTTTCTTTACCCTTCTTGTGTTTAATGACATAAGGGAAAGTCTCAATAAATTCAACCCATTTAGCATGTCTACGATTCAGTTTAGCTTGACTTTTAATATGTTTCAAAGATTCATGATCAGAATGTATAACAAATTCTTTGGGCCATAAATAATGTTGCCATGTTTCTAAAGTCCGAACAAGAGCATATAATTCTTTATCATAAGTAGAATAATTCAGACTAGGCCCACTCAATTTTTCAGAAAAGTATGCAACAGGTTTGTCATCTTGTAATAACACACCTCCTAATCCAATTCCACTAGCATCACATTCAAGCTCAAAAGTCTTATTAAAATCAGGAAGTTGGAGTAAAGGAGCATGTGTCAACTTATCTTTCAATACCAAGAAGGCTTCTTCCTGTGCGGTACCCCAAATAAAAGGCACATCTTTCTTTGTAAGCTCATTGAGAGGTGCAGCAATGGTGCTGAAATCTCTCACAAAACGCCTATAGAATCCAGCGAGGCCAAGAAAACTCCTCACTTGTGTGACCGTTTTGGGCTGCGGCCAACTCTCAATAGCTTCAATCTTGGCTTTATCAACTTCAATTCCCTGTGGAGTAACAACATAGCCAAGAAAAGATACTCGGTCGATGCAAAAGGTGCACTTCCCAAGGTTACCAAACAAACGTGCATCACGTAGAGCAATAAAAACAGCACGTAAATGTTCCAAATGTTCTTCCAAAGATCTGCTATAAATCAGTATATCATCAAAATAGACTACCACAAATCGTCCAATGAAAGCACGTAAAACTTCGTTCATTAGTCTCATGAAAGTACTAGGCGCATTAGTTAACCCAAAAGGCATGACTAACCACTCATATAATCCAAACTTAGTTTTAAATGTTGTTTTCCATTCATCCCCCAATTTCATACGAATTTGATGGTATCCACTACGCAAATCAACTTTGGAGAATATTGTAGAGCCACTCAATTCATCAAGCATATGATCTAGCCTAGGAATAGGATGATGATAACGAATAGTAATATTATTAATGCCTCTACAATCAACACACATACGCGATGTACCATCCTTTTTCGGCACTAGAATAATAGGAACAACACAAGGACTAAGGGATTCGCGTATATAACCTTTGTCGAGAAGCTCTTGTACTTGACGCATAATCTCCTTTGTCTCCTCTGGATTGGTACGGTATGGCGCACGGTTTGGCAGTGAAGCACCGGGAATTAAGTCAATGTGATGCTCAATCCCGCGAATAGGTGGTAATCCCGGTGGCACATCTTGTGGAAAGACGTCAGCGAACTCCTGCAAAATGTTAGTGACAGCAGGAGGCAAAGAGGAAGGCACGTCCTCAAATGAAAATAATGCCTCTTTGCACACAAAAGCATAGCAAACAGATTTGCTAAAATCTAGATCATCAATATCAGATTTGGTGGCAAGTAAACATGCGCTTTTCAATTTAATTTCAGAAGCAACACTAGATTGTTTATTATTATTAGGCTGCATTTGTTGCTCAAATTCTTTTGCCACAATCTGATTTTCACTCTTAGTTTTCTCCTGTTTTGCTTTATTAGCTCTATTAATATCATCTTTCAAAATGGAATCAGGAGTCATAGGAAGCAAAGTAATATTTTTGTCCTTATGAACAAGAGTATACTGATTGTTTCTACCATGGTGAATAGAATTTTTATCAAATTGCCATGGTCTACCAAGTAATAAGGAACATGCTTGCATAGGTACCACATCACAATCAACATAATCAGCATATGTAGAGATACTAAAATGTACACGAACAGTACGTGTTACCTTAACCTTGCCGCTGTTGTTGAACCATTGGATGTAGTAAGGATGTGGATGTGGTCTTGTGGTGAGAGATAGCTTCTCCACCATCTCCATGCTAGCCAAGTTGTTGCAACTCCCTCCATCTATGATCACGCGAACAGAACGTTCCTTCACAACTCCCTTTGTATGGAACAAATTATGCCTCTGATTTTGCTCAGCTTGTGTAACCTGCACACTCAAAACACGTTGAGCAACTAAACATTCATACCTGTCAGCATCTTCAGGAGCCATGTATTGCGTCTCATGATCAGAATCGTCTCCACCGTGTTCGTCACGTGTAATAAGAGCCAAAGTTTCCTCATCATAGTCACTAGCGGACTCATACCCACCATCCTCAGTAACAATCATCACACGCTTAGATGGGCATTCTCTCGCATAATGACCTCCACCCTTGCAACGTCGACAAATAATATCATGTGTTTGCCCTGTTGATGCCATGGATGAAGAAGAGCTCTTTGCAGGCCCAGAAGGTGTGCTCTTGGCAGATAGTGGTGATTGTGCCTGCTTTATTGTATCACGGTTGGAGGTGGCAGCCGACGGAGGCGCCGGTGTAGCAGAACGTGTGGAAGTAGATGATGCACGTGGTGTCCATGATGAAGGTCGACCTGCAGAAAAGTTAGTCCGCGCCAATGCCTGTCGATCCTGCACTTCACGTTCAGCTTTACAAGCAAGATGGAATAAACGAGTGATATTAGTATACTCCTTATAGTCTAGAATGGTCTGAATCTCTCTATTTAATCCACCCAGAAAACGTGCAAGCATAGCTTCATTCTCCTCAACAATACCACATCTAATCATGCCAGTTTGTAATTCCTGATAATATTCTTCTACAGAATTTTTTCCTTGTCTTAAGTGCTGTAATTTTTGAAGCAATTCACGTTGATAATATGGTGGAACCCAACGAGTACGCATAGCAGTTTTCAAAGCAGCCCAAGTAGCGGGAATAGGATATAATCTACAATGTTCAGACCACCATACACATGCAAAACTAGTGAAAGCACAAACAGCAACAGCAACCCGTCTCTCCTCGGGATATTGTAAACATGTAAAACATTGTTCAGTTTCTAACTCCCAAGTAAGATATATATCAGGAACATATCTACCCTCAAATGGTGGAATATTCAATTTCAGTTTAGGAATATGGACATCATCTCGTACCTGAGGTGGTGGTGCAGGCCTACCATTACGAATATATACCTGAGGTCGACCTGGTGGTGGTGGTGCTGGTGGCTGCACGTAGTGCTGATTTTGATCAACCTCATCGTCATAATCGCCCGCATACTCATCATCCTTCTGGGTACCAGCAGCAGCAGTAGCAGGGGCCAAAGAAGCATCAACAACATGAACAGCAGCACCAGAAGTTTGGCCATCCTCAATAGGAACACGCTTCGCTCGTCCATACTGATTCGAAAGGATGCGTTGTTGTTGTTGTTGTTGTTGGAGAGGTGCGTTAGGTGCAGCGGGTGGTGGTGGTGGAAGACGCGCGAGCAATTCATTAAACTTGTTATCGAGCTTTGTTTCGAACGTCTTCTCCATGCCATCTATCTTCTCCATGGCCTCTTCAAATCTGTTTAGCACATCTTGCACCTGTCCACTCATCATTTGCTGAAATTTATCATGCAATTCCTTATTCGTCATGTTCTCCCAGTCAGTCTCGTCGGCTTGTGATCCTGGCATGGTTAGCAGCAATAGAAACACACAAGAATATGATCCTACAGACTACTAACAAGAGGTGGTGGTGGGTGTCACAAATCCGTCAAGCAAATCTCAAATTCTTACCAGTTCTTACCCAGCAGCAGGCGGTGATCGGCAACCGTTGTAGTCAAAAACTCTCAAAGCTTGGATAAAGCGATTACCAGGGAGAGTCAAACGCACGACGTAGATGTATGTGGAGCTGGGAAGGCTTATAATATGGTAGCAAAAAGGGTCAGCAATAATCAATTCAGAGATGCAAAGTTGAATAAACGCTCAACGACGGTACTGTGCTGGTCCTAGGCTAGACCGTGCTAGAGACGCGAGCCTAGAACACCAACAAAATCACGGCGCGGCACGTAAACAAGGGAGGAGCACACTCTGAATATTTTTTCTCTTCTTTTTTTTGCACTTTTTTTCCTCTTTTTTTTTGCTCCGCAATTTTTTTTCTTCGAAAAAGTCTACAAATGGTCTAAAAACTGCCTAGCCAGAATTTTCCAGACTTAGTTTTTTTTTTTGAAACTGGAACTATTTTTCTTCTGCGGGTGGCTCGGAAGTTGGGGAGTCCTTCTCTGTCATGACTCGGAGTATCGCGTGATCTGGAAATCGAGAACAATGCAACAATTACTGGACTCGGACTAGGACTGGTGGCGAAGATGAATCTGGTGGAACTCGGACTGGTGGCGGAGATGAATCTGGTGGAACACGGACAGGTGGCGGATATATGTTGAAGGTGAACTCGGATTGGCGTGATGGCGGCGGATATGTGGTGGCGTATATGGATTCGGATTGGCGGTGAATATGTGGTGGTGGTATATGGCAACAGCGACGATGATGATGCGGTGGTGATATATGGCAGCAGCGACGTGACAACCTGTGAACAGAACTCGAAACTCTAAAAGACTAGACGCTAAGACCAGCAACTTAACAAGACGATGCAACCGCAAATTCAACAAAGCAAATACAGAAAAGATTATGCAAAGGCTCAGATTGGTTCGGATGGGAAGAACTAACCCTAATTTTTTTTTCTTGGCTTTTTCGTGGATTATAGGTATGAAGAACAGACTCGATCTAAACTACGAAAAACTGTAAAATCTCACCGAGCAACCTGGAAATCTGATACCACTTGATAGATGCAAAGGTGTCCCGTCTTTCGATGAGATGATGGATATCGCTTTGGTGGAAGTCGACTTTGATGATCCGACTACGAACGTGCGAGGACGTCGCGCCTTAGCAATCGCTAAACCAACTCCGAGAGGTTATTGACCACGCCGGAGCACGATCAACCTGACCACGAGGGTCTGTTTCCTGCGAGCAAACGAAGAACAAGCAAGAAACTAAGATTGCAATCTGGATATTGCGAATATAAGATGAAAGCTTTATTGATCAAGGTGGGGTTCTGTGACGCCTTTGTCTGGTCGTTGAACACAAACGAAGTACGCGAAGTTGCAGCTATGGCGAACTTTTAATCTAAACAAAACCCAAAGTCTAAACGACGCCCTAAGGGCTGTATATATGGAGGAAGAGAGGGGGAATTTCGTGGCCCTTGGTGGAGGGGTCCGAAATCAACCCTATCTCTTGTTTCCCCACACATACGGACTTTAAAAATAGCCTATACTTATGTATTTCGAAATTACATGGGCCTGGCCCAATAAAAAGGTGACGCAACAACTATAATAGCCTATGGACGAATATTATGAAGTGGCATCTTGTATATTTCGTCCAAGGCTTCATGCACTCCTTATGGTGGCTTCAAAGTCCTGAAATCATCACTTGTAACTCCGTTCTTGATCCCCTTGCGCATGCCATCAACTCCATGTATGTTCTTGCTCCAATGTTCATCCTTCTCCAAGCTAGGCCCTTCATTTGTAAGCAAAACAAATGTATCCAATTTAGGCAGCAGCATATTCTCATGAAAATTAGAATCATTACCAAGAAATGAAAGTTCCTGGTAATTTAATTGGCGTGCGCGAGCTCTAGTAACTGGTCCCGTATATGTAACAGTAGGGGCTGTGGGTGTAACAATGGCATTGATGTCCTCATCAACACCGGATGACGATTAGCTGGATGCATGCTTATCAACTGAAGGCAAGCAGCTAGATGCATGTACGGATGATTACTGCAGGCGGACAGAGATAAAAATACTAAGAACTTCGAGCACGTCACGTCCTCAGGTGCGTCCCTATGCATATATGTCATTATGTGCATGAAGCAAATAGCTATGCAGTATTGACATTAATTAAACTGAATTAGACTTCGAGATACTTTTTATTTTCTATTAGTGCCACATCTGTCACAATTTATATCCACAATTACTCACGCTTGTCGTCGTCTCTATAAAAAACTCAAGGTCTATCCGAAGTAAATATATTTGTCGCTGCATTACTTAGAGCCAGTAATGCATGTACATGTGTTTTTCAACTATTTAGAGATCTAGATATAGATACTATGTGATAGTATATCATTATTGCAAAAAGGTTTGCTTCCACTGAGCATGTATGAGTATGCGCAGGTAATTTCACACTTTGAAGGAAGTTTGTTTAGTTTTCAGACTTAAGTTAAGTTTGTTTCGATCCAAATCCAACAATAAAATTTGGATAATTTCTCAATGTTATCTACAATGAGTGGCATGTATTTATACCATGACTTATCAGCTTGATCAATAATGTATTTTTGTATTTTTGCAGTTCCTTTTTTTGTGGGAGAAGAAACTTTCATTAATCAAACGAGATGATTACATTTAGACTTAACTATGCTACTATCTCTTCGGGAAGTTTCAAAGCCAGCACATAGTTCGCTGTTGCACCCGTCCCATACAAGAAAGAGTATGGCTAGCAGCATTAGCATGTCGAGTGATCTTAAGTAGACTAATGTTCCTCCTGCATATGTATTTTTGTGGTTCATATATGGTGAAAACTTTATATGCCAGCTTTCACATACACATATCTGAGTAATACCACCTCCGATCCATAATAAGTATCGCAGTCACTTATTTTATTTTAGATAGGAGGAGGTATCATTTTTATTTGTTTTTCAAGGATGAGTGTTGCATCTAATAGTAGCATGGCTGCCGAATGCCCAGCAATTTTACACCAAATGAAAGATAAGTCCAGGCAGAAACCGACTGATTGGGTGCTATAGTTCAATACTGCACCACGGGAGGTAAACTGTCAAATACCATATGAATTGTCAAATTCATTTTTTACCCGTTGCAACGCACGGGCTCTTTTGCTAGTCTCTCCCTAATTATATATATATATATATATATATATATATATATATATATATATATATAATATATATATATATATATATTATATATATAATAATAATAATAATAAAGCACGGATTGGGTCTCCGGGTTCACCGTCGTGGCTTTTTACAAACAAGCCCCTAGCTTTTATGCGAATCAACCTGCACTCCTGATTAAGTCAACACTCCTGATAGCGCGCGCGCACCAGACAGCGATTGGGAAAAAAGAACCCCAAACGCACGACCCACGAGTCCACGACCCTGCCCCCGATCTCATCTTCCACCTCCAGCACGCCGCCACCCTTGCCGCGCGCCGCCTCCGCTGCCACGCCGTCGCGCGCCGCCTACCCCGCCGGCGCTCGTCCCCCTGTACCAAGTGCCCTCACCTCTGCGGCCTTCCACCGCCTACGACACTCGACGATGCAGCCGTTGCCGGCTCCACCCGTCCCCGGAACCACGGCGCCGCCGGGACTCCTCCCCACTACCCACTACTCCCACCTCGGCAATGGTTCCCCCAAACCCGCCGGCTTCTCCATCAGGGCGCACTCCACCACCGGTTGGTCCCGTCCGCCTTGCTCCCCCACCTCCTCCTATACAAGCCCCCACCCACGTCTCATCCCCAACCCAGCACCCACGCAGATGCGGCGGCGGCGGCGACCGCTCAACAGCCTAAGAAAGCCAGATCGAGGACTCCTCCTTGGAGCCTCTTCCCGCTCATTGGTTCGTCGGCCCCAAGCCCCCCTCGTTGTGGTGACACGTCTGAGGGCGTAGCCAGCAAGGGTGCCATCTTAGGGGTGGCGGGGAAGTTGCTGGCGGTCGAGCTCTGACTGTTGACGCGTGGATGGGTGGGGTCCAGGAGCCACCAAGACAACCAGGAGAGTCTTCCTAGAGAGGGAGGACTCAGGCGGCAGCAACAACCAGCGGCGATGACCCCGATGATCTTGCCGACCTCACCCACCTATGTACGTTGTGCACCCCCTTCTGCCCAACCCTTGCTGTTGCAGGCTTCCACCATATGCTCGTGTGACTTTCTTTTGTATTCACGACCATGCTTTCCACAAATTGTGTTCGGCAGCTTGGCAGGTTGGATAGGTAGCTTGCTGCTACCATGTGAAACTACCCAATTACTAATGCTTCTGAACCTCTGATCGGTATAGGTTGGAGGAACATCTCTGCAATCACATGTATAGCAACTACTAAATTTGTTGGTACTACTGTAGCAGCTTCTTCCAAGTAAATTATTTGTTAGCAATTATGATGTCGCTAGCCTGTTCTGCTCAGATCACAACACATGATAACACCAACAAAAAATTGATATATCTGGCATGTTTGATCTTATTTTACTCCATGACCACAGGGAAGGTAGTCGGTTTTCTATTTTGCTCATTTGTTTTACCCAAAATAGTAATCGGGTTAACTTAACTTACTGTGTCGGTGTATGCTGGAGCTGATATTCCGTGCCTTTCATTTTAGATGTACACAAGCAAGCAAATTGCAGACGAGAAGGAAAACAAGTTGCTCTCCTTGGTTCACTTGCCGTTGTTCTCAGTCCATGAGACAGAGCTTCAGTCTCTCATAACTCATAACAGGTCGATGTACTATCAGCTGCATCCGTCATGTACTCGTGGAGCTCTTGAGATACTTCAGATACGACACGGTGGTCTACGTGTCCAAATGGCAAGGTTATATTCAACAATTGTAGAAAGCTGTAGAAAACATAACACACAATTTTTTCCTGCATATATAGATTTGCTTGATTTTTTAGTAATAAAATAATTTGGTATTCAGTGTTTACTTGAATATTTTAGAGTGATTTCTAGCAATGTTCATATCAACACAAGTAACAGAGCAATGGACTGAGACATTCTCAGTGTGTTGTAGTTTCCATGTTGTGTTATCAGGAGGGAGACACGGCGTTCAATTAGTCACGGACAATATGTCGAGCCGTGGCGCCATCCAGCTGCAAGAGTCGCCGGCCCAGGACGGCAATGTCGGCAAGATGCTCTACGTAATGCTGACCTCCCCATCCTCTTGTTTGATCTTTTTTGTTGTGCTTTTATAGCTGCTGATGGTTGGCGTACCATGTTGTGCGTGGAGGACAGAGTACAATGGGAAGAGTACGGCAATATTGTGAGATCAAGAGTTATGATTCACGAGGGAACAAATAATTTTCTTCATCTTTGTGTTGACGAGATGGCGGCTTTTCCTAGGATAGCATTGTGTCCGATGGGGGCAGGGTTGCACCATGGGAAATTGTGAATGCATTTGGGTTGGAAGAATACAATCAATGATGGATTGGCACAGACCTTTGTGGAGTTAAACACGAAAAATATTGATATTTTTCTAATACAGTTCCTGCATGATGTGTTAGAAAGTATTTACACGTGCTTCTGTATATATATCTTGTATATTGTATTGTACACTTTGTGTACCCCTTTATATATATGAGATAGCCACACCCGTTACGGGTGTCGAGCAGTTTCCAAAACCCTAGCTTTTACATGGTATCAGTTTAGGTCTCGATCGATCGCTTCCGCAACTATCACGATCGCCCTCGATGGCATCTGTCCCGGCCGCCGATCCGGCCGCTCCGGTATCTCCGTTTTTGGCATCGAACCCACTGGCCTCCATGGCCGGCGTCTCCATAGCCGCACAAGCGATTCCCATGCCGCCGTCTCCAATCCTCAGCGACGCCGCCGCGCTGCCGACGCCTTACGGTGCTGCCACGCCGCCGCCTCCCGGCCTCAACGACTCGGTCGTGCCGCCCATGCAGTACGGAGGCGCTGCTTCGTTCCAATCTACTGGTGTGATTCCACCGCCGCCGCAGGCATACGGAAGCCATGCGGTGTATGGCGCCCCGTACGCGAACATGCATGCGGCATATGGCCCTCCGGCTTCCTGGTGGAGCTCCCATGCGCCGCTCGGTGTCCAGCAGCAGGCCACGATGCACTCAGCTGCAGGCGCCCAGCAGCAGGCTGCAATGCCTACAGCTCCTAGCGCCCAGCAGCAGGCCCCGATGCATGCAGCTCCTAGCGCCCAGCAGCAGGCCCCGATGCATGCAGCTCCTAGCGCCCAGCAGCCGGCCGCGGTCAACTCCTTCGGCGCTGCAGCAACAGCGTCATCCCACGGCGCTGCCACGGTCAATCCGTGGCCTACTCCAGCCGCACTGTCGGCTCCTTATGGCTCCATTGCTCAGTTGGCGTACGCCTACCCGACAGCTCCGACAACCGCGCCTCCTCATGGCATGTCCTCCTCGTACGCGGCGCCCTACGGTGGTCTATCAACGGAGTTGGTGGCTTCCTCCATGCTGCCGAGTGGTTCTTCACCTTCGGGATTTTATGCGCCGCCGCCTTCAGACTATGGTGTACCTAATGCACCGTTCTATTTTGCGCATCTCATACCGGTGAAGCTGACAACGGATAACTATCTATCATGGCGTGCTCAGGTTTTGCCACTTCTTCGCAGTCGCTACTTGGAGGGGTTTGTTGATGGCACCCTGCCGTGCCCACCGCCATACCATCCGGGGCATCATGTGTGGGTGGCTCAGGATCAGGCCATTCTCTCTGCCATCCAGTCCTCTCTTACGGAGGGGGTCTCGTCACTGGTCATCTTCGCCGCTACGTCTCGGGACGCGTGGACGGCTCTTCATACCAATTTTGCTTCGCAGTCTCAGGCGCGGGCTCACGCCATCCGCACTGCGCTTGGGGACATGAAGCTTAATGATCTCACCGTCACTGATTACTTCAACAAAGTGACGGGTATGGCTGACACACTTGCCTCCATTGGTAAGGCTCTTGGTCCGGAGGAGTTCACCTCTTATGTGCTCAATGGACTGGGTGACGAGTATGATAATTTGGTGGAGAATATCAATGGTCGTGACACTCCCATCCAGCCTCGTGAGTTGTACGCACGTCTCCTTGCCACGGAACAGCGCATCCAGGCTCACCGCTCTACACCGAGTTTCCCTTCCGCCAACGCTGCAATGCGTGGGAAGGGCAAGCCCTACAAGCCACCAACTGGTGGCAAACCTCCACCGACCGTGCCTAACTCGCGGAACACCACTACCTCCACGGGAGGCCGAGTCCGTGCCTGCTGCCCTTCATGTGGTGCTGCGGTCCCCTGCCAGCTGTGTGGGCTTGATGGTCACCTTGCCTCCCGCTGTCATCGTCGCTTCAAGCAGGATTTCTTGGGGATCGGGAACAATGGCAAGGGTAATGAGAAGCAGGCTGCACTGGCGAGTCATGAGCAGGGGCATACCCCTTCCTATCCAGTTGATGCATCTTGGTACATGGATACGGGAGCTACCAATCACCTGACGAGTGAGATGGGCAAGCTCTCTACACAGGAGCCGTACCGTGGACACGATCAGGTTCGCACCGCTAATGGGGAAGGTATGCACATCTCACATATTGGTCAGGCATCACTTCTTACACGTCGATCCACACAATTACGTCTTCTTAATGTCCTTCGTGTTCCCTCTGTTTCACGTAGTTTGCTTTCAGTTCCTAAACTTACTCGTGTGGATAATGTTCTTGCTGAATTTCATCCTTTTCATTTTTTGTGAAGGACCGAGACACGAGGGACGTACTCCTTAGAGGTCGACTGCGTAATAATGGTCTCTATGCACTTGATGTGCCACTAGCTCCTAGTGCTTTCAGCGGTGTTCGTGTGTCTCCATCACATTGGCATGCGCGCCTTGGTCATCCAGCCACTCCCATCGTTCGCCATGTACTTCATCGTCATGAGCTTCCAGTAGTGTCCAATAAACATGTTGATGCAGTTTGTGATGCCTGTCAGCAAGGCAAGAGTCATCAACTTCCTTTTTCTGAGTCGAGTCGTGTAGTAAGTAAACCGCTTGAACTTGTGTTTTCGGATGTATGGGGCCATGCCCAAACCTCTGTTAGTGGTCATAATTATTATGTCAGTTTCATTGATGCTTACAGTCGGTTCACTTGGCTTTATCTTCTTAAACGCAAGTCTGATGTGTTTAATATTTTCTTGCAATTCCAAACACATGTTGAGCGTCTACTCAGTCATAAAATCATTCATGTGCAATCTGATTGGGGGGGTGAGTATCACAACCTCAATGCATTCTTCAATAAGCTTGGAATTACACATCGTGTGTCTTGTCCTCATACACATCAGCAAAATGGTGTAGCTGAGCGTAAGCATCATCATATAGTTGAGACTGGTCTTGCTTTGCTTGCCCATGCCTCCGTTCCTTTTCGGTTCTGGAGTGATGCGTTTTCTACCGCATGCTTTCTCATTAACAGACTCCCTACACGACTCCGTCAGATGAAAACACCACTTGAGCTCTTGCTGAATGAAGTTCCTGATTATACGTTTCTTAAGGTCTTCGGGTGTGCGTGTTGGCCACATCTTCGTCCATATAACCAACACAAGTTGGAGTTTCGGTCTAAACAATGCGTGTTTCTTGGTTATAGTTCTCTTCATAAAGGGTACAAGTGTCTTCATATTCCCTCTAACCGCGTCTACATCTCACGTGATGTGGTGTTTGATGAGAATGTTTTTCCTTTTTCAGCACTTCCGGTCACCTCCACCACTCCCACTGCACCCGAGAAATCTGTTTTACCTTTGCCTGGTCAATTTGTAGATGCTGCATATACCCCCTTGTTGCTACCTAACCATGGTGCAGGTACTGGGCGCGGAGCACGCCTCGAGCTTCTGGATGAGCAGTCGCCCGCGTCCCCACGTACGTCCACCGAGCCCGCTCGCGACGCCTCTCTGTCACCTGGCTTGCCGACGAGGCTGGCAGAGCCGGGCCCTGCTACTTCGGTCCAGCATGGGGTTGGCAACGCGTTGGCGGAGCCGACCGAGCCGGTCGAGCTGGTCGAGCCAGCTTCCCCCGAGCCGGCCTCTGCCACGGGGGCCGAGCCAGTGTCCTCGCCCGCATTGGTCAAACTGGCGTCCATGCCTTCCTCGCCAGGCCGGTCACCTGGGGCGACTGACTCTACATCCGGGGAGCGGTCTGCGTCGTCGTCGACGTCGCCATCTTCATCGACTCCGTCTCCACCGCCACCTCTGCCGCCTACTGCTATTATGCGTCCTCATACGCGCAGTCAGAGTGGTATTGTTCGGCCGAAGGAGCTCACTGACGGCACGGTTGCGTGGATTGCAGCGTGTATGGCACAGATAGATGCTGACCCCACTGGTGAGCCTCGGCATTTTCAGGCGGCTCTTCGGATTCCTCACTGGCGCAGTGCCATGGAGCAGGAGCTTCAGGCACTACAGAGGAACGATACTTGGCGCTTGGTTCCTCCTGTGCCTGGTGTTAACATCATTGACTCCAAGTGGGTGTTTAAGGTAAAGAAGCATGCTGATGGTTCTATTGAGCGATACAAGGCACGGTTGGTGGCCAAAGGGTTTAAACAGCGGTATGGTCTTGATTATGAGGATACCTTCAACCCAGTTGTCAAACCTACCACCATTCGTCTGCTTCTGTCCTTGGCTGTTGCCAAAGGGTGGTATCTGCGTCAGCTTGATGTTCAGAATGCTTTTCTCCATAGGGTCTTGGAGGAAGAGGTTTACATGTGGCAACCTCCAGGTTTTGTTGATCCTGCTCGTCCACATCATTTGTGTCGTCTTGTTAAGGCGCTTTATGGACTTAAGCAGGCTCCTCGTGCATGGCATGCCCGACTTGGCTCTATTCTTCGACGTCTTGGATTTGCTCCGTCCACTGCTGACACATCTCTGTTCATGTTCCAGCGTCCTGAGGTTACTATGTACCTCATGGTTTATGTTGATGACATTATTCTTATCAGCTCCTCAGTGACTGCTGCTGATCGTCTGTTGTCTGCTCTGAGTGGTCATTTTGCTGTCAAGGATCTGGGTGCTCTTCATTACTTCCTTGGTCTGGAGGTTTCACGGTCCCCTAGTGGCCTGACTCTCACTCAACATAAGTATTCCTTGGACTTGCTCCAACGTGCTGGTATGTTGCAGTGCAAGCATGCTACTACCCCTATGTCTGCGACTGATCGGTTATCAGCCTTGGATGGTGCCTTGCTTCCTTCAGATGATGCTACAGAGTACCGTAGTATTGTTGGTGCCTTGCAGTACTTGACTATCACACGGCCGGATATCTCCTATGCGGTAAATCGTGTGTGCCAGTATCTTCATGCTCCTCGGACATCACACTGGTCAGCTGTGAAGCGTATACTGCGCTATCTCTCTCATACTGTCTCCTATGGCTTGCATCTTTGGCCTACCTCCTTGAGTGCTCTCTCGGCGTTCTCTGATGCAGATTGGGCTGGGAGCCTGGATGATCGGCGATCAACGGGGGGCTATGTTGTCTTCTTTGGTCGCAACTTGATCGCCTGGAGTGCGCGCAAGCAGGCCACAGTATCTCGAAGTAGCACTGAAGCAGAGTACAAGGCGGTTGCCAATGCCACGGCTGAGCTCATTTGGGTACAGTCTTTATTGAGAGAGTTGGGAGTCTCTCAAGAGAGGCCACCGGTTCTTTGGTGTGATAACATTGGTGCGACGTATCTTTCATCTAATCCAGTTTTCCATGCTCGTACCAAGCACATCGAAGTTGACTATCACTTTGTGAGAGAACATGTTGCACAGAAGCTCCTTCATATCAAGTTCATATCCTCCAAAGATCAACTTGCTGACATCTTCACGAAGCCTCTACCACAACCTCAGTTTGTAGGTTGTAGGCGCAATCTTAACTTGATCTCTACCTCAGGACATAGTTAAGATTGAGGGAGGGTGTTAGAAAGTATTTACACGTGGCTTCTGTATATATCCTGTATATTGTATTGTACACTTTGTGTACCCCTTTATATATATGAGATAGCCACACCCGTTACGGGTGTCGAGCAGTTTCCAAAACCCTAGCTTTTACAGTTCCTGCATGATGATGTATCTTTCACCTTTGACAAAACTTTTGCATAAAAAGACAGTAGCGTTGATGATGGGGTGGAATGGTGGTTGCGTTGTAGTGAAACATGAGTGTTGGGACGGTCCCTATAGACGATATAGGATGAAATGTGATGGAGTTTTCTTCCATTGCAACAAATTTAAGGGCGTGATAAATATTTCTCCCGTTGTAACGCACGGGCTCTTTTGCTAGTCTCTCCCTAATAATAAAGCACGGATTGGGTCTCCGGGTTCACCGTCACAATACGCTTTCTTTTTTGTGAATTTACGCTTTCAGTTTGAATTTGAATTTAAAATATATAAGCGAGGTGGTACTAATTCAGGGAATCATGCGAGCACGTATTTAACGCAGGGAGCTCCTACCTGGCATATTCAGCGTCGCTTAGCCCTTTTGGCGCTCGCGCGCGCAGCCTAACGGGCCGGCCCAGCAGCTACTTCTAAAAGTAGAAGTGAAAAGGAAAATTAACCACAGAAAATATACGCTAGAGCTGGGATTCGAACCCACATGTTTTTGTTAAACTTGCTTCTCTCCGCACAACAACCACTGCGCCAAAGGCCACTGTGTGTTGTAGAATACGAAAACAACTCTATTTAATACTTCGCATATTGTACCCATATAAAGAACTCGCTACCTGCACTACCTACGTGTGTTCAGCTAACCACTAGGGCCGGCCCATTTGTTTTTTGAGAGAACATATGATTTTTTTAAGAAAAATGAAACCTCACAAATTTCGGAAAAAGTTCATGAACATGCATAAAAACATCGCCCTATTCAAGAGAAGCCCAATGATTTTAAAAAAAGTTCGTCAATTTACAAAAATAGTTCACAAGAAATTTAAAAAAGTTCATAAAAAATTTGAAAAAAAAAGTTCACCAATTTGAAAAAAGTTCATCAACTAAAGAAAGTAGTTCACAAAAAATTAAAAAATGTTCATCAAAAATTTGAAAAAAAGTTCATCAATTTGCAAAAATATTTCATCCAATTTGAAAAAAAGTTCATTGAATTTGAAAAGAGTTCAAAGATTTTGAAAAGGGTTCATCGAATTTGAAAAAATTTCATCGATTTTGAAACAAAATAATTAATTTTTGAAAGTAGTTCACAAAAATTATTCAAAGTTCATAGATTTGAAAAGAAAAGTTCATCAAATTTAGAAAAATCATTGAATTTGAGAATGTTCACGTATTTAAGAAAAAAACGAAGTCAGTGAGGGAAAGAAACCAGGAAGAAGAAGAAACAAAAAACGCAAAAAAGAAAAGAAAAAAGGAAAACAGAAAAAGGGAAAAGGAAAAAGGAAAAGAAACGAATAAAGCAAAGAAAGAGTTGAATATTATCAGATCGTATTGTGTGTCGTGGTGGTTATACTATCGAACATCAATCCGGCAGGTCTGTGGTTCGAGTTGCAACGACAACTTCCTTCTTTTTTGCAGAACAGAGTATGCAGTAACGGGCCGGCCCAGTACGGGGTGCTGCAGGCGCCCGTTTGCAGAATACACGTTAACAGGCGCCTGCAGCGCCAAATAGGATTTGCCTTTGACGCATTCTGCGTCAAAAAGACGTCTGTTCGCATACGAATCACGCGACTGGGCCGACCCATTTGGATTGACCTCGCGCGAGAGGTCGGGTGACAAATGCATAAAAAGAAAGAGTTGAATATTATCAAATCATATTGTGTGTCGTGGTGGTTATACTATCGAACATCAATCCAACAGGTCTGTGGTTCGAGTCGCAACGACGGCTCCCTTCTTTCTTGCGGAATAGAGTACGCAGTAACGGGCCGGCCCAGTACGGGGTGCTGCAGGCGCCCGTTTGCAGAATACACGTTAACGGGCGCCTGCAGCGCCAAATAGGATTTGCTTTTGACGCATTCTGCGTCAAAAAGACGTCCGTTCGCATAGGAATCGAACGACTGGGCCGACCCATTTGGATTGACCTCATGCGAGAGGTCGGGCGACAAATGCATAAAAAGAAAAAAGCGAGCCACCTGGGATTCAAACTATGGACCTCCACTTTATTCACCCGACAAGCTAGCCACCGCACCAACTAAAGCTTTTGTGACATACCTGTGGGGCGAATACAAATGAACTGAAAACCAAAATACATGCATATTTTTTCTACAGTATATATTTTCATGGCAGCCGATTTCAAAGAGTTTATTCATCCCATCATGCTTGGCGTTGTGTCGTGGAATGAGAGGGGGTCTTGAGCAATTGGGTTAGGGAAGTGTGGGTTTTCTTCACCCGATGCAACGCACGGGCGTTTGTGCTAGTCTCTCCATAATAATAAAGCACGGATTGGGTCTCCGGGTTCACCGTCGCGACACTTTTCGGAAAAGTCCCTGTGTTTTTTAGTATTCAACCCGCAGTTCTTTGTTAAGTCAGAAAACGTTTCGCACCCTCGGTCCTATTTAAAGTGCACGGGCTGTAAAAAAAGAAAGGAAACACCTCTTCTATCCGTGCTCTCCCTCTCCTCCCGATCTCAGCCGCCAGAGGTGCCCGACCCGGGGTGACGCTCGATCCGGTGCCGCGCCGGCCGCGGTGGGGGACGAGCTCGCCCTGGAGACGCGACGGATCCACCAGTCCATCCCCCGCTCGCCGTACACCCCGACCTCCACCAGAAGCATTGGAGAGGATGGAGGCGCACATGTGTTTTTGGGCTGCCACTCGGCCGAAATTAATGGAGATGGGGCGATGGTGGGTATGTGGACGGGGCCGCGCGGTGCAACACGGGGTGGGAGGCACATCAAGCGTAGCCCTGCTAAAGCTTCCGGCAGAATTTCCGTCCCCACCACGGGCGGCCGCCTGATCCCCTCCGTGCCGCCACACCAGAACGGGGATTACTCCCACGTGGCGGAAGGCTATGGGCTTGGATGTTGGGGAGTGGCTGGCGGAGGACACGGTGAACGCTGGGGTGGGGGCTGGCTAGCTCTGCCGTTGCCAATTTTGGTGTTCTGCGTGTGAGTGGAATTTTTGGTTCGCTACGTCCATGTGCTTGGTGCACTGGGGTGTGATTAGAACGGGCCTACATGGTGCTTGCCGTCGATGATGCCGTTTCTCGGCTCTCGTCGCGGCCATGATCTTACATCTGTTGCTGTTCATGGTGATTAGAATGGGTATTCCGCCAGATTGCGTGTGTTTGCTCCTGCTAGGACATGGGATTGTCTAATGTGTCCGCCTGTGCGAGATTTGCGGCTATTGGGATTGCAATTGCTTCGTCCATTGTCAATCACTCCTTTCTTGCATGTTAGGATTCTCTGTACTAAATTGACACTCGGTTGGATTTACTCTTTCACGGCTCTATGAAAAATCTAGCACGACTAATCTCATGTGGCCGCTGGAGGACTACTTGCCAGTTCTTCTAGGATTGGTGAAAGAAGGCGAGTAATTGCTGAAATTTGATGTTGTGTTTGTGTTTTCATTTTGCTGGTTTGCAATTCTGTTTATTTTTCCTTTCCATGAATACTGTAAAATGTGCAGGTACTGACTTGAGGCTCAGTTCGTTTGGGCTAGCCAAGAGGACGAGGTAAGCTAAGTGACATGCGCCAAAGTTTTCTGTTATATAATGACCTGTTAGTGCTTAGCTAAACTGCATGAAACAATCATCGTGGATGGATGGTACTAGGTGTTGTCCGTGCTGCATTTGATGGCCATGGTCAAAAGCCAACTCTTCCTCCTCCGGGATCGATTTCATTTCCAGCTTGCTCTGCCACGGATGGATCTTCAGTCATCCATGCCGTTCGTGTTGTGCTCCCGTCGCCGGCCGTGTGTGAGTGGTGTGACCTGCACACTCTATTGGCGGAGGAAGCAGGCAGTTGCAGGCAGAGGAAGCAGCTTGCTACTTGCAGAGGAAGATTAGGATTGCATAGCACGATTAGAATGGCTCATTTTATGGTTTTGGTCTGGATCGGTAAACCGTGAATTGATATTTGTTTCTTGGTGCAGGAGCTTCAAGGCAACAGGGTTAGCAGGATTCATGCCAACAAATTCTATGATTTCCTTCCCAAATCTGAAATTGTACATGCACTCGTGTATGAATGTTGACAATTTGATTGCAGCGGGGACTGGCAAATAAAGTGCAGTGCTCATCGTTGCATATATATTCAGGCCAACATCAAACTTCGGTATGAGGATCAGGCAGGTAGCTTCATGCATCATTGGATATGAGAATTGCTTACTATATATTGGGAATTGTTTCTGTTTCTTGGAGATATTAACCGTAGCTTCTTATTAGTGCCAGCATGGTGAAAGAGCTATATTGTTGTGCCTTTCTTGGATTCAGATTCTTCTATTCCATATGGTCACAAGAAACTTGAGAGTATTTCACAAATCTTTGCCTTGCCAAAATAAGGGTGACTGCAAACTCACTTATTCTAGCCTATTTAGTTTCTGATTGCTCACTTTCTTATTTATGTGCTGAGTTAGGAGTTTACACAGATTAAAGGTATGGTGGAACTGTACATGCCACAGCCAAAATATGGAACTGTCCTCTCGCCCCTGCCATGTCGTTGTTCTATTACACAACTGATGACATCGGCCTCTGAAGCTGCTCATAGTCGCGGGGATAGACTGACTTGTAGCAAAGAGCTGGCCACTGAAGATTAGTTCGTGCAGGGGCGAATCATGATCCAGAAGCAACGGTAGACAATACAAAGTACAGAAAACATTTCCAAAGAGATAGCAGAATACCAATGTGTGTAGAGAGTATTTACATGAGCATAGAAGAATGCAAAAATATTCGTGGCATAAACAACTTGATTACAACATGGTAGTTGTTGTTGTATTTCCAGTTCATACTTTCTGTTTTTTTTTGGTTACAATATAGCAATCCTTCACATTATTTGGAAAGAAGATACCTAAACCTTTTTGTTTGTTGCCTGAGAAATATATGTAGTACTCTACTGAGCTCTTACTGAAATTCTAATGGTATTTGCTTTTCTTCTCTTTTGGTGCCAAAAACCAAATAAAAAATCAGTAAGTAAAATAATTTGTGGTAGTCTGAAGGAGTTACAGTTGGCTGCACAACGCATGGGTTGGATTATTGTTTTTTTTCTCAATGACAGAGTTGTAGAGTTGCACCGTGAGAGTGTATTGGGAAGCTGCTAATTGTGAGAGGGTAGTCCTGATGTTCAGAGCATGTGACCATCATGTGTTGGTCCATTGAACCTTGATTTTCTCTCTCTCAGAGAAACGTGGAAGCTGGAAGGTAATGAGATATGTATTCCCGCCAGTGTTATAACCATAACTTCATAATTATGCATGCAATTGTTATTTGATCTATTTCACATGTTTCCTTGCTATATTCATCCAGTCTTAAATCCAAAAAGGTGAACATTAGTCATTACTCTTAATAATAATTTGTGGCTTAGCATCATGCATAAACGTTATTACCATAAAAACTGTAAATTGGAGTCTTCTATGAAACTATTTTTCTTGCAATTCCTACTCTTAAAGTCAGAGTTTATAAATGGAAATATCTAAATTAAATTCTGCTATTATATCCATTCACACAAATACCTCGACGATTTTCAGTTGTTAATACATAAAGAACAATAAGCATGTCTCGGGTTAGTACACAAATAGAATCCCAAATAACGGAAAAGAAAAACAAAATGTTCAAAACAATATCGCACGTAAGTATATTTAGACGGCATTTTTTTATGAACATCATCTTTTATCAAGTTAATATATCTTTTATTAAGCAGAACAATGTTCAGGCTTACGAAAAAAACTATTTAAGGTTTGGGATAAAGTTGTTCTAGCTTCCAAGAATTGTTCCAAGTCCATGAGGAAAATATCCCAGGTTTAGGAAAAATATTTATCCATGTTTATGATTATTTCTTAATGAGCCAGCGACAACAGTTAACCTAATCAGATTAAGATGTCTTGAATTAATCTCAGACAATTAATACACCATCATGACTAGATAGCACCTCAAACAGTTGACGTGGCAATACAACTAGGAAAGACCCGAACTGAACAAACATACATTTCTCAGTCGTTTTGCAAAAATGGTCCTGTTGAAAGCATAATTTTTTTTTCATGTTGGGAATAATTGATGTGGGAAATGAAGCCATCAGTTGTATTTTCAGCCATACTTACTACTCCCTCTGTTCCCAAATATAAATATTTCTAGAGATTTCAACAAGTGACTACATACGGAGCAAAATGAGTGAATCTAAACTCTAAAATCTGTCTACATACATCCGTATGTTGTAGTACATTTGGAATGTCTAAAAAGACTTATATTTAGAAACAGAGGGAGTATCTGATAGGGAAATGTGATGGAGTTTTCTTCCATTGCAACAAATTTAAGGGCGTGATAAATATTTCTCCCGTTGCAACGCACGGGCTTTTTTGCTAGTAATAATAAAGTACGGATTGACTTTGTCGGGTTCACCGTCACAATACGCTTTCTTCTCATGTCATAATACGCTTTTACAATTTGTATGGACAAAATCATAATATAAACGAGGTGGTACTATTTTCATCAAATTTTTATCCATTGTTCGTGCGCTCAGAAAATATAGTCAAGATAGTCAACCGGCTGGGCCTCAGCCTGAAGTTCCACACGCCAACTGGGCCACATCGTCAAGATGGAAAAACGATTCCTCATGGCCGGCTCCTGCCACCGTCAGGACGGAAAAAAAACCCTAATCCAATCCAATTATGAATCAAACTGCCAACCTCGGCTTTCATATACGAGGAAGTAGCCAGCCGCACTATATTGGTACTATGACAGCATGAGATTCGATTTCTATTAGTCCCATATCGCTTCTTTAAATAAAATCAGCCAAGAGAGACCCGATAAATCTCACTCAAAAAAGAAATAAAAGACCACGTAGAGTCAGGGAGGGGCCAATCCGAACGCGGCGGATGGCGGAATTCAACGGTCAGCGGGGTTCTCGTGCTGCCGGCGACGAACACACCACATAGAGGCAGGCAGGAAGGGACCGGGGCTGTGATCGAAGCAGGGATCGATGGAGACTATCGGCGGCGGTTGTACAACCGGACTGGCGACCAGGAGGGTGCGACGGCTTGTGTTCATGGGGACGGCAGATCCGGAGTGGAGGCCAGCTCCGGACGCGGTGGATGTCGGGATTCGACGGTCGACTGGGTGCTGGACGCTGGTGTTGCTGGCGACGAACACAACACAGAGCAGAGGAACTCGCGCTTGCCGTTTTCTTCACGTACCAGGAGCACAGTCCGCCACCAGGCACCAGCTTCCCTCCTTCCATACCGCGGACTTTGTTGAGGACTGGAAGAGCGCACGCACGCTACGGTCGTTCAGGACCCCTCACCGGCGCGTTGCCGGGGCACTTGCCGAGCTGGCTGGCAAAGGCGCAGTATTGTGCGAGCACAGCCGCGCGGGCCTTCTCGATGGCGGTGGAGCCGGCGTCGGCGAAGGCGTACATGGTGGCCATCTGAATCTGGTAGTGGTATGTGACCCTGTTGAGGATGGACAGGGCCACAGGGGATGTACTGACGCCTGACAAGACATCGACGGCCAGCGTTGTATACGGGTTTAATTCCATGCAATAAGTTGAATCGGTAACAGAAGAGTTTGCTTGGTAGCTGCTTGTAAATTCTCCCGATCAGAGAGAGTAGGCTGGTAGTACGAGTTACTCTGTATTTTAATTGGACGCGGCATACGCGGGATGTTGCGATGCCCACCGGACAATTCGGCGTGTCCGCTCGAACCCGTTTGTGATGATGAAGTCAGCCCAGTGGCAACTTTGCGGGCTTTTTTGTTTGACGGCGGAGCGGCGGGATGACCCGTCCATCTTGCAACCTGACGCATGGGCGCGGCGGGCGCTGCTGGCCGGTGGCCCGAGACGCGGGAGGAGCTATGGCATGCGGTCGCTGCGCTGCGGAGATGAGGAGGTGGATTGGATTGGGTCTTCCCTGACGAAGACAATGTTCATGGTATCTGATGAAGACTGCAGCTAGCTGCATGAGCGCGACCCACAAAAATATATAGCTGTACATTTTTTTTTTTGCGGGAAGAGAAAATGTAGATGTACATGTACGCACAGGACGCTTATGCTCGTAATGAAAAAACTAACTACACACGTGAGTGTTTGTTTTGCCACAAAGATAATCCTATTTCGGGTACAATGACGAACCAAGATCATGTAAAAAATTAGACTTTGTGTCAGAAAATTAAATGTACTCACAATGACAAAATAAACTTTGAATATCTCTAAGAAATATGAATATGAGGTGACCTAAAATAATTATTAGCCTCCTTAGATTTCCTTAATTTAAAATTGTACCAGCATAATAAAGCTTGAAAATGCAGAAATTTTGTTGAAAATGTCATCAATGAGATTTCGTATAGTAAAAAACTCTCTTATTTTGTGCACAAAGACTACAACTAACAAGCTAGAAAATCGACACTAGCAGTAGATGCTCCATAGCTATAAATCTATGTATGAAATAATGCATGTCTTTGTAACTATTTTTGCACTATTAAAGTTGAATTGTAAATTAAGCTTTCACTGCTTATGCTATTAGTGCTTCACTATATTGAAATGATCGGCCTGTACACGTGTAGTGTCTTAAACAGTTATTATTACACCACGGAATTTATTTCTCCTGTTGCAACGCACGGACATATTTACTATACAAATTTATACCAAAAAAAAAAAACTTCATGCTACAAAAAGGACTAATCAGTTTAACTTTATTATCAATGTTTATTAAAATTGAATATAGAAAATGGTGGTAATGACACATGAAGCATATTGTGCTTCTTTTTCGCCCGGACATAGTGATACTCTTCCTCAGCAACATCCGGATACATGATGTTCCATCCACAACTTCAAAATATGCTGGTGATGCTCAACCTGCAACTTTGCACCCACACTGCCTTTCTGTTTTATGTAGAAAGTTGACAGATTTTTTATGTGTTTCATTATGAATTAATTATTAGAAAATATTTCTTTGTGAATAATGAGATTGATCTTTCAACATGGCATAGAAGTTGTTTGAGTTTTTATTTAAAATTTCTATGAACAAGTTTATTTATTCGTACAAGTTCATTTATTATGTACCCGTTGCAACGCACGGGCATTTGTGCTAGTATTAGACTAATTAACCTAACCACTAATTGCTACGTGTTCCTACCTAACAAGGGCTGCTCTTTTCACGTACACACACATCACGCACACACTCAACACACACAGGCGCTTGGCCATGGCCGGCTGTAGTAGCAACGGCAACAGAAGCACGAGCAGCGGCAGGAGCTAAGCAGCAGCAGCAGCAAGCAACACAGCAGCGGTGGCATAGCAGCGGCAAGGCAGCAGAACAGCAACGTGGCAAGAGCAGCCGTGAGCAGTAGCAGCAATAGCAAGCAGCGGTAGCACGCAGAGGCAACAGCAAGCAGCATAAGGCAATAGCGGCCGAGCAGGGCGTGGCCCAGGCGGGCGCTGGCGCGCGGGGGCGCGCAGCCTGGAGCGGTCAGGGCACGAGGCAGGGGAGCCCGGGGCGCGGGTTCGCTGCGGGGAGCACGAGCTCGGGCGGAGGCGGTGCACAACGTCTACGGCGATGGAATCAAAGGGGAAACAGGGGGAATCGACGTGGTGCTCATCGGGGAGCACAAGGGTGGCTCGGCGATGGCTTAGGAGCAGCAGAGGCGGCGGATCGACGACGGAGGCGGTGGTGCCCGAGGAAGAAGAAGGCGTCGATCCCGTCGATGCAGGGGCTCCCGGTTCCAATTGGTGGATGTAGTCGAAGGAGTGGACGTCGACGAAGCTCGCGGACGAGGTGGCTGGGCGCGGGGATCTCGGTAGGCACGTGGACGTCGGAGACCATGGCGCCGAGGGTTCGGGCGTCTGCGAGGGTAAGAGCTATGGCGCGAGGGGGAGGGAGGAGAGGTTAGGGTTCGACCGGGGGGGGGGGGGGGGGGGTACTTGTAGGTTGCCAGGGAGGTGGTGGATGGCTGCCACCACGGCCATGGCGCCGTGGATGGCCGCCACGCCCTGCCTCCTGCACTGTAGCGAGAGGAAGGAGGTAAGTGGGAGTGTGGGCTGGGCCAAAAGTACTGTGGTCATCCATTTTCTATTTTCTCTTTTTTAATTCAGTTAGCCACTGTTTGTATTTATTTGAGTGATAAAAATGAATTTAGTCAAACTTGAATTTGGCACACAATTTTAGAACAACATTGTGGTGTCGCATAAAAAGTTTTAGAGCCAACGGAATTGTTCAAGCATTTTTGGAAATTGAATAAGCCAATTAATATGCCGTTGGGCCACTTTATATTTTCCTAGGGATTAAAGGGAGAGCCAAATGATGTTGGTTGCCACATGATAATTAGCTAGTGAATATTTGCAACAAAACGAACATTTTTGTTTTGACATTTGAAAACTTTATTTGTTTGACTTAATTTTTAATTTTTAATTTGAACCGGTTTCAAACAAACACGAGTTTAACAATAGTAATCGTGGTGATGTGGCATCATGAGCAGAGGATTACTGTAGCTTGATTATCCGGGCGTCACGGGCTACTTGGTAGATGTTTCTGTTATCTAATGGATTAGAAACACCTTGAGTACACTTCAAAGATCATCCCATCTTTCTATTTTTGTGTAACACCACTTATCATGTTGTTTGTCGTGTGGCACCGTGAAAGATTTTAAAAGATTTGCTGATGTCGTCGGTGTGTGCATGAGGGGTAATTTTTTCTCCCGTTGAAATGCACGAGCATGTTTGCTAGTAATAATAAAGCAAATAGTGCTTCTGGTGGTCCGTCATCGAATCTACCCCTAAAGTTAGCACAAATTACCCACCATGACATCCATAAGTGCGAAAAACGAACCATTTTTTTCATGTGAGGCACTTTCGTTGATTCATTTACAAGCAATAATCCCGCTAGGTATCACAAGTTGGTAGGTAGTGCACTGGTTAGAACCTCTCTCATCCATTGTAGAGACCCAAGTTCGACTCCCCTGGTGCCCTTATTTTTCTCTTTTCTTTTACTAGTAGTCGTATTTTTCTCTTTTCTTTTACTAGTAGTCGTGTACGTGCAAATGCACGTATGTAAGTAAAATTGATCATTATTCAATTTGCATGCAGGTACAAATTTTAAGAACATAACTAACATATATATCTTTTATTTGAAATTGCTGCTTCACCCCAGAAATAAAAAGCAAACAAAATTCCAATTATCATCTACATGCAAGCCACATATTGACCAATGCAAATACTGCAAAAACATATTACAAATGCAAGAAACTTATAATCTTTGTACACAATTTTATCTGAGCTAAGCGAAATCATAGAAGTACTCTTTGCACAGCAATTTTATAATTTATACAGCTAATTTTATAATTTCCAGATTTTAGGAAAATAAGAAATTCTGCTACTATCGACTTATAGAGATCTTATTCGAAGATGACACCATTCAAATATATTAAAACAGATTTTTCTTTACGGGAATACATTCACAAAACAACAAACATCAATAAGAAACTCTTTGTATTAATATTTCAAACGACTTGCATAGTTTTCAATATATATCAACGGGTCTATGCCTTTGCCTATATGATTGGCTTGCAATTCCATGCGTGACTCTATTCCATTGTTTGATGCTCTAACTCTTGACATCTTCTGGTAGAGGCAAAGGTGTCCCGTCTTTCGATGAGATGATGGATATCGCTTTGGTGGAAGTCGACTTTGACGATCCGACTACGAACGTGCGAGGACGTCGCGCCTTAGCAATCGCTAAACCAACTCCGAGAGGTTATTGACCACGCCGGAGCACGATCAACCTGACCACGAGGGTCTGTTTCCTGCGAGCAAAACGAAGAACAAGCAAGAAACTAAGATTGCAATCTGGATATTGCGAATATAAGATGAAAGCTTTATTGATCAAGGTGGGGTTCTGTGACGCCTTTGTCTGGTCGTTGA
Organism: Triticum timopheevii; assembly: GCA_963921465.1. Classification (NCBI taxonomy): domain Eukaryota; kingdom Viridiplantae; phylum Streptophyta; class Magnoliopsida; order Poales; family Poaceae; genus Triticum; species Triticum timopheevii. The sequence goes on from OY997274.1 coordinate 370,341,601, forward strand.
ACACAAACGAAGTACGCGAAGTTGCAGCTATGGCGAACTTTTAATCTAAACAAAACCCAAAGTCTAAACGGTGCCCTAAGGGCTGTATATATGGAGGAAGAGAGGGGGAATTTCGTGGCCCTTGGTGGAGGGGTCCGAAATCAACCCTATATCTTGTTTCCCCACACATACGGACTCTAAAAATAGCCTATACTTATGTATTTCGAAATTACATGGGCCTGGCCCAATAAAAAGGTGACGCAGCACCTATAATAGCCTCGGGACGAAATTTATGAAGTGGCATCTTGTATATTTCGTCCAAGGCTTCATGCACCCATTATGGTGGCTTCAAAGTCCTGAAATCATCACTTATAACTCCGTTCTTGTTCTCCTTGCGCATGGCATCATCTCCATGCTTGTTCTTGCTCCAATGTTCATCCTTCTCCAAGCTAGGCCCTTCATTTGTAAGCAAAACAAATGTATCCAATTTAGGCAGCATCATATTCTCATGAACATTAGAATCATTACCAAGAAACGAAAGTACCTGATAATTTAATTGGCGTGCACGAGCTCTAGTAATTGGTCCCGTATATGTAGCAGTAGGGGCTGTGGGTGTAACAATGGTATTGATGTCCTCATCATCTTCTATATAACAAGACATACTTTGTACTACTCTTCACATCTTCTCATTAACGACAAATACATGATTATCATCGCAACTACCAGTCAAGAGAAATGAATGGAAGATGGAAAGTACCTGTCAGCATCTCCCTTAGTCCCAATATTATGCTTCCTCTCTCTGTTTCCTTCCCTTCTCCGGATTCTTTTCATCAAACTAACGGCATGAAGGAGAAATCAACCAAGCATACCAGTCAAGAGAAACAAAATATAAAAACACGAATAAACCTTATCTCACTTCAATGCAAATCTGGGATACTTGTGGGCACCGAGCCGCTGATTATCCTGCTACTCGTTGGACTGCTCAATGCAAATTTCCTAGAAGGTTCAGCTTTGGTGGTCCTGCAAGCAAATATCTTGTCTGGATATAATAATAGTAGGGACAAACTTTAAAACTTTATTAGATGCCCCTGATGCACCGTAAAGCCTTCCAGTGGTAGCTTGAACAACCCAACAGTATAGACCTGTAAATCAGGTACCAACATGAAAATTTAGAGGAAGATTCCATACATTTTTGTAGGTGAAGAAAAAAACCCAGTTAGTAGTTGTTGCAAGCCTGCAAGTACATATGTATTGAAAGATTCTACATACAATATGATATATCAGTCCAGTAAAAGTGGTCACAAGTCTATACATATTGCAACATTGTATACATAGTAAGATATGGGGTGAAGATAACATATCATTACAAAACTCAGTCCCCAAAAGTGAGGTCAACCTTCTGCATATTTGCACGGCAAACACAATATAGTCAGACATATGGAAAATGTATTTACATGCCGAAATCATACAATTAGATGGTATATATTTAGACATTTGTTCCGAGTGTCTTATTTTTTATAAAAAGTAGTACAGATATGCTAATGCTCCTATCGTTCTTCTTATGTAAGCAAACACCTTCTAATGGATGGCATGGAAACTTGTTTTCTAAAATGCCTTCAGAAGGATAAAAGTTTCCTCTTCTTATGTAAGCAAACGCCTTCTAATGGATGGCATGGAAACTTGTTTTCTAAAATGCCTTCAGAAGGATAAAAGTTTCACATGGAAACTTATTTTATAAAATGCCTCTAGAAGAATACATGAACTATATAGATGAGAAAATTACTGTTGTTTAAATTAACATTTTATTAATGACATTGTAGTTGGGATAGAAAATATTTATGTTACCCATTCGTCTAGCAAATAACAAAAAAATGACCATATATATACTTGCATCAAAATCAATTTTAGTGTGTTGCACAATTACTTCTCGAACCCAGTGCTGGTACGGGTGCTTGGCTAGGAGGTATGTAAAAGTCCTAAATGAAAATAAATATACACTCCTACTTGTTTTATCTAATTCAATCATCAAAAGCATATCGGTGAACAGTAAAAAAACATATTGGTTCACGAATATGAGTTAATCTGAAGCATGTGTGTTGTTCTTAACTTATCTCTGGCTGCTCTCTCCTCCTCCTCCCGGTTGCTCTCTTGATATCCTCTTTCAGAAGCACATTCAGTAGAAGTAATAAAATTGAGTTTGAAGGAGAACCGTATTTTTAGAAGGAAAAAACAAGGAAAATTAGTTCAAGTCAAATTCAGTAGCTTCAGAAAAATATGCAATTGATACACATCATTTTGGGCCATGCTTAAGAACAATACCAATTACAATTTAAGATTGCTTATTGTGCCACCGAATTTACGTAAGCCAAATTGGCAATGGATGTCAGATTGCATGTAAATTAGGGAATAGATGAAAGCATCTTACAAGGAATACCAGTACCAGTGCGTTATGGAGTTGTACACGTCAACTGGAGATTAATTCGCGAAGGGCCGTACTGAGAACGAATGCCCAAGAAACAAGCACAAAGGCAGATTTTCTCAGAGATGAGTGTGACCTCCGATGCACAAGGATCGACCGAAGGACGTGAACCGGTGGTCGCTCCTGCATGCGTCCACGTCCCCAGCGACGGCACCTCCTAGGTGGGCATTCGTTTCCGGCGGCACATGCCCGACAGTAGCACCCTTGTCAGCCGAGGCTTCGCGTCGAGAGTTGGGTTGGGGCAGGTGCCGTGCGTAGGGCAGCGGAGGCGCGTGGTCGTGCAGTGCCGGTGGCTCGCGCGTAGAGGGCCACCAGCGGCGGCAGGTCCTGCGCGCCTCGCCGCGTCGCCGGCCGAAGAGCGCCCTCGCCTAGGGTCTGGCCGGCGGTGGAGCGGTCGGCGGCCCAAGCGAGATGAGGCAATGAGTGCGGCGGCGGCGGCGGCGATGCATACTGCAGTGATCTTGGGGAGTACAGGCGGCGTGACAGTTGGGGCGAAGTGTGGACGCAGAGGTGAGGCGGAGAAGAGGTAGTGCGGGCGATCGTGTTGTATGAGGATGTGGGGTGCGGGGAATAGTTGTCGATGGGTTGATTAGTGGCTTGTTGCGTTAAACATCTGGACATTTTAGTCCCTTGGATCTGATAGATAGACGGTCGTCCTTATTTGGTTCTCCGCCCTCTCTTCTTTTTATAGGGGTAGTAGATAATAAATCATGAACACCTTTTTTTAGACACATAAATCGTGAACACATTTTGTGAGAAAAAAATTGTGAATACCTAAGAGCCAGTGCGCCCTATTGGGCTGGCCCATGAGCGAGTCCGGACGCCCTTTGTTCTTTATTCCCATGTTTTATTCGGTTTTTATTTATTTATGAAAACAACATTCCGGAAATAGTACAAGGATGGATATGGCCAAGTGGATAGAGCAACCTGCTTTGGTATTGGAGACCTAGGTTCGAGTCACCCATCTCCCCTTTTTATTTTTCTCCCACATATTTTAAAACTTTTTTTAATATTCATATCTTTTAAACCGCAACTCCAAATCTAACATTTTATATATGAAAATCCCTCAGAAAAATGTGTACATATCAAAAATCCTATTATCTTGCATGTTATTCATTTCTAAATTATGTTTAGCATCCAAATTTAATCAATATCTTCTTTACATGTGGTATTTTGAAAATGCCGGTTGTATATGTTTTACCCAATTTAAACTGAGTAGATGTGATAGTTTATTACTTTCACAAAAACTACACATAAGCATCATGTCTATTTCACACAGTGCATAATAAACAACCCATATACGATGATGTACACGAAACTATTGATATGAGCTTTATGTAAATCGGTGGCTTAACGTTGATTTTCATATTGTTTGAGATTTATATAAAGATGTTGATATGCAACCTCAAATTGCCATGTAGAATGTTTGCAATCAAATATTTGGCATGCATGCTTGGTTGTTTTTGGTAAAGCCATATAGTATGTTTGCAATCAAAGTAAGTCTTGACTTGATTACAGTTATAAACACAAGTATCAGCAAGACAAAAATAATGCTCTTATGCACATGCTATCATTGAGTACTAACATGTATTTTGCTATTTTCATTCTAATGCAATATTTATTGGGCATCACTTAGGAGTAACGAAAAATGGAGGCGTAAAGAGATAGCGGCAACTTGGTAGATGTTTGTGTTATCTAATGGATTAGAAACACCTTGAGTACACTTCAAAGATCATCCCATCTTTCTATTTTTGTGTAACACCATTTATCATGTTGTTTGTCGTGTGGCATCGTGAAATATTTTAAAAGATTTGTTGATGTCATCGGTGTGTGCATGAGGGATGATTTTTTCTCCCGTTGAAATGCACGGGCATGTTTGCTGGTAATAATAAAGCAAATAGTGCTTCTGGTGGTCCGTCATCGAATCTACCCCTAAAACTGGCACAAATTACCCACCATGCCATCCATAAGTGCGAAAAAACGAACCATTTTTTTCATGTGAGGCACTTTCGTTGATTCATTTACAAGCAATCCCGCTAGGTGTCACAAGTTGGTAGGTAGTGCACTGGTTAGAACCCCTCTCATTGTTGGGGAACGTAGTAATTTCCAAAAAAATCCTACGCACACGCAAGATCATGGTGATGCATAGCAACGAGAGGGGAGAGTGTTGTCCACGTACCATCGTAGACCGAAAGCGGAAGCGTTAGCACAACGCGGTTGATGTAGTCATACGTCTTCAGGATCCGACCGATCAAGTACCGAACGTACGGCACCTCTGAGTTCAGCACACGTTCAGCTCGATGATGTCCCGCGAACTCCGATCCAGCAGAGCTTTGCGGGAGAGTTCCGTCACCACGATGGCATGATGACAGTGTCGATGATGCTACCAACGCGGGGCTTCGCCTAAGCACCGCTACAATATTACCGAGGTGGAATATGATGGAGGGGGGCACCGCACACGGCTAAGAGATCAAGAGATCAATTGTTGTGTCTAGAGGTGCTCCCTGCCCCCGTATATAAAGGAGCAAGGGGGGAGGCGGCCGGCCAAGGAGGAGGGCGCGCCAAGGGGGGAGTCCTACTCCCACCGGGAGTAGGACTCCTCCTTTCCTTGTTGGAGTAGGAGAGGGGAAGGAAGGGAGAGAGGAGAGGAAGGAAAAGGGGGGCGCCGCCCCCCTCCTTGTCCTATTCGGACTAGAGGGGGAGGCGGCGCGCGACCTGCCCTGGCCGCCCCTCCTCTTCTCCACTAGGGCCCATTAGGCCCACTAAAGCCCCCGGGGAGTTCAGGTAACCCCCGGGTACTCCGGTATATGTCCAAAACCTCCCGAAACACTTCTGGTGTCTGAACAGAGTCATCCAATATATCGAGCTTCATGTCTCGACCATTTCGAGACTCCTCATTATGTCCGTGACACATCCGGGACTTCGAACTACCTTCCGTGCATCAAAACACAAAAACTCATAATACCGATCGTCACCAAACTTTAAGCGTGCGGACCCTCGGGTTTGAGAACTATGTAGACATGACCGAGGCTCATTTCCGGTCAATAACCAATAGCGGAACCTGGATGCTCATATTGGTTCCCACATATTCTACGAAGATCTTTATCGGTCAAACCGCATAACTACATACGTTGTTCCCTTTGTCATCGGTATGTTACTTGCCCGAGATTCGATCGTCGGTATCTCAATAACTAGTTCAATCTCGTTACCGGCAAGTCTCTTTACTCGTTATGTAATGCATCATCCCGCAACTAACTCATTAGCTACATTGCTTGCAAGGCTTATAGTGATGTGCATTACCGAGAGGGCCCAGAGATACCTCTCCGACAATCGGAGTGACAAATCCTGATCTCGAAATACGCCAACTCAACATGTACCTTTGGAGACACCTGTAGATCTCCTTTATAATCACCCAGTTACGTAGTGACGTTTGGTAGCACACAAAGTGTTCCTCCGGTAAACGGGAGTTGCATAATCTCATAGTCATAGGAACATGTATAAGTCATGAAGAAAGCAATAGCAACATACTAAACGATCAAGTGCTAAGCTAACGGAATGGGTCAAGTCAATCACATCATTCTCCTAATGATGTGATCCTATTAATCAAATGACAACTCATGTCTATGGCTAGTAAACACAACCATCTTTGATCAACGAGCTAGTAAAGTAGAGGCATACTAGTGACACCGTGTTTGTCTATGTATTCACACATGTATTATGTTTCCGGTTAATACATTTCTAGCATGAATAATAAACATTTATCATGATATGAGTAAATAAATAATAACTTTATTATTGCCTCTAGGGCATATTTCCTTCAGTCTCCCACTTGCACTAGAGTCAATAATCTAGATTACACAGTCATGATTCTAACACCCATGGAGCCTTGGTGCTGATCATGTTTTGCTCGTGGAAGAGGCTTAGTCAACGGGTCTGCAACATTCAGATCTGTATGTATCTTGCAAATCTCTATGTCTCCCACCTGGACTTGGTCCCAGATGGAATTGAAGCGTCTCTTGATGTGCTTGATTCTCTTGTGAAATCTGGATTCCTTTGCCAAGGCAATCGCACTAGTATTGTCACAAAAGATTTTCATTGGACCCGATGCACTAGGTATGACACCTAGATCGGATATGAACTCCTTCATCCAGACTCCTCCATTTGCTGCTTCTGAAGTAGCTATGTACTCCGCTTCACACGTAGATCCTGCCACGACGCTTTGTTTAGAACTGCACCAACTGAAAGCTCCACCGTTCAATATAAACACGTATCCGGTTTGCGACTTAGAATCGTGAAGATCAATGTCAAAGCTTGCATCGACCTAACCATTTACGACTAGCTCTTTGTCACCTCCATAAATGAGAAACATATCCTTAGTCCTTTTCAGGTACTTCAGGATGTTCTTGACCGCTGTCCAATGATCCACTCCTGGATTACTTTGGTACTTCCCCGCCAAGCTAATAACAAGGCACACATCAGGTCTGGTACATAGCACTGCATACATGATAGAGCATATGGCTGATGCATAGGGAACATCTTTCATTTTCTCTCTATCTTCTGCAGTGGTCGGGCATTGAGTCTGACTCAACTTCACACCTTGTAATATAGGCAAGAACCCTTTCTTTGCTTGATCCATTTTGAACTTTTTCAAAACTTTATCAAGGTATGTGCTTTGTGAAAGTCCAATTAAGCGTCTATAGATCTTGATGCCCAATATATAAGCAGCTTCACCGAGGTCTTCCATTGAAAAACTTTTATTCAAGTATCCTTTTATGCTATCCAGAAATTCTATATCATTTCCAATCAACAATATGTCGTCTACATATAATATCAGAAATGCTACAGAGCTCCCAATCACTTTCTTGTAAATACAGCCTTCTCCAAAAGTCTGTATAAAACCATATGCTTTGATCACACTATCAAAGCGTTTATTCCAACTCCGAGAGGCTTGCATCAGTCCATAAATGGATCGCTGGAGCTTGCACACTTTGTTAGCACTTTTTGGTTCGACAAAACCTTCTGGTTGCATCATATACAACTCTTCTTCTAGAAATCCATTAAGGAATGCAGTTTTGACATCCATTTGCCATATTTCATAATCATAAAATGCGGCAATTGCTAACATGATTCGAACAGACTTAAGCATCGCTACGGGCGAGAAAGTCTCATCGTAGTCAACCCCTTGAACTTGTCGAAAACCTTCCGCAACAAGTCGAGCTTTGTAGGCAGTAACATTACCATCAACGTCAGTCTTCTTCTTAAAGATCCATTTATTCTCGATGGCTTGCCGATCATCGGGCAAGTCAACCAAAGTCCATACTTTGTTCTCATACACGGATCCCATCTCAGATTTCATGGCCTCAAGCAATTTTGCGGAATCTGGGCTCATCATCGCTTCCTCATAGTTCGTAGGTTCGCAATGGTCAAGTAACATGACCTCCAGAATAGGATTACGGTACCACTCTGGTGCCGATCTTACTCTGTTGACCTACGAGGTTCGATAGTAACTTGATCTGAAGTTTCATGATCAATATCATTAGCTTCCTCACTAATTGGTGTAGGTGTCACAGGGACCGGTTTCTGTGATGAACTACTTTCCAATAAGGGAGCAGGTACAGTTACCTCATCAAGTTCTACTTTCCTCCCACTCACTTCTTTCGAGAGAAACTCCTTCTTTAGAAAGGATCCAAATTTAGCAACAATAGTCTTGCCTTCGGATCTGTGATAGAAGGTGTACCCAATAGTCTCCTTTGGGTATCCTATGAAGACACATTTCTCCGATTTGGGTTCGAGCTTATCAGGTTGAAGTTTTTTCACATAAGCATCGCAACCCCAAACTTTAAGAAACGACAACTTTGGTTTCTTGCCAAACCACAGTTCATAAGGCGTCGTCTCAACGGATTTTGATGGTGCCCTATTTATTGTGAATGCAGCCGTCTCTAAAGCATAACCCCAAACGATAGCGGTAAATCAGTAAGAGACATCATTGATCACACCATATCTAGTAAAGTATGATTACGACGTTCGGACACACCATTACGTTGTGGTGTTCCGGGTGGCGTGAGTTGCGAAACTATTCCGCATTGTTTCAAATGTAGACCAAACTCGTAACTCAAATATTCTCCTCCATGATCAGATCATAGAAACTTTATTTTCTTGTTACGATGATTTTCCACTTCACTCTGAAATTCTTTGAACTTTTCAAATGTTTCAGACTTATGTTTCATTAAGTAGATATACCCATATCTGCTTAAATCATCAGTGAAGGTGAGAAAATAATGATACCCTCCGCGAGCCTCAATGTTCATTGGACCACATACATCAGTATGCACGATTTCCAATAAATCTGTTGCTCACTCCATAGTTTCAGAGAACGGCGTTTTAGTCATCTTGCCCATGAGGCGTGGTTCGCAAGTACCAAGTGATTCATAATCAAGTGATTCCAAAAGTCCATCAGTATGGAGTTTCTTCATACGCTTTACACCAATATGACCTAAACGGCAGTGCCACAAATAAGTTGCACTATCATTATCAACTCTGCATCTTTTGGCTTCAACATTATGAATATGTGTATCACTACTATCGAGATTCAATAAAAATAGACCACTCTTCAAGGGTGCATGACCATAAAGGATATTACTCATATAAATAGAACAACCATTATTCTCTAATTTAAATGAATAATCGTCTCGCATCAAACTGTTGGAAATATGCCCTAGAGGCAATAATAAAAGTATTATTATATTTCATTGTTCATGATAATTGTATTTTGTTCATGCTATAATTGTATTATCAGGAAATCGTAATACACGTGTGAACACATAGACCACAATATGTCCCTAGTAAGCCTCTAGTTGACTAGCTCGTTGTGATCAACAAATAGCCATGGTTTCCTGGCTATGGACATTGGATGTCGTTGATAACGGGATCACATCATTAGGAGAATGATGTGATGGACAAGACCCAATCCTAAGCATAGCACAAAGATCGTGTAGTTCGTTTGCTAGAGCTTTTCCAATGTCAAGTATCTCTTCCTTCGACCATGAGATCGTGTAACTCCCGGATACCGTAGCAGTGCTTTGGGTGTATCAAACGTCACAACGTAACTGGGTGACTATAAAGGTGCACTACTGGTATCTCCGAAAGTATCTGTTGGGTTGACACGGATCGAGACTGGGATTTGTCACTTCGTATGACGGAGAGGTATCTCTGGGCCCACTCGGTAATGCATCATCATAATGAGCTCAAGGTGACCAAGGTGTTGGCCACGGGATCATGCATTATGGTACGAGTAAAGTGACTTGCCGGTAACGAGACTGAACAAGGTATTGGGATACCGACGATCGAGTCTCGGGCAAGTAACGTACCGATTGACAAAGGGAATTGTATACGGGGTTTGATCGAATCCTCGACATCGTGGTTCAACCGATGAAATCATCGAGGAGCATGTGGGAGCCAACATGAGTATCCAGATCCCGCTGTTGGTTATTGCCCGAGAGTCATCTCGGTCATGTCTACGTGTCTCCCGAACCCGTAGAGTCTACACACTTAAGGTTCGGTGACGCTAGGGTTGTATGAATATGAGTATGCAGCATACCAAATGTTGTTCGGAGTCTCGGATGAGACCCCGGATGTCACGAGGAGTTTCAGAATGGTCCGGAGGTAAAGAATAATATATGGGAAGTGGTATTTCGGCCATCGGGAAAGTTTCGGGGTCACCTGGTATTGTACCGGAGCACCGGAAGGGTCCCGGGGGTCCACCGGGTGGGGCCACCCATCCCGGAGGGCCCCATGGGCTGACGTGGGAGGGGATCCAGCCCATAGTGGGCTGGTGCACCCCCTAGGCCCACCCCCTGCGCCTAGGGTTGAAACCCTAGGGTTGGGGGGGGGGGGGGGCGCACCACATGCCTTGGGGGGCACTCCTCCCCCTTGGCCGCCGCCCCCTTGGGAGATCCAATCTCCCAGGGCCGGCGCCCCCCCTGGGGACTTATATAAAGGAGGGCAGGGGGGGAGGGCAGCCGCACCCATTGCTTTGGCGCCTCCCTCCCCCTGCTACACCTCGTCCTCCTCCCGTAGTCGCTTGGCGAAGCCCTGCTGGAGTTCTGCTGCATCCACCACCACGCCGTCGTGCTGTTAGATCATGATCAACCTCTCCTTCCCCCTTGCTGGATCAAGAAGGAGGAGACGTCTCCCGTCCCGTACGTGTGTTGAACGCGGAGGTGCTGTCCGTTCAACACTTGGACATCGGTGATTTGAATCACGTCGAGTACGACTCCATCATCACCATCCCCTTGCAAGCTTCCGCACGCGATCTACAAGTGGTATGTAGATGAAAACTCACTCCCTTGACTCGTTGCTTAGATGAACTCATAGATGGATCTTGGTGAAACCGTAGGAAAATTTTTAATTTTCTGCAACGTTCCCCAAAAGTGGCATCATGAGCTAGGTCTATGCGTAGTTCTCTAATGCACGAGTAGAACACAATTTTGTTGTGGGCGTGGATCTTGTCAACTTGCTTGCCTCTACTAGTCTTTTCTTGCTTCAGCGGTATTGTGGGATGAAGCGGCACAGACCAACCTTACACGTACGCTTACGTGAGACCGGTTCCACCGATTGACATGCACTAGTTGCATAAGGTGGCTGGCGGGTGTCTGTCTCTCCCACTTTAGTTGGAGCGGATTTGATGAACAGGGCCCTTATGAAGGGTAAATAGAAGTTGACAAAATCACGTTGTGGTTATTCGTAGGTAAAAAAACGTTCTTGCTAGAACCCAATTGCAGCCACGTAAAAGATGCAACAACAATTAGAGGACGTCTAACTTGTTTTTGCAGCAATTGATCATGTGATGTGATATGGCCAGAAGTTGTGATGAATGATGAATTGTGATGTATGAGATCATGTTCTTGTAATAGGATTCACGACTTGCATGTCGATGAGTATGACAACCGGCAGGAGCCATAGGAGTTGTCTTTATTTTTTGTATGACCTGCGTGTCATTAAAGAACGCCATGTAAACTACTTTACTTTATTGCTAAACGCGTTAGCCATAGAAGTAGAAGTAGTCGTTGGCATGACAACTTCATGAAGACACGATGATGGAGATCATGATGATGGAGATCATGGTGTCAAGCCGGTGACAAGATGATCATGGAGCCCCGAAGATGGAGATCAATGGAGCTATATGATATTGGCCATATCATGTCACAACTATATAATTGCATGTGATGTTTATTATGTTTATGCATCTTGTTTACTTAGGACGACAGTAGTAAATAAGATGATCCCTTACAACAATTTCAAGAAGTGTTCCCCCCTAACTGTGCACCATTGCTACAGTTTGTCGTTTCGAAGCACCACGTGATGATCGGGTGTGATAGATCCTTACGTTCACATACAACGGGTGTAAGACAGTTTTACACAGCAAAACACTTAGGGTTAACTTGACGAGCCTAGCATGTGCAGACATGGCCTCGGAACACGGAGACCGAAAGGTCGAACACGAGTCGTATGGAAGATACGATCAACATGAAGATGTTCACCGACGATGACTAGTCCGTCTCACATGATGATCGGACACGAGCTAGTCGACTCGGATCGTGTAACACTTAGATGACTAGAGGGATGTCTAATCTGAGTGGGAGTTCATAATTTGATTAGAACTTAATTATCATGAACTTAGTCTAAAACCTTTGCAAATATGTCTTGTAGATCAAATGGCCAACGCTCATGTCAACATGAACTTCAACGCGTTCCTAGAGAAAACCAAGCTGAAAGATGATGGCAGCAACTATGCGGACTGGGTCCGGAACCTGAGGATCATCCTCATAGCTGCCAGGAAGCAATATGTCCTAGAAGGACCGCTAGGTGACACTCCCGTCCCAGAGAACCAAGACGTTATGAACGCTTGGCAAACTCGTGCTGATGATTACTCCCTCGTTCAGTGCGGCATGCTTTACAGCTTAGAACCGGGGCTCCAAAAGCGTTTTGAGCATCACGGAGCATATGAGATGTTAGAAGAGCTGAAACTAGTTTTCCAAGCTCATGCCCGGGTCGAGAGATATGATGTCTCCGACAAGTTCTACAGTTGTAAGATGGAGGAAAACAGTTCTGTCAGTGAGCACATCCTCAAGATGTCTGGGTTGCACAACCGTATGACCCAGCTGAACATTAACCTCCCAGATGAGGCGGTCATTGACAGAATCCTCCAGTCGCTCCCACCAAGCTACAAGAGCTTTGTGATGAACTACAACATGCAGGGGATGGTGAAGACCATTCCTGAAGTGTTCTCAATGCTGAAGTCAGCAGAGGCTGAAATCAAGAAAGAACATCAAGTGTTGATGGTCAATAAGACCACTAAGTTCAAGAAGGGCAAGGGTAAGAAGAACTTCAAGAAGGACGGCAAAGATGTTGCCGCGCCCAGTAAGCCAGTTACCGGGAAGAAGTCAAAGAATGGACCCAAGCCTGAGACTGAGTGCTTTTATTGCAAGGGGAAGGGTCACTAGAAGCGGAACTGCCCCAAATACTTAGCGGATAAGAAGGCCGGCAACACCAAAGGTATATTTGATATACATGTAATTGATGTGTACCTTACCAGTACTCGTAGTAACTCCTGGGTATTTGATACCGGTGCCGTTGCTCATATTTGTAACTCACAACAGGAGCTGCAGAATAAACGGAGACTGGCGAAGGACGAGGTGACGATGCGCGTCGAGAATGGTTCCAGAGTCGATGTGATCGCCGTCGGCACGCTGCCTCTACATTTACCTACGGGATTAGTTTTGAACCTTAATAATTGTTATTTGGTGCCAAGTTTGAGCATGAACATTGTATCAGGATCTCGTTTAATACGAGATGGCTACTCATTTAAATCCGAGAATAATGGTTGTTCTATTTATATGAGAGATATGTTTTATGGTCATGCTCCGATGGTCAATGGTTTATTCTTAATGAATCTCGAGCGTAATATTACACATGTTCATAGTGTGGATGCCAAAAGATGTAAAGTTGATAACGATAGTCCCACATACTTGTGGCACTGCCGCCTTGGTCACATTGGTGTCAAGCGCATGAAGAAGCTCCATGCTGATGGACTTTTAGAGTCTCTTGATTATGAATCGTTTGACACATGCGAACCATGCCTCATGGGCAAAATGACCAAGACTCCGTTCTCCGGAACAATGGAGCGAGCAACCAACTTATTGGAAATCATACATACCGATGTGTGCGGTCCTATGAGCGTTGAGGCTCGCGGAGGATATCGTTATGTTCTCACTCTCACTGATGACTTGAGTAGATATGGGTATGTCTACTTAATGAAACACAAGTCTGAGACCTTTGAAAAGTTCAAGGAATTTCAGAATGAGGTGGAGAATCAACGTGACCGAAAGATAAAGTTCCTACGATCAGATCGTGGAGGTGAATACTTAAGTCACGAATTTGGTACACACTTAAGGAAATGTGGAATCGTTTCACAACTCACGCCGCCTGGAACACCTCAGCGTAACGATGTGTTCGAACGTCGTAATCGCACTCTATTGGATATGGTGCGATCTATGATGTCTCTTACCGATTTATCGCTATCATTTTGGGGATACGCTCTAGAGACAGCTACATTCACTTTAAATAGGGCACCGTCTAAATCCGTTGAGACGACACCATATGAATTATGGTTTGGGAAGAAACCTAAGCTGTCGTTTCTAAAAGTTTGGGGATGCGATGCTTATGTCAAGAAACTTCAACCTGAAAAGCTCGAACCCAAGTCGGAAAAATGCGTCTTCATAGGATACCCTAAGGAAACTGTCGGGTATACCTTCTACTTAAGATCCGAGGGCAAGATCTTTGTTGCCAAGAACGGATGCTTTCTGGAAAAAGAGTTTCTCTCGAAAGAAGTAAGTGGGAGGAAAGTAGAACTCGATGAAGTACTACGTCTCGAACGGGAAAGTGGTGCAGCGCAGGAAACCGTTCCTGTGATGCCCACACCAACTGAAGAGGAAAACAATGATAATGATCAAGGTACTTCGGATCAAGTTGCTACTGAACTTCGTAGGTCCACAAGGACACGTTCCGCACCAGAGTGGTACGGCAACCCCGTCCTGGAAATCATGTTGTTAGACAACGGTGAACCTTCGAACTATGAAGAAGCGATGGCGGGCCCAGATTCCAACAAATGGCTTGAAGCCATGAAATCCGAGATAGAGTCCATGTATGAAAACAAAGTATGGACTTTGACAGACTTGCCCGATGATCGGCGAGCAATAGAAAACAAATGGATTTTTAAGAAGAAGACGGACGCGGATGGTAATGTTACCATCTATAAAGCTCGACTTGTCGCTAAGGGTTATCGACAAGTTCAAGGGATTGACTACGACGAGACATTCTCTCCCGTAGCAAAGCTGAAGTCCGTCCGAATCATGTTAGCAATTGCCGCATACTATGATTATGAGATATGGCAGATGGACGTCAAAACGGCATTCCTTAACGGACATCTTAAGGAAGAGCTGTATATGATGCAGCCGGAAGGTTTTGTCGATCCTAAGAACGCTAACAAAGTATGCAAGCTCCAGCGATCCATTTATGGACTGGTGCAAGCATCTCAGAGTTGGAACATTCGCTTTGATGAGATGATCAAAGCGTTTGGGTTTATGCAGACTTATGGAGAAGCCTGCGTTTACAAGAAAGTGAGTGGGAGCTCTGTAGCATTTCTCATATTATATGTAGATGACATACTCTTGATGGGAAATGATATAGAACTTCTGGACAGCATAAAGGCCTACTTGAATAAGTGTTTTTCAATGAAGGACCTTGGAGAAGCTGCTTATATATTAGGCATCAAGATCTATAGAGATAGATCGAGACGCCTCATAGGTCTTTCACAAAGGACATACCTTGATAAGATTTTGAAGAGGTTCAAAATGGATCAGTCCAAGAAGGGGTTCTTGCCTATGTTACAAGGTGTGAGATTGAGCTCGGCTCAGTCATCGACCACGGCAAAAGATAAAGAAGAGATGAGTGTCATCCCCTATGCTTCAGCCACAGGATCTATTATGTATGCCATGCTATGTACTAGACCCGATGTAAACCTTGCCGTAAGTTTGGTAGCAAGATACCAAAGTAATCCCGGCAAGGAACACTGGACAGCGGTCAAGAATATCCTGAAGTACCTGAAAAGGACAAAGGACATGTTTCTCGTTTATGGAGGAGACGAAGAGCTCGTCGTAAAGGGTTACGTCGATGCCAGCTTCGACTCAGATCTGGATGACTCTAAGTCACAAACCGGATACGTGTATATGTTGAATGGTGGAGCAGTAAGCTGGTGCAGCTGCAAGCAGAGCGTCGTGGCGGGATCTACGTGTGAAGCGGAGTACATGGCAGCCTCGGAGGCAGCGCATGAAGCGATTTGGGTGAAGGAGTTCATCACCGACCTAGGAGTCATACCCAATGCGTCGGGGCCGATCAAACTCTTCTGTGACAACACTGGAGCTATTGCCCTTGCAAAGGAGCCCAGGTTTCACAAGAAGACCAGGCACATCAAGCGTCGTTTCAACTCCATCCGTGAAAATGTTCAAGATGGAGACATAGATATTTGCAAAGTACACACGGATCTGAATGTCGCAGATCCGTTGACTAAACCTCTCTCGCGAGCAAAACATGATCAACACCAGAACTCTATGGGTGTTCGATTCATCACAATGTAACTAGATTGGTGACTCTAGTGCAAGTGGGAGACTGTTGGAAATATGCCCTAGAGGCAATAATAAAAGTATTATTATATTTCATTGTTCATGATAATTGTCTTTTGTTCATGCTATAACTGTATTATCAGGAAATCGTAATACACGTGTGAACACATAGACCACAATATGTCCCTAATAAGCCTCTAGTTGACTAGCTCGTTGTGATCAACAGATAGCCATGGTTTCCTGGCTATGGACATTGGATGTCGTTGATAACGGGATCACATCATTAGGAGAATGATGTGATGGACAAGACCCAATCCTAAGCATAGCACAAAGATCGTGTAGTTCGTTTGCTAGAGCTTTTCCAATGTCAAGTATCTCTTCCTTCGACCATGAGATCGTGTAACTCCCGGATACCGTAGGAGTGCTTTGGGTGTATCAAACGTCACAACATAACTGGGTGACTATAAAGGTGCACTACAGGTATCTCCGAAAGTATCTGTTGGGTTGACACGGATCGAGACTGGGATTTGTCACTCCGTATGACGGAGAGGTATCTCTGGGCCCACTCGGTAATGCATCATCATAATGAGCTCAAGGTGACCAAGGTGTTGGCCACGGGATCATGCATTAAGGTACGAGTAAAGTGACTTGCCGGTAACGAGACTGAACAAGGTATTGGGATACCGACGATCGAGTCTCGGGCAAGTAACGTACCGATTGACAAAGGGAATTGTATACGGGGTTTGATTGAATCCTCGACATCGTGGTTCAACTGATTAAATCATCGAGGAGCATGTGGGAGCCAACATGGGTATCCAGATCCCGCTGTTGGTTATTGCCCGAGAGTCGTCTTGGTCATGTCTACGTGTCTCCCGAACCCGTAGGGTCTACACACTTAAGGTTCGGTGACGCTAGGGTTGTATGAATATGAGTATGCAGCATACCGAATGTTGTTCGGAGTCCCGGATGAGATCCCGGACGTAACGAGGAGTTTCGGAATGGTCCGGAGGTAAAGAATAATATATGGGAAGTGGTATTTCGGCCATCGGGAAAGTTTCGGGGTCACCTGGTATTGTACCGGGACCACCGGAAGGGTCCCGGGGGTCCACCGGGTGGGGCCACCCATCCCGGAGGGCCCCATGGGCTGACGTGGGAGGGGAGCCAGCCCATAGTGGGCTGGTGCGCCCCCCTAGGCCCACCCCCTGCGCCTAGGGTTGAAACCCTAGGGTGGGGGGGGGGGCGCACCACATGCCTTGGGGGGCACTCCTCCCCCTTGGCCGCCGCCCCCTTGGGAGATCCAATCTCCCAGGGCCGGCGCCCCCCTGGGGGCCTATATAAAGGAGGGCAGGGGGAGGGCAGCCGCACCCATTGCTTTGGCGCCTCCCTCCCCCTGCTACACCTCGTCCTCCTCCCGTAGTCGCTTGGCGAAGCCCTGCTGGAGTTCTGCTGCATCCACCACCACGCCGTCATGCTGCTGGATCATCATCAACCTCTCCTTCCCCCTTGCTGGATCAAGAAGGAGGAGATGTCTCCCGTCCCGTACGTGTGTTGAACGCGGAGGTGCTGTCCGTTCATCACTTGGACATCGGTGATCTGAATCACGTCGAGTACGACTCCATCATCACCACCCCCCTGCAAGCTTCCGCACGCGATCTACAAGTGGTATGTAGATGCAAACTCACTCCCTTGACTCGTTGCTTAGATGAACTCATAGATAGATCTTGGTGAAACCATAGGAAAAATTTTAATTTTCTGCAACGTTCCCCAACACAAACAAGATCCAGATATAATGTTCATGCTTAACGATGGCACCAAATAACAATTATTCAGGTCTAAAACTAATCCCGAAGGTAGATGTAGAGGTAGCGCGCCGACCGTGATCACATCGACATTGGAACCATTTCCCACGCGCATCGTCACCTCGCCCTTAGCCAATCTTCGCTTAATCCGTAGTCCCTGTTTCGAGTTGCAAATATTAGCAACAAAACCAGTATCAAATACCCAGGTGCTACTGCGAGCATTAGTAAGGTACACATCAATAACATGTATATCACATATACCTTTGTTCACCTTGCCATCCTTCTTACCCGCCAAATACTTGGGGCAGTTCCGCTTCCAGTGACCAGTCTCTTTGCAGTAGAAGCACTCAGTTTCAGGCTTAGGTCCAGACTTAGGTTTCTTCTCTTGAGCGGCAACTTGCTTGCCATTCTTCTTGAAGTTCCCCTTCTTCTTCCCTTTACCCTTTTTCTTGAAACTGGTGGTCTTGTTGACCATCAACACTTGATGCTCCTTCTTGATTTCTACCTCCGTAGCTTTTAGCATTGCGAAGAGCTCGGGAATAGTCTTGTTCATCCCTTGCATATTATAGTTCATCACGAAGCTTTTGTAGCTTGGTGGCAGTGATTGAAGAATTCTGTCAGTGACACTATCATCAGGAAGATTAACTCCCAGTTGAATCAAGTGATTGCAATACCCAGACATTTTGAGTATATGTTCACTGACAAAACTATTCTCCTCCATATTGCAGCTATGGAACTTAATGGAGACTTCATATCTCTCAATTCGGGCATTTGCTTAACTTCAACTCCTCGAACATCTCATATGCTCCATGACGTTCAAAACATCGTTGAAGTCCCGGTTCTAAGACGTAAAGCATGGCACACTGAACTATCGAGTAGTCATCAATATGCGACTACCAGGCAGTCACAATGTCTGCAGTTGCCGGCGTGGGTGGTACACCTAGCGGTGCTTCCAGGACGTAATTCTTCTGTGCAGCAGTGAGGATAATCCTCAAGTTACGGACCCAGTCCGTGTAATTGCTACCATCATCTTTCAACTTAGCTTTCTCAAGGAACGCATTAAAATTCAACGGAACAACAGCACGGGCCATCTATCTACAACAAACATAGACAAGCAAAATACTATCAGGTACTAAGTTCATGATAAATTTAAGTTCAATTAATCATATTACTTAAGAACTCCCACTTAGATAGACATCCCTCTAATCATCTAAGTGATCACGTGATCCAAATCAACTAAACCATGTCCGATCATCACGTGAGATGGAGTAGTTTTCAATGGTGAACATCACTATGTTGATCATATCTACTATATGATTCACGCTCGACCTTTCGGTCTCAGTGTTCCGAGGCCATATCTGTATATGCTAGGCTCATCAAGTTTAACCTGAGTATTGTGCGTGTGTAAAACTGTCTTACACCCGTTGTAAACGTAGAGCTTATCACACCCGATCATCACGTGGTGTCTCAACACGAAGAACTTTCGCAACGGTGCATACTCAGGGAGAACACTTATACCTTGAAATTTAGTGAGAGATCATCTTATAATGCTACCATCAATCAAGCAAAATAAGATGCATAAAGGATAAACATCACATGCAATCAATATAAGTGATATGATATGGCCATCATCATCTTGTGCTTGTGATCTCCATCTCCGAAGCACCGTCATGACCACCATCATCACCGGCGCGACACCTTGATCTCCATCGTAGCATCATTGTCGTCTCGCCAACTATTGCTTCTACGACTATCGCTACCTCTTAGCTATAAAGTAAAGCAATTACAGGGCGATTGCATTGCATACAATAAAGCGACAACCATATGGCTCCTGCCAGTTGCCGATATCTTTGTTACAAAACATGATCATCTCATACAATAAAATTTAGCATCATGTCTTGACCATATCACATCATAACATGCCCTGCAAAAACAAGTTAGACATCCTCTACTTTGTTGTTGCAAGTTTTATGTGGCTGCTACAGGCTGAGCAAGAACCATTCTTACCTACGCATCAAAACCACAACGATAGTTCATAAAGTTAGTGTTGTTTTGACCTTCTCAAGGACCGGGCGTAGCCACACTCCGTTCAACTAAAGCTGGAGAAACTAACACCCGCCAGCCACCTATGTGCAAAGCACGTCGGTATAACCAGTCTCGCGTAAGCATACGTGTAATGTCGGTCCGGGCTGCTTCATCCAACAATACCGCCGAACCAAAGTATGACATGCTGGTAAGCAGTATGACTTGTATCACCCACAACTCACTTGTGTTCCACTCGTGCATATAACATCTATGCATAAAACCTAGCTCCGATACCACTATTGGGGAACATAGTAATTTCAGAAAAATTCCTACGCACACGCAAGATCATGGTGATGCATAGCAACGAGAGGGGAGAGTGTTGTCCACGTACCCTCGTAGACCGAAAGCGGAAGCGTTAGCACAATGCGGTTGATATAGTCTTACGCCTTCACGATCTGACCGATCAAGTACCGAACGTACGACACCTCCGAGTTCAGCACACGTTCAGCTTGATGATGTCCCGTGAACTCCGATCCAGCAGAGCTTTGCGGGAGAGTTCCGTCAGCACGACGGCGTGATGACGGTGTCGATGATGCTACCGATGCAGGGCTTCGCCTAAGCACCACTACGATATTACCGAGGTGGAATATGGTGGAGGGGGGCACCGCACACGGCTAAGAGATCAAGAGATCAATTGTCGTGTCTAGAGGTCCCCCTGCCCCCGTATATAAAGGAGAAAGGGGGGAGGCGGCCGGCCAAAGAGGACGACACACCAAGGGGGGAGTCCTACTCCCACCGGGAGCAGGACTCCTCCTTTCCTTGTTGGAGTAGGAGAGGGGAAGGAAGGGAGAGAGGAGAGGAAGGAAAAGGGGGGGCGCCGCCCCCCTCCTTGTCCTATTCGGACTAGAGGGGGAGGGGGCGCGCGGCCTGCCCTGACCGCCCTTCTCTTCTCCACTAGGGCCCATTAGGCCCACTAAACCCCTCGGGGGGTTCCGGTAACCCCCTGTACTCCGGTATATGTCCGAAACCTCCCGAAACACTTCCGGTGTGTGAACATAGTCATCCAATATATCGAACTTCACGTCTCGACCATTTCGAGACTCCTCGTCATGTCCGTGATCACATCCGGGACTACGAACTACCTTCGGTGCATCAAAACACAAAAACTCATAATATCGATCGTCACCAAACTTTAAGCGTGCGGACCCTATGGGTTCGAGAACTATGTAGACATGACCGAGACTCGTTTCCGGTCAATAACCAATAGCAGAACTTGGATGCTCATATTGGTTCCCACATATTCTACGAAGATCTTTATCGGTCAAACCGCATAACTACATACGTTGTTCCCTTTGTCATCGGTATGTTACTTGCCCGAGATTCGATCGTCGGTATCTCAATACCTAGTTCAATCTCGTTACCGGCAAGTCTCTTTACTCGTTATGTAATGCATCATCCCCCAACTAACTCATTAGCTATATTGCTTGCAAGGCTTATAGTGATGTGCATTCCCGAGGGGGCCCAGAGATACCTCTTCGACAATCGGAGTGACAAATCCTAATATCGAAATATGCCAACTCAACATGTACCTTTGGAGACACCTGTAGAGCTCCTTTATAATCACCCAGTTACGTTGTGACATTTGGTAGCACACAAAGTGTCCCTCCGGTAAACGGGAGTTGCATAATCTCATAGTCATAGGAACATGTATAAGTCATGAAGAAAGCAACAGCAACATACTAAACAATCAAGTGCTAAGCTAACGGAATGGGTCAAGTCAATCACATCCTCCTCCTAATGATGTGATCCCGTTAATCAAATGAAAAATCATGTCTATGGCTAGGAAACACAACCATCTTTGATCAACGAGCTAGTAAAGTAGAGGCATACTAGTGACACCGTGTTTGTCTATGTATTCACACATGTATTATGTTTCCGGTTAATACAATTCTAGCATGAATAATAAACATTTATCATAATATGAGGAAATAAATAATAACTTTATTATTGCCTTTAGGGCATATTTCCTTCACTCATCCATTGTAGAGACCCAGGTTCGACCCCCCTGGAGCCCTTATTTCTCTCTTTTCTTTATAATAAATCATGAACACCTTTTTTTAGACACATAAATCGTGAACACATTTTGTGAGAAATAAAAACGTGAATACCTAAGAGCCAGTGCGCCCTATTGGGCTGGCCCATGACCGAGTCCGGACGCCCTTTGTTCTTTATTACCGGGTTTTATTTGGTTTTTATTTATTTATGAAAACAACATTCCGGAAATAGTACAAGGATTGATATGGCCAAGTGGATAGAGCATCATGCTTTGGTATTGGAGACCTAGGTTCGAGTCACCCATCTCCCCTTTTTATTTTTCTCCCATAGATTTTTTTTTAATATTCATATTTTTTAAACCGCAACTCCAATTCTAACATTTTATATATGAAAATCCCTCAGAAAAATGTGTACATTTCAAAAATCCTATTATCTTGCATGTTATTCATTTCTAAATTATGTTTAGCATCCAAGTTTAATAAATATCTTCTTTACGTGTGGTATTTTGAAAATGTTGATTGTCTATGTTTTACCCCATTTAAACTGAGTAGATGTGATAGTTTATTACTTTAAAAAAAAAACTACACATAAGCATCATGTCTATTTCACACAGTGCATAATAAACAACCCATATACGATGATGTACACGAAACTATTGATATGAGCTTTATGTAAATCCGTGGCTTAACGTTGATTTTCATATTGTTTGAGATTTATATAAAGATGTTGATACGCAACCTCGAATATTTGGCATGCATGTTTGATATTTTCACACAATGCTCTTATGCACATGCTATCATTGAGTACTAACATGTATTTTGATATTTTCATTCTAATGCAATATTTATTGGGCATCACTTAGGCGTAACGAAAAATAGAGGCGTAAAGAGATAGCGGCAACTTGGTAGATGTTTCTGTTATCTAATGGATTAGAAACACCTTAAGTACACTTCAATGATCATCCCATCTTTCTATTTTTGTGTAACATCACTTATCATGTTGTTTGTCGTGTGGCACCGTGAAAGGTATTAAAAGATTTGCTGATGTCGTTGGTGTGTGCATGAGGGATGATTTTTTCTCCCATTGAAATGCACGGGCATGTTTGCTTGTATTAATAAAGCAAATAGTGCTTCTGGTGGTCCATCATCGAATCTACCCCTAAAGTTGGCACAAATTACCCACCATGCCATCCATAAGTGCGAAAAAAACGAACCATATTTTTCATGTGAGGCACTTTTGTTGATTCATTTACGAGCAATCCCGCTAGGTATCACAAGTTGGTAGGTAGTGCACTGGTTAGAGCCCCTCTCGTCCACTGTAGAGGCCCAGGTTCGACTCCCCTTGCGCCCTTATTTCTCTCTTTTCTTTATAATAAATCACGAACACCTTTTTTTAGACACATAAATCATGAACACATTTTGTGAGCTCTTTTCTTTATAATAAATCACGAACACCTTTTTTTAGACACATAAATCATGAACACATTTTGTGAGAAAAAAAATCATGAACACCTAAGAGGCAGTGCGCCCTATTGGGCTGGCCCAATAATAAATCACGAACACCTTTTTTTAGACACATAAATCATGAACACATTTTGTGAGAAAAAAAATCATGAACACCTAAGAGGCAGTGCGCCCTGTTGGGCTGGCCCATGAGCGAGTCCGGACGTCCTTTGTTCTTTATTCCCGGGTTTTATTCGGTTTTTATTTATTTATGAAAACAACATTCCGGAAATAGTACAAGGATGGATATTTCCAAGTGGATAGAGCATCCTGCTTTGGTATTGGAGACCTAGGTTCGAGTCACCCATCTTCCTTTTTTATTTTTCTCCCACAGATTAAAAAACGTTTTTTTATTATTCATATCTTATAAACTGCAACTCCAAATCTAATATTTTATATATGAAAATCCCTCAGAAAAATGTGTAAATTTCAAAAATCCTATTATCTTGCATGTTATTCATTTCTAAATTATGTTTAGCATCCAACTTTAATCAATATCTTCTTTACATGTGGTATTTTGAAAATGTCGATTGTATATGTTTTACCCCATTTAAACTGAGTAGATGTGATAGTTTATTACTTTCACAAAAACTACACATAAGCATCATGTCTATTTCACACAGTACATAATAAACAACCCATATACGATGATGTACACGAAATTATTGATATGAGCTTTATGTAAATCGGTGGCTTAACGTTGATTTTCATATTGTTTGAGATTTATATAAAGATGTTGATATGCAACCTCGAATATTTGGCATGCATGTTTGGTTGTTTTTGGTAAAGCTATGTAGTATGTTTGCAACCAAAGTAAGTCTTGACTTCATTATAGTTGTAAACACAAGTATCAACAAGACAAAAATAATGCTCTTATGCACATGCTATCATTGAGCACTAACATGTATTTTTCTATTTTCATTCTGATGCAATATTTATTGGGCATCACTTAAGAGTAACGAAAAATGGAGGCATAAAGAGATAGCGGCAACTTGGTAGATGTTTCTTTTATCTAATGGATTAGAAACACCTTGAGTACACTTCAAAAATCATCCCATCTTTCTATTTTTGTGTAACACCACTTATCATGTTGTTTGTCGTGTGGCTCCGTGGAAGATTTTAAAAGATTTGTTAATGTTGTCAGTGTGTGCAGGAGGAATGATTTTTTTATCACGTTGAAACGCACGACCATGTTTGCTAGTAATAATAAAGCAAATAGTGCTTCTAGTGGTCCGTCATCGAATCTACCCCTAAACTGGCACAAATTACCCACCATACCATCCATAAGTAGGAAAAAACGAACCCTTTTTTCATGTGAGTCACTTTCGTTGATTCATTTACAGGCAATCCCGCTAGGTATCACAAGTTGGTAGGTAGTGCACTGGTTAGAGCCCCTCTCATCCATTGTAGAGACCCAGATTCGACTCCCCTAGCGCCCTTATTTCTCTCTTTTCTCTACAATAAATTGTGAACACCTTTTTTTAGACACATAAATCGTGAACACTTCTTGTGAGAAAAAAATCGGGAACACCTAAGGGCAAGTGCGCCCTATTGGGCTGGCCCATGAGCGAGTCTGGACACCCTTTGTTCTTTATTCCCGGGTTTTATTCAGTTTTTATTTATTTATGAAAACAACATTCTGGAAATCATAAAATGTTTGTGGATTAACAACAATGTTCTTGATTCTGAAAAACTATTTGCATACGCAAAAAATGTTCGTGAATTTGAACCCTTATTTCTCTCTTTTCTCTACAATAAATTGTGAACACCTTTTTTTAGACACATAAATCGTGAACACTTTTTGTGAGAAAAAAATCGGGAACACCTAAGGGCAAGTGCGCCCTATTGGGCTGGCCCATGAGCGAGTCTGGACACCCTTTGTTCTTTATTCCCGGGTTTTATTCAGTTTTTATTTATTTATGAAAACAACATTCTGGAAATCATAAAATGTTTGTGGATTAACAACAATGTTCTTGATTCTGAAAAACTATTTGCATACGCAAAAAATGTTCGTGAATTTGAACCAAATGTTCATGAATCAAAAATTGTTCATGATCTTTCTTAAATGTCCACAAACACAGAAAATGGTCGCGAATTACAAAAGAAGTTCATTCATTCAAATTTTGTTTCATGAATTCAGAAAATGTTCATGCAGTTCCGAAAAATGGTCGCGAATTACAAAAGAAGTTCATTCATTCAAAATTTGTTTCATGAATTTAGAAAATGTTCATGCAGTTCCAAAATTTTGTCTAATAATAAATTGAAAACACCTTGAGTACACTTAAAAAGAATCTCATACTTATTTTGTTATGCAACACAATTTATCATGATGTTTGTCATGTAATACGGTGAAAGATTTAAAGGAATTTGTTGATGTCGTTGGGTGTGTGCACGAGGAATGACTTTTTTTCTCCTGTTGCAACACATAGGCATGTTTGCTAGTCTAATAATAAAGCGTGCATTGCTTCTGGTCGTCTGTCACATCTTTTTGGAGAAAAGTCCCTGTGCTTTCTCGTAATTGAGCCCGCAGTCCCTGTTTAAGTGGTTCCGAGAAAGAATTTAGTTTTTGCAAATTAACCCCTGCATCTTGTAAGAATTCCGTCTGTGCTTCTTTGTTTATCTTATCCAGTGGCACGTGAAGGTGGAGCTCGCTGGCGTGCGACCGACGGGCAACGACAACGAATGTGTGGCCTGCCAGAGAGAGGAAGCAAGGCACTGGCGGCTCGAGGCGAGGGCAGCGGGAGCCTACGGGGCACCATGGCGGCCGCGACGGCGGCCAATGATGAGTCTTCAACGTATCTACAATTTTTTATTGTTCCATGCTATTATATTATTTGTTTTGGATGTTTTATATGCATTAATATGCTATTTTATATCATTTTTGGGACTAACCTATTAACCTAGAGCCTAGTGATAGTTTTTGTTTTTTCCTTGTTTTTGAGTTTTACAGAAAGGAATCTCAAACAGAGTCCAAACGAAATAAAACTTTCACGATAATTTTTCTTGAACCAGAAGACACACAGAAGACTTGCGGAGGGGGCCAAAAGAGTCCTGAGGACTCCACAAGCCCTCAGGGCGCTCCCCCTGGCTTTTGGGACCCTTGGGAGTCCACCATCCTCCATCTCAGGTCTATAAACCCTAAAATATTCCAAAACCACCACAAGCGTCCACCAAAATATTTTTCCGCTGCTGCAAGTCTCTGTTCCCGTGAGATCCCATCTTGGGGCCTTTTCAGGCACCCTGCCGGAGGGGGATTCGATCACAAAGGGCATCTACATCAACTCTATTGCCCTTCCGATGAAGCATGAGTAGTTTACCACAGACCTACGGGTCCATAGCTAGTAGCTAGATGGCTTCTTCTCTCTC
This sequence comes from Triticum timopheevii, assembly GCA_963921465.1. Taxonomy (NCBI): domain Eukaryota; kingdom Viridiplantae; phylum Streptophyta; class Magnoliopsida; order Poales; family Poaceae; genus Triticum; species Triticum timopheevii. The sequence continues at coordinate 370,368,485 of OY997274.1, forward strand.
TTTGATCTTCAATACAATGTTCTACTCGATGTTCTTGGAGTTCTATCCGATGTAATATTCTTCTACGGTGTGTTTGTCGAGATCCGATGAATTATGGATTTATGACCAGATTATCTATGAATATTATTTTAGCCTTTCTGAACTCTCTTATGCATGATTAAATATCTTTGTATTTCTCTTCGAATTATCGGTTTGGTTTGGCCAACTAGATTAGTTCTTCTTGCAATGGGAGAGGTGCTTAGTTTTGGGTTCAATCTTGCGGTGTCCTCACCCAGTGACATAGTAGGGGTAGCGAGGCACGTATTGTTGCCATCAAGGGTAAAAAGATGGGGTTTTCATCATATTGCTTCAGTTTATCCCGCTACATCATATCTTACTTAAAACGTTGCTCTATTCTTATGAACTTAATACTCTAGATGTAGGCAGGAGTCGGTCAATGTGTGGAGTAATAGTAGTAGATGCAGAATCATTTCGGTCTACTTGACACGGACGTGATGCCTATATTCATAATCATTGCCTTGGATATCATGACAACTTTGCGCTTTTCTATCAATTGTTCGACAGTAATTTGTTCACCCATCGTATGTTTTCTTTCAAGAGAGAAGCCTCTAGTGAAACCTATGCCCCCTGGGTCTATTTCCATCATATGTTTTCAGATCTATAAACCAAAAAAATCCAAAAATACCTTGCTGCAATTTATTTGTTTTTACTTTATTTTATGTTTAGTAATCTTGTATATCTATCCTATCAGATCTCATCCTTGCAAGCGACCGTGAAGGGATTGACAACTCCTTTATCGTGTTGGGTGCAAGTGTTTGATTGTTTGTACATGTGCATAGATTGGAGACTTGCGTGTACCTCCTACTCGATTGATACCTTGGTTCTCAAGCTGATGGAAATAATTATCTCTACTTTGCTGCATCACCCTTTTTTGTTCAAGGAAAAGAACCAATGCAAGCTCAAGAAGTAGCGGGAAGAATTTCTAGAGCCATTGCCGGGGAGGTCCTACATCAAGCCTACCAAGTACCCATCATAAACTCTCATCTCTTGCATTACATTATTTATCATTTGCCTCTCGTTTTTCTCTCCCCCACTTCTAAAACGTTTTCGGAAAAACACCAAAATATTTGCTGTTTTATCCGCCCTTCTTCCGTTCGTCTTTTTCGTTTGCTTTTTGTTTGCTCGTGTGTTAGATCGTTTGCCTTGTCACGATGTCTCAAGAAAATAGCAAGTTGTGTGATTTTTCCAATACTAATAATAATGATTTTATTAGTACTCCGATTACTCCCGCCACTAGTGCGGAATCTTATAAAAGTAATGCCGGTTTCCTGAATCTTGTTATGAAAAATCAATTTTCCGGCCTTTCTAGTGAGGATGCCGCATCCCATCTAAATACTTTCTTTGAGTTGTGTGATATGCAAATGAAAAAAAGATGTGGATAATTATATTGTTAAATTGAAGCTATTTCCGTTCTCTCTACGAGGTCTTCCTAAAACTTGCTTTTCATCTTTGCCTAAAAATAGTATTGATTCATGGAATAAGTGTAAAGATGCTTTTATTTCCAAGTATTTTCCTCCCGCTAAGATCATCTCCCTTAGGAATGATATTATGAATTTTAAGCAACTTGATCATAAACATGTTGCACAATCTTGGGAGAGGATGAAATTGATCTTAATAAATTGTCCTACTCATGGTTAAGGTTTATAGATGATCATACAAAAAATTTATGCTGGATTGAATTTTGCATCTACAAATCTTTTAGATTCTGCCGTGGGAGGTACTTTTATGGAAATTACTTTAGGAGAAGCTACTAAACTCCTAGATAATATTATGGAAAATTATTCTCAATGGCATATCGAAAGATCTTCTACTAGTAAAAAAGTGCATGCGATTGAAGAAATTAATATTTTGAGTGGAAAGATGGATGAACTTATGAAATTTATTGCTAGTAAGAGTGCTCCTATTAATCGTAATGATATGAATTTGTCTACTTTGATTGAGAACAATAATGAACATATGGATGTGAATTTTGTTGGTAGGAACAATTTTGGTAATAACGCATATAGAGGTAATTTCAACCCTAGGCCGTTTCCTAGTAATTCCTATAATAATTATGGTAATTCCTACAACATTTGTATGGACATTATAATAAAATACCCTCCGATCTTGAGAACAATATTAAAAATTTCATCAATTCCCAAAAAGTTTTCAATGCTATGGTTGAAGAAAAATTTCTCAAGACTAATGATTTGGCTAGGAACGTTGATAGAATTTCTCTTGAGATTGATTCTTTGAAAATTGGATGTATGCCACCCAAGCATGATATTAATGAATCTCTGAAAACTATTAGAATTTCTATTGATGAGTGTAAAGAAAGAACCGCTAGGATGCGTGCTAAGCGAGATTGGTTTGTGAAAGCATGTTCTTCTAGTTTTTGCGAGAATAATGATGAAGATCTTAAAGTGATTGGTGTTACTCCTATTGAATCTTTGTTTCTAATATAAATCTTGATAAAGATGGGACTGGAGATGAGTCAACTTTAGCTAGAAGGTGTCCCAATGATTCGGAGCATGATTTATTCTTTGATTGTCTTCCTTATGAGTAGTGGTCGGGGACGAGCGATGGTCTTTTCCTATCAATCTATCCCCCTAGGAGCATGCGTGTAGTACTTTGTTTTGATTAGTTTTTGCAACAAGTATGTGAGTTCTTTATGACTAATGTTGAGTCCACGGATTATACGCACTCTCACCCTTCCACCACTACTAGCCTCTCTAGTACCACGCAACTTTCACCGGTGCACTACACCCACCATATACCTTCCTCAAAACAGCCACCATACCTACCTATTATGGCATTTCCATAGCTATTCCGAGATATATTGCCATGCAACTTCCACCGTTCCGTTTATTGTGACACGCACCATCATTGTCATATTGCTTTGCATGATCGTAAGATTGCTAGCATGATGTTTTCATGGCTTGTCCATTTTTTGATGTCATTGCTACGCTAGATCATTGCACATCCAGGTACACCACCAGAGGCATTCTTATAGAGTCATATCTTGTTCTAGTATCGAGTTGTAATTCTTGAGTTGTAAGTAAATAATAGTGTGATGATCATCATTATTAGAGCATTGTCCCATGTGAGGAAAGGATGATGGAAGCTATGATTCCCTCACAAGTTGGGATGAGTCTCCGAAGTTTACAAAAAATTAAAGAGGCCAAAGAAGCCCAAATAAAAATAAGGAGAAAAGAAAAAAATGAGAGAAAAGAGAGAAGGGACAATGTTACTACCCTTTTTCCACACTTGTGCTTCAAACTAGCACCATGATCTTCATGATAGAGAGTCTCCTATGTTGTGACTTTCATATACTAGTGGGAAATTTTCATTATAGAACTTGGCTTGTATATTTCAATGATGGGCTTCCTCAAATTGCCCTAGGTCTTCATGATCAAGCGAGTTGGATGCCCACCCACTTAGTTTCTTTTTGAGCTTTCATACACTTATAGCTCTAGTGCATCCGTTACATGGCAATCGCTACTCACTCACATTGATACCTATTGATGGGCATCTCCATAGCCCGTTAATACGCCTAGTTGATGCGAGACTTTCTCCTTCTTTTTGTCTTCTCCACAACCACCATATTATATTCCACCTATAGTGTTATATCCATGGCTCACGCTCATGTATTGTGTGAAAGTTGAAAAGGTTTGAGAGCATCAAAAGTATGAAACGATTGCTTGGCTTGTCATCGGGGTTGTGCATGATAAAATACTTTGTGTGATGAAGATGGAACATAGCCAGACTATATGATTTTGTAGGGATAACTTTCTTTGGCCACGTTATTTTAAGACACGATTGCTTTATTAGTATGCTTGAAGTGTTATTATTTTTATGTCAATATTAAACTTTTGTTTTGAATCTTATGGATCTGAATATTCATGCTGCAATGAAGAAAGTTACATTGATAAATATGTTAGGTAGCATTCGAAATCAAAAATTCTGTTTTTACCATTTACCTACTCGAGGATGAGTAGGAATTAAGTTTGGGGATACTTGATACATCTCCAACGTATCTATAATTTTTGATTGTTCCATGCTATTATATTATTTATTTTGGATGTTTTATATGCATTAATATGCTATTTTATATTATTTTTGTGACTAACCTATTAACCTAGAGCCTAGTGCCAGTTTTTGTTTTTTCCTTGTTTTTGAGTTTTACAGAAAAGGAATGTCAAATGGAGTCCAAACAGAATAAAACTTTCGCGATGATTTTTTCTTGGACCAGAAGACACCCAGAAGACTTGGGCAGGGGGCCAGAAGAGTCCTGAGGACTCCACAAGCCCTTAGGGCGCGCCCTAGGGGGCACCCCTGGCTTGTGGGCCCCTCGAGAGTCCACCGACCTCCATCTCAGCTCTATAAATCCTAATATATTCCAAAACCACCAGAAGCATCCACCAAAATACTTTTCCGCCACCGCAAGCCTCTGTTCCCATGAGATCCCATCTTGGGGCCTTTTCCGGCACCCTGTCGGAGGGGGATTTGATCACGAAGGGCATCTACATCAAATATATTGCCCTTCCAATGAAGCGTGAGTAGTTTACCACAGACCTACGGATCCATGGCTAGTAGCTAGATGGCTTCTTCTCTCTCTTTGATCTTCAATACAATGTTCTTGATGTTCTTGGAGTTCTATCCGATGTAATATACTTTTGCAGTGTGTTTGTCGAGATCCGATGAATTGTGGATTTATGATCAGATTATATATGAATATTATTTGAGTCTTTTCTAAACTCTTTTATGCATGATTAAATATCTTTGTATTTCTCTTTGAACTATCAGTTTGGTTTGGCCAATTAGATTGGTTCTTCTTGCAATGGGAGAGGCGCATAGTTTTGGGTTCAGTTTTGCTGTGTCCTCACCCAGTGACATAGTAGGGGTAGCGAGGCACGTATTGTATTGTTGCCATCAAGGGTAAAAAGACGGGGTTTTCATCATATTGCTTGAGTTTCTCCCGCTACTCATGTCATCTTACTTAAAGCGTTGCTATGTTCTTATGAACTTAATACTCTAGATGCAAGCATGAGTTAGTCAATGTGTTGAGTAATCTCTACTATTAAAGGGGGATCAAGCGTCGTGATGGTTCGACCACCTCGTTCGACCCCCTCGTAAGCATCTCACGCGAAAAAGTTGAAGCTCCTCGACTCCACCCACCCCGTCGCACGAAAGAAAAAAAGTTGCACACGTACGCACATCCCATGTCTCACATCCCCTTTCTTCCTAATCCCTTGCTCTCGATCCCGTTTGTGATGGTTTGACCTCTCCCTGCCTGTACGATTCCCCCACACTATCCCCAGATCTCAATCAAAACCATGCATGATCGGAAAAATTCTAGCTGCGTGAACCAACCAAAACCCTGCATGCTCTACGATCCACTCATGCCGCTTCCCACTTCTCCCAGAAACCACGCCCACCTCACCACGACCTCTCTCTCAGATGAGAACCGTCCTCTCTCTATCTCTCATCGACATGGTCGTCAGGCTCTCCTTCGTGATGCTGAATCGGGGCGGCGCGCTTCGCTGCTCCAAGGACGGAGCCGCCATAACTAGCTCCGCGTCGCTGTCTCCTCCGCCGTTGCACACTGGGACACAACACACCCTCCCTGCCGGAGAAGGGGGTGACGGTGTTGGCTCCTCTCGCCGTAGCGCCCGGCCTACTCCACTATAAGCCTCTAATGCTTCGTCAAGATCGGACGATGCGGGGAAGGCGCAACATCCCCCGAAGGGGAAGCCGAAGAATACAGGATTCGTCATCGCGTTCACCAAGGAAGTCAACATCGCCATCAGTCGCTCCCCAATCTACCCGGCAAATCAACGTCTTTGGCGTACCCTTCTTCGGCTTCTTCCTTCACGAGGTTGGCCAACACGGCACGCCGCTCTCCAGTTGCTAGGTTTCTTCCTACTGCACCCGCACCATGATGGCGGCGCCACCTCGCCAAGGCATGCCCTCCCCAGAATCAGTGTCGACTACGAGGTGGCCGTCCACATCAGCGCCGGCGCCGCTGTCATCATGGACTTGTTCTAGACGGTGCGGATCATGGCTTGCACCTGTAGGATGTATTGTATTACAGTGCCCCATGTGCAAGCAGGATTTCGAGCCTACAACACACATCATCCCAGCGGCAACAACAACGACGGGAGCGGTTGGTGGCCGGTGGATGGAATAGGAGACGAAGGAAGCAATGGATGATGGTGAGGTTGGAGTCCTTGGCATGGATGTACATGTAGCCGTCGCGTGTGATGGATCCATGGAGGAACATGATGCCGGGTGGGGGTACGGGCAGCATGGGCACCGTCACGGTCACAGGCTCATAGCAGGCTTAGGTGAGTGATGCTACCGTCCAGCGTTTTTCATTCTCGTTGCTGCTTGTTGTGTTTTCCTCTTTGCTTTGTTTCTGTTTGTGTGACAAAACCCAAGAGAGGCCGCTTGTACTATCATAATTCATAAGTTCAGAACTGACAACAACATCTAATATATCGATACTTTGATACTGCTACTAAAGCACTCCAACTATTCAGTGGAAGAACAGACAGAAAGTTTGCTTTAATTATTTTTGCTTGATCTATTGGATTATATTAAGTTGTTCTTCTGCTTTTGCAATTTATTTCAGCTCTCTATTTGTGATGCCCCGCCGTCTGTTTGGCCTCAAACTGTTTGTAGCTAGGAATAGGATGCCACTCACTATGCCAAAAGAACCTGAATGTGTTTGCTCACTTCAGTCATCGTCTGGTCGTTGCGGTTCCTGCAATCAGCAGAAAATGCGTAGCAGTCGCACCTGAGTTTCCTTCCGGATAACCCAAACCCCGGCCACTGTCGTAGCAGCCGCACATGGATTGCTATGTGATTCCCTGCGTCATTTCCATGTTCCCAAAGACACAATATGGGTTGATTTAGTTGTTTGACATTGGAATCGGCGAGGCTGGTCAAATTGGTGGTATCCTCTGATGTGCACGCCAACATTATTTCCTATATATGGGAGTCCTCACACAAGTATCACAATTCTATAACCCATTTATTTCCTTCAACTAATTTGGCAATCACAATATTTATTCTGTTTTTCTAAGCTTCGTAATGTGTTATCTCATGAGTTTTTTTGTAATCTTAATAGTGTGTACATTTGAATTTTGACACACCAAGCTCCGATGGAACATGGAAAGCAGATACCAATTACTTAGAACTTTGCATATCAGAATCATACCAGTTTTTCTAAAATGGGTGCCCTACCCTATTCTCACAATGCATTTTTGAATGCCTTGCAGAAGGACTTAGCCCCTTGAAAGGTGATATTTTTGTCACTGTTGGGGGCCGGGGCCTAACTTTCCACTGTTAATGTTACCGAGGTATCAATGACATCTCACATATGTCAAGATTTAGATCCCTTAATTGTATAAAATGGAAGTGTATGCATATGTGGGGGGGGGGGATAATGAAGGTTTTGTTTCACAAGATTTCAGGAGTATATTGTCAAGAAAAGTAACAAAACTGAGGTGATGACAATGTTAAGGAATTTTGCAGCAATCTTGAATTGTACTCTTTGGCTTATGGCAATCATGAATTGTACTCTCTTCATTTGTGCTTCAAATTTGAGAAATAGAATAAGCAGGTCATACTTCTTTAACCTTTGTATTATCTCATATGTATTTAGAAATTGGAATACATAGCCCTTGACATTACAACAGGAGCATACTTGAGGGAAGAACTTACATCAAATATAATAATGGAATACCAATGCAGTGACTCTCCTTCCCTCCCTGTGCTTTAGTTATTCTAATTTAGTTTCACTAAATTGAAACTGCAACCATAGACCATTACGATTTTTGCCTGAACTTTGGATCTAACTGTTACATACATAACTATTAGTTAAGAATGTGAGAGATTACAGCTGCAGGACTGATGTCACTGACACTCATTTGCAACTTAACAAATTCACTTAGGAGGTGATATTGATATATGCTTTCTCAGCAGAAGTCCTAGCTACCGAAGTTGGATTGCTTATGAAAAATCTGTATAGTTGGATTGCTAAAAACCAACGTGCTATATGATTCTGGGAAGGCAACACAACTTTCTCTTGTTGTCAGCCAGAACATTTTTCAGGTTTATATTATTTTTCTTTGGATTGGTGAAGTGTTTTAGTTTTTACAATCTATCTGGTGCAAAAAAAAAATTCAAGAAGTATTTGAAGCAAACATAACACTGTACAAAATCTCAGGTTTAGTCAAAGGAAAGATGTGCGTGGGGTACTTTGTTAATCCCCTTTCAAATATGATTATATGTTACTTTATAATCCTTAATGGTGTATTTTTATGCATGGTACTATGAGAAATAGTGGATTTTTGGTACTATGAGTAACTTTTGTTTTTATATGATACAACATGGGTCATTTTATGAGAAACACACAATAATATTAATATAAAACAAGGGGAAAATAAAATTTTGTTGTTAGATAGTCAGACATCGCATACAAAATACCCTTGATAAATACATTCATAGAACAGAAAATGCAGATAATCAATCTCTCTATATAGCTTTTATTTATTATTCCGTGGCAACGCACGGGCACTCAGCTAGTAGTAGTAGATGCAAAATCGTTCTGGTCTACTTGACAGGGACATGATGCCTATATTCATAATCATTGCCTTGGATATCATCATAACTTTGTGCTTTTCTATCAATTGTTGACAGTAATTTGTTCACCCACCGTATGTTTTCTTTCAAGAGAGAAGCCTTTAGTGAAACCTATGGCCCCCGGGTCTATTTTCCATCATATATTTTCAGATCTATAAACCAAAAAACCCCAAAATACCTTGCAGCAATTTATTTATTTTTACTTTGTTTTAAATTTATTAATCTTTTATATCTATCTCTATTAGATCTCATCCTTGTAAGTGACCGTGAAGGGGTTGACAATCCCTTTATCGCGTTGGGTGCAAGTGTTTGATTGTTTGTGTAGGTGCATAGATTGGAGACTTGCGTGTACCTCCTACTGGATTGATACCTTGGTTCTCAAACTGAGGAAAATACTTATCTCTATTTTGCTACATTAACCTTTTCTCTTCAAGAGAAAAACCAACGCAAGCTCAAGAAGTAGCAGGAAGATTTCTGGCGCCGTTGTCAGGGAGGTTCTACATCAAGCCTACCAAGTACCCATCATAAACTATCATCTCTTGTGTTGGTGCAACAAACCCTGGGTCCGTTGCCTAGACCATGCACATGCACAAGGACAAAGATTACAACACCAAGATCAAGCCAAGTAAGGAGGACTAGTTCATCAAAGCGTCCAAGTGCAGATAAAGAAGATCAAGATGATCCAGAGAAGCAAGATACCGCGGGGGAAAGAACCTCCGTTGCTGGGCAGGCGATCCTGGCGAGGTTGGGTTTGCCCCGGAAGCATATTCCCAAATCATCCCGGCAAGCCCTGCCGGGGCTTGCGGGGTCCAACCACTCCACCGCTCCACCTCACAAGCGATGCAAGTCACAGATCAGTGTGGTGTTAAGCCCCAAGATGACTGAGTGGCTACTTTTCGCCACATGGCAACCACTTCCTATAGCAAACACCTCCATATGACACCTGTCCTGAGACGTTTCAAGCAAGCAGGCACGAAGCTGGCAAAATAGCCTGGCAAGGGCTGTCGGGCATGCTGTGATGTGACACTAGGCGGCGCATTTAATGCATCCTGTCAGCCTGCAGAGTTAGGTATGATAGCACTGTTTGTTATCTAATCAGTATGTAAAGACTGATTTGCTACTGTGGTGACCCCTTAACCTATAAAAGGAGGCCCATGGCAACCATAGAAAGGGTTTGCGAGGTTGGCAAGCACGACCCCTTGCATATCCATATGCGTGTATCCACTTTTCCTCGAGGCAACCCTGCCGGGCAAGTGTGCTTCGACCACCACCATCTTTTTCCACCATCAATCCACCAAAGCAGGAGTAGGGTTTTACGCCTCCGAAACCTGGGTAAAAACCGCCCGTGTGATCTCTGCCGCGCTGTGCTATGCTTCTCCGCTCTTTGTGCAACGTGTCCATCCCCCCGCCGAACCAAAAGGGGCTGATAGCCCCATAGGTGGCCGTGGATCCCCCACGACATCTTTGGCGCGCCAGGTAGGGGAGATCACTTGCGCGGAACTGAGAGCGTTGGTAGCGCGTCATCTTGATATGTCTCCAACGTATCTATAATTTTTGTTTGTTCCATGCTGTTATATTATCATTGTTGGATGTTTTACAATCATTTTATAGTCATTTTTTGGTACTAACCTATTGACATAGTGCCAAGTGCCAGTTGTTGTTTTTTGCATGTTTTTTACATTGTAGGAAATCATTATCAAACAGAGTCCGAACGCAACGCAACTCTTGGAGGAATTTTTTTGGGCCAGAAGAAAGCCAATGGGCTAATGAAGCACCTGAGGGGCTGCTCGAGGGGAGCAGCACCCACCAGGGCGTGCCAGGAGGCCCAGGCGCGCCCTGGGGGGTTGTGCCCACCTCGGGTGCCCCCTGAATCGCCTTTTTGCTCTATAAATACCGCAATATTATAGAAACCCTAGAGGAGGCGGCGAAATATTGATCCAGCCGCCACAGAGTCCATAACCACCAGATCCAATCTAGACACCATCATGGAGGGGTTCACCACTTCCATTGGTGCCTCTCCTATGATGCATGAGTAGTTCTTTGTAGACCTATGGGTCCATAGTAGCTAGATGGCTTTCTCTCTCTCTCTTGATTATCAATACAATGGTCTCTTGGAGACCCATATGATGTAAGTCTTTTGGCGGTGTGTTTGTTGGGATCCGATGAACTTTGAGTTTATGATCAGATCTATGTTTTTATCCATGAAAGTTATTTGAGTCTTCTTTTGATCTCTTATATGCATGATGGATTATAGCCTCGTATTTCTTCTTTGATATTTGGGTTTTGTTTGGCCAACTTGATCTATTTATCTTGCAATGGGAAGAGGTGCTTTGTAGTGGATTCGATCTTACGGTGCTTGATTCCAGTGACAGAAGGGGAACCGACACGTATATATCATTGCTACTAAGGATAACAAGATGAGATCTATATCTACCGCAATAGATACATGGATCTCGTCTACATCATGTTATCGTTCTTATTGCATTACTCCATTTTCTCGTGAACTTAATACACTAGATGCATGCTGGATAGCGGTCGATGTGTGGAGTAATAGTAGTAGATGCAAGCAGGAGTCGATCTACTAATCTTGGACGTGATGCCTACTACCTCTTGAGCATGCGTTGGTTTTCCCTTGAAGAGGAAAGGGTGATGCAGCAAAGTAGCGTAAGTATTTCCCTCAGTTTTTGAGAACCAAGGTATCAATCTAGTAGGAGGCTACACTCAAATCTCTCATACCTGCACAAACAAATAAGAACCTTGCAACCAACAAGATAAAGGGGTTGTCAATCCCTTCACGGCCACTTGCAAAAGTGAGATCTGATAGAGATAATAAGATAAATATTTTTGGTATTTTTATGATATAGATTGGAAAGTAAAGATTGCAAAATAAAATAGATCGGAAACTTATATGATGGAAAATAGACCCGGGGGCCATAGGTTTCACTAGTGGCTTTTCACAAGATAGCATAAGTATTATGGTGGGTGAACAAATTACTGCCGAGCAATTGATAGAAAAGTGCATAATTATGAGAATATCTAGGTATGATCATGTATATATGCATGACGTCCGCGACAAGTAGATCGAAATGATTCTGCATCTACTACTATTACTCCACACATCGACCGCTATCTAACATGTATTAAGTTCATAAGAACAGAGTAACGCATTAGGCAAGATGACATGATGTAGAGGGATAAACTCAAGCAATATGATATAAACCCCATCTTTTTATCCTCGATGGCAACAATACAATACGTGCCTTGCTGCCCCTGCTGTCACTCGGAAAGGACACTGCAAGATTGAACCCAAAACTAAGCACTTCTCCATTGCAAGAAAGATCAATCTAGTAGGCCAAACCAAACTGATAATTCGAAGAGACTTGCAAAGATAACAAATCATACATAAAAGAATTCAGAGGAGATTCAAATATTGTTGATAGATGATCTTTATCATAAACCCACAATTCATCGGATCTCGACAAACACACCGCAAAAAGTATTACATCGAATAGATCTCCAAGAAGATCGAGGAGAACTTTGTATTGAGAATCAAAGAGAGAAAAGAAGCCATCTAGCGAATAACTATGGTCCCGAAGGTCTGTGGTAAACTACTCACAACTCATCGGAGAGGCTATGGTGTTGACGTAGAAGCCCTCCGTGATCGATTGCCCCTCCGGTGGAGCGCCGAAAAAGGCCCCAAGATGGGATCTCACAGGTACAGAAGGTTGCGGCAGTGGAAATAGGGTTTCATGGTGCTCTCAGATGTTTTCGGGGTATATGAGTATATATAGGCGACAGAAGTCGACCAGGGGAGCCACGAGGGGCCCACGAGGGTGGGGGCACGCCTACCCCCCTGGGCGCGCCTCCCTGCCTCGGGGTTGCCTCATTCCTTCCTTGACGTCCACTCCAAGTCTCCTGGATTGCGTTTGTTCAAAAAATGACTCTCCCGTAGGTTTCAGTCCGTTTGGACTTCGTTTGATATTCCTTTTCTGTGAAACACTGAAATAGGAAAAAAATAGCAATTTGGCTGGGCCTCCGGCTAATAGGTTAGTCCAAAAAATAGTATAAAAGTGTATAATAAAGCCCATTAAACATCCAAAACAGATAATATAATAGCATGGAACAATAAAAAATTATAGATACGTTGGAGACGTATCAAGCACCCCCAAGCTTAATTCCTGTTCGTCCTCAAGTAGGTAAGTGATAAAAACAGAATTTTTGATGTGGAATGCTACCTAACATAATTCTCAAAGTAATCCTCTTTATTGTGGCATGAACGTTCAGATCCAAAAGATTCAAGATAAAAGTTTAATATTGACATAAAAATAGTAATACTTAAGCATGCTATCCAAGCAGTTTATTTCTTATCAAAATAACATAGCCAAAGAAAGCTTATCCCTACAAAATCATATAGTTTGGCCATGCATCATTTTCGTCACACAAAATGCTCCCATCATGCACAACCCTGGTTTCAGCCAAGCAATTGGTTCATACTTTTTAACGCGCTTCAGCCTTTTCAACCCTCACGCAATACATGAGCGTAAGCCATGGACATAGCACTATGGGTGGAGTAGAGTATGATGATAGGGATTATGTGAGAAAACAAAAAAGGAGAAAGTCTCACATTGACGCGGCTAATCAACGGGCTATAGAGATGCCCATCAATTGATGTCAATACGAGGAGTAGGGATTGCCATGCAACGGATGCACTAGAGCTATAAATGTATGAAAGCTCATAGAAAAGAAACTAAGTGCGTGTGCATCCAAATTGCCTGCTCACAAAGACCTAGGGCATTTTGAGGAAGCCCATCATTGGAATATACAAGCCAAGTTCTATAATGAAAAATTCCCACTAGTATATGAAAGTGACAAAATAAGAAACTCTCTATCATGAAGATCATGGTGCTATTTTGAAGCACAGGTGTGGAAAAAGGTAGTAACATTGTCCCTTCGCTCTTTTTCTCTCATTTTTTTCTTTTTTTGTGGGCTTCTTTGGCCTCTTTTATTTTTCATAAAGTCCGGAGACTCATCCCAACTTGTGAGGGAATCATTGCTTCCATCATCCTTTCCTCACATGGGACAATGCTCTAATAATGAAGATCATCACACTTTTATTTACTTACAACTCAATGCTTAGAACAAAATATGACTCTATGTGAATGCCTCCGGCGGTGTACCGGGATATGCAATGAATCAAGAGCGACATGTATGAAAGAATTATAAAGGTGGCTTTGCCACAAATACGATGTCAACTACATGATCATGCAAAGCAATATGACAATGATGGAGCGTGTCATAATAAACATAATGGTGGAAAGTTGCATGGCAATATATCTCGAAATGGCTATGGAAATGCCATAATAGGTAGGTATGGTGGCTGTTTTGAGGAAGATATAAGGAGGTTTATGTGTGATAGAGCATATCGTATCACGGGGTTTGGATGCACCGACGAAGTTTGCACCAACTCTCAAGGTGAGAAAGGGCAATGCACGGTACTGTAGAGGCTAGCAAACTGTGGAAGGGTAAGAGTGCATATAATCCATTGACTCACATTAGTCATAAAGAACTCATATACTTATTGCAAAAGTTTTTTAGCCCTCGAAGCAAAGTACTACTATGCATGCTCCTAGGGGAAGGGTTGGTAGGAGTTAACCATCGCACGATCCCGACCTCCACTCATAAGGAAGGCAATCGAAGAACACCCCATGCTTCAAATTTGCCACACAACGTTCACCATACGTGCATGCTACAGGACTTGCCAACTTGAACACAAGTATTTCTCAATTTCATAATTACCCAACTAGCATGACTCTAATATTACCACCTTTATATCTCAAAACAATTATCAAGTATCAAATTTATCATAGTATTTAATGCACTCTATATGAAAGTTTTATTATACCCAACTTGGATGCCCATCATATTAGGACTAATTTTATAACCCAAGAAAATTACCATGCTATTCGAAGAGACTCTCAAAATAATATAAGTGAAGCATGAGAGATCAATAATTTCTATAAAATAAAACCACCGTCGTGCTCTAAAAAGGTATAAGTGAAGCATTAGAGCAAAATTATCACTACTAGGAAAAACCTTACTAGCAGCATGGTTTTTTTCATACCAGTAGCGTGGGTGCCGGCGCTACTGCTACGGTGCTACAGCTAAATATTAGCAGTAGCGCGTTTTCTACCCCACGCTGCAGATATGCTAAGTACTAGTAGCGCTTCTTTCTACACACACGCTACTACTATCGTATGTACTAGTAGCGCCGCTTTCTCCACCCCAAGCTACAGGTAATTAATTATAAATTAAAAATAATAATATTCAAATGCAGTATTCATGGTGGAAATTCAGATGCATTTGCTTCACCAACAATGATTAGTAGTAGCATCACCATAGCCTCTAATTCAGCATAGGAGTTGCAAGTAAGGGAAAATTACCACCGACACTACTAGCTAACAATCATCATAGCTAGTCATTACCACAAACATTGTTTAATCATCATAGCTACATAGTGTAGCACATCATCATCATCTTGAAATTCATTCTAGCTAGCTAATCACTCCTACTGCTCTCTCTCAGGTAAAATAGCAGAGAACATGTGGAGCGCTCCTGATTCATCATATTGAAGCATGCAGATGAACCTGTCTCCTAATTGTGGGCTACGCTTCTGATTGCTGCCCCCTAGTACTTCTCTGCGATCCTTCACAATTCTGTTCCAGTCTTTGACTATTAAGACTTGCTCGCTTCTAGAAATCCTGAATGCACTCATGTGCAATGTAGGAAGTCTTGACGTATGCTAACCATGGACATGCGACCTTTAGCTTCGATCCACTGAGGCACAACTATCATCGGGAGTCCCTGTTGAAGAACATCGTAGTTTCATACTTAGCAATGAAGTTTAGCTTAAAAAATAATGTATGCAAAAGATGCACTGAGAACAAATAGTAAAAATCTTACCATTTTTCCTAAATAGATGTGACCGTAGTTCATTACGAACACTATTGGTCGCATGTTTTGAGTACTAACATTTCTAAGTCCAGGAAAATAATTTGTATTGACAGTATGAAGATCCTCAAGCCATGAAACATAATGACTTGTCTCCTCCCAGTTTAGTTCAGCCCCGGGACAGTAGTAGGTCATGTCTACCAAGCGACGGACATGTTTGCTTGAATGGAAATAAGCTGTCAATAGAAATTAGTTGTCAACTATTTTTGAATAAACAATATCCAAGACATAAATATGGTTGAGAAACTTACATAAAGGTAGAACTGGAGGCGTCTGCACATCGACCCAAATGTCGATATTATCTTCAATATCATCTTCCGAACGAATATCAAAGGTGATAAGCTTATCAGGCTCAAATGCATAAGCCTTGCATAGTGCTCTCCATTGTTTGCATTCAAAATGGGTGTAGGTGTCTGTATTGTATAATTTTGTGGGAAAACTATAACCATGCTCGGTCCTCAAGTTAACTCCTTTTACCTCCATAGTTTCCATAGTACTGAAACCAATCTTATCCAAGACATATATTCTTGCATGGCAAGGGATACGCTAGTAGAATAGTAAAAAAGTTAAATTATAAGTTGAAGCAAAAGAAGTAGAAGTCAGGCTTAATTACGAAAAAAGACTTGTCGTTGTGACTTACTGTATGCACTTCGAACGTCTCATCCAGCTTGATGCTAAAGCACCTACCACCAACTAGGTGAGGCCTGTCGCACTAGCCGCGATCGTCTTTGCAGTATTCGCACATACCGAATTCCCTTTCGCTATCGTCGTCAGACATTTCCTATGTTCATATAGTTGAAACAGACGTGCATTCAATAAGCAAAACTAAATCATAAAACGAATTAGTTTTCAAATTAGCATGCATTCAATAAGAAAACTAAATCATCTCTTGTGTTCATACATCGTCAAATATTATCACTAATACATCTCGAATTGTATCATACATATAACATCACTAATACAGCTAGAACCCTAGCGAACGACGGGTATCGGCACGGGCAGTGGACACCCAAAGAGAAGGAACCATCACAGGATCATAGCTCCAGTGAGATCCCTGAAGAACCATCCAGGTACTGTCGGACCTGCCCTCCAATGCAACCATGTAGCGACGGACGTGCTCATCCTCCTCGCTAACACGGTGAGATACCACCTCTGCGGTGGGCGAAGACCTCACCACCGCCACTGGCCCACGCGACCGCCACCAAATAAGGTTCGGGTCAACGACGGGCTGCCTCCTCACCAAGCTGCGCACCCCGGAAGGTAGCACCTCCTGATACATCTCCAACGTATCTATAATTTTTGATTGTTCCATGCTATTATATTACCCGTTTTGGATGTTTATGGGCTTTACTTTACACTTTTATATCATTTTTGGGACTAACCTACTAACCAGAGGCCCAGCCTGAATTGCTGTTTTTTTGTGCCTATTTTAGTGTTTCGAAGGAAAGGAATATCAAACGGAGTCCAAACGGGATGAAACCTTCGGGAGCGATCTTTTCGAAACAAATGCAAACCTGGAGACTTGGAGTGGACGTCAAGCAACAACCGAGGCGGGCACGAGGGTGCCCGGTGTGCCCCCTACAGGTGGGCGCACCCCCACCCTCGTGGGCCCCTCGAGCATGCACCGACCTACTTCTTCCTCCTATATATACCCATGTACCCCAAGAACATCAGAACAAACCATGAAAACCTAATTCCACCGCCGCAACCTTCTGTATCCGCGAGATCCCATCTTGGAGCCCTCACCGGCGCTCCGTCGGAGGGGAAATCGACCACGGAGGGCCTCTACATCATCTCCAAGGCCTCTCCGATGAGTTGTGAGTAGTTTACCACAGACCTTTGGGTCCATAGTTATTAGCTAGATGACTTCTTCTCTCTCTTTGAATCTGAGTACAAAGTTCTCCTCGATCTTCTTGGAGGTCTATTTGATGTAACTCTTTTTGTGGTGTGTTTGTCGAGATCCGATGAATTGTGGGTTTATGATCAAGTTTATCTATGAGAAATATTTGAATCTCCTCTGAATTCTTTTATGTGTGATTAAGTTATCTTTGCAAGTCTCTTCGAATTATCAGTTTGGTTTGGCCTACTAGACTGATCTTTCTTGCAATGGGAGAAGTGCTTAGCTTTGGGTTCAATCTTGCGGTGTCCTTTCCCAGTGATAGCAGGGGCAGCAAGGCACGTATTGTATTGTTGCCATCGAGGATAAAAAGATGGGGTTTATATCATTTTGCATGAGTTTATCCCTCTACATCATGTCATCTTTCTTAATGCGTTACTCTATTCTTTATGAACTTAATAGTCTAGATGCATACTGGATAGCGGTCAATGTGTGGAGTAATAGTAGTAGATGTAGGCAGGAAGCCTATATACATGATCATGCCTAGATAGTCTCATAATTATTCGCTTTTCTATCAATTGCTCGACAGTAATTTGTTCACCCACCGTAATACTTATGCTATCTTGAGAGAAGCCACTAGTGAAACCTATGGCCCCCAGGTCTATCTTTTATCATATAAGTTTTCCATCTACTTTTATTTGCATCTTTACTTTTCCAATCTATATCATAAAAATACCAAAAATATTTATCTTATAATATTATCTCTACCAGATCTCACTTTCGCAAGTGGCCGTGAAGGGATTGCAAATCCCTTTATTGCGTTGGTTGCGAGGTTCTTGTTTGTTTGTGTAGGTGCGTGGGACTTCTGAGGAGCCTCCTACTGGATTGATACCTTAGTTCTCAAAAACTGATGAAAATACTTATGCTACTATTACTGCATCACCCTTTCCTCTTCAAGGAAAACCAACACAAGCTCAAGACATAGCACCTCCCAGTACCAGCCAGGCAGAGCCCAGTCTTGGACATGGCCCCTATAATCAAGCAAGCCTCCTCCGCCAGTCGACGACGAGGATGCGGGCCAGGCATCGTCGACGTCAAGAACAAATGCTTAATTATGAAAACAAAATTAATAAACACTTAGCAAATTCGGCAGGAGGAGGAGGAAGGAGGGAGGAGTACCTCTTGGTGGAAGATGGCCGGCGCGGGGGAGGGCGGCCGGCGGGGGAGGAGGGCCCGCGCGGGGGAGGGCAGCCGGCGTAGGACACGGGGGCGGCGGCTGGAGCGGGGATTGAGGCGCGCGTGAGTGTGAGCGTGTGAGTGTGAGAGTGAGTGAGAGAGCGCGCGCGGGCTGGAGGGAGGAAGCAGAGGTGGGCTTAGCTGCAGCGTGGGGGAGGAGGCCCAACGCTATAGCTAAAGCCGCAACAGTGGTCCGAGTGCGTGGCCCACTAACAGCAGCGCTAGCCTGGAAAACACGGCTACTGCTAACGTGTGCTTGCAGCGCTGGTTTTGGCCGGCGCTACTGCTAAGTAGCAGTAGCGTGGGGTATATAACCAACGCTACTGCTAAATGTCTACCTATAAGCATTTTTCTAGTAGTGTATGTAGCTCAAAAGATATAAGTGAAGCACATAGAGTATTCTAATAAATTTCGATTCATGTGTATCTCTCCCACAAGGTGTGTACAGCAAGGTTGATTGTGGTAAACTAAAAATCAAGGACTCAAATCATACAAGACGCTCCAAGCAAAACACATATCATGTGGTAAATAAAAATATAGCATCAAGTAAAGTTAACGATGGACGAAGACGAAAGAGGGGATGCCTTCCGGGGCATCCCCAAGCTTAGGCTTTTGGTTGTCCTTGAATTTTACCTTGGGGTGCCTTGGGAATCCCCAAGCTTAGGCTCTTGCCACTCCTTATTCCATAATCCATCAAATTTTTACCCCAAAACTTGAAAACTTCACAACACAAAACTCAACAGAAAATCTCATGAGCTCCGTTCTCGAAATAAAACAAACCACCACTTTAAGGTACTTTAATTCACTCACTCTTTATTTATATTGGTATTAAACCTACTGTATTCCAACTTCTGTATGGTTCATACCCCCCGATACTAGCCATAGATTCATAAAAATAAGCAAACAACACATGAAAAACAGAATCTGTCAAAAACAGAACAGTCTGTAGGAATCTGTAACTTCCGAATACTTCTGGAACCCCAACAATTCTACCAAAATAGGAAGTCGTAGATAATTTGCCTATTAATCTCCTTCCAAAATAATCAACTGAAAATCACGTTTCTGTGATTTATGAAAATTATTCTAGTGCGTGCAAAAGTTTCTATTTTTCAGCAAGATCAAATTAACTGTCACCCAAGAAGATCCTATAGGTTTTACTTGGCACAAACACTAACTAAAACATAAAACCACATCTAACCAGAGTTTAGATGAATTATTTATTACTAAACAGGAACAAAAAGCAAAGAACAAAAATAAAATCGGGTTGCCACCCAACAAGCGCTATCGTTTAACGCCCTTAGCTAGGCATAAAAGCGAGAATAGATCTAAGTATTGCCATCTTTGGTATTCAATTCATAGGTGGCTCTCATAATAGATTCATAATGTAATTTGATTTTCTTCCTAGGAAAGTGTTCCATGCCTTTCCTTAATGGAAACTGGAATCTAATATTTCCTTCTTTCATATCAATACTTGCACCAATCGTTCTAAGGAAAGGTCTACCAAGAATAATAGGACATGAAGGATTGCAATCTATATCAAGAACAATAAAATCTACGGGCACATAATTCCTATTTGCAACAATAAGAACATCATTAATCCTTCCCATAGGTTTCTTAATGGTGGAATCCGCAAGGTGCAAGTTTAAAGAGCAATCATCAAATTCACGGAAACCTAACACATCACACAAAGTTTTTGGAATCGTGGAAACACTAGCACCCAAATCACACAAAGCATAGCATTCATGATCTTTAAATTGAATTTTAATAATAGGTTCCCACTCATCATAAAGTTTTCTAGGGATAAAAACTTCTAATTCAAGTTTTTCTTCATAAGATTGCATTAGGGCATCAACGATATGTTTAGCAAAAGCTTTATTTTGACTATAAGAGCAAGGAGAATTTAACACGGATTGCAACAAGGAAATACAAGCTATTAAAGAACAATTATCATAATTAAATTCCTTGAAATACAAAATAGTGGGTTCATTGCTATGTAAAGTTTTGACCTCTTCAATCCCACTTTTACCAATTTTTGCATCAAGATTTAAAAACTCTAAATCATTGGGATGCCTCTTAACTAAAGTTGACTCATCTCTAGTCCTATCACTATCAAGATTCATATTGCAAAACAAAGATTTAATAGGAGACACAACAATCACTTTTAGATCTCCATCCCTATTTCCTTCTAACCCTTCTGGTTTGGCGGCCATCTTATTAACTAAGGTGGCCTACTTATCCGAAATTTGAGCTATTGAGTTTTCAAGACGAGCAAACTAAGATTTCCAACCATAAAATTCCTTAGACATATCATCAAGCTCTTTATTCATGTATTCCATAAAGCGTTTTTGTTCTTTAAGCTCGTTTCTAAATAAATTATTATGCTCAAATTGTAAACTCATAAAGCTTCTAACGTTGTTTTTGATTTCTTCCAACCTTCTAAGGTGAGGATCAACGTTTTTAGGCAAGGCCATCAGGGCAAACAGGCACACAAGAAGCAAGCAAAAAAGAGGCGAA
Organism: Triticum timopheevii; assembly: GCA_963921465.1. NCBI lineage: Eukaryota > Viridiplantae > Streptophyta > Magnoliopsida > Poales > Poaceae > Triticum > Triticum timopheevii. The sequence goes on from OY997274.1 coordinate 370,389,768, forward strand.
CGGGAAAAAGAGGGCGAATAAAACAGCAAGGGTGAAGTGGGGGAGAGGAAAATGAGAGGCAAATGGCAAATAATGTAATGCGAGGGATAAGAGTTTGTGATGGGTACTTGGTATGTCTTAACTTGTGCGTAGACTCCCCGGCAACGGCGCCAGAAATCCTTCTTGCTACCTCTTGAGCATGCATTGATTTTCCCTTGATGTAACATCCCAAAATTCCAAATTTTGGAATGTTATGTTAATAGATAGTTTTGATTGATTGTTTGATTGATTGACTGAAATTGAGTGAAATTTGAAACCTTTTGAAAGTTAAATGAGAGGGAATAAAAGGACTTTCCCAAACTTTCATTTTCTTTTCTGATCTTCATGAATTCAAATTCTTTTCACCACAAAACCCTGGAGAGAAGATGACATGACTTCTTCCATTTATTTAAATGACAAGGGGTGTTGAAAATATTTGAATTTCATTTGGAAAATATTTTCAATGCTGGAACTTTATGCAACTCAATGATTTTCACGAGCAAAGATAAAATGACTTCTTCAAAATATATGAAATATGAGTTGGGAGTTTCAAAGAATTAAATTCAAAGTTCTTTTGAATTTATTTTCAGTTTGGAGTTATTTGAGTTTTATTGAAATTATTTTTCTCCAAAAACAAAATATATGGAAAATAGGGTAACATGATTCCCTACATCAGAAAATTGGAGAGAAATAAATTTGAATAAATTTTGGTATTTTTAAAATGATTTTTACTGAATTTTACTAGGGCAGAAGCACTCTTTGCTTTATTTGAATTTGTGTGTATTTTATTTGACTCTAGCAAAATGTTCAGGTTGTAGGCAATCTTTTTATGAAAATTTTGATATATTATATGCCTATAGTATATTTTAGTTTATTTAGTTTTGTTTCTTCTTCTGTAGAAATAAACTTTTGTTTTAAAAAAACAAAAAACAAAATCTTCTGCTCTCCCCGACTGGGCCGGCCCAGCTCCTGCCAGGCCAAGCCCTGCCCAGCCGCGCCGTCCCCGACCTCGAGCGGGAGTCCCGCCGCCGCACGACTCGCCGGCCACCGCCGTGGCCGAGTCTGTCTCCCCGCGCCGCCTTGCCCCCTCCTCCACGCACCCGAGGCCCCGCCTCCTATAAATGCGCCGGCCCTGACCCCCTCTCTCTCTTTTTCGCAGCCGCGCCGCACTCTCGCCGGAGTTAACCGCCGCCGCCGGAGATCCACGCCGCCGCACCGCTCCGCCCCGCCACTCCCGACCAACGCCGCCCCCTCCATCCTCCCCACCGCGCCGCGCCGAGCCCCCTGACACCCTCGCCGCCGTCGGAGACCCATCGGAGCCGCCGCCCCGTCGACGTCCGAGCCGCCGCCCCGTCGACGTCCGAGCCGCCGCCGCCCTCTCCCTCACCGCCGGCAACCACCGTCGCCGCGGTACGCCTCGCCTCTTTCCTCCCCGTCCGATCTACGATCGACGGTCTGGATTAGATCTAGGATTCGTTTTTTTCCAACCAGTATGTTTAGTGAACGAACGTTCGTTCGTTTAGCTTTGGCAGTGGACGTTTTCACTATATAAGCCTTAGCAGCGAACGTTCTTATATTAGATTTGTTTTTGTGGCCAGGGACCCGTTTGTAAGTATTTTTAATTGCAGATTAGCCCCTGGTTTTCAAACGATCACTACTTTTTACTCGTTAGTCCAAATCCAACGAAACCAATGCCCACTTCTTCGTTATGATCCCCTCTTTCCAGTAAAACAACTTAAACATGTTTTTGAAAGTTTAAAATTTGAATTCAAACAAGATTTGTATTTGAACTTTGTTTGACCGTAACTTGAGTTTTATAACTCCGATTTAATTGATTCTTTTTGCAAATCGAAGCTCTTGACCTAAACTTTCTGATAAGGCCAAATTCACATGGTACTATTAGAAATTGTTTTATGTTGCAAGAGTTGTTTGCTTGGTTTTGATGTTTTCCGAATTGTTTTCCCCGTTCTATCCGATCTTTTGAGTGATTGCTTATGTGTGGTTACCATTGCTTGCTCGCGATAGATTGACCGGAGTGTGACGAGTAGAACTATCAGGAGTTGAGTGCGAATCATCTTCATCAACATTGCAGGCAAGTTCACACTTTGATCATATCCCTTATTACCCAGTTTTTATTGCATTAGTTCCATCCTCAAACATTGCATGATTAGGATCTAATTAAATTATGGGTTATGGGAATTAGTTGAGGTAGTACCTATTACCTGTTTTATTTTCAAACCCCTGGGAGTTACTTCTACGTTTGCTTACTATGCCATGCTATGCTAGTAGACGTGGATTGGGTGAGTGAATCCATGACAGATGTGAGATTGTTACTTAATGGTTTATTTAAGGTGGCAACTTAAACACACATCTGGGTGGATTGAGGCACCTGGTTTCCAGGACTTGCCTGTTTTTCTTCGGACCACCACCCAGGCTCAAAGGGATCATGAGATTATTTCAAACTAGAAACTTACGTGTGCAGTCACAAGCCATTATGGGCTCTGGCATAGTTGATTAAGTCGTGCGAACTCTTACGGGTGGACTAGCAGATGTAGGGGAAAGTAGGTGTACCGGTCTACCCTTTATGTAAGGTGCTAGTGCTTCCGAAAGACTATGTCTCAGTCATCCGTTTCTCAAACATCATGTAGTGCGAGAAATCCAATGGAGGCGATCGAGTCTTGTGGGGAAAAGTGCGCAAACCTCTGCAGAGTGTATAAACTAATCATGATTAGCCGTGTCCCCGGTTATGGACGTTTTGAGTATCTAGTACTTGGATATCATGTGAATCTCAACATGTTACTCTAATTTAATATTGTTGGGTTGTTAATGCGTACTTTTAATTGGGACTGAGAATGCTGTCAACCATTCTCAATGTTTAACAACCACCATGATAGTTAAATAAATTTATTCATTTGCAGTAGGGAAAAATTGGCTTTTTGCAAAAACATTATAACCATAGAGCCTCCACCGGCCATATATGCATGTAGTGATAGCCTTTATTCATCATTGCTCTATGGTGTGAATTTGCCAGTACATTCAATGTACTGACCATTTGTGGCTGCAACGTCTCATGTTGCAGGATCTTACGACGAGTAAGTGATACGTTAGGGTTACAATTTTCTACACTCAACTTTGCCGTTGGTGTTGATGGGAATCCACAACCTTGTTACTTCCGCTATGTTGGATTGAGGTAATAGTATTTACGTTACTTTATACATGTGATTTACCTCTGTTATAAATCCTCGAGTACTGTGTGTGTCAGCATACCGATCCAGGGATGACACTTAAGCACAGAGACTTGATCCATTCGGGTCGGGTCGCTACACTTGAAGAGGAAAGGGTGATGCAACAAAGTAGCGTAAGTATTTCCCTTAATTTTTGAGAACCAAGGTATCAATCCAGTAGGAGGCTACACTCAAATCCCTCGTACCCGCACAAACAAATAAGAACCTTGCAACCAATGCGATAAAGGGTTTGTCAATCCCTTCACGGCCACTTGCAAAAGTGAGATCTGATAGAGATAATAAGATAAATATTTTTGGTATTTTTATGATATAGATTAGAAAGTAAAGATTGCAAAATAAAATAGATCGGAAACTTATATGATGGAAAATAGACCCGGGGGCCATAGGTTTCACTAGTGGCTTCTCTCAAGATAGCATAAGTATTACGGTGGGTGAACAAATTACTGTCGAGCAATTGATAGAAAAGTGCATAATTATGAGAATATCTAGGCATGATCATGTATATAGGCATCACGTCCGCGACAAGTAGATCGAAATGATTTTGCATCTACTACTATTACTCCACACATCGACCACTATCCAGCATGCATCTAGAGTATTAAGTTCATAAGATCAGAGTAACACATTAGGCAAGATGACATGATGTAGAGGGATAAACTCAAGCAATATGATATAAACTCCATCTTTTTATCCTCGATGGCAACAATACAATACGTGCCTTGCTGCCCCTGTTGTCACTGGGAAAGGACACCGCAATATTGAGCCCAAAGCTAAGCACTTCTTCCATTGCATGAAAGATCAATCTAGTAGGCCAAACCAAACTTATAATTCGAAGAGACTTGCAAAGATAACAAATCATACATAAAAGAATTTAGAGGAGATTCGATAATCTTTATCATAAACCCACAATTCATCGGAGCTCGACAAACACACCGCAAAAAGTATTACATCAAATAGATCTCCAAGAAGATCGAGGAGAACTTTGTATTGAGAATCAAAGAGAGAAAATAAGCCATCTAGCTAATAACTATGGACCCGAAGGTCTGTGGTAAACTACTCACAACTCATCGGAGAGGCTATGGTGTTGATGTACAAGCCCTCCATGATCGATTCCCCCTCCGGCGGAGCGTCGGAAAAGGCCCCAAGATGGGATCTCACGGGTATAGAAGGTTGCGACGGTGGAAATAGGGTTTCGTGGTGCTCTCGGATGTTTTCGGGGTATATGAGTATATAGAGGCGAAAGAAGTCGGTCAGGGGAGCCACGAGGGGCCCACGAGGGCGGGGGCGCGCCTACCCCCTGGGCGCGGCTCCCTGCCTCGTGGCCGCCTCGTTGCTTCCTTGACGTCCACTCCAAGTCTCCTAGATTGCGTTTGTTCCAAAAACGACTCTCCCGAAGGTTTCATTCTGTTTGGACTCCGTTTGATATTCCTTTTCTGCGAAACACTGAAATAGGCAAAAAAATAGCAATTTGGACTGGGCCTCCGGTTAATAGGTTAGTCCCAAAAATAGTGTAAAAGTGTATAATAAAGTCCATTAAACATCCAAAACAGATAATATAATAGCATGGAACAATAAAAAATTATAGATACGTTGGAGACGTATCAATGCCTATATAATGATCATTACCTAGATATCGTCATGATTATTTGAAGTTCTATCAATTGCCCAACAGTAATTGTTTTCCCATCGTCTGCTATTTTTCTCGAGAGAAGGCACTAGTGAAACCTACGGCCCCCGGGTCTCTTTTCATCATATTTGCCTTTGCTATCTATTTTCTCTTGCATTTATTTTCAGATCTATTAAACCAAAAATACAAAAATACCTTGCTGCAATTTATTTGTTCTGTGATCTATTTATCCTATCTACCACTTTTTAACTCACGTTATTTGCCTACTTGAGGCGCCGTACCCGAAAGGGATTGACAACCCTTAACACGTTGGCTTGTGAGTATTTGTTATTTGTGTGCATGTGTTGTTTACGTGGTGTGAGGAGGTTCTCCTACTGGTTCAATAACCTTGGTCTCACCACTGAGGGAAATACCTACCATCACTATACTGCATCATCCCTTCCTCTTTGGGGAAATACCGACGTAGTTCTAGCAGACATCACATCTTCATCGTCATTTTCATCATCAACGACGTCATCGACTATGGCGCCTATAAGAAGCCCGGAGCTGCGAATCACCCGTCCACCTCAAGGGCTCCGCCGTCCGTGACCGCCAACGTCGCGGGAAATGAGGGGACGCGTGAGGATGTGGACGTTGCATGAGGTGTGGTTGGCGCAGGCGGCGTTGGCACCACCACTCCCATGGTCGAAGCAGAAATGGGAGGCACCGGGGAAGAGCAGCATTATCATCGTTCCAGCGGCCACGCTCCTTGAGGTATGCACGGGGGGATTATTTTGCCTACGCCATCTCTCCTCGCTGAAGGGCACAACCACCGTGGTGATGCACGTTTTGGGGCGAATCACAACCCTCCGACCGCTCGCCCTGCGGGCGCGGCCGCAGGGCACACAGCTCCCCCGGAACGGGCAACCCCAACCACTTTGCCCAATGGAGCCGCTTGCCCTCAAGCCCCTCCACCGCGTCACCATGCCATCCCAATGGCTGGTTCACAATAGTGAGGGCACGACGCGGTCGCCACTGACACCATCAGGAGCCGAGCGACACTGCGGTCTTCATTGTCATCACCTATGCCGAGCACTGCTTCAGAGGCCATGGCGCGGGACCAGCTGCTGTTGAGATTTCCGCCGGCAGCCGATCATATGGATGAGTGGCGTGCCACCATCCAAAGCCTGATCGGTTTCTCCGAAGCGGGAGGACCACAGCGAGATGGCCCGCCGCAGCCTCCCCAAGCGATGAGAACGGCTCATGTGGCTAGCCGCACGGAAGGGGCTACCCCATGGTGCAGTCCCCACCTCGGCAAGCCGTACGGGAGCCATGTAACCAAGAGCCCGACGACGTCTCGATGGCCTCCTCTGACCCTCGAGCATGTTAAGACCAATGGCGAGCCCCGGATGATAGGCGACGGGAAGGCACGCGCGCCATAGTCGAGCGGCGCCGCGACAACCACTGCCAGCCCAATGGGTGCAACGACCCCAATGACGATGAGCCCGTGCTCGGAGACAACGGGTGCCTACCTTTTGAGGTTGGGTGCCCTGCCTTCACCGGTGAGCTGCGACAAGTCCATTGGCTGTCGTCTCGCACGTTCAAGCCAGAGATACCTAGGAAGTATGATGGGCGACTGAACCCCGCAGAGTTCTTGAGCATCTACACTATCGCTGTTCAGGCCGTCGGGGGAAGAGATGAGAAGGTATTCACCAACTATTTCCCTTTGGCACTTAAGTCAAATGTGAGGTCTTGGCTGATGCACCTACCAGAGAACTCTATCTCAACTTGGGTTGACCTATGCCATGAGTTCATTGGCGCCTTCATGGGCGACCATCAAGAACCAGGATGACCCAGTGACTTGCAGCTTCTCCAGCTGAAGGAAGGAGAGACTCTACGGAAGTAGTTGCAAAGATTCAACAAAGTCCACAGAAATATCCCAGATATCCACCCAGCAACTGTGATAGATGCCTTCCAATCCAATGTGCGTAACCGTAGGATACATTCCAAGATGAATGTTAAGTTGCCTAAGACCGTGAAGGAGTTGTATACCTTGGTGGACAAGTATGCTCGGGTGCAAGAAGGGAGGAAGCTCCCTGGAGAGGAACATTGCGTCGACATCGACTCAGAGGATAACGACGAGTCCAACAGCCAGAGGAAGAAGAACAAGAAGCGCAATAAGAAGCACAAGGATAAGGCAGTGTTGGTAGTTGAGAGATCGGGCACACCTAGTACCAGCAAGAAGGCTAAAGCCGAAGTCCCCGGCAAGGAGGCTTCCGCGTGCGCTAACTGCTGAGAGGCCGCAACTACCGAAAAGGCTGGGAAAGGTGATGGGCTGTACTACAAGATTCATCGGACCAAGGGCCACGATCTCCAAGAGTGTCATCAGGTTGAGCAGCTCGTCAAGAAGCAGAGGGCTGAGTAGGAGAAGCGTGATAAGGAAAAAGGTCAAAACGGCGCTGGCGGAAAGGGCCGAGGCGATGAAGCAAATCGCCCCGGCAAGGCTCCTTGGAACCAAGGGAAACACGCCAGGCTCCGAGAGAAGGGTGATTGCAATGATGGAAGTGATGGAGGGGATGAAGAGGAAACCAGTGAGCAGGAATTCCAGAAGGCCACCGACGCCCTATGTGTTGACGGGGGTGCATCTTTGCACTCCCCTCACTGCCAACTTAAACAGTAGGCGCGTGAAGTCAATGCCATGGAGACAGTGTCAGGTTCATGGAAACCTCTCAAATGGTCACGCATGCCCATCATCTTTGATGAGGAGGATCACCCTGACCGCACAACTGCGGTAGGGTGCTTGCTGTTGTTGGCTTCACCAACAATCCGCAACCTCAAGGTCACAAAGATGTTGGTTGATGGTGGGGCTAGGTTGAATCTGATTTCCCCACAAGTTCTCAGCAAGCTCCAGATCGTAGCAGAAGAGCTCAAAGCCACGGGCACGTTTTAAGGAGTCAATCCCGGCAGGAGTCGTCCTAAGGGGAAGATCACGTTGCCCGTGACATTTGGGGGAGAGTTGAACTACCGGACTGAGAAGATTGTGTTTGATGTGGTCAACCTCCCCCTGCCATACAATGTAATCCTTGGGCGCCCGGCCCTGGCCAACTTCATGGTGGCATCGCACTATGCCTACAACACCTTGAAGATGCCAGGCCTGATGGGCGCCATTTCCATTCCATTAGATAAGAAAGACGCGATGATATGCATGGACAATATGTATCGGGACGCTGTCGCGACAGAGGCCACCAAAGCTACAGTGCCCGCCAAGGAAAGCAAAAGAAAGAAGAAGGATAGTAAGGAAGCCGTCAAGGAATCCGGGAAACGTGCCCCTACTGAGTGCACGACACCCGTTGATGACGTGATGGAGAGTTCCAACAGCAAGAGGACTAAGGCTACTGTACCCCATGTAAAAAAGGTCCCAGCAGGGCTGGCTGGTACCGGTGGTACTTTTACCATTGATGCCACCCTCGATGACAAATAGGAAAGCGCGCTCATTGCCTTCTTGCAGGAGAATATCGATGTGTTTGCCTGGCAACCATCTGATATCCCTGGTGTTCCCAGGAAGGTAATCGAGCACCACCTTATTGTGTGCCCACATGCCCGACCCATCAAGCAGAAGGTGCAGAAGCAGGCCTTGGAGCGGCAACAGTTCATTGCCGAAGAAATCAAGAAACTTGTGGCAGTTGGTTTGGCCAGAGGAGTACTGCCATCCAAAATGGTTAGTGAGGGAGTCCTGGACTAAGGGGTCCTCGGGCGTCCGGTCTATTCGATGTAGGCCGGACTGATGGGCCATGAAGATAAAGGCAAAAGACCATCCCCTGTGTCCGGGTAGGACTCCTATATATGTGAACGGCAAGATTGGTGTCCAGATATGCTATTTCCTTTCCTTGTAAATCGACTATGCACAACCCTAAGCCCCTCCGGTGTCTATATAAACCGGAGGGGTTAGTCTGTAGAGATAATCATCATAATACTCATAGGCTAGACAAGCGGGTTTAGCCATTACGATCACGAGGTAGATCAACTCTTGTAACCCCTATAATCATCAAATACAATCAAGCAAGACATAGGGTTTTACCTCCTTTAAGAGTGCCCGAACATGGGGAAACATTGTGTCCCTTTGCCCATTGTTACCATTGATCCTTAGACGCACAGCTTGGGCCCCTCTACCCGAGATCTGCCAGTTTTGACACCGACATTGGTGCTTTCATTGAGAGCTCCGCTGTGTTGTCAACAGAGGGATTGATGGCGCGCCTTGTTATCAACGATGATGTTGTGTCCGTGGAGACCTTTCTCACTGGACAGATCTTTGTGTTCGGTGGCTTCGTGCTATGTGCCGACTCGACCGGCCACCTTGAGCAGGTCGACAGCTACGTCCCCAATCACCAGATCAGGTTTGGAAACCTGAACTACATCGCAGATAACCAAGGAGATCTGATCTTTGAGGGGTTCGCAGCCTCGGCTGCCGCCCTCCACCCTCATGAAGAAGGCCCTTTGGATCCACTATCAGATCCCATCCAGGGTCAATGTTCACACCTGCCTTGGCCTTAGATCCGGGGCAGGTCATATTGTCTGAAGATGGGAGGATTGACCCCGCCAGACTCTCCCCTACCATGGAACTCCCAACCGGAGACCCATATGCGATCGCGCCGTTGGTGAACCCGGAGGCAAACGAGACTCTCCCAGTCATCGAGGAGCTAGACTCACCTCTGGACGATAACTCTAAACTATCGAGGTCTGCGTTCATTGGGCTTGATCAAGTGTATCACCAAGCTCAGCCCTGCAGATCCCAGACTCCATGCCAGCTTTTGCTCTTAGACGGAGCATTGGGCTTAATACAATCTCTCGCCATTACAGAAGATTTGCCTCCGAACTACACCCAGCTTAGGCTGGGGGTTTAGAGCGGGAATTTTACACCCCACCCACCACCCACTTAATAGCCACTGTCGAGGATTTAACTGACATGCTAGACTACGCCTCTAAAGGCATCAATGGCATGGATGATGATGTCGACGTAGAACCAGTTCAAAACTCGCCTGTTACGGGGCGTTGGACGCCACTTCTACCTATGATGTATACATGGTGGACACGCCTGAGAAAAAGGACGACGATGGCATTCAAGATCCAGGCAAGGACAAGCCCGTTGATGAACCACCAAAGCGCCGGCGTCAGCGGTGCCGCTCACGATCGCATCGGGCAAAGGATATAATACCGGCACCAGAGATAATGACACTCCGGATAACGCCGAAGACCGCGACCACCCCGTCGAACCTACGTTCGAATAGGACGAGAGGGAGGAGGGTCAATACAGCCCTGAACATGCTGATCACGAGGATTCGAAAGACAATGACTACTTACCTGCCTCCGAAGAGGATGTGAGCCTCAGTGACAAAGATTTTATCGTCCCAGAGAAACCCCTCGAACAAGAACGCTTCAAGCGACAACTCATTGCCACCGTGCGGAGCCTCAAAAATAAACAGCAACAACTTCAAGCTGAATAGGACATGCTCAATGACTAATGGACCAAGGTCCTAGCCGCCGAAAAATACGGCCTGAAGCGACCAGTAAAGAGTTACCCCACGCGCAGGCTGCTACCACAATTCGACGATGAAGCCCTCGAGCCAATACCGTCAAAATATAATTATGCTGATCAACCAGACCGACCACTACATGGACGGGGCAAAATGGCTCATCACGCCGAACATCAGCCCGCACCCCTCACCGTACAGGTAAGGAGATAGCGGCTCCAGACTACACATACAACTTATGTCATGACCTGGCCAATAAAGCCAGCCAGACTAGATCAATCTATGGGTCAAGAGGACATGCTCCGGCATGAGATGACGGCCACCAAACCTGGCGCGATGAACATCATCAAGTTCAGGGTCAACACCGAACACAGATGTCATCCGAAATGCGTCGCGATGTCGCCCGGTGTAGAGGTGCCACACACCCTATGTGCTTTACTGATGAAGTAATGCAGCACCAATTTTTGGAAGGGTTTAAACCCGTGAAAATTGAGCAGTATGATGGAACAACAGACCCTGCTGTCTGGATTGAGGATTTTCTTCTCCACATTCACATGGCTCGCGGAGATGACCTCCACGCCATCAAATACCTTCCCATGAGTTTAAAGGGACCAACACAACACTAGTTGAATAGCCTCCCAGAGAACTCCATTGGGAGCTGGGAAGATCTAGAAGATGCTTTCTGGGCCAAGTTTCAGGGCACTTATGTACGGCCACCGAATGCTAATGACTTAAGTCACATAGTCTAGCAGCTCACAGAGTTAGCTCGCAAGCTTTGGAATTGGTTCCTCATTAAAAAGAACCAAATCATGGACTGTCCAAACGCTGAAGCCTTAGCGTCCTTCAAACACAACGTCCGTGACGAATGGCTCGCCCGACACCTCTGGCAGGAAAAGCCGAAAACCATGGCAGCTCTTACAACACTTATGACCCGCTTATGTGCGGGCAAAGACAACTGGCTAGCTCGTAGAAGCAACAGTTCCAGCAATCCCAGCACTTCTGAGGCCAGGGACGGCAATGGCAGACCAGACCGCAATAAAAACAAACGTCAGAACAATAATGATGACACAGAAGATACGATAATCAACGCCGGATTCAGTGGTTCTGAACCCTGTCAGCAGAAGAAATCTTTCAAGGGCAACAGAGACGGTCCATCCAATTTGGACAAAATCCTCGATAGGCCTTGTCAGATTCATGGCACCCCCGACAAGCCTGCCAATCACACCAATAGAAATTGCTTGGTTTTCAAACAGGCCGGTAAGTTAAATACCGAACATAAGGGGAAAGGACCTCCAAGCGAGGATGATGATGAGCCCCGTCAGCCGAACACCGGGGGTTAGAAGCAGTTTCCCCCCAAGGTGAAAATGGTGAACATGATTTATGTCACCCACATCCCCAAGAGGGAGCGCAAGCGCGCACTAAGGGACGTCTACGCCGTAGAGCCTGTCGCCCCAAAATTCAACCCGTGGTCGGCTTGTCCGATCACCTTTGATCGCAGGGATCACCCAACTAGTGTACGTCACAGAGGTTCGGCTGCCATAGTACTCGATCCTATCATCGACGGATACCATCTCACTAGAGTCCTTATGGACAGCGGCAATAGTCTTAACTTGATCTATTAAGACACTGTCCACAAAAATGGGTATCGATCCATCAAGAATCAAGCCTAGTAAACACTACCTTTAAAGGAGTGATACCCGGCATGGAGGCCCACTGCACGGGCTCCTTAACACTGGAAGTGGTATTCGGCTCTCCAGACAACTTCCGAAGCAAAGAATTGATCTTCGACGTCGTCCCTTTCTGAAGTGGTTATCACGCATTGCTCGGACGAACTGCTTTTGCCCGCTTTAACATAGTCCCGCACTATGCTTATTTGAAGCTCAAAATGTCCGGACCGCGTGGCATCATCACAGTCAATGGAAATATGGAGCTCTCCCTCCATACTGAAGAGCACACCGCGGCCCTAGCAGCCGAGTTGCATGGCGGCCTCATCAAGCCGAACAATTCATCGGTCATCAAGATCAATGACATCACTAAACGAGTCCAGTCCGCATCTCATTGCGATAGCTCTATGGATCCAGACCTTGAATAGCAGTTTGGCCTCAGCCGACTGCCCCATAAGGTTGCGATATATGTACTGCGCGTATATAACTACGCACTTGAAATACCTTGGGCAACGCTGGAGGCACACTGCAGAAAAAGTCCATAGTGCGGCTCGACCCTATCCGGATCTTACATATTTTTTCTCACTGCAGGTTCATTAGAAAACCTACCAGCTGTACGGTTGCATGAGGGCTCCTTCCCATGCCCCTCTTTCTGTTTTTTTTCTAGACAACCACCTAACCTTCCTCTTAAAGGATTCACTACCAAGGAGAAATGGTGCATACGTGCGGCAGAGCACCACTAGGGTCTTTAAACCACTACTTTTTAGGCCCTATGTAAACCTTTTCCTTATGTAAATTTTTGGCATGTAACATGACCACAATATTCATGGCATTATCTGTTGAAACACATCTCAACGTATTAATTAGGATATAAAGGAAGCAGATGATCACCACTTCTGTTCGGTACTTATGTTATATTATCATCTGCATTCCCTCCCTACTTCACACGGCCACACATGCTTTAGTCCAGCCTTAATGCCGGGGGCTGTATTCGGCCTCGCGCATTATAAAGTCCGAACACCTATAGCGAACTCTTCGGCGTCCCGGATATTGCATTATATGCATCGGCTCCGAATCATGTCTTTGGTCCATAGTTGGGTTGCCCGGATCCTGTGCTTACAACCTTACGTTCTGCCCGTTCGCTTAAGGTAGTAAAGGGAGAACTACTGCGATTGTATTTCTGGTTTGTTTGGTTAAGTACCTCAGTAGAGTAAGCCAAAAACTGACTGTCATGATAAGCGAGAGCTAGTCAGCGATCCGGTGACTTAGTGTTATACTACAAATCATTCGCGATTTTCACCGTGTCATACGAGGGGCTAGTCTTCGACCAGCCGCGTTGCAAAGGCACCATAATCCGGATAGCCGCACACACACTAGGGGCTAGTACTTAGTCCCACTGTTAGACTCCTATGGCTAAGTGACAGTAATAAAACCGCATAGTCTGATTGCTTGGTTCACCCGGCGGACGCCTCCTTTATGGACCAACACGTTGGATAAAGTGCAGTCATGCATTATGTAGAACACCCCTGTAACATTTACATGGGGGCAGAAGCCAACGACTGGCAACTTTCAGAAATATAAACAATAAACGGCCGCACAGGAGGATTAAATTAACACAAAAGGCACAAGCATAGCGTGGATTTATAACATAGTTTTTACAACCCGAATACATCTAATCGAACATAACATCCTTCGAACACTGGCCCTCTACTATTCGGGCCCCTTCTAGGAAATCGTCAAAGTACCTCTCCGGCTTCCGATGATCTTTGCCTTCGGGCGGGCCTGCGGTTGCCACTTTGGTGGCCTTCATCTTCACCCACTGCATCTTGAAGCGGGCGAAGGCCATCCGAGCACCTTCTATGCAGGCCGAACGCTTTATAGCATCGATCCGAGACCGTGCATTAACAAGCCACTTCACGAGGCCGAAGTAGCTGCTGGGAATGGGCTCGGCTGGCCAAAGTTGGACTATTAGATCCTTCATGACCGAGCCGGCCACCCTATGCAACTCCGTCAGCTGCTTCAGCTGGTCGCTTAGAGGCGACGCATGCTCCGGCGCGAGATACTGCGACCAGAACAACTTCTCGGTTGAGCTCCCCTCCAGGGCTCGGAAAAACTATGCGGCATCGGCGACGCTCCTCGGAAGATCCACAAACATGCCTGGAGAACTCCAAACTCGGGTCAGCAAGATATACCTCTTACTTCCAAACTTACTCTACAGAAGAAAGGCCTTACCAGTCGCTATCTACGTCACCTGTTGGATCTCCTCGCGAGCGCTCTGGGACTCGATTTGGGCCTCTTGGGAATCCTGGAGAGCTTTAGCAAGCTTGGACGCTTGGTCCACAGTCTTCAGCTCCAAGGCCTCACATTTGAGGATGGCGTCCTTCAGCTCTTGCTCGACTTCGGCCACCCGAGCTTCATGTTGACGGCGGGAAGTCCGCTCTGCCTCCAGCTCCACAACCGCTTTATCAGCGGCGGCCTTGTTCGCCTCCGCCTCCTTCTTGGCTTGGGCAAGCGCGCCTTTGAGGGACTCGACCTCGGCTGCACCCACTATGATCATAAAATCCCATGAGTTAAAATACTCAATATACATATCACTTCTGATATATAACTTCCGCATACCTTGCATTTCCTCGAATCACTTGTTAATGTGGTCGAGCTCCTCATCAGCCACTTGAAGCTTCCGATTGAGCTCGGAAACCTCTGCAGCATGGGTGGTAGCCACCAACAAGGATGCCTGTTACACAGTTAGCACAATATATTATTGACCGAATTATCAGAGGGATCCTCTGTCCGGATTTTCCTAATCCAGACAGAGTCTCAGGGGCTAGTGTCTATACTCAGGTTCATCCTTTCATATGAAAAGCTTTTTTAGAGCATTACGTCGCATATCTCAAAGCCCACCAGTAGGCTGAAGAAGGCTTCATTCAGTCCGTTTTTTGCAGAATGAACCTTTTCCATAACCGCACCCATCAAGGTGTGGTGCTCCTCCACGACGGAAGCACTTTGCAGTGCTTCCTCCAGAGCATGAGTCGCCTCCGGATTAACAGATGCTACTGATGGAGCTGTTGCTCCCCCTCTCTCTCAAAGGGGGTTGCGTACCCAATCACGAAGCCGTGTTGGTCTCCGAAATGTATTCGGCGGGGGCTCGGACTGATGGGGCTCCCCGCCGTTGGTTGTCCTGGGGGTCGCCTCCCCCAGGTTTTCGGCGACCGAGGTGTTAACCTCAGGCGCCTTCTCAACGGCCTCGTCTGCTCCTCCTCGGCCTAGAAAAGTCCTTTGGGACGATACCTCGGTACCCTCCATTGTGATAGGCGAGGGGGCTCATGTTGGCGTGTCTCTCTCCTCCTGCTCAGGCGGCAGGGAGTTACCCTCCGACAAGGGAGTGTTCGGAATCTCCCGGGAAGGGCTGAAAGGCAAAATACAACATAACTTACATAACAGAGGCATGTAAATTAAAGACAAACAGTAAGTTTATTGGTACTTACGATTCGGCCAGGGGCTTCACACTGCGGGACCTTTTGGGGACGTGTTCAGACTCTAAGTCTGAACTGTCCAAAAGGGTTATCTTCCCTCTCTTAGGCACCACCCCCTCCAGGTCTTCGGAGGCGGTCCTTTTGTTCCTCCTCCTCCTCCTCCTCTTCTTCCTCATCTCCCTCATGGGAGGAGAGGATTTCGGTATCTCCAGACACAGCATCCGAAGGACCTCTACGGCGGGGGCCGCCCTTGGCTTCATTGCCCTTATTCTTGCCCTTCTTCTCCGGCACCTGATAGGGCGCCGGGACCAGCATCTCCGTTAGCTCGGGAGTGGCTGGGTCCTCTGGCAGCGAAGTCAGACAGTCGATCCGCTCCGCCTTTGCTGTCTAGCCATGTGCGGAGAGTAGATAATAAGATCTCTATTGATTAAAACATCAACCGAATAAGTCTTCGGAGAAACTAATAATTACCTCTGAGGCCGGATTCTCGATGTCAAGCTCGATGTCCTCGGTCTTCATGGGCCAGCTCTTCTGGGCCTTGAAGAGCATCTTCCGTATTTCTTCATGCGTAGTGCTGAAGAAGCGCTTCAGGATCCACGGCTCCTCCGGATTGAACTCCCACATGGGGGAGGCCCGACGTTGGCAGGGAAGGACGCGATGGAAGAGCATTATTTCGACCACGTTCGTGAGGCCGATGTTCATACCCAGCACGTTGGTGATGCACTTCCGTAGCATCTTCACCTCCGCCTGGGACCCCCAATCGAGGCCCTTGGCAGTCCACAAGGTAAGTCTCGTAGGGGGTCCGGATCTGAACTCAGAAATGGCCAGCCAGTTGGCGCGGCGGGGTTTGGTGATGTAGAACCACTCGTGCTACCACACCTTGATAGTCTTGAGGAACGCCCCTTTGGGCCATGTGGCATTGGGAAACTTGCTTACCATTTCCCCACCGCAGTCCGCATGCTATCCATTGACCACCTTCGGCTTCAGATTGAAGACCTTAAGCCACAAGCCGAAGTGAGGCGGGATGCGGAGCAGAGCCTCACACACGGTGATAAAAGCCGATATGTGGAGGAAGGAATTCGAGGCTAGATCATGGAAATCTAGCCCGTAATAGAACATAAGGCCATGGACGAAGGGGTGGAGGGGAAAAGCCCCCTGAGGAAATGGGGGAGGAACACAACCCTCTCGCTAGGCCCCAGAGTGGGGATGACTTGGTCCTTGTCGAGGATCCTATGCGCGATATCTGCGGATAGATATCCCGCACTCCGGAGATCCTTCACGTCCTTTTTAGTGATGGAGGAGGCCTCCCACTTGCCCTTGGAGCCGGACCCGGCCATGGCTGGGGAAGGTGGTGGCGGTGGGGAAGATTGAAGCTTTTTTGGGTGCTGGAGCTCGAGGGAGTGGAAGACAGAGGCAAGAGGAGGTCACAGGGAGGAAAGGAGGAATCTTTGTCCTCTTATAGGCGGTGAAAATACCAACCGTCCCTCTCTTAAGCCTTAAGCCTTGCCTATTCCCAATGAAATCGTGTGTAAGGTGCGGTTGGGTTACCCAAATCGCATTGATGAGAATCCCGTAATAAGCGGGCACGATCTCTGTTTTGATGAGATGTGCCAATAGAGGCTCAACCTCGAAACACAAAATGGGAGGCGTGAAAACGATTCGAAATGCTGAGGAGTCAAGTGTGACACTTCGCCGGAAAAAGTTGTCAGTGAAGACACTATTCCTATTTTTCTTGCCTTCATGGCTAAGGGTTGTATTGGCTATGCAGAGCCGGATACAGTTCTTTTATAAGGAAAGCTGACACATGATATTCAAGTGGAG
Source organism: Triticum timopheevii (assembly GCA_963921465.1). NCBI lineage: Eukaryota > Viridiplantae > Streptophyta > Magnoliopsida > Poales > Poaceae > Triticum > Triticum timopheevii. The sequence continues at coordinate 370,407,123 of OY997274.1, forward strand.
GAACCCGCCTCGCAATGCCGAAGACAATCCGCGTGCCAAACACATTGTCATTGAAGACTGGTTCAAGGGCTACTGAGGGAGTCGTGGACTAAGGGGTCCTCGGGCGTCCGGTCTATTCGATGTGGGCCAGAATGATGGGCCGTGAAGATAAAGGCAGAAGACCATCCCCTATGTCCGGGTAGGACTCCTGTACGCATGAACGGCAAGACTGGTGTCCGGATATGCTGTTTCCTTTCCCTGTAAACCGACTATGTACAACCCTAAGCCCCTCTGGTGTCTATATAAACCGGAGGGGTTAGTCTGTAGAGATAATCATCATAATATTCATAGGCTAGACAAGCTAGGGTTTAGCCATTATGATATCGAGGTAGATCAACTCTTGTAACCCCTATACTCATCAAATACAATCAAGCAGGACATAGGGTTTTACCTCCTTTAGGAGGGCCCGAATCTTGGTAAACATTGTGTCCCTTTGTCCATTGTTACCATTGATCCTTAGACGCATAACTTGGCCCCCCTACCCAAGATTTGCCAGTTTTAACACCGAGGGTTAGCAAACCCAGTGGTTGTGCACAAGGCTAATGGGAAATGGTGGCTATGCATAGATTTAACGGATTTGAACAAGGCATGCCGAAAGGACCCATTCCCTTTGCCGCACATTGACCAGATTGTGGATTCCACTTCCAGGTGTGATTTGCTCTCCTTTCCGGATGCATACTCTGGGTACCATAAGCTATTCATGTCTAAGGAAGACAAATAGAAGACCTCCTTCATCACCCCATGTGGCACATACTGCTTTGTGCGCATGCCTTTCAGGTTGAACAGTGTCGGGTCCACTTTTGCAAGAGCAGTCCAAATTGGTTTCGAACCACAGTTGCACAGGAATATTGAAGCTTATTTGGATGATATCACGGTCAAGACTAAGGACAAATCAACCCTCATCCATGATTTGGAAGTGACATTTGCCAATCTGCGTAGGTCAACTTGAAGCTAAACCTGGAGAAGCGTGTGTTTGGCGTTCTCTCTGGTAAGCTACTTGGTTTCTGCTACCTCTTGAGCTTGCGTTGGTTTTCCCTTGAATAGGAAAGGGTGATGCAGCAAAGTAGCGTAAGTATTTCCCCCAGTTTTGAGAACCAAGGTATCAATCTACTAGGAGACAACGCACAAGTCACCGAATACCCACACAAACAATCAACAACTTGCACCCAACGCGATAAACGGGTTGTCAATCCCTTCGCAGTCACTTGCAAAAGTGAGATCTGATAGAGATAGATAAATGGTAAAGTAAATATTTTTGGTATTTTTAGTTTATAGATCGGAAAGTAAAAGATTGCAAAATAATAGATCGAAAACTAGTAAGATGTAAAAGATATTACATAATATGGAAAAGAGACCCGGGGGCCATAAGTTTCACTAGTGGCTTCTCTCAAGATAGCAAATATTATGGTGGGTGAACAAATTACTGCCAAGCAATTGATAGAAAAACGCATAGTTATGATGATATATAAGGCAATGATCATGAACATAGGCATCACGTCCATCTCAAGTAGACTGACTCCTGCCTGTATCTACTACTATTACTCCACACATCGACCGCTATACAGCATGCATCTAGAGTATTAAGTTCATAAAGAACGGAGTAACGCATTAAGTAAGATGACATGATGTAGAGGAATTAACTCAGGCAATATGATGAAAGGCCCATCTTTTTATCCTCGATGGCAACAATACAATACGTGGCTTGCTGCCCCTACTGTCACTGGGAAAGGACACCGCAAGATTGAACCCAAAGCTAAGCACTTCTCCCATTGCAAGAAAGATCAATCTAGTAGGCCAAAATGAACCGATAATTCGAAGAGACTTGCAAAGATATGAAATCATGCATATAAGAATTCAGAGAAGAACCAAATAATATTCATAGATAATCTGATAATAAATCCACAATTCATCAGATCTTGGCAAACACACCGCAAAAGAATATTACATCTAATTGATCTCCAGGAACATCGAGGAGAACATGGTATTGAGAATCAAAGAGAGAGAAGAAGACATCTAGCTAATAACTATGGACCCGAAGGTCTATGGTAAACCACTCACACTTCATCAGAGAGGTAATGGTGTTGTTGTAGAAGCCCTCCGTGATCAAATCCCCCTCCAGCAGGACGCCGGAAAAGGTCCCTAGATGGGATCTCACGGGCATAGAAGGTTGCGGCAGTGGAAAAGTGGTTTCGTGGCTCCCCTGGATGTTTTCAGGGTATAAGAGTATATATAGGCGAAGGAACTAGGTCAGGGAAGCTACGAGGGGCCCACGAGGTAGGGGACGTGGCCTTCCCCCGTGGGCGCGCCCTCCTACCTCATGGCCACCTCGTTGCGTCTCCGACTTCGTCTCCAAGTCTCCTGGTTTGCTTTCGGTCCAAGAAAGATCATCGCGATGGTTTCAATCCGTTTGGAATCCGTTTGGTATTCCTTTTCCACAAAACTCTAAAATAGAAAAAAACAGAAACTGGCACTGGGCCCTCGGTTAATAGGTTACTCCCAAAAACAATGTAAAATTGCATATAAATGCCTATTAAACATCCAACTCGGATAATATAATAGCATGGAACAATCAAAAATTATAAATACGTTGGAGATGTATCAAGCATCCCCAAGCTTAATTCCTGCTCGTCCTCGAGTAGGTAAATGATAAAAACAGAATTTTTGATGTGGAATGCTACATATCATATTTATCAATGTACTTTTCTTTATTGTGGCATGAATGTTCAGATCCGAAAGATTCAAAACAAAAGTTTAATATTGACATAAAAATAACAATACTTTAAGCATACTAACAAATCAATTATGTCTTCTCAGAATAACATGGCCAAAGAAAGCTCATCCCTACAAAATCATATAGTTTGGCTATGCTCCATCTTCGTCACACAAAATATTCAAATCATGCACAACCCCGGTTTTAGCCAAGGAATTGTTTCATACTTTAGTATTCTCAAACTTTTTCAACTTTCACGCAATACATGAGCGTGATCCATGGACATAGAACTACAGGTGGAATAGAATGGTGGTTGTGGAGAAGACAAAAAGAGGAGATAGTCTCACATCAACTAGGCGTATCAATGGGCTATGGAGATGCCCATCAATAGATATCAATGTGAGTGAGTAGGGATTGCCATGCAACATATGCACTAGAGCTATAAGTGTATGAAAGCTTAAAAATAAACTAAGTGGGTGTGCATCCAACTAGCTTGCTCATGAAGACCTAGGGCATTTGAGGAAGCCCATCGTTGGAATATACAAGCCAAGTTCTATAATGAAAAATTCCCACTAGTATATGAAAGTGACAAAATAAGAGACTCTCTAACATGAAGATCATGGTGCTACTTCGAAGCACAAGTGTGGAAAAAGGATAGTAACATTGCCCCCTCTCTATTTTTATCTCATTTTTTGATTGGCTTCTTTGGCCTCTTATTTTATTGGCTTCTTTGGCCTCTTTTTTTATTTCCTCACATGGAACAATGCTCTAATGATGATGATCATCACACTTTTATTTACTTACAACTCAAGAATTACAACTTGAAACTTGGAACCAAATATGACTCTATATGAATGCCTCCGGTGGTGTACCGGGATGTGCAATGAATCAAGACTGACATGTATGAAAGAATTATGAATGGTGGCTTTGCCACAAATACGATGCCAACTACATGATCATGCAAAGCAATATGACCATGATGAAGCGTGTCATAATAACGGAACAATGGAAAGTTGCATGGCAATATATCTCGGAATGGCTATGGAAATGCCATAATAGGTAGGTATGGTGGCTGTTTTGAGGAAGGTAAATGGTGGGTGTATGGTACCGGCGAAAGTTGCGCGGCACAAGAGAGGCTAGCACTGGTGGAAGGGTGAGAGTGCGTATAATCCATGGACTCAATAGTAGTCATAATGAACTCACATACTTATTGCAAAAATCTACAAGTCATCAAAACCAAGCACTACGTGCATGCTCCCAGGGGAAGGGTTGGTAGGAGTTAACCATCGCGTGATCCCGACCTCCACACAAAGGATGACAATCAAAGAGATACCTCATGCTTCAAATTTGTTACACAACGGTTACCATACGTGCATGCTACGGGACTCACAAACCTCAACACAATTATTTCTCAAATTCTCAATTATTCCACTAGCATGACTCTAGTATCACCATCTTCATATCTCAAAACAATCATAAGGAATCAAACTTCTCATAGTATTCATTGCACTTTATATGGTAGTTTTTATTATATCCATCTTGGATGCCTATCATATTAGGACACGTTTTATAACCCAAGAAAATTACCATGTTGTTATAAAAGACTCTCAAAATAATATAAGTGAAGCATGAGAGTTCAACAATTTATATAAAATAAAGCCACCACCATGCTCTAAAAAGGTATAGGTGAAGCACTAGAGCAAATGACAAACTACTACGAAAGATATAAGTGAAGATCAATGAGTAGTCGAATAATTGTGCAACTATGTGAAGACTCTCTAACATTTAAGAATTTCAGATCTTGGGATATTATTCAAACAGCAAGCAAAACAAAATAAAACAAAATTACGCTCCAAGCAAAACACATATCATGGTGAATAAAAATATAGCCTCAAGTAAAGTTACCGATAGATGAAGACGAAAGAGGGGATGCCTTCCGGGGCATCCCCAAGCTTAGGATTTTGGTTTTCCATGAATATTACCTTGGGGTGCCTTGGTCACCCTCAAGCTTAGGGTCTTGCCGCTCCTTATTCCATAGTCCATTAAATCCTTACCCAAAACTTGAAAACTTCACAACACAAAACCCGACAGAAAATCTGACGAGCTCCGTTAGTATAAGAAAATAAATCACCACTTTAAGGTACTATTGAAAACTCATTCTTTATGTATATTGGTGTAATATCTACTGTATTCCAACTTCTCCATGGTTCATACCCCCGATACTACCCATAGATTCATCAAAATAAGCAAACAACACTCGGAAAACAGAATTTGTCAAAAACAGAACAGTCTGTAGTAAACTTTAACTCTCGAATAATTATGTAACTCCAAAAATTCTGAAATAAATTTTTGGAAATGAGGCATTTGTCTATTAATCTTCCTCAAAAACAATCAACTCAAAAGCACTCTTCTGTTAAAATTACAAATAATCTCGTGAGCGCAAAAGTTTCTGTTTTTCAGCAACATCAAATCAACTTTCACCCAATTCTTCCCAAAGGTTCTACCTGGCACAAACACTAATTAAAACATGAAACCACATCCAAAAGGAGGATAGATTAATTATTTATTACTAAACAGGAGAAAAAAGCAAGGAAGAAAAATAAAATTGGGTTGCCTCCCAACAAGCGCTATCGTTTAACGCCCCTAGCTAGGCATAAAAACGCGAATAGATCTAGGTATTGCCATCTTTGGTATGCAATCCATAAGTGGCTCTCATAATAGATTCATAAGGCAATTTAATTTTATTCCTAGAAAAGTGTTCCATGCCTTTCCTTAATGGAAATTGGAATCTAATGTTTCCTTCTTCCATATCAATAATTGCACCAATCGTTTTAATGAAAGGTCTACCAAGAATAATAGGACAGGTAGGATTGCAACCTATATCAAGAACAATGAAATCTATGGGCACAAAATTCCTATTTGCAACAATAAGAACATCATTAATCCTTCCCATAGGTTTCTTAATAGTGGAATCCGCAAGATGCAAATTTAAAGAACAATCATCAAATTCACGGAAAGCTAACACATCACACAAAGTTTTTGGAATCGTGGAAACACTAGCACCCAAATCACACAAAGCATAGCATTCATAATATTTAATCTCAATATTAATAAGTTTCCCACTCATCATAAAGTTTTCTAGGGATAGAAACTTCTAGTTCAAGCTTTTCTTCAAAAGATTGCATCATAGCATCAATGATATGTTTAGTAAAAGCTTTGTTTTGATTGTAAGCATGAGGAGAATTTAACACGGATTGCAACAAGGAAATACAATCTATTAAAGAACAATTATCATAATTAAATTCCTTGAAATCCAAAAGAGTGGGTTCATTGCTACTTAAATTCTTGACCTCTCCAATCCCACTTTTATCAATTTTTGCATCTAGATCTAAAAACTCCGAATCATTGGGACGCCTTTTAACTAAAGTTGACTCTTATCTAGTCCCATCTTTATCAAGATTCATATTGGAAAACAAAGATTTAATAGGAGTCGCATCAATCACTTTTAGATCTCCATTGTTATTATCATGAAAACTAGGAGAACACGCTTTTACAAACCATTCTTTTTTAGCACACATCTTAGTGGTTCTTTCTTAGCACTCATCAATGGAAATTCTCATGGATTTGAGAGACTCGTTTATATCATGCTTAGGTAGGGTAGATCTAAGTTTCAAAGAATCAACATCAAGAGAAATTCTATCCACATTCCTAGCTAAATCATCAATCTTGAGAAAATTTTCTTCAGTCAAAGCATTGAAATTCTTTTGCGAACTCATAAATTCTTTAACACTATTCTCAAAATCAGAGGGCATCTTATCAAAATTTCCATAAGAGTTGTTGTAGGAATTACCATAATTATTAGATAAATTACTAGGAAATGTCCTAGAATTAAAATTGCGTCTATATGCATTGTTACCAAAATTGTTCCTACCAACAAAATTCACATCCATAGATTCATTATTATTCTCAATCAAAGTGGACAAAGGCATATCATTAGGATCAGAAGAAATACTTTTATTAGCAAACAATTTCATAAGTTCATCCATCTTTCCACTCAAAACATTAATCTCTTCAATCGCATGAACCTTTTTACTTGTGGATCTTTTGGTGTGTCATTGAGTATAATTCACCATAATATTATCTAGGAGCTTAGTAGCCTCTCCTAAAGTGATTTCCATCAAAGTTCCTCTCGCGGCCGAATCTAAAAGATTTCTAGAAGCAAAATTCAATCCTACATAATTTTTTTGTATAATCATCCACAAATTCAAACCATGTGTAGGGCAATTACGTATCATCAATTTCACCCTGTCCCAAGATTTTTCAACATGCTCCTGATCAAGTTGCTTAAAATTCATAATATCGTTCCTAAGGGAGATGATCTTAGTGGGTGGAAAATACTTAGAGATGAAAGCATCTTTACACTTATTCCACGAATCAATACTATTTTTGGGCAAAGACGAAAACCAAGTTTTAGCATGATCTCTAAGCGAAAAACGGAAATAGCTTCAATTTAACAATATCATTATCCACATCTTTCTTCTTTTGCATATCGCACAAATCAACGAAATTGTTTAGATGGGATGCGGCATCTTCACTAGGAAGGCCAGAAAATTGATCTTTCATAACAAGATTCAACAAAGCGACATTAATTTCAAAAGATTCAACATTAGTAGTGGGAGCAATCGGAGTGCTAATAAAATTACTGTTGTTGGTATAGGAAAAGTCACACAATTTAGTATTATCTTGAGCCATTGTGACAAAGCAATAAATCCAACACAAAAGCACACAAGAAGCAAGCGAAAAGAGACGAACAGAAGAGGGGCGAAGAAAAGGCAAAGGTTTTCGAAAATCATTTTAGAAGTGGGGGAGAGGAAAACGAGAGGCGAATGACAAATAATGTAATGCAAGGGAGAAGAGTTTATGATGGGTACTTAGTATGGCTTGACTTGACGTAGATCTCCTCGGTAACGGCGCCAGAAATCCTTCTTGCTACATCTTGAGCTTGCGTTGGTTTTCCCTTGAAGAGGAAAGGGTGATGCAGCAAAGTAGCATAAGTATTTCCATTAGTTTTGAGAACCAAGGTATCAATCTAGTAGTAGACAATGCACAAGTCACTGAATACCTGCACAAACAATCGACAACATGCACCCAACGTGATAAAGGGGTTGTGAATCCCTTCATGGTCACTTGCAAAAGTGAGATCTGATAGAGATAGATAAACGGTAAAGTAAATATTTTTTGGTATTTTTAGTTTATAGATCGGAAAGTAAAAGATTGCAAAATAGTAGATCGGAAACTAGTAAGATGTAAACGGGATTAAATAATACAGAAAAGAGATTCAATATAATGGAAAAGAGACTCGAGGGCCATAAGTTTCACTAGTGGCTTCTCTCAAGATAGCAAATATTACGGTGGGTGAACAAATTACTGCCAAGCAATTGATAGAAAAGCGCATAGTTATGACGATATCTAAGGCAATGATCATGAACATAGGCATCACGTCCGTGTCATGCAGACCGACTCCTGCCTGCATCTACTACTATTACTCCACACGTCAACCGCTATCCAGCATGCATCTAGAGTATTAAGTTCATAAAGAACGGAGTATCTGTCACGCCCAATATGCGACCCTATCCAAAAGGAACTCGAAGGTCCCACCAAGGATAGACCCGCATATTGAAACACTTCTGCAAGGTGGATATCATTACATCAACATTACATAATAGGTAGGGATACATACATAAGGCATACAATGCTACACGAATACAACATCATCTTACATAAGAGCACCATCCGACTACGGATGAAACACAAACAGAAACTCAAACGACATTCACCCTGCTAGCCCAGGCTGCCGACCTGGAACCTATTCCCTGATCAAAGAAGAAGCAGAAGAAGAACTCCAAGACAACCAAACATCGCTCTCACGTCAGGATCATCGCAAAACCTATACCTACAACTGTTGTTGTAGTAATCTGTGAGCCACGAGGACTTAGCAATCCCATTACCATGGGTATCAAGACTAGCAAAGCTTAATGGGAAAGGAAGGGGTAAAGTGGTGAGGTTGCAGCAGCGACTAAGCATACATGGTGGCTAACATACACAAATAAGAGCGAGAAGAGAGCAAGCGGAACGGTCGTGAAGCTAGCAATGATCAAGAGGTGATCCTGAACTCCTACTTACGTCAAACATAACACAGAAACTGTGTTCACTTCCCGGACTCCGCTGAAAAGAGACCATCACGGCTACACACACAGTTGACGCGTTTTAATTCAGATCTGGTGTCAAGTTATCTACAACCGGACATTAACAAATTCCCATCTGCCACATAACCGCGGGCACGGCTTTCGAAAGATTATACCCTCCAGGGGTGTCCCAACTTAGCCCATGATAAGCTCTCGCGATCAATGAAGGATATTCCTTCTCCTAGGAAGACCCGATCAGTCTCGGAATCCCGGTTTACAAGACATTTCGACAATGGTAAAACAAGACCAGCAAGACCGCCCGATGCGCCGACAATCCCGATAGGAGCTGCACATATCTCATTCTCAGGGCAACACCGGATGAGACAGGCTACGAGTAAAACCAGATCTCGAGTTGCCCCGAGGGGGCCCCGCAGGCGGCTCGGTTCGGACCAACACTTAGACAAGCACTGGCCCGGGGGGGGGGGGCTAAAATAAAGATGACCCTTGGGTTAATTACTCCCAAGGGAAAGGTAGGTGGTGGTGAGGCAAATGGTAAAACCAAGGTTGGGCCTTGCTGGAGGAGTTTTATTCAAAGCGAACTGTCAAGGGGGTCCCATAAATCACCCGACCGCGCAAGGAACGTGAAAATCCGGGAACATAACACCGATATGACAGAAACTAGGGCGGCAAGAGTGGAACAAAACACCAGGCATAAGGCCGAGCCTTCCACCCTTTACCAAGTATATAGATGCATTAATTAAATAAGAGATATTGTGATATCCCAACAAAATCCTGTCCACCATGGAGCAATCTTCAACTTCACCTGCAACTAACAACGCTATAAGAGGGGCTGAGCAAAGCGGTAACATAGCCAAACAACGGTTTGCTAGGAAGGTGACAAAGGTTAGAGGCTGACATGGCAATTTGGGAGGCTTGAAGAGCAAATGATAGGTAGCGCAGCATAGCGATAGAACGAAGCAACTAGCATAGCAATGATAGTAGTGAGATCCAGGGTAGCGGTCATCTTGCCTGAAATCCCGCTAGGAAGATGAACGAGTCCATGAAGAAGATGAAGCCACGAAGACGAACCAAGCGTAGACGAACGAATCCTCACGATCGCAACAAAACGGGAACTATCGATAAGAAGCACACAACATGGTAAACACACCACACATGAACAAGGCATGATGCTCAACCAAGCATGATGCATGACAAGGCTACATGGAGCTACTCATGGCAAGAGACGATGCAAACAAGAGCAACAAATCAAAGCAAGTTTAAATGAGGCCGGGAACAACATATAACAATTCCGGTAAGTCCTCATATGTAAATTTCGAAGTTGGTCCAGATCTGAATAAACCTTATGTTCAAGTTGTTAAACAGCAAGTTAAGATGCACCAAGATGATCTATACGAGATTCTAGTCAAGTTACATATAAAGTTCATTAGATTTGGAGCTACGGCCTAGAAGATATGAGCAAAACAAGTTAATCATGGCATTGATGCAAAATGCATGCAAACATCAAGCAAACACTCCCAAACATGGATGCAACATGATAATATGAAGCTACATGCAAAATCAAGCAAGTTTCATATAGAGCACACTCAAAACGGAGCAACGGTTCAACACATACACACTACAAGTTTAAAGGACAAGCTGTCCAAAACAACAACTAGGCATATTGCAAGCACCAAAACAACATGCTACAGCATCTCAACGTAATAACAAAAGGCATGGGCATGAAGTACAGGTAAAGCATAACAAAACATGAACACTGAGCTATCTCGAGAAATCACTAGAACATGCTCAAAAACATATGGCAAGATTGCATATATTAACAGTTTCAGACTTTGCAGAAATAACATCAGGTTGCAATGTTTAGAGCTATCAAACAACATGCTACAGAAACTTATCATGGCAACCAAAGGTATGGCATAAATCTACTAATCTCATATAAGAAAAGTCCCTTACTGACCATGAGCCAAAAAGGATCAGAAGATAAGATGACACCCATGTAAACATGGCAAGTTATAAGACAGATTCATACATGGCAGGAACAACAATAAGTAGGCATGTTGGTGAGCTTCAACCACTCACCACAGAGAAATACATGGCATGGCAAGGCAACCAACAGTAAGAATACATGTTTATGAAGCTAATCATGGCAAGAGCAAGTCCATAGCATGATTGGATCACTAACAACAATCATGCAACATTGAACTTAATATTAACAGGCTGACAGCAACATTATTTAGCAACTTTGAGAGCAAGATTACAACAAGATACAACAAGCTATAAATGCAACCAGGGGCATGGATGAATATAGCATGACATTTATAACAAATCATCCTTAGTGAACATCTCCAGATTATGCATAGAATGACTTGTAGCATCAGGTTAACATAGCATCATATTATAACAGAATCAGCCTAGCAAAACAACAACATCAAGTACCCTACTTAACAAGCTTGATGCACTCACCACACAACTCACAAAAATACATGGATGGCACCCCTGTAAAGATGGCATGATGTAGTATAAAACACATGTAGAGCTCTTGCTCATAGGATGCACACATTAAACATGGCAAAAATGACAAATGAGCATGTTCTATTGACAGGCAGCAGACAACATTATATAGCACTCTTGCAACAGAGATTTGGGCATCAAGATGACCTCAAACAAAGATGGCACAATGGAACAAAATGAAGAGCACATCATTATGAACAATTTGATACATTACACGCATGAAACGGAGCAGTATGCAACAAGTTATGGCATGTCAAAGTATGCACCAGAATGCAACAATTTCGGGGACTAGAGGAAAAATCACCTCCGCGAAAGTAAATGCGGGACGGAGGCGTGCGGGACGAGGAGATCCGGGATCGGGGCGCCGTTTGGTTGGACTCCCGGTGGATCACATCCACCCGGAGTGGATCTTGACCGGAGATAACTCCGGCGAGCTCGCGAGAGCTCCGGCGAGGCGCGCGACGCCGGGAAGGCGCAGGGGAGCGGCGGATCCGGCGAGGACGGGGCGCCGGTGCGGAGGGCGAGGAGCGGCGGAGCACGGCGGGGCGCTTGGGAGTGTGGTGGCCGGCGCGGGATCCGGCGAGGCTCGACGGCGAGGTCCGGTGACCCGGGCAGACGGCGGTGGGGCGGAGGGGCCGAGGCGCATGGCGGCGGGGACGGTGGCTCGCGGGGACGCTGCGGCGGCAGGCGGCGGCGGCCGTGGATGTGGAGGGGCGACGGCGCGCGGGAGGCAGGCGCCGGCGGGGGAGCCGCGGCGGCGGCGGTGACCGAGCAGCCGCGGGGCGCGGCGGCGGCGGGACTGGCCGAGCGGGCCGGCCTCGGGCTCGGCGGGCCCGCGGCGGCGCGCGGTGGAGTGGGGCGGCCCGGGGGACACGTGGCGGCGCGGGAGAGGGCGCGGGGCGGCTGGAGCTGACGTGGCGGCCTCGGATTTGCCGGGGCGGCGTGGTCGGTGGACGTGTCCGGCACGGGCGGACGCATCCGGCGGCGCGGGGAAGAGGAGGCTAGGGTTTGATCTGCGTTTTGGACGGGGAGGGACACATATTTATAGGTAGAGGGAGCTAGGAGAGTCCAAATGAGGAGCGGTTTTCGGCCACGCGATCGTGATCGAACGACCGAGAGAATGGAAGAGACTTAGATGGGTTTTGGGCCACTTTGGAAGGGGTGTTGTGCTGCACACAAAAGAGGGCTTTTACGGTTTCTCGGTTAACCGTTGGAGTATGAAACGACCTCCAAATGGCACGAAACTTGACAGGCGGTCTACCGGTGCTATACCAAGGCCGCTTGGCAAACCTCGGGCCATTCCGAGAAAGTTTAATACCCGCTCACAACAGGAGACAAAAGGGGAACGCTGGGGGACATAGGAGTGTCAGATTGCAAAACAGACAACGGGGAAAATGCTCAGATGCATGAGACGAACATGTATGCAAAATGAGATACACATGATGACATGATATGAAATGCAGATGATGACATGATAAAATGCAACACGCAAGCAAATGACAAGGCAACTATGGCGAATAACTGGCAGACACGTGGCGCATCGAATCCGGGGCGTTACAACACTCCTCCACTAACAAGAGATCTCGTCCCGAGATCTTAGGACCGAGACGGATGGGAAAGGGATGAGGTGAAACAAGAACTCAAGAGAAGAAGCAAAGAATCGAGAGCACTTGAGAAGAAGAGAGGAATGATGAGAATGACGAGAATCGAAAGCTCACGGAATCAATTAGACTATGAAATCACTCCTGTTAGAACGAGATAAGAAACGAACAAGACTGAAAGGATTTAGGCAGAACTCTGACTGAACATGGAAATAATAGAACACGAGCTTGAGAGGATGGAATGTTACTTGATGAAGACATGACACAAAACCTCCGGAAAGAATTGAAAGAGTTGAATGAAAAGAACGGAGAAGAAAATGGCAACTTGTGCCACGAATGAAATTGAAAGCATCTTTAGAAGGAAGGTTTAAAAGGAGTTGTTGAGAAAATCAACAACGAAAGAAAAAAAACTTGTTGTGGACTTATCCAAAAACAACTCAAAACTTGAGGTGAAATTATGATGCTTGAATATCTGAGAAGAACGAAGAAATGCAAAACTCCAATTCAAAAGAATATGTAGAATTAATTACACTTCGAGACGCAAGAGGAAAAGATATTTGGACTCCACCAACAAAATCTTGATGAACTTTTGAATAGTGAATTAAATCATGAAGAACCACCATGAAGAACTCCGGTAAACAAAAGGACAATGAGATAGAATTGAAGGATGAAAATAATAAGACTAACGCCTAGCGTCGATTTACATGGAGGTTCCGACGAGATGGCCGAGGATAATTTGAACTCCGGAAAAGAAAAGAAATGAAAACACTTGGAACTAGAATTTATTCATCAAGAACAAACTCCGAAGAAAGGGATTAATCATTTGGATGAAATAAGAATAAAATTTATTGTATGCTTATATCCTTCATCAAATTAAATTGATGACAAGCAATGGATTTTTGCATACTACTTATTCTTATTGAAAAGGATTGAGAAGTGACATATCGCAAACTTGAGAAGGTCTTCATGAACCACCGGTAGGATTGAAAAGAACGAATGAATTAAAATGATAATCAAGGAAAAAGAATCTTGAACGAACCACTGTAAGAATTCAAAAATTGAATGACAAAAGAGAATGAATCACCGGGAAGAATTGGAAAACGAATGAAGATACTTGAGGGGATTTAGGTACATGAGAACGAAGAGATCATGAACTGATTAGAGGGTATTTAAATGATTCACCGGTAATATTTGGAGAAGAGGGCTGAAAGCTGGAATGAATAATTATGAGGTGATGGGCTCCAGAGAATCAAACTGAAAAGACTCCTGAATTGCTCCGGATGGATGAAAAAAATTCTCACAATCAAAAACAATTATGAGAGGATGGCATCAAGCTAGAACCATGAATCTTCAAGAGAACGGACCAAGATTTAGGAGAAATCCTTCTTCGATCTTCAAATGTTGAGAATGATGATGAGAACCCCCATGAATTGTTGAGATACTCCAAAATGAAGAATAGAAAGGTTGAATCAACGATGAAAAGAATTTGAAAACGATCATGGAGAAGGCATATGACTGATGGAATCCATTCTTATGCCACACTTGAAAAGAATTGAGAATAACTCCGGGGGAATTAGAAGAGTCAGGTAAGATCCTGGGAAAAGACCTGTGGGTTAGGGCCCACTAAAAGAAACATCACTGGAAAGGATTGTTGAACAGATAGAAGAAGCACTGAAACAATTGAAATATTTGAATGAGGTGACAACCACGAATTAATTCGAACACAGACGAATCTTCTGAGATGTCTTGAACACTCCGGAAGGGTAAACTGGCGAGAGGCGAACGAGCAAGGAAAACACTTGAGCTACGGAAAAGAATATAATCACTACCGAAAAACTTGAATTGAATCCACCGAAAAAGAAAAAGAGATGAAGAATGACGAACGAGACGAGAATTCACCGGTTGAAATAATTGAGGGAAGCCTGAAGAGGCTCCACACAAATGAAATTGATACTCGAAACAGACTCAGACTCCGGGAAGAAGAAAGGGTGGGAGGGCGGGAAAACAAAGGCACCTGGAAGGGAGAACCAACGAATATCTTGAAGAGAAAACATCGGTTAAAATCATTGAGGAAAGAAAGCAAAGGCTTCGCATGAGTAGGATGGATACTCGATTACGGACTCCGGTTCCGAGAAGAAAAAGGGTGGGTGGGTGGAAAAAACAACAACTGAGGATTGAACTTGGCAAAGATGAAGAGGCTCGAGTCAACTTGACGAGAAATGCACCGGATGAAAAGAGCTGAGAACCAACGAATGGAAACCCAACTGCTTGAACCTAAAGAAAAATTTGAAGGGGAAGAGGAGTAATTCAAAACACCTACGTCAAGATTCCTGACCAGAGCGATGAAGGGGCTGAGGAGTAAAAAGAATTCCTACTCTCCGATATAACTAAACTCCGAAAACAGTTTTCTTCTAGACTCAACAATGGCCAAACTACACAATCAATCAAGGGGGCTCCTAGGGTCGGTCGAGGCTCTGATACCAACTTGTCATGCCCAATATGCAACCCTATCCAAAAGGAACTCGAAGGTCCCACCAAGGATAGACCCGCATATTGAAACACTTTTGCAAGGTGGATATCATTACATCAACATTACATAATAGGTAGGGATACATACATAAGGCATACAATGCCACACGAATACAACATCATCTTACATAAGAGCACCATCCGACTACGGATGAAACATAAACAGAAACTCAAACGACATCCACCCTGCTAGCCCAGGCTGCCGACCTGGAACCTATTCCCTGATCGAAGAAGAAGCAGAAGAAGAACTCCAAGACAACCAAACATCGCTCTCACGTCAGGATCATCGCAAAACCTGTACCTACAACTGTTGTTGTAGTAATCTGTGAGCCACGAGGACTCAGCAATCCCATTACCATGGGTATCAAAACTAGCAAAGCTTAATGGGAAAGGAAGGGGTAAAGTGGTGAGGTTGCAGCAGTGACTAAGCATATATGGTGGCTAACATACACAAATAAGAGCGAGAAGAGAGCAAGCGGAACGGTCGTGAAGCTAGCAATGATCAAGAGGTGATCCTGAACTCCTACTTACTTCAAACATAACACAGAAACCGTGTTCACTTCCCGGACTCCGCCGAAAAGAGACCATCACGGCTACACACATGGTTGATGCGTTTTAATTCGGATCTGGTGTCAAGTTATCTACAATCAGACATTAACAAATTCCCATCTGCCACATAACCGCGGGCATGGCTTTCGAAAGATTATACCCTGCAGGGGTGTCCCAACTTAGCCCATGATAAGCTCTCGCGATCAACGAAGGATATTCCTTCTCCCAGGAAGACCTGATCAGTTTCGGAATCCCGGTTTACAAGACATTTCGACAATGGTAAAACAAGACCAGCAAGACCGCCCGATGCGCCAACAATCCCGATAGGAGCTGCACATATCTCATTCTCAGGGCAACACCGGATGAGACAGGCTACGAGTAAAACAAGACCTCGAGTTGCCCCGAGGGGGCCCCGCAGGCGGCTCGGTTCGGACCAACACTTAGACAAGCACTGACCTGGGGGGGCTAAAATAAAGATGACCCTTGGGTTAATTACTCCCAAGGGAAAGGTAGGTGGTGGTGAGGCAAATGGTGTTCAAAGCGAACTGTCACCGCGTAAGGAACGCAAAAATCCAGGAACATAACACCGGTATGACGGAAACTAGGGCGGCAAGAGTGGAACAAAACACCAGGCATAAGGCCGAGCCTTCCACCCTTTACCAAGTATATAGATGCATTAATTAAATAAGAGATATTGTGATATCCCAACAAAATCCTGTCCACCATGGAGCAATCTTCAACTTCACCTGCAACTAACAACGCTATAAGAGGGGCTGAGCAAATCGGTAACATAGCCAAACAACGGTTTGCTAGGAAGGTGACAAAGGTTAGAGGCTGACATGGCAATTTGGGAGGCTTGAAGAGCAAATGATAGGTAGCGCAGCATAGCGATAGAACGAAGCAACTAGCATAGCAATGATAGTAGTGAGATCCAGGGTAGCGGTCATCTTGCCTGAAATCCCGCTAGGAAGTTTAGCGAGTCCATGAAGAAGATGAAGCCACGAAGACGAACCAAGCGTAGACGAACGAATCCTCACGATTGCAACGAAACAGGAACTATCGACCAATCATGATGAACAAGGCATGATGCTCAACCAATCATGATGCATGACAAGGCTACATGGAGCTACTCATGGCAAGAGACGATGCAAACAAGAGCAACACATCAAAGCAAGTTTAAATGAGGCCGGGAACAACATATAACAATTCCGATAAGTCCTCATATGTAAATTTCGAAGTTGGTCCAGATCTGAATAAACCTTATGTTCAAGTTGTTAAACAGAAAGTTAAGATGCACCAAGATGATCTACACGAGATTCTAGTCAAGTTACATATAAAGTTCATTAGATTTGGAGCTACGGCCTAGAAGATATGAGCAAAACAAGTTAAGCATCACATTGATGCAAAATGCATGCAAACATCAAGCAAACACTCCCAAACATGGATGCAACATGATAATATGAAGCTACATGCAAAATCAAGCAAGTTTCATATAGAGCACACTCAAAACGGAGCAAGGGTTCAACACATACACTCTACAAGTTTAAAGGACAAGCTGTCCAAAACAGCAACTAGGCATATTGCAAGCACCAAAACAACATGCTACAACATCTCAACATAATAACAAAAGGCATGGGCATGAAGTACAGGTAAAGCATAACAAAACATGAACACTGAGCTATCTCGAGAAATCACTAGAACATGCTCAAAAATATATGGCAAGATTGCATATATTAACAGTTTCAAACTTTGCAGAAATAATATCAGGTTGCAATGTTTAGAGCTATCAAACAACATGCTACAGGAACTTATCATGGCAACCAAAGGTATGGCATAAATCTACTTATCTCATATAACAAAAGTCTCTTACTGACCATGAGCCAAAAAGGATCAGAAGATAAGATGGCACCCATGTAAACATGGCAAGTTATAAGATAGATTCATACATGGCAGGAACAACAATAAGTAGACATGCTGGTGAGCTTGAACCACTCACCACAGAGAAATACATGGCATGGCAAGGCAACCAACAGTAAGAATACATGTTTATGAAGCTAATCATGGCAAGAGCAAGTCCATAGCATGATTGGATCACTAACAACAATCATGCAACATTGAACTTAATGTTAACAAGCTGACAGCAACATTATTTAGCAACTTCGAGAGCAAGATTACAACAAGCTACAGCAAGCTATAAATGCAACCAGGGGCATGGATGAATATAGCATGACATTTATAACAAATCATGCTTAGTGAACATCTCCAGATTATGCATAGAATGACTTGTAGCATCAGGTTAACATAGCATCATATTATAACAGAATCAGCGTAGCAAAACAGCAATAACAAGTACCCTACTTAACAAGCTTGATGCACTCACCACACAACTCACAAAAATACATGGATGGCACCCCTGTAAAGATGACATGATGTAGTACAAAACACATGTAGAGCTCATGCTCATAGGATGCACACATTAAACATGGCAAAAATGACAAATGAGCATGTTCTGTTGACAGGCAGCAGACAACATTATATAGCACTCTTGCAACAGAGATTTGGGCATCAAGATGACCTCAAACAAAGATGGCACAATGGAACAAAATGAAGAGCACATCATGATGAACAATTTGATATATTACACGCACGAAACGGAGCAGTATGCGACAAGTTATGGCATGTCAAATTATGCACCAGAATGCAACAATTTCGGGGACTTGAGAGGAAAAATCACCTCCGCGAAAGTCAACGCGGGACGGAGGTGTGCGGGACGAGGAGATCCGGGATCGGGGGCACCGTTTGGTTGGACTCCCGATGGATCTCATCCACCCGGAGTGGATCTTGACCGAAGATAACTCGGGCGAGCTCGCGAGAGCTCCCGCGAGGCGCGCGACGCCGGGAAGGCGCAGGGGAGCGGCGGATCCGGCGGGGACGGGGCGCCGATGCGGAGGGCGAGGAGCGGCGGAGTACGGCGGGGCGCTTGGGAGCACGGTGGCCAGCGCGGGATCCGGCGAGGCTTGACGGCGGGGTCCGGCGACCCGGGCAGACGGCAGCGGGGCGGAGGGGCCGAGGCGCATGGCGGCGAGGACGGCGGCTCGCGGGGACGCCGCGGCGGCGGGCGGCGGCGGCCGTGGACGTGGAGGGGCGACGGCGCGCGGGAGGCAGGCGCCGGTGGGGGAGCCGCGGCGGCGGCGGCAACCGAGCGGCCGCGGGGCGCAGCGGCGGTGGGACGGGCCGAGCGGGCCGGCCTCGGGATCAGCGGGCCCGCGGCGGCGCGCGGTGGAGTGGGGCGGCCCAGTGGACACGTGGCGGCGCGGGAGAGGGCGCGGGGCGGCTGGAGCTGACGTAGCGGCCTCGGATTGGCCGGGGCGACGTGGTCGGCGGACGTGTCCGGCGCGGGCGGACGCGTCCGGCGGCGCGGGGAAGAGGAGGCTAGGGTTTGATCTGCGTTTTGGACGGGGAGGGACACATATTTATAGGTAGAGGGAGCTAGGAGAGTCCAAATGAGGAGTGATTTTCGGCCACACGATCGTGATCGAACGACCGAGAGCATGGAAGAGACTTAGATGGGTTTTGGGCCACTTTGGAAGGGGTGTTGGGCTGCACACAAAAGAGGGTTTTACGGTTCCTCGGTTAACTGTTGGAGTATCAAACGTCCTCCAAATGGCACGAAACTTGACAGGCGGTCTACCGGTGCTATACCAAGGTCGCTTGGCAAACCTCGGGCCATTCCGAGAAAGTTTAATACCCGCTCACAACAGGAGACAAAAGGGGAACGCCGGGGGACATAGGAGTGTCGGATTGCAAAACGGACAACGGGGAAAATGCTCGGATGCATGAGACAAACATGTATGCAAAATGAGATGCACATGATGACATGATATGAAATGCAGATGATGACATGATAAAATGCAACACACAAGCAAATGACAAGGCAACTACGGCGCATAACTGGAAGACACCTGGCGCATCGAATCCGGGGTGTTACAGTAACGCATTAAGTAAGATCACATGATGTAGAGGAATTAACTCAAGCAATATGATGAAAACCCCATCTTTTTGTCCTCGATGGCAACAATACAGTACGTGCTTTGCTGCCCCTACTGTCACTGGGAAAGGACACTGCAAGATTGAACCCAAAGCTAAGCACTTCTCCCATTGCAAGAAAGATCAATCTTGTAGCCAAACTAAACCGATAATTCGAACAGACTTGCAAAGATATCAAATCATGCATATAAGAATTCAGAGAAGAATGAAATAATATTCATAGATAATCTGATCATAAATCCACAATTCATCGGATCTCGGCAAACACACCACAAAAGAATATTACATCGAATAGATCTCCAAGAACATCAAGGAGAACATGGTATTGGGAATCAAAGAGAGAGAAGAAGCCATCTAGATAATAACTATGGACCCGAAGGTCTGTGGTAAACTAGTCACGCTTCATCGGAGATGTAATGGTGTTGATGTAGAAGCCCTCCGTGATCGAATCCCCCTTCGGCAGGACGCCAGAAAAGGTCCCTAGATGGGATCTCACGGGTACAGAAGGTTGCGATGGTGGAAAAGTGGTTTCACGGCTCCCCTGGATGTTTTCAGTGTATAAGAGTATATATGGGCGAAGGAACTAGGTTAGGGAAGCTACGAGGGGCCCACGAGGTAGGGGGCGCGCTCTACCCCCTGGGCATGCCCTCCTGCCTCGTGGCCGCCTCGTTGCATCTCAGACTTCATCTCCAAGTCTCCTGGTTTGCTTTCGGTCCAAGAAAGATCATCGCAAAGGTTTCATTCTGTTTGGTATTCCTTTTCTGCGAAACTCTAAAATAGGCAAAAAAAATAGAAGCTGGCACTAGGCCGTCTGCTAATAGGTTAGTCCCAAAAATAATATAAAATTGCATATAAATGCCTATTAAACATCGAAAACAGATAATATAATAGCATGGAACTATCAAAAATTATAGATACGTTGGAGACGTATCAGTTTCTTTGTGTCCCATCGCGGGATTGAAGCCAACCCAGATAAGATCAAGGCTATTGAGCAGATCCAGGCACCCAAGACAGTTAAAGATGTGAGATGTCTGATAGGATGTGTTGTCGCACTTAGCAGATTCATCTCCAAGTCTACCGAGCACGGCTTGCCATTCTTCAAAATTTTGAAGAAGGCAGGACCTATGAAGTGGACCCCGGAAGCAGATGCATCATTGCAAGATCTGAAGACCTACTTGTCTTCCGTGCCCACTTTGGTTGCACCCAAGCCACAAGAGCCGCCACTGCTGTACCTGGCAGCGACTAATCAGGTGGTTAGTGTAGCTTTGGTGGCACAGTGGGAAGTGGAGGAAACTACAATTTCAGCAGACATCCCGCCAAGAGCAGAAAGTGAGGATAGCACGACAAGGTCAGATATGGATTAGGACAAAGAGAAGTACGGCGGTGAAGGCAACTCGAAGGATGCAGCAAGGAAGAAAGTGGTGCAGCACCCAGTGTACTTCATAAGTTCCCTATTGCAGGGGGCTAGATCCAAGTATTCTGGTGTGCAAAAATTGATTTTTGGCCTCGTCAGCCCATGAGATCACGGTTGTCACATGTTTTCTGTTGCAAAGGATACTCCAGAACCCAGAGGCTACCGGCAGGATAGTAGAATGGGCTCTAGAGTTATCCAGCTTTGGCCTGATGTTTGAAAGCACATCAACAATTCAGAGCAGGGCATTGGCAGAGTTTATTGCACAATGGCCACCAACCCCTGATGAGGAGGTGCTGGAAACAGTTACTCCCGGCAAGGAATCACCCCAAGAGTGGATCATGTATTTCGATGGCGCCTTTCTCCCTCCGAGGTGGGCTGGCGTGCTTCTCATCGCCCCCACTAGGGAGCACCCGAAGTACGTCGTCCAGATGCATTTTCCTCGGGAAGAGGCAACCGACAATACAACAGAGTATGAAGGGCTTTTTGCCTTGCTAAGGATTGCCACTGAATTGGGAATTAAGAAGCTGATCATTCGAGGAGATTCACAACTGGTGGTCAGACAAGTTAACAAGGATTACCAAAGTCCATTGATGGAGGCATATGTCGAGGAAGTGAGACGATTGGAGGAGCGCTTTGACGGATTGCAAACAGAGCACGTGCCCATGCAGAAAACAACATTACTGATCATCTGTCAAAGTGTGTTCCGCAGAAGCTACCTGTGGAACCAGGAACTTTTTTTCTCCATCTTACTGAACCCTCCGTATCCCTAACAATAATGGACAGAAAGAGGAGGAAATTGGACTCTAGTAAGCCTCTCCCGGTAGAACCCCTCAGGGTTCCTAGCAGGGACCCTGCCGGAAACAACTCCCCTTCGATTTCCAGGCTGCACCTTCCTGCCGGGTCTCTGGACCACAGTCGAGGGATGCACCCCAACAAATGAGGAGGTGCCGCTAGTCCTTGTTGCCGAGCCTCAGGCTCCAACTTGGGCAAGGCACATAGTCCATTTCCTCCAAACTGGAGAACTTCCCGAAGATCAAGAAGAAGCGGAAAGAGTAGCCCAGAGGGCCAGTATGTATCAGTTTGTCGATGACACGCTGTATAGAAGAAGGCCCAATGGTGTGAAATTGAAGTGCATTTTCTAGGAAGAAGGAAAGGAACTGCTGGCAGAAATACACAAAGGAATGTGTGGCTCCCACATTGGATCAAGGGCTCTAGTTGGGAAAGCATTCTAGCAAGGATTCTATTGGCCCACTTCCCTCCAAGATGCGGTTGAGCTAGTCACCAAGTGCGAAGCCTGCCAGTTCCATCCCAAGAATATCCATCCACCTGCCCAAGCACTTCCGACAATCCCTTTGTCATGGTCGTTTTCTGTCTGGGGGCTCGATATCCTCGGCCCTTTCCCCCGAGTTGCCGGGGGATTTGAATTCTTGTTTTTTGCCATCAACAAGTTTACAGAGTGGCTGGAAGTAGTTGCCGTGAGAAAGGTGACTGCGCAGTCAGCTGTCAAGTTCTTGAAAGATTTGGTGTGCCGCTTGGAGTTCCTACCCGGATCATCACTGACAACGGCACCCAATTCACGAGCCGTGCCTTCATCCAATATGTTCATGCCCTCAGAAGTAAGATCTCATTTGCCTCTATTGCACATCCCAGAAGTAATGGACAAGCTGAGAGGGCGAACGCTGAAGTGCTGCGAGGCCTCAAGAGAAGAACGTTTGATAAGTCGCTGAAGTGTGGAAGGCGGTGGATCGATGAGCTACCGATGGTTCTTTGGTCCCTCAGAATGATACCAAATCGAGTTACCGGGCAGACTCCCTTCTCCCTAGTCTATGAGGCAGAAGCAGTTATCCCCATGGAACTCATTTATGGGTCGCCTCGAGTACTTGCCTATGATGAAGTAGCGCATGAACAACACCGGTGTGACGACGCTATGCTTGTCGAGGAGAACCGTCTCCGGGCTGCTACGCGTGCCGCATGCTACCAGCAAGCCCTGCGTTGCTATCACAGCCGCAAGGTTCATGCCCGGTGTTTTGAGGAAGGCGACCTTCTCCTTAGGCGCGTTCAGTCCGCCAAGGGTGCAAACAAGTTGTCGCCAAAGTGGGAAGGCCCTTACCGAGTAGTATGAGTCACCAGACCTGGCGTAGTCATCTGGAGACTGGAGATGGCATTCAATTGCAAAACTCATGGAATATTGAGTATCTCTGCAAGTTCTACCCGTAAGGCGCGGCTGTCGGGCCCTGCCCGGCAGCCACCCTTTTGTATAAGCCTTGCCTCAGTTGCATGTAACCCCTTATACAAAGCCAAGCGCAGACCCTGAGCAACAGAGAAATAAACGAAGCGCTGGGGGCACCCAACAAGTTGCATGCATGCATAAGCATATCATGAGCATTGCATGTTCATGTAGATAAGATCGCATCTGGCATCATCTTCATAAGCATAAACTGCAGGCTCCTGCCGTGGATTAAGTTCTCAAGAAGGAGATAAGAAGACAAGCCAGCACTGTGGTCTCCGGCAAGCCAAATAGATAAGTTCTTCCTCTTATCCATATGTGTTCTGTAAGTAAGAACTTGTGCATAAGAAAACCCTGCTACTCCTTCGAAACTTAGCCATTCCCACCCTTTGACTCGAACGCTGCTTCGGTTAGGGTGGTCGCAGTAACCTTTGATGGATAAGGCCCGACAGGCGGCTGGTTTCTCTTTTCAGTTTATGCCAGGTGGGCTCACTACCCGGCAACAAAACTGAGGTACCGGTAGGATAGCCTGCTGGGGGAACTCATTTATTTAAAATATAGAGGCATTCCACCTCTGCATGGACATGCACATGCACGAGTCCCTGGCAAGGTTCATCTTTTTCATTAACATGCAGATCAAACAAGTACAGACCTTACAGGACACAAACATGGATTCAAGAGATTACATCATTCGAACTAAAATTTGGCAAATGCCTTCAGGTTTAAGATTGAAAAAATATAAGTGCCCCGTAATGCCCTTTCTTGTCCCTCTCCTTCTGGGCGCAGTAGTCGAAGGCGAGGAGGGCAAAAGGAGCGCCTGGGCAGAAGCCCATCCTTACCTTGTCGGGCTCCAGGAGAGATAGCCTGGCGGCGGTGGGGGGCACCGATGAAGGTGGTGATGGAGAGCATGGCGGAGACGACCCGTCAACCACCACCACCAAAGCTAGCAGGATGCAGCAGGGCTAACAGAGCTGCAGCCCAAGAGGAAGCCTGTCGGGGCCTAGTTGGAAGGCTGCCGGAGGAGACGAGGGCACCACCTCCACCTCTGCTCCCTATCCCCCGGTAAATTCCCTTGCCAGAGAGGAGGTGCAGATGCAGATGATGGTGTTCAGCCGGAGTGGGAGTCGTCTCCCTCTTGGCCGACACCATCGTCATTGTCATCACTGTCCTCCTCGTCGTTATCGCTCGAGGAGGGGCTTCCATCGTTGATCGAGCTCTCTGTGCAGCACCCTAAGGGTGCACCCGAGCTCCCAAAGACCTTGACGGAAAGGAAACCGTCCTCCATTAACTTAAAATGGAGGACGTGCCATTCCGACAAGCTATGTGCACGAGCGAAAGTCTTCCAGCCTCGGTGGAAGTACATAACACGAGGGGCGGGGAAGTCTACGTCCAGATGAATGCTGCTATTCCCGTAGCCCCTCATGTACAACCTCAACGCACGCGGCCGCTCGAGCTCCATCACCCTCGCAAAGGGGGTAGGAAGATGGAGGCGACCGTGTGGAGGCTTGTACAACCTGATGACGAACTCCAGGGGCTGGTCTCCAACGTGGCCTTCCATCGAAGGAGGAGGAGCCTCCGGTAGGGGCGTGGCTGGAGCGCCGCCCCGCCCTCCTCCTCCCCGGCCGCCACGACGACTGCGGCCTCGTCCTCTCCCTCCCCCTCTTGCAGTAGGTTCCGCCTCCACGCTCTCAGGAGGAAGAGGGAGACACTGTCGAGCAGAAGCCCTCGTCGCCACCAGTAAAGCGCCACTATGTACTTGCCCTCTCGTCATAGCGGGTAGGGAAAGTTGAAGAAGAGGAAGAATTAAGGTGTGTGATCAAAACACACCCCTCTTACCTCCCTTTTTATAGGAGGACGAGGAAGGGGCTGGCTTTTCACTCAGAAGACCACTGCCCTCCTCCTCCAATACAGCTTCCATGCACCTTCAACGGCTAAAGAAATCAAGGCCGCCCCTCTGCACCAATCAGCGACGCCTGGCTTTCTGCCAAGGCGCCCATCTACGCGCCCTCCGCATCCACCACCAACCCTGTGCAATGCATGCGGGACACGTGGTGGATGCACCAGGAACAGGAAGTAAGTGGGATGGCAGTTTCTACCCCATGATCGTGGGACGTGGGCGAGCCATGGGTCATGTTTTGGTTTCTCCCGTAACTTCTCACACGACAATAGGAAAACAGGAAACTAACCCGAACTCAAGATAAGGAAGAAGCAAAAAAAAAAAAGATCTCAAAGGGCGGACCCACTCTTGCGCTCTTGCCTCTGCACTAGTTAGGGCCTGCCCCGACGACGGCTAGTGGCGCGTTCATGCCAGGGGGGCTCCTGTCGGTGCAATAAACCCTGGGTCTGTTTCCCAGACCATGCACATGCACAAGGACAGAGATTACAACACCAAGATCAAGCCAAGCAAGGAGGACCAGTTCATCAAAGGGTCCAAGTGCAGATAAAGAAGATCAAGATGAACCAGGGAAGCAAGATACCACGGGGGAAAGAACCTCCCTTGCCGGGCAGGCGAGCCTGGCGAGGTTGGGTTTGCCCCGGAAGCATATTGCCAGATCGTCCCGGCAGGCCCTGCTGGGGCTTGCGGAGTCCAACCACTCCACCTCTCCACCTCAAAAGCGAGACAAGTCACAGATCAGTGCGGTGTCAAGCCCCAAGATGACTAAGTGGCTACTTTTCGCCACATGGCAGCCACTTCCTACAACAAACACCTCCATATGACACCCGTCTTGAGACGTGCCAAGAAAGCAGGCGCGGAGCTGGCAAAATAGCCCGGCAAGGGTTGCCGGGCATGCTGTGATGTGACACTAGGCGGCGCATTTAATGGGCCCTGTCATCCTGCAGAGTTAGGTATGATAGCACTGTTTGCTATCTAATCAGTATGTAAGACTAATTTGCCACTCTGGTGACCCCTTAACCTATAAAAGGAGGCCCATGGCAACCGTAGAAAGGGTTAGCGAGGTTGGCAAGCATGCCCCCTTGCATATCCATACGCGCATAGCCACTTCGCCTCAAGGCAACCCTGCCGGGCAAGTGTGCTGCGACCACCACCACCTTTTTCCACCATCAATCCACCAAAGCAGGAGTAGGGTTTTACGCCTCACGACGGCCTGAACCTGGGTAAAAACTACCCGTGTGATCTCTGCCGCGCTGCGCTACACTTCTCTGCTCTTTGTGCAATGTGTCCATCCCCTCGCCGAACCAAAAGAGGCTCGTAGCCCCATAGGTGGCCGTGGATCCCCCACGACATCTTGCATTACATTATTTGCAATTTGCCTCTTGTTTTTCTCTCCCCCACTTCTAAAACGTTATTAAAAAATGCAAAAATATTTGCCATTTTATTCGCCCTTCTTCCATTCGCTTTTGTTTGCTCTTTCTTTGCTCGTGTGTTAGATCGTTTGCCTTGTCACGATGTCTCAAGAAAATAGAAAATTGTGTGATTCTTCCAATACTAATAATAATGATTTTATTAGTACTCCGATTGCTCCTGCCACTAGTGTGGAATCTTATAAAATTAATGCCGCTTTGCTGAATCTTGTTATGAAAGAACAATTTTCCGGCCTTCCTAATGAGGATGCCGCATCCCATCTAAATACTTCCGTTGAGTTGTGTGATATGCAAAATAAAAAAGATGTGGATAATGATATTGTTAAACTGAAGCTATTTCCGTTCTCCCTACGAGATCATGCTAAAACTTGGTTTTCATCTTTGCCTAAAAATAGTATTGATTCATGGAATAAGTGTAAAGATGCTTTTATTTCCAAGTATTTTCCTCCCGCTAAGATCATCTCCCTTAGGAATAATATAATTAATTTAAATCTACTTGATCATGAACATGTTGCACAATCTTGGGAGAGGATGAAACTGATGATAAGCAATTGCCCTACTTATGGTTGAAGTTTACGCATGGTCATACAATTTTTTATGCTGGATTGAACTTTGCAGCTAGAAATCTTTTAGATTTCGCCGCGGGAGGTACTTTTTTGGAAGTTACTTTAGGAGAAGCTACTAAACTCCTAGATAATATTATGGCAAATTATTCTCAATGGCATATCGAAAGATCTACTACTAGTAAAAAAAGTGCATGCGATTTAATACTTCGAGTGCAAAGATGGATGAACTTATGAAATTGGTTGCTAGTAAGAGTACTCGTATTGATCCTAATTATATGCCTTTGTCTACTTTGATTGAGAACAATAATGAATCTATGGATGTGAATTGTGTTGGTAGGAACAATTTTGGTAATAATGCGTATATAGGAAATTTCAACCCTAGGCCGTTTCCTAGTAATTTCTATAATAATTATGGTAATTCCTACAACAATTCCTATGGAAATTATTGTTGAGGAACGTAGTAATTTCCAAAATTTTCCTACGCACACGCAAGATCATGGTGATGCATAGCAACGAGAGGGGAGAGTGTTGTCCACGTACCCTCGTAGACCGAAAGCGGAAACGTTATGACAACGCGGTTGATGTAGTCATACGTCTTCATGATCCGACCGATCCAAGTACCGAACGTACGGCACCTCCGAGTTCAGCACACGTTCAGCCCTATGATGATCCCCGGACTCTGATCTAGCAAAGTTTCGGGGATGAGTTCCATCAGCACGATGGCGTGGTGACGATGATGATGCTATACCGGCGCAGGGCTTCGCCTAAACTCCGCGACGATATGACCGAGGTGGAATATGATGGAGGGGGGCACCGCACACGGCTAAGGAACGATCCGTAGATCAACTTGTGTGTTCTAGGGTGCCCCCCTGCCCCCATATATAAAGGAGCAAGGGAGGGTGCGGCCGGCCCTAGGAGGAGGCGCGCCGGAGGAGTCCTACTCCCACCGGGAGTAGGACTCCCCCTTCCCTAGTTGGACTAGGACTTGTGGGGAAGGAGGAGAGGGGGAAAAGGAAAGGGGGGGGGCGCCCCCCCTCCTTGTCCTAGTCAGACTTGGGCGGGGGGGGGGGGGGGGGGCGCGGCTGCCCCTTGGCCCCTTCTCCTCTTCCTCCACTAGGCCCAATAAGGCCCATTAGGTCACCGGGGGGTTCCGGTAACCTCCCGGTACTCCGGTAAAATGCCGATTTCACCCGGAACACTTCCGATGTCCAAACATAGGCTTCCAATATATCAATCTTTATGTCTCAACCATTTCTAGACTCCTCGTCATGTCCGTGATCACATCTGGGACTCCGAACAAACTTCGGTACATCAAAACCTATAAACTCATAATAAAACTGTCATCGTAACGTTAAGCGTGCGGACCCTACGGGTTCAAGAACTATGTAGACATGACCTAGAACTATTGTCGGTCAATAACCAATAGAGGAACCTAGATGCCCATATTGGCTCCTACATATTCTACGAAGATCTTTATCGGTCAAACCGCATAACAACATACGTTGTTCCCTTTGTCATCGGTATGTTACTTGCCCGAGATTTGATCGTCGGTATCCAATACCTAGTTCAATCTCGTTACCGGCAAGTCTCTTTACTCGTAACATAATGCATCATTTCGTAACTAACTCATTAGCTACATTTCTTGCAAGGCTTATAGTGATGTGCATTACCGAGAGGGCCCTGAGATACCTCTCCGACAATCGGAGTGACAAAACCTAATCTCGAAATATGCCAACCCAACATGTACCTTCGGAGACACCTGTAGTACTCCTTTATAATCACCTAGTTACGTTGTGACGTTTGGTAGCACCCAAAGTGTTCCTCCGGTAAACGGGAGTTGCATAATCTCATAGGTACAGGAACATGTATAAGTCATGAAGAAAGCAATAGCAATATACTAAACGATCAAGTGCTAGGCTAACGGAATGGGTCATGTCAATCACATCATTCTCCTAATGATGTGATCCCTTTAATCAAGTCGCAACACATGTCTATGGTTAGGAAACATAACCATCTTTGATTAATGAGCTAGTCAACTAGAGGCATACTAGTGACGTTATGTTTGTCTATGTATTCACACATGTATCATGTTTCCGGTTAATACAATTCTAGCATGAATAATAAACATTTATCATGATATGAGGAAATAAATAATAACTTTATTATTGCCTCTAGGGCATATTTCTTTCAATTATAATAAAATACCCTCTGATCTTGAGAACAACATTAAAGATTTCATTAATTCCGAAAAACTTTTCAATGCTATGGTTGAAGAAAAATTGCTCAAGGTTGATGATTTGGCTAGGAACATCGATAGAATTTCTCTTGAGATTGATTCTTTGAAAATTAGATATATGCCACCCAACCATGATAGTAATGAATCTCTGAAAACTATTAGAATTTCTATTGTTGAGTGTAAAGAAAGAACCGCTAGGATGCATGCTAAGCCAGATTGGTTTGTGAAAGCGTGTTCCTCTAGTTTTTGTGAGAATAATGACGAAGATCTTAAAGTTATTGTTGTGACTCCTATTGAGTCTTTGTTTCTAATATAAATCTTGATAAAGATGGGACTGTAGATGAGTCAACTTTAGCTAGAAGGCGTGCCAATGATTCAGAGTTTAAAGATCTTAATGCAAAAATTGATAAAAGTGGGATTGGAGGGGTCAGAACTTTAAGTAGTGAGGAAGCCAGTCTTTTGGATTTCAAGGATTTTAATTATGATAATTTTTCTTTGATATATTGCCTTTCCTTGTTGCAATCCATGTTGAATTCTCCTCATGCTTATAATCAAAATAAAGCTTTTACTAAACATATCATTGATGCTACGATGAAATCTTTTGAAGAAAAACTTGAGTTGGAAGTTTCTATTCCTATAAAGCTTTATGATGAGTTGGAACCTCTATTAAGATTAATATTAAAGATTGTGAGTGCCATGCTTTGTGTGATTTGGGTGCTAGCATTTCCACGATTCCAAAAACTTTATGTGATGTGCTAGGTTTCCGTGAATTTGATGATTGTTCTTTAAATTTGCATCTAGTGGATCCCACTATTAAGAAACCTATGGGAAGGATTAATGATGTTCTTATTGTTGCAAATAGGAATTATGTGCCCGTAGATTTCATTGTGATTGATATAGATTGCAATCCTACATGTCCTATTATTCTTGGTAGACCTTTTCTTAGAACGATTGGTGCAATTATTGATATGAAAGAAGAAAACATTAGATTTAAATTTTCGTTAAGGAGGGGCATGTAACACTTACCAAGAAATAAAATTAAGTTTCCATATGAATCTATTATGAGGGCTACTTAGGGATTTATTACCAAATATGACAATACCTACATCTATGTTTTATGCCTAGCTGGGGCGTTAAACAATAGCGCTTGTTGGGAGGCAGTCCAATTTTATTTTTATGTTTTTGTTTTTTGTTCTGTTCTTGAATAAATTAAACATTATTACCTCTGTAGTAATTGTGTTTTGGTGGTTTTAATTAGTGTTTGAGCCAAGTAAGACCAATGGGACACTTTGATATATCATTGATTTGATCTTGCTGCAAAATAGAAACTTTTGTGCTCATTGATAGAATTTTAGAAATTCACATAAGCGTGATAAAATCCTGAATATTTTACACGAGATTGATATATGAATTTCCTCTGTTGTCCTAATTTTTAAAAAATCTTGGAGTTACAGAAGTATATGAAGCTTTCAGATTACTAGAGACTGTTCTGTTTTTGACAGATTCTGTTTTCTTTATGTTGTTTGCTTATTTTGATGAATCTATGGGTAGTATCGGGGAGTATGAACCATGGAGAAGTTGAAATATAGTAGATATTACACCAATATAAATAAAGAATGAGTTCACAACAGTACCAAAAAGTGGTGATTTATTTTCTTATACTAACGGATCTCATGAGTTTTCTGTTGTGAAGTTTTCAAGTTTTGGGTAAAGATTTGATGGACTATGGAATAATGAGTGGCAAGATCCTAAGCTTGGGGATGCCCAAGGCACCCCAAGGTAATATTCAAGGACAACCAAGCATCTAAGCTTGGGGATGCTTCGGATGGCATCCCCTATTTTGTCTTCTTTCCATCGGTAAATTTACTTGAGGCTATATTTTTATTCACCACATGATATGTGTTTTGCTTGGAGCGTCTTGTATGATATGAGCCTTTGCTTTTTTATTTTGCTACAATCATCCCCTTTCTGTACACACCTTTTGAGAGGGACACACAGCGTGAATTTATTAGAATACTCTATGTGCTTCACTTATATCTTTTGAGCTGGGCAATTTTGCTCTAATGCTTCACTTATCTCTTTTTTTAGCACGGTGGTGGCTTTATTTTATAGAAATTTTTGAACTCTCATGCTTCACTTATATTATTTTGAGAATCTATAAACAACATGGTAATTTTCTTAGGTTATGAATCTAGTCCAAATATGATGGGCATCCAAAAGGGATATAATAAAAACTTTCATATAAAGAGCGTTGAATACTGTGAGAAGCTTGATTCCTTATGATTGTTTTGAGATATAAAGATGGTGATATTAGGGTCATGCTAGTGAGTAATTGTGGATTGGTAGAAATACTTGTGTTAAAGTTTGTGATTCCCGTGGCATGCACATTTGGTGAACCATTATGTGATGAAGTCGGAGCATGATTTATTATTTGATTGTCTTCCTTATGAGTGGCGGTCGGGGACGAGCGATAGTCTTTTCCGACCAATCTATCCCCCTAGGAGCATGCGTGTAGTACTTTGTTTCGATAGCTAATAAATTTTTGCAATAAGTACGTGAGTTCTTTATGACTAATGTTGAGTCCACGGATTATATGCACTTTCCACCATTGCTAGCCTCTCTAGTACCGCCCAACTTTCGCCGTGCACTACACCCACCATATACCTTCCTCAAAACAGCCACCATACCTACCTATTATGGCATTTCCACATCCATTCCTAGAAATATTGCCATGCAACTTCCACCTTTCCGTTTATTATGACACGCACCATCGTTGTCATATTGCTTTGCGTGATCGTAAGATAGCTAGCATGATCTTTTCATGGCTTGTCCGTTTCTTGATGTCATTGCTATGCTAGATCACTGCACATCTCGGTACACTACGGAGGCATTCTTATAGAGTCATATCTTGTTCTAGTATCGAGTTGTAATTCTTGAGTTGTAAGTAAATAAAAGTGTAATGATCATCATTATTATGGCATTGTCCCATGTGAGGAAAGGATGATGGAAGCTATGATTCACTCACAAGTTGGGATGAGACTCCGGACTTTACAAAAATAAAAGAGGCCAAAGGAGAAAACAAAAAAATGAAAGAAAAGAGAGAAGGGACAATGTTACTTTCCTTTTTCCACACTTGTGCTTCAAAGTAGCACCATGATCTTCATGATAGAGTCTCCTATGTTGTTATTTTCATATAGTAGTGGGAATTTTTCATTATAGAACTTGGTTTATATATTCCAATGATGGGCTTCCTCAAATTGCCCTAGGTCTTCGTGAGCAAGCGAGTTGGATGCACACCCACTTAGTTTCTTTTTGAGCTTTCATACACTTATAGCTCTATTGCATCTGTTGCATGGAAATCCCTGCTCACTCACATTGATACCTATTGATGGGCATCTCCATAGCGCGTTAATACACCTAGTTGATGTGATTTTTTCCTTCTTTTTGTCTTCTCCACAGCCACCATATTCTATTCCACCTATAGTGCTATATCCATGGCTCACGCCATGTATTGTATGAAAGTTGAAAAGGTTTGAGAACATCAAAAGTATGAAACAATTGCTTGGCTTGTCATCGGGGTTGTGCATGACAAAATACTTTGTGTGATGAAGATGGAGCATAGCTAGACTATATAATTTTGCAGCGATAACTTTCTTTGGCCATGTTATTTTGAGAAGACATGATTGTTTTATTAGTATGCTTGAAGTATTATTGTTTTTATGTCAATATTAATCTTTTGTTTTGAATCTTATGGATCTGAATATTCATGCTACAATAAAGAAAATTACATCGATAAATATGCTGGGTAGCATTCCATATCAAAAATTCTGTTTTTATTTACCTACTTGAGGACGAGTAGGAATTAAGTTTGGGGATGCTTAATACATCTCCAACGTATATATAATTTTTGATTGTTCCATGGTATTATATTATTTGTTTTGGATGTTTTATATGCATTAATATGCTATTTATATTATTTTTGGGACTAACCTATTGACCTAGAGCCCTGTGTCAGTTTCTGTTTTTCCTTGTTTTTGAGTTTTACAGAAAAGGAATGTCAAACGGAGTCCAAACGGAATAAAACTTTCACGATGATTTTTCTTGGACTAGAAGACACCCAGAAGACTTGGGGAGGGGGCCAGAAGTGTCCTGAGGACTCCACAAGCCCTCAGGGCTCGCCCAAGGGGGGCGCCCCTGGCTTGTGGGTCCCACGGGAGTCCACTGACCTCCATCTCAGCTCTATAAATCCTAAAATATTTCAAAACCACCAGAAGCGTCCACCAAAATACTTTTCCGCCGCCGCAAGCCTATGTTCCCATGAGATCCCATCTTGGGGTCTTTCCCGGCACCCTGCCGGAGGGGGATTCGATCACGGAGGGCATCTACATCAACTCTATTGCCCTTCCGATGAAGCGTGAGTTGTTTACCATAGACATACGGGTCCATAGCTGGTAGCTAGATGGCTTCTTCTCTCTCTTTGATCTTCAATACAATGTTCTCCTCGATGTTTTTGGAGTTCTATCTGATGTAATATTCTTTTGCGGTGTGTTTGTCAAGATCCAATGAATTGTGGATTTATGATCAGATTATCTATGAATATTATTTGAGTCTTTTCTGAACTCTTTTATGCATGATTAAATATCTTTGTATTTCTCTTCGAACTATCGGTTTGGTTTGGCCAACTAGATTAGTTCATTTTGCAATGGGAGAGGTGCTTAGTTTTGGGTTCAATTTTACGGTGTCCTCACCCTGACATAGTAGGGGTAACGAGGCACGTATTGTATTGTTGCTATCAAGGGTAAAAAGATGGGGTTTTCATCATATTGTTTGAGTTTATCCTGTTACATCATGTCATCTTACTTAAAGCATTGCCCTGTTCTTATGAACTTAATACTCTGGATGTAGGCAGGAGCCGGTCGACGTGTGGAGTAATAGTAGTAGATGCAAAATCATCTCGGTCTACTTGACACGGACGTGATGCCTATATTCATACATTGCCTTGGATATCGTCATAACTTTGTGCTTTTCTCTCAATTGCTCGACAGTAATTTGTTCACCCAACGTATGTTTTCTTTTAAGAGAGAAGCCACTAGTGAAACCTATGGCCCCCGGATCTATTTTCCATCATATATTTTCAAATCTATAAACCAAAAAATCCAAAAATACCTTGCTGCAATTTATTTGTTTTTATTTTATTTTACGTTTTAGTAATCTTTTATATCTATCTCTATTAGATCTCATCCTTGCAAGTGTCCATGAAGGGATTGCCAACCCCTTTATAGCGTTGGGTGCAAGTGTTTCATAGTTTGTGCAGGTGCATAGATTGAAGACTTGAGTGTATCCCTACTGGATTGATACCTTGGTTTTCAAACTGAGGGAAATACTTATCTTTATTTTGCTGCATCACCCTTTTCTCTTCAAAGGAAAAAACAACGCAAACTCAAGAAGTAGCAGCCAACGGCGCCATCCCGTGGCTTAATGCGAGAGCAAAGGACGGAGAGGAAGCTGGCCAACAGAGGTTGGCTTGCCGACCTGGGCGCTGCACCATCTCAGGATGGAGAAAGCATGGGACGAAGGGGAAGCATGATACTCTAATGACGGATTAGAACTCGATTGTGGCCACAACAAAATCACAGCCAGCTGAAGAAGAGGTGGGCATGGCCAGGCTGGGCCGAACATCACAACCAGTCAAAGAAAAGGCGGGCATGGCCTGGCTAAGCCGAACATCACAACCAGACAAAAAAGAGGCGGGCATGGCCGAGCTGAGCCGCTGTAACCGGGAGGTCGGAGCAGAGGTCGAGGAGGATGAAGGGTGGGTGGAGCCGGATGCTGCAGGTCGAGGGTGCGTCGCACCGGGCAACTGTTGGTGGCGGAGGAGAGGGAGTAGGGGCAAGGTGCCGCGGGAAGTCACATGAGGCAAGTGGAACAGCCGCCCAAATCTGCTACCAGGGGCACTCCGCCACCGAGAGACACGCAGCCGGAGCGCCGGGCTGAGAGGTGCGAGGGGGATCGCGCACAATGGGTCGGGCGGAAGACGAGGAGAGGCCCCAGCGCCACTGCCACATATCTGCCACTAGGCGGCGCCGAGGGGAGGTGCCTAGAGATGGGGTGCTTGGTGGCTTGGTGGCGGCGCCGAGGGGGAATCCGTCCATGTCGTCAGGCCCTATGCTATATCAGTGAAAAAGAGATGCAGATAGGGATGAGAGATAGATGGAGCGAGAGAATAGAAGAGAGAAGCGGTGGAGTTTGTTTTCTTGCTTTTGACAGCAGAGAGCGGTGGAGGTGGAGACGATCAGACGAATGGTAAGTTCTGAGGTGGAGGTGTGGAGGTGGATGGTGTACGTGTCAGCCAGTGGCGGGAAAAATAAAGTGAAAGAAAAATATACATGAACACATATGCGAATCACCCGAGATTACGTAGCAGTTTAGCCCATCAGCAGTCATAGATGAGACAAATTGGCAGTTGCGCGCAACAACATACGAGCCATTACATGCATGTGCAGCGGCAAGCAGACGGCGAATCGATCTAATGTCAGCAGATGAAGCAAGCAGCCGGCGAGTCCATCTATTATTTTCAAGCTTCGAATACATGATGCAGCAAGCAAGCATTGCAGCAGCAAAGTAGGAAGTTGTTCATATACAACAATCAATCAAGCTGCTTGTAGTCTTTATACATACAGCCAATCAATCCGCTTGTAGTAACCAGCTAACTTTCTAAGTACGGAGTGTGTGTATATCTTTCCAGTGAATCAATCTAATGCTCTAAAGCTAACATATACTCCGTCTGTCCCGAAATACTTGTCATCAAAATGGATAAAAAAGATGTATCTAGATGTATTTTAGTTTTAGATACATCTTTTTTTATCCATTTTGATGACAAATATTTTCGGACGGAGGAAGTATAATTATTAATTGGATTGGAAGGAGAATTATCCATACGATGGACTGGGCCAAACGCCAAGTTTAAATATGTGCTAATAAAGGACATTGGGTGCCCCTTCACATCAACACTTCATGATAAAAAATGATAATGCAACCCGCAACACATGTGCATGTGCACCTTACATAGATGAGGGTAATCTTATCTCAACGTTTATCAGCGTTAGATATAAGTGGAGCATAATGGCCATGAAGTCGGTTTTGTTTTCTTTTCGTCCATTGCAACGCACGGACAGACGTACTGCACAAAAATGACTTTTAGGCAGCGGGACTCATTCCATCTACCTGCTTTTCTACTAATACAAAGTACAACACTTTGGTGTGTTTGAGAAAATTGGTATGTGTATGTTTATATTATCCCGGGTCCTTGTGACTTTTAAATAAACCATATGTGTCATTAGTTATCACACTCTCTCGGACAACACTGCAATGTATGAAGCAAAGACCCATGCACAATCTCACTGAAAAGTTGAGGAGGTTTCAATGATGTAGTCCATAAGATTGTTGTCATGCATATTTTAATCTTTCAATGAAACATCAGTTAAATTACCTGGTCCGCATTCGCAAATGAAAATTAAAAAAAAATACTTGGCCCGCAATGTCATCCTTTTTCGGGAATGGCAATGATATTATAAGGAATGTCGACTCCATAAAGAAGCATGGCTGCTGAACATTTTAGTTACAAAAAATCTTATAATATCACTTTACTATATGATCCATGCACATATGATTGCTTTGAGCTAAGGATATGAAAACATATTTTTCCCGTAGCAACGCACGGGCATTGTCCTAGTCTATATCTATATCTATATCTATAATCTATAATCTATAATCTATAACTACTATTAAAGCAATGCAATATTCTTGGTTTCATCCCGTGATTAGTTTTCTTTTTACTTATATTTGGTCACGTATGAGGTGGCGAGGTGGTACTAAACGCTGATCTCACTTTTAAGTCCGTTGCTGTGCTGATCTCAATTTTAAGTACGTTGCTGG
The DNA here is from genome assembly GCA_963921465.1 of Triticum timopheevii. Classification (NCBI taxonomy): domain Eukaryota; kingdom Viridiplantae; phylum Streptophyta; class Magnoliopsida; order Poales; family Poaceae; genus Triticum; species Triticum timopheevii. The sequence continues at coordinate 370,445,014 of OY997274.1, forward strand.
GTGCTGCGAGCGTCGATTCGCGCCGCTGGCGCCTGAAGCGACGCGAACTGGGCCGGCCCAGGAAACGGAGTGAGGCACATCAATGTTGTTAGATTGCAACAAAAAATCAGAAAATGCAGTAAAGCCATGCACAATCTCACTGAAAAGTTGAGGAGTTTCAATGATGTAGTCCATAAGATTGTTGTCATGCATATTTTAATCTTTCAATGAAACATCAGTTAAATTACCTGGTCTGCATTCGCAAATGAAAATTCAAAAAAAAAACTTGGCCCGCAATGTCATCCTTTTTCGGGAATGGCAATGATATTATAAGGAATGTCGACTCCATAGAGAAGCATGGCTGCTGAACATTTTAGTTACGAAAAATCTTCATAATATCACTTTACTATATGATCCATGCACATATGATTGCTTTGAGCTAAGGATACGAAAATATTTTTTTCCCGTAGCAACGTACGGGCATTGTCCTAGTCTATATCTATATCTATAATCTATAATCTATAATCTATAACGACTATTAAAGCAATGCAATATTCTTGGTTTCGTCCCGTGATTAGTTTTCTTTTTACTTATATTTGGTCACGCATGAGGTGGCGAGGTGGTACTAAACGCCGATCTCAATTTTAAGTCCGTTGCTGTGCTGATCTCAATTTTAAGTCCGTTGCTGGGTGCTGGGCCTCCTTTGTATTGTACAGATACATATATGGCCAAAAAAAATTCATGTGGGCCTTTATAGTTTGCCAAATATATATATAGGTGGTACCGTTTCTTTTTTGTAGGGAATCACTGATAACTATTTGTTATCTGAATTTTTTGAATATATGTACACCCATGGAGATGTTTCAATGCTTATTTATATAGCATCCATCTATGAATGAATTTTGAATATTACCATCTGCAATGTGTATGTATGATAATAGTAGAACACTTGTGATGATGCAAAATACTTGTGATGATTTTGCTACTGCTAAGTCTCAGTCGACTGCGACGCTTGACGAAGTCTCAGTCGATGCTATATTCGTTAGATCTTAGGTGGAAATCCGTGTGAAATATTATTTTTATTTTCTTCTTCTTTTTTATATGTTGTATCACTTGACTTAAGTCTTAGTCGACTGATATCTAACCAAAGTATTGTACTACAACTCCATTCAAGTCATTTTATCCGTTGCAGGGCCCTCGCTCGCCCGATTTCGTTTTATCTTATTTTCTAAGGAAGAAAGATCGATTCGTCTAGGAATCCAGAAATATGAGAGGGATGGATGCCGGAGGCTCCTCAGCGATTAGCGACTCTCGGTCGCCGGATCGTTTCCTTGATGCAATTCCCGCCGTTGGATCTCGCTCCGGATCGATTTCAGCCGCCGGATCGAAACCCGGCGCTCGCAGACCGTCCGATCTGGACCAATGCGCCCCGGTCGTGCCACCGCGTGTAAATAACCTGCCCCGCCGAGGGCATTTCCGTCATTTCGCATACAGGCATATAAATTGCCGTGCCGCCTGTGGAGAAACCCTAGCTGCCTCTCTCCCGCACTCGCGCAGCCCATCTCTCTTCCTCCCGTCACCCCCCCTCCTGCCTACTCTCTCGATCCCCACTGTCGCCGCCTCGGTCGCCGGCCAATTCCGGCCGCTCCGGCGAGCTTTGGCGCCACCCAACACACACACAGCTGCTCCTGGATGAGCTCTACTCTGGCGCGTATGGGACGCGGCGTGGGCGGTCAGCCTCCTCCTCCCCTACTCCCTCGCCGATGCCGACGAGGACCGTCATGGCCGCCACCCACCGCCCCTAGCCGCCCCATCCCCGTGCCTTCCCGTGCTCGCTCCTCCCTTCCCTTCCCAGCCGCCACTCCCCTCCCCTCCCCGGTCTCTGTTCTGCCGTCATCGCCATTGCCACTACTGGCCGTCACCATCGCCGGGAGGAGGCCGAGCGAAGCGGACCGCTTGTGCTGGAGACCAAGCCACCTCTCCCTCCCGCGCGGTCGCGGCTCCCTCCTGCCCCTCGTCGCCGTCCCTGCCCCAACCACCGCACCCTCTCCCTCCCCCTACCGTCGGCCTCTCCCCAGGCGGCGGCCAGATCTGCCACCGCCACAGTGGGGGCTTCTTGATCCGCGCCGTCGTCGAGCTGGACGCGGCCGTCAACCTCGTACCACACCGCCGCCGCCATGGATGCACCATATCAAGGTCTCCTTCCCCGCCCCCTATTCTTCTCTCTCTCTCTCTCTGACATGTTTCGATCTGTTTCAGGAACTAATGCTGCTGCTAGTCTTGTAGTTAGTTGGGTGCTTGATAATTTCTCCAGGTTGAGACCCACTACATGAGTCTACCATGTCTTTGAGAAATATATGGGTGGCCTAATTACGATTTTGTTTCTCTGCATTATGTAATTCAGGTTCATGTATATTGCAGGTGGATGAGCACAATATGAAACATGGACATCCCTGTTGCATCCTTCCGAAGCACTAGCCCCTCTCAAGGTACACTTGGTTGCGCTACTGTTTCACATGTTTTTTCTCCTTGCAAGAGTAGTAGCATTTCTTCAGGAATATTTATGTTATTGTTAACGAGAGCTCTTTGTCCAAGAATGCGCTACGATGAGCAATTAACATCTAGATATATATCCTCCCATGTTTAGCCCTCCTTAGGGTTTGTGCATATTATCATGCTTTGTTTCTAATGTACTGTTTCAGTGCCAACTATAATATTTTCTTTGTTTATTTATACCACACATATGAAATCGGTCAACAGGGAGCAAGATCAGTCATGCACCATAATTTTTTTTCTCTTCTACTCCCAGTTTATAGGAAGTTGCTGAAATCAAAGAGGAGCAGCAAAAGATCGATGAGGCTGTTAAAATCATGCAGGATGTTGTTGTAAGTTTGCTTTAGCTCCCATGTACTGAATGCTGAGTCATTTATGTTGCTATCTGTTATAGGAACATATTATCAGTCATGCTTAATATAATGATTGTTTTAGGATCACTACCAGAATAATAAGATAATGATGAACCTTACATGGCCATACTTATAGTGACAATCAGTGCATTCCTGTACTTTTTTCTGCCAAGTAATCCCAAGATATGCTTATCTCTTGCTACAGTTTGGTTCTACAAAAGTATAGAGGGAAAGATAGGATCCCATGATTCCTTGCCTCCTTAGATCTTCCACTCTCTTAGTTCCCTAAATATTAAGTGTTCTCTATACTATTGTAGGATTCCCAAATCTACAAAAAAAATAACTGATGTATAGTTAGCATCTTGATGTGATAATTTGTTCTTTATTTGATTACTTTGTTGGTTTCCCTTTAAATTGTTTTTTGTTCAATTAGTCCCTTAGTTACTTCCTCGGTCCACATGGTTGCCACCTAATAGATTTTCTGTATTTTTGTACATTTTTCTCAGGGTCATGCTCCATTTATGCCTTTGCTGTACTTTTTAAATTTTCTCAGCTTCATGAAAGTGGAACATTTCAGTTCTCTTGCTGGTTATGAAGATAACAGTTTGGAAGTTCTTTTTATTCTTACTATATTTTTGTAATTGCTTTTCCATGTACTTTTTCAGCATTGAAGGGGTGCCACTTGGCTGGCAGCAGGAAGTAAGCGATCAACATCATCAAGATCCGCTTGAAGGACAACACCATGGAAGATGCTCAATGACCAGATCGTCGTCCTCTTCGAGAGGAGGGGCCAGCTCAAGCAGGTACAACTAGCTCACCACAGCTCGCTCCTCCTCCCTCTTCTCTGTATCGTGTTCGATTGTTCAGAAACCTAACTTATATGTGGTGGATGACTAAGCAAGTGGTTGAATGAGAACTGAAACCTTTCACTTTTAAGGTTTGAGATTGTTATGAACTGCGAGTATTTCATAAAAAAAATTCAGTTCATATAAAGCAAAAGAAAGGCATGTAGTAACTTACATTGACAGTGTGATTGTTAACCCCTTATGATATTGGAAACCTGATAAATAATACATTTTATGACTGAATGTTTAACGTGGGACTAGGAGACCCCCAGTTCTGTTTGGTACATGAATCTTCTTATATTTTGTCCATTCTTTTTTATTTTGATCAAGAAGTCATATGGTAGTATTATTAGTGATATTTGTCATTTACTTTAAGTTTTCAAGCACACATTTAGTTTAGGTAAATCTAAACTAAACCTGTGAGCTTTGTCATTTTCAAGCACACATTTAGTGATATTTTTCATTTACTTTGAAGTTATCCAGTTTTCACTGGAAGAATCTCACAGATTAGATAGCACAAACTGTGAGCTTTGAGTATCATATTTCTTTAAGTGGAATCATTGTGATTTGGACTACAGGAATGGCCGTCACTCCTGCAGTTCATTTTGTCAACTGGTGCTGGTTACCTTCAAACTGAATCAACAACATGCAGGAATGGCCGTCACTCATGCAGGAAAGCAACTGGTGCTGGTTACCTTCAAACTGAATCAACAACATGCACTTTATCTTAGATTGCAACAAATAGAGGTACATGTGGTACCTCCAAGAGAGGTCTTCCAGATCATCATCTTAAATTGGTGGGTTGTGCAGTTATAATTCTTCTAATGTTAGTGAATTACGAAAGCGTATTATATTGATAGGTATTTTTATCATGAATTTTAGTAGCCACAGAACTGAGGTTCAAACCAAAAGTGTCACCATACAAGCGAATTACATATATGTGATGATCTTTGAGTTTGACTCATGTGTTTTATTTTGCAGAGTTGTTTGGAGTGTTCTGTCCAGCCAAGCACCATGCGTATGTGGCCAGTGAGTTTGCATTTGTGTAGAAAATTATTGCTAAAAAGAAATGAACTTGTTTTCTTCATCCTTGTTTCAAACCAACTAATTTTCCATTGATCACATTTGGTAGATAATAAACTAGATGTTTGGAAGACTCTTTTCACTGTATAGTTCATCTATGCACCTCTACTTGATAATCATAAACAGTTTGATCACACCATTCTTTCAAAAAATAAATAATATACTAAAACCAACCAGCAGATGATGTATCTGAAGGCATTTCATTTCAGGTGATAATTTGAGTTAGCTAGCCCATGTTACTCTGTGAGAGGCGGGCTTAGATTTCGTGTTCAGTTTATGTGTTTCAAGAACATATGCATGTAGATTGTCACTAATATTTGGCTGCTTCATTCTTATCTAAAACTGCAGGTATATTCCCACACTGAGTTGGATTATTGCGATGATTCGGTTGATTGGACATATACTTTATCATGCAGCAAAGCAACAGAGTCATCGATGCAGTGAGAGCTCAGTGTCGTGTCTGTTGGCTGAGCAGCAAGCTAGAGCTGCAGTAACAGAATATAGTGGTTCTACAGTGAGAATCTCATGTCTGTCTCACTATGTCTATATCTCTCTCTTTCATGTCCCTTTTTGCCAATCATTCATGCCTTTCATGATCACTAAGGTTTTTTTTTGGGGTTTTGTAGTTGTGGATTGCTGGGAGAATGATTACCCTGATTAGTTAGGATTTAAACATGTTAGCCCAGACCAAGATGGATTAGTTTTGATGTATTTTTTGGGTTAGAAAAATGTCAAGCCTTAACATTTACAGGAGCTTTACATATGTTTGGATTATGGTTCTGCTGTAGGTTTGCATAGATAAATAAATAGCACTCTTTCTATCAAAGTGTGTGTTTCATGGGCCTTTCTTTGTTTAAGGGAAATAACTCAATTTTTGTATCAGCTATAATTCTGCTGTATGGAAACAAGCGGTGACTATTTGTTTTTTATCTGAACTGAGACATAATTCTGATGTATGTAAACAATCATTGGTTCTTTCTTTTTTATCTGAACTAGGAAATAACTTTAATCAGTTGTTTTTACTGTCTAAGTATCTTCCTTACCTTAAACTTGTGCCAAAACTGGTATTTCTTTCATGTGTGCCTTGTGTCATAGATTATCCAACCCCCTCTATTTCTGTACAATTTTTTGTGGTGACAGATTGCTGGCACCATGTGAATCTGAAGCTCCACCATTTCCTAATTTTGCTCTCTTGGTTGCCTCTAGGTTTCCTGGCAAGGCGATGATGTGTGAACCCTCTGCGCATGCCTAGCTGTATTGTGGGATGCAGCGGAGGTGGCACATGAGCAGATGAAAGGGAATAATTGAAGCCCCAATGCCTCCACACATTCTTGCTCCCTGACAATGGGAGTACTAGGTTGCAAACTCCTTCCCCTTCCCTGACATTTACAATTCATTTTCGATTAGCCATCACCGATGTTGACTATTGACTGAAATATTTAGTTCTGCTGCTGCACACCTAATATCTGCACACTGTGCGTCTATCGATTTAGTTGGTCCTCATTGTTTCCGAAAATAGATAGATTGTCCATGATGGATGCCAAATTTGTTGTTGGAATAGTTAATGAGAATCTAGAGTGTCGAATGTTACATCAACCTTTCTTTTGCCTGGATAAACTATTAGTGTTGATCAGCTACAAAGAACAGAAAATAATGTGGCTGGATTAAAATGGAGGTACATGGATTTAGAACAGAGTAAGATATGCTTATGTACAACAATTATTGAATCAATAATACAAAATACATTTCTTGAATGGATTTATTATTAAGAATAAAATAAGGCGTGAGAGTTCTAAAGCATCCACTGATAAATCTATGTAATATTTCGAGAAAGAGTTAAACCTGTATATGTTGTGTTCTTGTTATCTAATATTTAGATTCTCAGTCGTATGGAAGTAATAGTACACTTAAGACTATGATAATCATTTATTTAATAGTCACTTGAAACCGTCGCGGTCCTGACGCTTCTATCGAACTAGATTATTTCTTTTTGTACGCTACATTTGTTTTTCTACATAGAAGTGGTGATGATAATAACATGTTTGGTACTGGGTTCATGTGCGCTTATGCAGGAATATGTATCAGGTTGCATCCTCAAGCACTAATGCTTCCCCTCTTGGATTCTGGTTTCTTCGTCCAGGAATTACCCGAGGTATGTGAGGAAACAACACTCAGCAAGAGTTTATATTTTGAGCCTGCTTTCCTGAAGAAATGTCCCGTTGTATAATCACATGCCAGATAGGTCGCATGGTTGATTAGAAAAATATCATTTGAGGGTCCATGCGTATTGTGGTTGTAGCTCTGCGAATCAAAATGTTATTCTTGGTTGCTAGATTAATTTGGTTATCCAGTCGGCTCCCAATTTCCAGTTTCTAATTATATGAGGAAATGGTGTTTTAATGTTAATTAATTTGTTCGGTACTTCTGTTTTCTAATTCTTTGCTTGATGTGCTTTCAATTGGGAGCTCTCCACTCGAAAAATACCTCAACGCCCAGCCACCTCTTCACCACCACACGCCAGTCAGCGCACGAGGCAGCGGAACTGGATTTGTCTTCGTCCAGGGAAGTGAAGGTCTACCCCTTCTCTCTCTCCTTTCTCTGTTCATGTTTGTTTGTAGGCCCGGGCTTGTAGATTTTTTGTCTTCTCTATTTGGAGATGCTGTTGGACTGAGACTATATTCCAAATACAGGGGCCTTTTGTGCTCTTTGGTTTGGCTAGATTCCAAGTATTAGGATTTTTTGGGCTCTATGGTCTGATGCTGTTAGTGTCGGCTTATTGTAGCTTCAGAAATGATCAATTTTGGACGTATTGAATTGGAATTTTCTCTCTGTTGGGCCCATCGGTGGAGTTCGCCCTGGGGCCTTTGAAATCCTAGAGCCGGCCCTAGGTTTAGTATGTCATTTTTCCTGAGCGTTTTCCTGAGTATGAGCCGCTGATCCTTAGAGCCATTTGCTACTGAGTGTGATCATAAGATTAAATAATGGTCTCTTACACAGCAATTTGCTTTCTTACACTGTTTGTTACTTAGTTAGTCTTTATTATATCATAACTCACGGCTTCTCTACCTCTTTTTTGTAAAGAAGAATTAAATCAATCCTAAGCCTGCACCACAAATATTTGTTTTAGCACCACAATTATCGTATGGAGCTGATATTTGTTTAAAAGTTATTGTGCTCTATGTCTCTTCTTCTACTTGATTTGTGCTACATTTTGTGCCGCCAGTAAAACTTTCTTTGCTATTTCATTAGGCTCAGTTAGTGATTTGTCTCGGGCATTTTCATCAAAAAGGGAGCACTTGTGAGCGGCTACCACCAGGAGGTGACCAGTACACGAGCAGCTGCATACGACAAGAGGAGAGGCACACAAATGACGTAATATTCAGGTTGACCTGACCACCCAACCTTTTGCTAGGTCTGATTCTTATGCAGACTTCTCTTGCAATGTGAAGCAGCCTAACCAATTCATTACTGCCGATTCATTTATTACGATGTAGTATTAGCTAGAAATACTTGGTTTTTTGCGGGGTAGAAATACTTGCTTCTGTGATGATAAAAGAAATGGTTATAGCATATTCAACATGTTCTCTTTAGCCTTGCGGCTCATAGTATTCGCTTGATTCAGTGACTTCGATTCGGCTACATTAGAACAAATAAATATGGGTCAAAACATTAGTCACAGTAATTTGGTTACTTACATCCCTCAGATTAGATGCATAATATTGCGTGGACACGACAAGACAATTTTTTAGAAAAAAGCGATCAGATCTGAAGCCTATATGCTATCGACGGAGTGATTTTTTATGACCTTAGACACATGTAGTTTGTTCCCTCTCTCCAATATGCTTTGTTATCAAGAGATTTGCTAAAGAACTAAATGGTGCTACCTAGCCTACTGCATGTAGCCACAAATTGAATCAATTAATAGCGGAAGCACAAAATGTTTTACTTGCAGAGTTTTTATGCTCCACTTTCAACTACTTGCATGTTTATGTTGCCTTTGACGTGACTTGTACAAGCCTATATTACTGTCTTCTCTCCTATAGTCGGTATAAATAGACCCCCCCTCCCAATTTAGCAGGGCTACTCTAATGTAAGTGGTGCATAATGTATTTCTTTTTACTTCTGATCAGAGAATAGATAACTTTGGCCTTCTATGTGTTGATAAAATGGTGAACACCTTGTGGCATAATACCGACAACCTATGGTTTTTATATGCTATACTAGCAGCCCACCAAAAGAATTTTGTACATAAATACAAGGTTTTAATGTTCTGCCAGCCGGTCCATTGAAGATGTGCCATATTAAAAGATGCAGGCTGCCAATTTCACTTATAGAAACATAGTATATCAGTGAGTTTTGGACAAAAGCACATACTGCTTTAGTTTTTTTTCTGTCAACATGATGACGCTTCACAATTTATCTTCATAACACATTATTCCCAGAGTGCAATTCCTTTAGTTGAATCTGAGTGATGCTGTGTGTGTGTGTGTTCTATTTTCAGTTTTGTATTTTTGTTCTTGCTCGGCAGGGGCGACGAGGAGCTAGCAAGATTATTTAGTGTGTGATTCCTTTAGTTGAATCTGAGTGATGCCGTGTGTGTGTTTTAATTTTAGTTTTGTATTTTTTTCTTGCTCGGCTGGGTCGACTAGGAGATGGAATCATGGTTTTTATCGTCCCATTTCTTCGGTTCAATTGCCAGATTGTTGTGGCCTAACTTCATCTCTATCGCCTGTGTTCAGCATTTGCAGCACATATGTTGCACATTCTGGAGTTTGTGCCTGCAAAATGAATGGGTAGGCCAGCCGACTGTTGTGATGCGTCCTTCCAAGCGCCTTCCACCCTCAGTGTTCCTGTTTCAGTCACGACAAATATTCGTGTGTAGAGGCTGATAAAGCCTTTATGCCTTGTTTGTGTTTGTAAATATGCGGATGATATGTACAATCTGCCGCCGGTGTTGTTCCGATGCTATGTATTCTAACAACTTATGTACTTGGGCTTTTATCCGAATCAATTCAATTGTGTATGTCTTTTCACTTGTGGATCGTTTCCTCTTCATTTCTATGGATCATGTTATTTTGCATCTATACTTTTCTTTGGAACTGACATGTGCACTTCGCCTTTGTTTGTACTCATGTGACATATGAGTTGAACCTTACTGCTTTTCTTGGAACCGTCAGTGTATGAGTGAACAACATTATGCTTCTGTTATGTCGTCTATAACCTGTCTATCAATGTACTGTTCTTTTCTTATTAGCTATCTATTTGGTTCTGCACAAAAAGGTTATGCTATCCATCAATGGCACAACAACATGTGATTTTCTCATCGCCAGGCTTTCTTCTCGCCAGCCGCAATTGAATGTTTCTTCTTCTCTTCATTGTTATCCTCTATGAATGCATATGCTAAATCTGGATTACTACTAACGTATACGTGCTTGACCAAAACGTTCGGACCGGCATCCTTGTGCCAAGGCGCGATCTTGATTGGTAGGAGAAGGAGTAGGAGCGGGTCATGCCCAAAGGGACCACGCCCAGGAGATGGTCGTGGATCAAACTGCTGTGCCATGGGGCTGGTGCTTGTGATGTGCGACGAGGAGAAGCAGAGATCTGGGAACGCATGACTGATGGATGCGCGAAGGATGAGCGCCTGGGACCTGGATGATGATGCGCGAAGGATGCGTTTTGTTCAACGACATATATTTCTCCTTAATTGTATTGTTATCATATATGAATACACATGATAAACCTGGATTACTATCGACTAAGCATTCCTTGCTTGACCAAAAAGTTTGGACCGGCACCCTTGCGCCAAGGCGCGTTGCCGGTCTAGTTGAAGTAAAGTGAGCAAGTCATCTATAGCTCTGAGCAGAACAAAGGGGATCCGTCGATGGAAGTTTTCAGGTTCGCTACAATGTAAATACGCAGCTGGCTTTCAAGTCATTTTTTTTCGAAAAGGGGGGGTTCCCCGGCCTCTGCATCAGAAAGATGCATACGGCCACATTTATAAATAAATAAAGTAGTTCAACAATGTCTTGCAAAGTGCTGCAACAAAGGATACTGGCTCACAAAGAGCAAGCCAAATAAAACAAGGCCCAAAAGCCACAACCAGCTGGCATAGTAAAAAGAGATAGGTAAACTAAACGCCTATCCTATTACATGACCGCCATCCAAACCGGTTGAAGAAATCCAGTGCTACCATCTCCCACCGGACAGATCCAGTAACCAAACGCGCCCTGGCCTCTGTCGGAGTGAGTAATGACCACGTACGGATTAGCGCAGTAGCCCGGAATAGAACTTGCAAAAAAATGAATAGTTGTTGTTCTGCTCAAAGCCAAGTCATTTCTGCAGTTTCAAATTGCCCATAACAACGCACATGCTCCCACTCGAATTTGTCTAGCTGTTTCGGCCTCTATACCAACCAGCCACGTTCCAAACAACGAGCTGACCGAATTCGGAGGAGTAATGTTAAAGGCAATTTGCACCGAGCGCCACAACACCCTCGCCATCGGGCAATCAAAGAAAAGATGCTTGATAGTTTCATCCTGATCACAAAAACTACACCTAGTAGATCCTGTCCAGTTGCGCTTAATCAAATTATCTTTCGTTAGAACGACTTGTTTATGCACAAACCACATAAACACTTTGATTTTCAGAGGAACCTTAACTTTCCAAACGTGTTTGGAACTAGGAATTACACTAGAATTGATGACATCAATGTACATCGACTTGACTGTGAATTCACCAGATTTAGTAAGCTTCCAACACAACTGATCGGGCCGATGAGTAAGCTGAACCTCCATGAGTCTACTCACCAGATGAATCCAAGCCTCCCACCGGTCACCCACAAGCACCCTCCTAAATCAGATGTTAAGAGGAGTAGATTGCAAACTTGTTGCAACCAGAGCATCCCATCGCTGCACAATGCGATAAAGCGCCGGATACTGGAGTGCCAGTGGTGCATCACCTAGCCAGGTATCTTCCCAAAATCTAGTGTTATTGCCATCACCGACGACAAACTTTGTTCTGTTAAAGAAAGTAGCTTTGACCCTCATTAACCCCTTCCAGAAGGGCGAATCAGTGGGTCGAGCCGTCACCTGCGACAAGGTCTTAGAGTACAGATACTTGTTACGAAGAATCTGCGCCCAAGTTGCCTCAGTCTCGGCAGATAACTTATAAAGCCACTTACTTAGAAGGCATCTGTTCTTAATTTCAAGGTTCACAACCCCAAGACCCCCTTGGTATTTTGGTCGGCAGATGACATCCCATTTGGCTAGACGGTACTTTCTCTTAGTTTCATCGCTCTGCCAGAAGAAACGAGACCGATAGAAGTCCAGCCTTTTCCTAACTCCAACTGGAACCTCAAAAAAGGATAAGAGAAACATAGGCAAACTCGTGAGCACCGAATTAATAAGAATCAATCGGCCTCCATACGACATAAGTTTGCCCTTCCAGCAGCTCAGTTTCTTCTCAAACCGATTCTCGATACACTTCCATTCGCTGTTAGTTAACTTACGATGGTGAATGGGGATACCAAGGTAAGTGAACGGAAGAGTCCCCAAATCGCAACCAAACAGTTGCTTGTAAGCATCTTGTTCCTCTTTGGCTCTACCAAAACAGAACAACTCGCTTTTATTGAAGTTGATCTTTAGACCGGACAATTGCTCAAATAGGCACAAAACCAGCTTCATATTTCTCGCCTTAACCAAGTCGTGCTCCATAAAAATGATTGTATCATCGGTGTACTGCAGAATGGACACACCACCATCGACAAGATGAGGCACCAAGCCACCTACTTGCCCTGCCTCCTTTGCCCTTCCTATCAAGATTGCCAACATATCAACAACAATGTTGAAGAGGATAGGAGACATTGGATCACCTTGCCTCAGGCCCTTGTGTGTCTGGAAAAATGACCTATATCGTCATTCACTTTAATTCCAACACTCTCTTTTTGCGTGAAAGATTCAGCGGCGCCTCCAAGCTTCGTCAAAACCCTTCATACGTAAGGCTTGTTGTAGAAAGGGCCATTTGACTTTATCGTACGGCTTCTCGAAATCCACCTTAAAAACCACTCCATCCAGTTTTTTCGTGTGAATTTCATGGAGCGTTTCATGCAGGACCACCACCCCTTCAAGAATGTTCCTATCCGGCATGAAAGCAGATTGAGTAGGCTGCACCACAGTATGCGCAATCTGTGTGAGCCTATTCGTCCCGACCTTGGTAAAAATTTTGAAACTCACATTAAGAAGACAGATTGGCCGAAATTGCTCAATCCGCACTGCCTCTGTCTTCTTGGGAAGAAGTGTTATCGTTCCAAAATTCAGATTAAAAAGATGAAGCTGACCAGCGAAAAGATCATTGAACAAAGGCAATAGATCTCCTTTAATAATGTGCCAACATTTCTTGTAAAACTCGGCCGAGAAACCATCTGGGCCAGGAGCCTTATTATTCTTCATCTGGGAAATGGCCTCAAATACCTCTCTCTTAGAGAAAGGAGCAATTAAAATATCATTTTCAACAGCTGTCAATTGAGGCACATCCTCAATCCTAGACTCATCCAGTGACACACAGTTCTCCTCTGGAGGTCCAAACAACTTCTTGTAATACACAGTGATATACAGCTTTAAGTTTTCCTGACCCAGAATCGTTCCCTCATCTTGTTCAAGCCGAAAGATTCTCTTCTTTCTATGCTTGCCATTAGCAATCATGTGAAAAAATTGTGTGTTCGCGTCCCCCTGGACGACCAGTCGGACCTTGGCCCGAAGCACCCACTTTAATTCTTCCTCACGAAGTAGCTCTTTCAGTCTCTTTTCCGCATTGAGCTTCGCCTGAAGCTCCGAGGCTGGCAGGATCATGTTCTCAGCTTTTACATCAAGGGACCGAATAAGCGAAAGGAGCTGTTCCTTCTCAATCTTATAAACCCCACTAAGATGTTTAGCCCACCCTCGTAGGAAGCTTCTCAAGTGCCTAATTTTATTCTGCCAGCACTCAAGTGCAGTTCTACCTCCTGCATTCTTAGCCCATTCTCTGGCAACAATATCTAAGAACCCTTGTCTCTCAAAACCACGCAAGCTCGAACGAGAAGACATTCTTATTTCCCACATGGGTGGCCTCTCTAGAGTCAATGAATAAAGGCGTATGGTCCGAAATGCCCCGTGTAAGTGCCTGCACCGTTACACAAGGGAATTTCTATTCCCATTCGACGCTAGCCAGAACCTGATCTAGCTTCTCAAACATCGGATTAGGCAGGGCATTAGCCCAAGTGAACTTCCTGCCCGAAAGCTCTATCTCACGCAGATCCAGACTTTCAATGATGGTGTTAAACATGAATGACCATCTACCGTCGGAATTATCATTATTCTTCTCATCACGCCTTCTGATAATATTAAAATCACCCCCTACTAGGATAGCCAGTTGCTCAGAACCACAAATCCTAACCAAATCAGCCAAAAAATCTGGTTTAAGCTCGGGCTGTGCGGCTCCATAAACCGCCACCAAAGCCCAGTTAAACCCATCGGTCTTCGACCTCACCCTAAACTTAACTGTGAAATCCCCCATGACCACGCTCCGGACTTCTAACGAGTCACATCTAACTCCGAGTAAAATCCCACCCGATCTTCCTCGCGGCGGTAGACAATGCCAATCAAACTCAATACCTCCCGACAGCGTATTGAGAAATTGAGGCGAAAAGTCGGCTCTACCAGTTTCCGGTAAAGCGATAAAGTCCAACTTATGCTCAATAGAAGCCTCAACAAGAAACCTTCTTTTAGCCAAGTCTTTCAGACCTCTGCTATTCCAAAAGATTCCTTTCATAACTCGTCATGGAATTTTTTTGCTGTTCTAATCCACGCGCTCCTACGCACTGCGGAAACCGGGTAAATCTTCCGCTTCCATTTGCGTTTAGGAATATTGAAACTCTCCGGCTGGTCCTCACAACCAGTCTCAGAGGCGCGCACTTCTACAAAGTCCACTCGCTCATCTTCCTCCTCAGGCTCAGGAGACGAATGAGCGAGATCCGCACACAAATTATCGAGTACCCTAACCCCCAAAGCATCAATCTCGGAGTTATTCATGGGTTTAACTGCAGCTAAGTTACGTATCATCTCAAGCGCCAGCTCAGCCTCTAAATCCAATAAATCATTAACCGAATTTGAAATTTCACTATCATTGCTACCTAGTGAAATTCCTAGCTTATTTGCATTATTAATAATATCATCATTGGAAAAATGCAAAATAGAATTAGAAGTATTGACAGACATACCTGTAGTGACCTCCACGTCAGGAAGCTTGGCCGCCCTCATAGTGCACCGCTGCTGAATGTCGTCCACCTCCGGATGGTCCTGGAGACGGCTGCTCAACCGTCGCCCCTCAGAAACCGGATCCAGGATACCACCGAAAGCAATCACCTCCTCCCGAGAAGCTCTACTAGGGTGCACCATGCTGGGGGACGGAGAAGCCATGGCCTCCTGCCCGAGCTCCCCCACAACCCCGGCTAAAGGGCGAACTGTCGGCACCGGCGCCGCCGGCAAACAAGGCCCTCGTGGCGCCACAGGAGAAGAGGCCCTCGAGGCCACCGAGGCCACCTGCCCCGAGCCCCGTCCGGACCGCGACTCCAGCGCCAGCATCGCCGACCCGGAAGAAGGAAGAAAAGGTGTCTGGTCGAGCAACCTCGGCCTCCCAACCGAAGGCTCAAGCCGCACCATCGGAAGCTCCCCCGCCGCCGGCCCTGATGAGGGAAGCGCGGCCACCTGCCCCACGCCCCCACCAGCAGCAGGCACCCTCGGCTGCACCTGCATAGTCGCGGCCGTAGAGGAGTAGACCAAAGACCCCACCTTCAGACTCTCTCCTGCTCGAACGACATCCTCCGCCTCAGCCCTGACCGGGATCGGCGACTCCCCCAAAGGAGGAAACATTGGCTCCTCATACTCCAGTGCCGGAAGCGAGCGCTCAAACACCTCATCCGACTCCACCCGATCACTCCACAGTCTCGGGGGTGCAGATGCCGGCTCGAAAGAACCGAACCTGAGAGTATTCATCGGCACCGTAGAAGGAGTAACCGTCCCATCCGCAGACGTGTGAGCATCAGCACCCTGCGTGGTGGACAACTCACGTTCACTATCAGCAGCTGGTGCCTCCTTAAGTGCCAAACTATCATCATCCTCGTGCATATCAGAATCAGACCCGTTGGCCACCCCGGCAAAGATACTCTCATCCTCGAACTAAATAACAAGGTCATATATGTGACCTCGATATGCCCACTTAACCACCTCCGGCACAAACTCGATGTTCAGCACACTGACCAGTACGCGGGCAATCCCGTGGGCTCTAGTAAAGTCCATATCCACACGCTCCGGTCTGCCAATCATGATACCCAAACTGGCCACGACCCGGGCATCCTGCATCGGCCTGGATGGAGCCCCAGAGAATCGCAACCAAACCTGAGTCAGAGGCTTGCCCGTAGGATGAACCCTCTTCCACTCCTGAAACTCAAGCACACCATCAGTACCTGGCACCTTGCACATCCCGAAACTCAGAAGCCTCTGAAGGTCCTCAACTGACGGAAACTCAACCCAAAACAGCTTGTCCTCCACAGTCGCAAGCTCCCACCGGAACTCCCCAGGGGCTAACTCCTTAAGCCTCTGAATAATCTGCGACTCTGTAACCTCTCCTCTAGCAATCTTAACTAACCCAGTTGTCAAGCTCAACGTCTCGTCAGGAACCTCCATCTCCGTTGGAGATTCAAAGAATGTAAGCTCGGCACAATACACCCCATACATCATCAGCGATGGTGCCTACTCTCTCAGAAGCGGACAGGCCCCCGCATCATGTGCTGGTTTGCCACAAGTGCCACACAACTCGGCCACACACTCCGCAATAAATGTCCCTTACCACCACAATGATAACATAGCATATTCTCCTTCTTGCGTGCATATTTTGAAGCTCTGTCAGACTCAGCCCTGGGAGGATCCTCCAGAGATAGAGTCCCCCCGGAACCATTCCCGGGTAACTCTGCATTGGCAAGCGCCGAGACCACCTCCAAAGCCTGGCCTGTCAAAACCTGCTGCTCAGCATCCCCATCAACCACCATCGGATCAGTCACAGTCGGAGTAGGCGGTCGTGGGCGATACCGGCCCCCTCGACCCCCACGCCCACCACGGTGACCACGGAAACCACCCTGCGGTCAAAGACCCGGGCCAGCCGCCCCCTCAACAAATCCTCCCGGGGGCCCCATGAACGGGCGCTCCGCCGAGCCATCGCTCTGCCAAGCATGGCCTCGACCGCCACCAGTCGACGACGATCCACGGTGCTTACTAGCTCCATACACGTTGACCCCATCATCACCCCACCGACCCTGAGGTGCAGCCGTGACTTGAGTCGGTGGACGTGCCAGATGCTGAACTGGTCCGGCTCGATTCTGCGGAGGCATAGCGACAAGGTGAGGTGGTGGAGCTGGCCTCGGCTGGCCAGCCAACAGCCCCTGAGCGGGAGGCCGCGACGCAACACCTCCCCGGCCCGCATTGTTCCCCGCTGTAGATGGCGCCGGAGGTCGCTAACCCACCGAAACCGGCGCCGGCGGCCGCAATCCCGCCGGAGTAGGCGCCACCGGTCTAGGCCCGGGCAACACGCCGCCCCGGCCGGCCGCTACCCCCACTGAAGCCACGCCCCTGCCAGCTTGCAGCGGGAACGCACCCCCGCGGCCAGCCCCCGTTGGCGGCAACGAAGCTCCATGGCCGCTGCCCGAGGCCGCGGGGTTCAGCCCAGCGCCGGCAGCTGGCAACCCAGCGCCTCGGCCACCGCCGCTGCCCTGCTGCGGCGCGGTCCCAAGGCGGCCGGTGTCCTGATTCGCCACCGTTCTCTTCCCCGGCGGCAAAGGTCCTCCGTGACCCACCATCGATCGAAGCGGAGGAATACGTTTATCCCGTTTTGTCCCAGCCGATCGAAAGCTCCGACTCAGACTACAAGGAACCCTAGCGTACGGTACATGAGACACTGACGATCGAGCTAGCGGCGCCTCCTCGCCCTCGATAGCGTTCGGCTGTGGCCTGCTCTGGGCCTCATACCCAAGCACCTCCGGCCCACGTACCGCAGCCCTCTCCGAGCAACTCTCGTTGCAGAAAAAACCGGTCGGACCCGGGATAGACTGGGCCTCATACCCATCTATCCCCGACCCAACCGAGCCGGCCCACCAACATCCGATGGCAGCCCCTCTCGGCCTAACAGGAAGTTCAAACGACGTTGATGATAATCAACGATCCTGAGATCCTGAATACTAGGAGTTTCCAACTCTGTCGCCGGCGGCCTCGATCCGGCCATCGTCCGGCGAAGAAACTTCTTCCCTTTGACAACAACCCACGAATCCGGCTTAATGAGATCAAAAACTGTAAGATTTGGGCGGCATACCTTAGGAAGAGGGCCTTTCCATGGCTTGATCGCCGCCGACGAGGTTCTCCGGTGAACTATTCGGCGGGCCATCTCTTTCTTCTCGCCCGCCTCGAGCCCTAACCTGGCCGGATGATGGATAGGTAGCACATCATCGATCGCAGACGCCACCTCCTCCTCCGAATAACCGACATTGAACCAGTCATTAACGTGGTCCGACGGCGTTGGCGACGGCGGCGATGGCGGATCGTCCGCCTCTCCATCCGCGTCGTCCTCCTCCGCCTCCGCTAGCGCCCAAAACCGTCCTCCGCACCAGCGATCACCGGCGGGGACAGATTGGACGCGTGCGGTAGCCCATCCATTTGCCCCTCCAGTCGTCGGCTTTCAAGTCATAGAGCCAATTGATACAATAATTTTGTCAACTGATTCCTGTTGTAGTGCTTCTTGCTGTACAAGACCACATCTGGTTTCCACCAAGAAGCTGGACCAAGGACATTGGACTCTGGTAAGCTCGTGAAAATTCTTGCAATCCAGACTTGGGAGAGTCAAATTTACAAGTAGCCTTTATAATGGTAGCTAACATGACATCAACTTACCGTGGTTTATTTGGTCCATGTAGAGCTGGCATGGTACGGCTACACTTCCAACATTTTTACTTGCTAACAAAAATCAAGTAAAACTAAAAGCATAGATCTTTCTCTTGTTAAGTTTAGTTGTATGTAATAATGCAATTCTTATGGTTGATAGTGCTGGAGATTTTCTTAGTGGGAAGGAATAACAAGTTAGCCTTCCGTAACTTCTATTTCTATTACTGCAGCATAATTGTTTTTTACATGGAGCTGACTGCTATTTCTTCTTTTTAGTCAGGATTTGTTTACATCAAGCTAACTACTATTCCTTCTTTTGTTCCAGTAGTTAAAGGCGCATTTCGGAGGGGAGCATACATATTACCTTGATTGAGTTGAGTTTCGTGTGCTACATTACCATTATAATTAAGTTACCAGCAGCAAAGAAAGAGAGACATGTAGGCACTAAAATCTGATAAGGTAGTCTACTCTTGCAGATCATCTGGTTGATCATTTTTTCATACAAGTGTTACTAAACTGTATCAAGTTCTATAATGACACAATATTAACTTGTTACAGGACAAGTTTACTGAATAATGAGTATGCACAAAAGCTTTGATTCTTTGTCATCTATAGTCTACTTAGAATATATATAAATCACAAGGCATGAACATATTACTGTTTTTTGTCGTGTCAATGTACATCCATATTGGCTGACAAGCTATCTTGCGAAGCCCCGAATCACGGTGTTCACGTGGAGGAAGAGGGCGGCGGGGTCGAGCTCCTGTGAATAGAGAGGGAGGCGCGGATGGGCGTGGCAGGTGGAGCCCTGTCCTCTCCCATCGAGCGCTGGATCAAAGAAGCAGCAGGCTCCCACCTTCATCCCGTCTCCTCCTCATGGAGCAGAGTCGTGGAAGCACCTGGAGAGTGCAATGTCAACAACTGGATCTACAGACATTAAGGTTGCCGACATAAAGAAAGATCTTGTGGACGCATAGGATTAGGTGCAAACCACAGAGATAAAATCTTGCTCAACATTGTAGAGTTAGGAGTGAAGGTCGTGATTGCTATTATAGATGGTTTTATTATTTGTTGGAAGTTCCTTGGTCCAATTGTTCTGAGTTCTGACAACTTATAGCGGTATTGTTGTTTCTTTATTTTAAAAAAGTCAAAATATTTAGTTTAGAAGGCTTAACTATGCTTTTCTCGAACATCGGTGTACATTTCCAAAAGTTGTTTGATAAGATCCGCTGTGTTTGTTTGTTACCGTGGTGATGTTTGTTCTTCACAGGGGTGATGTTATTGAGTAACGTGATTGTATTAGGAAACATAGGATAAATTAGAAAGTATTCTGGCTTGTCTTGTACTCCAAGTAGATCATGTACTCCTATATATATGCCCACGAGGCTCAAGCAATACAAGAACTATTCCACCATATCCCTTCCTCCCTTCTAACATGGTATCAGCCTAACCGATCCAAACCCTAGCCGCACCGTCGCTTCCGCTCTGCGCCGCCCTCAGGGCGGTCGGTCTCCATGGTCGCCGCCGGGGGCCGCGCAGCCCGTACCTAGGGTTCGTCTGCCGGCCGTGTTGGCCGGATGCCCTAGAGAGTCTTTTTCCCGAGCCCTTGCTCCGTTTTTTTGCTCTCTCGTCGGTCGTTTTTGATCGACGCTTTTCTTTTTGGTTTTCTGATTTAATCTTGATCTGTTTGCGTCGCCCGCCGCCGCCGTTGACACCCCGCGCCTCTACTCCTACACCGGCGCACCCGGCCAGCTACTTCACCGACCCGGCGGCCTCGCGCGACAGGCGGCCCCGCAAGGCCGCCGTCC
Organism: Triticum timopheevii; assembly: GCA_963921465.1. Lineage (NCBI taxonomy): Eukaryota > Viridiplantae > Streptophyta > Magnoliopsida > Poales > Poaceae > Triticum > Triticum timopheevii. The sequence continues at coordinate 370,465,596 of OY997274.1, forward strand.
GCCCGTCGTCCTGGCCGGCCGTCACCGCCCTGCACTGACCGGGACACCTGCATCGCCTACACCCGGCGGCCTCGCGCCATGCGGCGGCCAATCATAGCCGCCGCTCGTGCGTCGGCCCGCCAATCGATCCACGCCACCCGACTCCGCCGCGTCTTCGCGGCGGCCCCGCGGGTTGCCTCGCCGGCCTCGTCCCTGGCTGCGTCAGGCCCGTCGGCTGCCTTGAGCTCGGGCGCCGCTGCTCCATTGGTCGCTCGCTCCTCGGTGCCCAGGCGTCGGCGCTACTTTGGTGGCCCGGGTGCCGGTGCTGACGGGTCGTTCGCTCATCGTCCCACGCCGTCGATCGTCGCCGGCTTCATCTCGGACTCCGCCGCCACCCCATCTCCATAGAGCGGCGTCCCCGACCTCGCGCGTGATCAGCTTGATCACCCGCTCGCTGCCGTGATCCGTCCCATCTATGCCGCGTGACCAACCTGGACCATCGGTTGCGCGCGCCTCCGCACGTCCTGTGAAGATTGTCTCCGAGTTCAGCGTGCCCCTCTGTCGATCGAGCAACGAGCTGCTGTTGCGTCGCCTCGTTGGGCTGCAGCACCGTCGCCCCGTGGTTCTCCTCACGGCTGCATCGACTCGTGCGTCACCGCTGCGTCGCCCCTATGGGCCGTAGTGCCGCGATACGCGGTCCCAGCAGCCGTCCCGAGTCTGTCCCCACGATTGCACCGACCTGCGCTCCACCGCTGCACCGCCCCCATCGGGCCGTAGCACCGCAGCCCGTGGTCCCCGCCGCCGCCCGAGGTCTTCCTGCCGTTGCCCTGACCTGCCCGCCGCCGCTGCGTTGCCCCTTCGGGCCGTAGCGCCGCGGCCCGCGGTCCACTCCACCGTCACCGCGCGTCGACCTCCCGTGGTATGCGCCGCACCGTCTCCCTTGGCGCGGGAACGCCGCCGTCTGCGCCGGTCTTTGTCATGTTGTTAGGGTTTTTCGCCTACTTCGAGCACCGCCACCGTGCTCCAAACCAAGCCGCCGCCGCTGCCGTCAGGCCGCCCCTGCCACTTTTCTTAAGCCGCCACCGCCGCTACACCCGTAGCCGCCGCCGCCGCCCGTCTACCTCCTTCGTCTTCATCCAGCACCAGCTCGTCGCCAGCGTCACCATCATCTACCCCGACAACTTCGTCTACTCCGAAAACCGCGAGCGACATTGTCCCCATGTCTATTGGCGCCGCAACCGTCGTCAAGTCTTCTTCTCTACTGGCCCTCTAACTTCTCCGACATGGCGTACAACTCGTGCAGGTCCTAGTCTCCGCATGCCCGGTGCTGGCAACACCGCCGCATGCCTTCGTCGATGATGTGTCCCCGGACCTGGAAAGCCTGGTGCGACGCTTCGTCAACTTCGTCTTCGTCTGTCTACGCATGCCCGGTGCAGGCAACACCGGTGCGTGCCATCTTCTACGATGTGTCCCGGGCTTGGCAAACCCGCCGCGACGCGTCATCAACAACATCTCCTTTCCGACACACCACTACTTCGACGCCACTACGCCCATGCTAACTTGGCGCCCCCTTGCGCCCGCGGCTCCATGGCGACATCCTCGACACCGGCTCCCCGACTCGACATCGACCACGGCATTCTTCGCACGGCTACATCGACCATGGATCCACCACCCATGCTCTCGGCTACCTCGACAACGACACAAAGGGCTATCGCCTTGCTTGAGCAACCTCATCGGTTTCCACTCCAGCCACGACTCCGCGATGCATCGACCATTACGACTATGGGGGCTGTGTCCATCGGCTTGGCTTCGGATTCTTCTCCAGTCTCAGCGTCTGCGTCGCTACCGTTGTGACTGCGGGGGGATGTTGAGTAACATGATTGTATTAGGAAACATAGGATAAACTAGGAAGTATTCTGTCTTGTCTTGTACTCCAAGTAGATCATGTACTCCTATATATATGCCCACGAGGCTCAAGCAATACAAGAACTATTCCACCATATCCCTCTCTCCCTTCTAACAGATGTATCAAATCCTAGAGTTGTAAATAAGAAGTTTAGTCTGTTTTAGGATACTACTCCAATGCCTATCCATTTACAGATTTACATGCTTAAACATTTGCAGCAAAATGCAAGATACCTATTTATTTTGCTTAGTTATTCACCTATATTGAGCCATATGAAGTTATCTTCCTGGATCTATAATAAGCCATGAAGTTGTTCAATCATTAGCTGCTGCAATGCTTGAACTTCCATGAAGGGCTTTGAAAATAAATATTGTGCAACTCTATTTATAGTGCTTCTTCTGTGCATTCCTATAAGAAAAACTATACGCAAATCATGAAACATTGGATGGTGTCAACCAAACTGGTAAGGACCGCAACCTAATAATACCTGTTGGGAAACGTTGCATGAAAAACAAAAAAAATTCTATGCACACGCAAGATATATCCATGGAGATGCATAGCAACGAAGGGAAGAGTGTGTCTACATACCCTCGTAGACTGTAAGCGGAAGCGTTTCGTAACGCAGTTGATTTAGTCGAACTTCTTCGCGATCCAACCGATCAAGTACCGAACGTATGGCACCTCCGCGTTCAGCGCACGTTTAGCTCGTAACCTCCTTGCCTTCTTGATCCAGCAAGATGGGAAAGTAGTGGATGAGTTTCGGCAGCACGACGGCGTGGTGACGGTGGTGGTGATGCTATCTCCGCAAGGCTTTGCCTAAGCACTACAAAAACATGACCGAGGGACTAAACTGTTGAGGGGGGCGCCACACACGGCTAAACAATTGCCGTGGGTTATGTGTGGCTCCCCCCTACCACATATATATAGGTGGGGGAGAGGGGAGAGGACAAGGGGTGCCCCAAGTAGGGCCGAATCCTACTTGGGGTCTTTCCCTCCCGGGGTGTCCAGAACCCCTTCCGGTGACCAGATTTCTACCCGGTACATCCCGAAACTCTTCCGATGTCCAAATATCATCGTCCTATATATCGATCTTTACCTCCAGACCATTCTGGAGCTCCTCGTCATGTCCGCGATCTCATCCGGGACTCCGAACAACATTCGGTCACCAAATCCATTTAACTCATATAACACAATATCATCAATAAACGTTAAGCATTCGGACCTTACGGGTTCGAGAACTATGTAGACATGACCGAGACACCTCTCCGGTCAATAACCAATAGCGGAACCTGAATGCCCATATTGGCTCCTACATATTCTACAAAGATCTTTACCAGTCGAACCTTATGACAACATACGTAATTGCCTTTGTCAATAGGTATGTTACTTGCCCGAGTTTCGATCGTTGGTATCTGCGTACCTAGTTCAATCTCGTTACTGGCAAGTCTCTTTACTTGTTCCGTAATACATCATCTTGCAACTAACTCATTAGTCACTTTGATTGCAAGGCTTCTTATGATGTATATTACCGAGAGGGCCCAGAGATACCTCTCTGATACTCGAAGTGACAAATCCTAATCTTGATCTATGCCAACTCAACAAACACCTTTGGAGATACCTGTAGAGCACCTTCATGATCACCCAGTTATGTTGTGACTTTGATACCACACAAGGTATTCCTCCGGTATCCGGGAGTTGCATAATCTCATAGTCGAAGGAATATGTATTTGACATCAAGAAAGCAATAGCAATAAACTGAACGATCAATATGCTAAGCTAACGGATGGGTCCTGTCCATCACATCATTCTCCTAATGATGTGATCCAGTTATCAAATGACAACACATGTCTGTTGTTAGGAAACCTTAACAATCTTTGATCAACGAGCTAGTCTAGTAGAGGCTTACTAGGGACACGGTATTTGTTTATGTATTCACACATGTATTTAAGTTTCCGATCAATACAATTCTAGCATGAATAATAAACCTGTATCATGAACAAGGAAATATAAAATAACAACTTTATTATTGCCTATAGGGCATATTTCCTTCAGTCTCCCACTTGCACTAGAGTCAATAATCTAGATTACATTGTAATGAATCTAACACCCATGGAGTCTTGGTGCTGATCATGTTTTACTCGCGGAAGAGGCTTAGTCAACATGTCTGCCACATTCAGATCCATATGTATTTTGCAAATCTCTATGTCTCCATCCTTGACATTTTCACGAATGGAGTTGAAGCTTCTCTTGATGTGTTTGGTTCTCTTGTGAAACCTGGATTCCTTGGCCAAGGTAATTGCTCCAGTGTTGTCACAAAAGATTTTCATTGGACCTGATGCACTGGGTATTACACCCAGATCGGATATGAATTCCTTCATCCAGACTCCCTCATGCGCTACTTCCGAAGCAACTATATACTCTGCTACATACGTAGATCCCGCCACGATGCTCTGCTTGGAACTGCACCAACTGATAGCTCCACCATTCAATATAAATACGCATCTGGTTTGTGACTTAGAGTCATCCGGATCAGTGTCGAAGCTAGCATCAACGTAACCATTTACAACGAGCTCTTCGTCACCTCCATAAACAAGAAACATATCCTTTGTCCTTTTCAGGTACTTCAGGATGTTCTTGACCACTGTCCAGTGATCCACTCCTAGATTACTTTGGTACCTCCCTGCCAAACTTATGGCAAGGCACACATCAAGTCTGGTACACATCATAGCATACATGATAGAACCTATGGCTAAGGCATAGGGAATGACTTTCATTTTTCTCTCTATCTTCTGCAGTGGTCGGGCTTTGAGTCTATCTCAACTTCACACCTTGTAACACAGGCAAGAACCCTTTCTTTGATTGATCCTATTTTGAACTTCTTCAAAACTTTATCAAGGTATGTGCTTTGTGGAAGTCCTATTAAGCGTCTTGATCTATCCCTATAGATCTTGATGCCCAATATATAAGCAGCTTCACCGAGGTCTTTCATTGAAAAATTCTTATTCAAGTATCCTTTTATGCTATCCAGAAATTCTATATCATTTCCAATCAACAATATGTCATCCACATATAATATAGGAATTGCTACAGAGCTCCCACTCACTTTCTTGTGAATACAAGCTTCACCATTGCCAAGGTGCCGAAGCTGTGTTGAAGCATCGTTGGGTTCTCCGATGCTGCGATGAAGCATTGCCGGGGATCCGGGGCTGCATTGGAGCATCGCGAGGCTGGTCGATGTTGCGTCGAAGCATAGTTTGCGGCCAATGGCGGGGTTGCTGCGACCAGACGAGATTCCGGCGAACGGCAGCGCTACATTGTTAGCCAGGGAGGGGCCGCGGCTTCTAACGATTGGGCACCACGAGGGAAGAATGCGAGGAAGAAGATGAATACACACTGTTGGGAGCCTGCGATCTAACGACTTCCTACATCTAAATCAGATGGCTGTGCAGGCGGCTGATAGTTTCTAAGTTCATCCGACTTGCGCAGCCGCCATCTAGAAATACTCTTTGCTTACACCAGGAGGCCCAGAGGACCCTCAAATTCGGCCCCTAAGCAGGACTTTTTGCCACTGAAAGTCAAAGAACATCATTCACTGTTGCTTTTCAGACAAGTTTCTGAATCCATTGGCACTCCTTTGGAAAGAAATCCGAGAGATTATGGTGAGTGTGAACATTAGTCCACCTAGTAAGGATAAACGTTGCATTCTGAACATGCTCTATGATCTAGGGCATCCCATTTGGTTGTAAATTCAAGAAAATATGGCGACTATAAGCCTTATTCTCCATGTTTTCGCCGTGCGGCATGCCGTAATGCAAGTGTGTGACAGCCAATAACAAGAGGGCATTCCTGGCATCGGTCAATATTTGTGGAAACAATGTATTCACCATGGAGCACACAAAATTTGGGGGCGGCTGCAAGAATGCGCCAGGGGAATATGAAGTTCTTTCAAGGACTGCCATATAAAGGACCGGTGTTCAGTAAAACAGTCATAACTTTGTCATTCGGAGTCCGTTTCAGACACACAAGTACTCAAAATGCTCGCGACGAGAGTGGAAATCCTGAAAATACTCTTCACTTGCGCTAGGAGGCTCGAAGGATCCTGAAATTCATCCCTTAAGCAGGATCTTTTGCCCCTGAAAGTCAAAGAACATCATTCACCGATGCGTTCCAGACAAGTTTATGAACCCATTGGCACTCCGTTGGAAGGAAATCCGAGAGATTGTGGTGAGTGTAAACATTAATCCTCCTGGTAAGGCCAACTTTGCATTCTGCAGATGCTCTATGATCCGGGGACTCCCATCTAGTTAGAAATTCAAGAAAATATGGCGATTACAAGCCTTACTCTCCTTGATTTCGCCGTCTGGCATGCCGTAATGTACGTGTGTGACAGCCAATAACAAGAGGGCATTCCTGGCATCGGTCAATATATATGTGAAAAGATTATATCCACTATGGAGGACACAAAATTTCAAGCTCGGACACTTCGCGGGAAAATGAAGTTCTTTGAAGGACTGCAGTATAAAGGATCAGTATTCACTAAAACGGTCATAACTTTGTCATTCGGAGTCTGTTTTGGACCCACAAGTACTTAAAATGCTCGTGACAAGCTTCTGAATCTAGAAAATACTCCCCATATGCTCCAAGAGGTGCGGAGGACCCTCAATTTTTGCCCCTGAAAGTGAAAGAACATCATTCGCTGCTACTTTTAAGACAAGTTTCTGAACCCATTGGCACTCCTTTGGAAGGAAATCCGAGAGATTGTGGTAAGTGTAAACATTAGTCCACCTAGTAAGGAGAGACGTTGCATTCTACACATGCTCTATGATCCGGGGCATCCCATTTGCTTGCAAATTCAAAAAAATATGGCGACTATAAGCCTTATCCTCCTTGTTTTCGGGGTGTGACATGCCGTAATACCCGTGTGTGACATCCAGTAAAAAGAGGGCATTCCTGGCATCGGTCAATACATTTGTGGAAACAATATCTTCACTGTCGAGGATACAAAATTTTGGGGCAGCCGCAAGAATGCGTCACGGGAAAATGAAGTTCTTTCAAGGACTGCCATATAAAGGACTGATGTTCACTAAAACGGTCATAACTTTGTCATTCGGAGTCTGTTTCAGACACACAAGTACTCAAAATGCTCGGTACGTGCCTGGGAATCTAGAAAATACTCTTCTCTTGCGCCAGGAGGCCCAGAGAATCCTAAAATTCGGCTCTTAAGCAGGACCTTTTGCCCCTGAAAGTCAAAGAACATCATTCACCACTGGTTTTCAGAGAAGTTTCTAAACCCATTGCACTGCTTTGGAAGGAAATCCTAGAGATCGTGATGAAGGAAATATGCCGTAGATGCAATAATAAAGTTATTATTTATTTCCTTATTTCATGATAAATGTTTATATGCTAGAATTGTATTAACCGGAAACTTAGTATATGTGTGAATACATAGATAAAATATATTGTCCCTAGTATGCCTCTACTAGACTAGCTTATTAATCAAAGATGGTTATGTTCCCTAACCATAGACATGTGTTGTCATTTGATGAACGGGATCACATCATTAGGAGAATGATGTGATGGACATGACCCATCCGTTAGCTTATCATTATAATCGTTATAGTTTCATTGCTACTGCTCTCTTCATGACTTATACATGTTCCTCAAACTATGAGATTATGCAACTCCCGAATACCGGAGGAACACTTTGTGTGCTACCAAATGTCACAACATAAATGGGTGATTATAAAGGTGCTCTATAGGCGTCTCCGAAGGTATTTGTTGGGTTGGCATAGATCGAGATTAGGATTTGTCACTCCGTGTTTCGGAGAGGTATCTCTGGGCCCTCTCGGTAATACTCATCACTATAAGCCTTGCAAGCATTGTGACTAATGAGTTAGTTCCAGGATGAAGTATTACGGAACGAGTAAAGAGACTTGCTGATAACGAGATTGAACTAGGTATGATGATACCGACGATCGAATCTCGGGCAAGTAACATACCGATGACAAAGGGAACAACATATGTTGTTATGCGGTTTGACCGATAAACATCTTCGTAGAATATGTAGGAGCCTATATGAGCATCCAGGTTTCGCTATTGGTTATTGACCGAAGACGTGTCTCGGTCATGTCTACATAGTTCTCGAACCCATAGGGTCCACACGCTTAACGTTCGATGACGATTGGTATTATGAGTTTATGTGATATGATGTACCGAAGATTGTTTGGAGTCCCGGATGTGATCACGGACATGACGAGGAGTCTCGAAATGGTTGAGACATAAAGATTGATATATTGGACGACTATGTTTGGACATCGGAATGGTTCTGAGTGAGTTCGGGCATTTACCGGAGTACTGGGGGGGTTACCGGAACCCCCCGGGGAGTGTATGGGCCTTATTGGGCCTTAGTGGGAGAGAGGAGGAGGCGGTCAGGTGGAGGGTGCCCCCCAAGCCCAATCCGAATTGGGTGGGGTCCGGCCCCCCTTTCCTTCCCTCTCTCCCCCCTTACTTCCTCTCCTACTCCAACTAGGGAAGGGGAATCCTACTCCCACTGGGAGTATGACTCCCACCTTGGGCGCGCCATAGAGGGCCGGCCCTCCCCCTCCTCCACTCCTTTATATACGGGGGAGGGGGAACCCCTTAGACACACAAGTTGACAATTGTTTTAGCCGTGTGCGGTGTCCCCTCCATAGTTACACACCTCAGTCATATCGTTGTAGTGCTTAGGCAAAGCCCTGCGCCGATAATTTCGTCATTACCGTCACCACGCCGTTGTGCTGACAAAACTCTCCCTCGACCTCAGCCGGATCTAGAGTTCGTGGGACGTCACCGAGCTGAACGTGTGTAGATCGCGGAGGTGCCGTACCTTCGGTGCTAGGATCGGTCAGATCGTGAAGACGTATGACTACATCAACCACGTTGTCATAACGCTTCCGCTTTCGGTCTACGAGGGTACGTAGACAACACTCTCCCCTCTCATTGCTATGCATCACCTAAAGATAGATCTTGCGTGATCGTAGGAATTTTTTTGAAATAACTATGTTCCCCAACAGTGGTATCAGAGCCAGGTCTATGTGTAGATGTTATATGCACGAGTAGAACAGAAAGAGTTGTGGGCGATAATAGTCATGCTGCTTACCAGCATGTCATACTTTGATTCGACAGTATTGTTGGATGAAGCGGCTCAAACCGACATTACGCGTACGCTTACACGAGACTGGTTCTACCAATGTGCTTTGCAGATAGGTGGCTGGTGAGTGTCTATTCCTCCAACTTTAATTGAATAGAGTGTGGCTACGCCCGGTCCTTGTTGAATGTTAAAACAACACACTTGACGAAAAATTGTTGTGGTTTTGATGCGTAGGTAAGAACGGTTCTTGCTAGAAGCCCGTAGCAGCCACGTAAAACTTGCAACAACAAAGTAGAGGACGTGTAACTTGTTTTTGCAGGGCTTGTTGTGATGTGATATGGTCAAGGCATGATATGATATAAATTGTTGTATGAGATGATCATGTTTTGTAACAAAGTTATCCGCAACTGGTAGGAGCCATATGGTTGTCGCTTTATTGTATTGAATGCAATCACCATGTAATTGTTTTACTTTGTCACTAAGCTGTAGCGATAGTCGTAGTAACAATAGGTGGCGAGATGACAACGATGGTACGATGGAGATCAAGGTGTCGCGCCGGTGGAGATCATGGCGATGCTTCGGTGATGGATATCATGAGCACAAGATGATGATGGCCATATCATGTCACATATTTTGATTGCATGTCATGTTTATCCTTTATGCATCTTATTTTGCTTAGAACGTCGGTAGCATTATAAGATGACCCCTTACTAAATTTCAAGGTACAAGTGTTCTCCCTGAGTATGCACCGTTGATACAGTTCGTCGTGCCGAGACACCACGCGATGATCAGGTGTGATAAGCTCTACGTTCACATATAACGGGTGCAAGCCAGTTTTGCACACGCAGAATACTCGGATTAAACTTGACGATCGTTGCATATGCAGATATGGCCTCAGAACACTGAGTCTGAAAGGTCGAGCATGAATCATATAGTAGATATGATCAACATAGTGATGTCCACCATTGAAAACTACTCCATCTCACATGATGATCAGACATGGTTTAGTTGATTTGGATCACGTGATCACTTAGATGATTAGAGGGATGTCTATCTCAGTGGGAGTTCTTAAGTAATATGATTAATTGAACTTTAACTTATCATGAACTTAGTCCTGGTAGTATTTTGCAAATTATGTTGTAGATCAATAGCTCGCGCTATAGCTTCCCTATGTTTTTATATGTTCCTAGAGAAAACTAAGTTGAAAGATGATAGTAGCAATGATGTAGACTGGGTCTGTGATCTGTGGTTTATCCTCATTGCCGCACAGAAGAATTATGTCCTTGATGCACCGCTAGGTGACAGGCCTATTGCAGGAGCAGATGCAAACATTATGAACGTTTAGCTAGCTTAATATGATGACTACTTGATAGTTTAGTGCACCATGCTTTACGACTTAGAACCGGGACTTCAAAAACGTTTTAAACGCCATGGAGCATATGAGATGTTCTAGGAGATGAAATTGGTATTTCAGACTCATGCCCGTGTCAAGAGGTATGAGACCTCTGACAAGTACTTTGCCTAAAAATGGAGGAGATTTGCTCAACTAGTGAGCATGTGCTCAGAATGTCTGAGTACTACAATCACTTGAATCAAGTGAGAGATCTTCTAGATAAGATAGTGATTGACATAGTTCTTTAGTCACCACCACCAAGTTACTAGAACTTCATGATGAACTGTAGTATGCAAGGGATGACTAAAACGATTCTCGAGCTCTTCGTGATGCTGAAATCGATGAAGGTAGAAATCAAGAAAAAGTATCAAGTGTTGATTGACAAGACCACTAGTTTCAAGAAAAGGGCAAAGGGAAAGAAAGGGAACTTCAAATAGAATGACAAGTAAGTTGTCACTTCCGTGAAGAAGCCCAAAGCTAGACCTAAGCCTGAAACTGAGTGCTTCTACTGCAAAGGAAATGGTCACGAGAAGCGAAACTTCCCCAAATATTTGGTGGAAAAGAGGGATGGCAAAGTGAACAAAGGTTTATTTGATATACAGGTTATTGATGTGTACCTTGCTAGTGTTCATAGTAGCCCCTGGGTATTCGATACTTGTTCGGTTGCTAAGATTAGTAATTCGAAATAGGAGTTACAGAATAAATAGAGACTAGTTAAGAATGAAGTGACGATGTATGTTGGAAGTGGTTCCAAGATTGATATGATCATCATCGCACACTCCCTATACTTTCAGGATTAGTGTTGAACCTAAATTATTTGGTGTTTGCGTTGAGCATGAATATGATTAGATCATGTTTATTGCAATACGGTTATTCATTTAAGATAGAGAATAACTGTTATTCTGTTTACATGAATAAAACCTTCTATGGTCATACACCCAATGTTGATGGTTTATTGAATCTCGATCGTGGTAATACACATATTCATAATATTGATGCCATAAGATGCAAAGTTGATAATGATAGTGCAACTTATTTGTGGCATTGACGTTTGGATCATATCGATGTAAAGCACATGAAGAAATTCCATAAAGATGGACTTTTGGAATCACTTGATATGAATCATTTGATACTTGCGAACCATGCCTTATGGGCAAGATGACTAAAACTCCGTTCTCCAGAACAATGGAACGAGATAGTGGCATATTGGAAATAATACATACCGATCTATGCGTTCCAATGAGTGTTGATGCTCGTGGCATGTATCATTATTTTCTTACCTTCACAGATGATTTGAGCAGATATGGTTATATCTACTTAATGAAACACAAGTCTGAAACATTTGAAAAGTTCAAGATTTCAGAGTGAAGTGGAGAATCATCGTAACAAGAAAATAAAAGTTTCTATGATCTGATCGTGGAGGAGAATATTTGAGTTACGAGTTTGGCTTTCATTTAAAACAATGTGGAATAGTTTCACAGCTCACTCCACCTGGAACACCACAGTGTAATGGTGTGTCCGAACGTCGTAACCGCACTTTATTGGATATGGTGCGATCTATGATGCCTCTTACCAATTTACCACTATCATTTTGGGGTTATGCATTAGAGATAGCTGCATTCACTTTAAACAGGGCACTGTCAAAATTCGTTGAGACGACGCCTTATGAACTATGGTTTGGCAAGAAACCAAAGTTGTCGTTTCTTAAAGTTTGGGGCTGCGATGCTTATGTGAAAAAGCTTCAACCTGATAAACTCGAACCCAAATCGGAGAAATGCGTCTTCATAGGATACCCAAAGGAAACTGTTGGGTACACCTTCTATCACAGATCCGAAGGCAAGATCGTTGCTAAGAATGGATCCTTTCTAGAGAAAGAGTTTCTCTCGAAAGAAGTGAGTGGAGGAAAGTAGAACTTGATGAGGTTGTAGTTCATCACAGAAATCAGTTGTAGTGATTCCTACACCAATTAGTGAGGAAGCTAATGATGATGATCATGAAACTTCAGATCAAGTTACTACCGAACCTCGTACATCAACCACAGTATGATCTGCATCAGAGTGGTGTGGTTAATCCTATTCTGGAAGTCATGTTACTAGACCATGATGAACCTACGAACTATGAGGAAGCAATGATGAGCCCAGATTCCGTGAAATGGCTTGAGGCCATGAAATCTGAGATGGGATCCATGTATGAGAACAAAGTGTGGACTTTGGTGGACTTGCCCGATGATCGGCAAGCCATATTAAATAAATGGATTTTCAAGAGGAAGACGGACGCTGATAGTGGTGTTACTATCTACAAAGCTCAACTTGTCACAAAAGGTTTTCGACAAAGTTCAAGGTGTTGACTAAATGAGATTTTCTCAACTATAGCGATGCTTAAAACTGTTTGAATCAAGTTAGCAGTTGCCATATTTTATGAAATCTAGCAAATGGATGTCGAAACTGCATTCCTTAAATGGATATTTTTAAAGAAAAGTTGTATATGATGCAACCAGAAGGTTTTGTCGATCCTAAGGGTGCTAAGAAAGTGTGCAAGCTTCAGCAATCCATTTATGGACTGGTGCAAGCCTCTCGGAGTTGGAATAAACGCTTTGATAGTGCGATCAAAGCATATAGTTTTATACAGACTTTTGGAGAAGCCTGTATTTACAAGAAAAGTGAGTGGGAGCTCTGTAGCATTTCTAATATTATATGTGAATGACATATTGTTGATTGGAAATGATATAGAATTTCTCGATAACATAAAGGGATACTTGAAGAAGAGTTTTTCAATCAAAGACTTTGGTAAAGGTGCTTACATATTGGGCATCAAGATCTATAGAGATAGATCAAGACACTTGATAAGATTTTTCAATGAGTAAATACCTTGACAAGTTTTTGAAAGAGTTCAAAATGGATCAGTCAAAGAAGGAGTTCTTTCCTGTATTACAAGGTGTAAATTTGAGTAAGACTCAAAGCCTGACCATGGTAGAAGATAGAAAAAGAATGAAAGTCATTCCCTATGCCTTAGTCATAGGTTCTATAAAGTATGCTATGTTGTGAACCAGACCTATTGTGTACCTTGCCATGAGTTTGGCAATGGGGTACAATAGTGATCTAAGAGTAGATCACTGGACAGCGGTCAAAATTATCCGTAGTGGGGACTAAGGAAATGTTTCTCGGTTATGGGGGTGATAAAGAGTTCGTCGTAAAGAGTTACGTTGATGCAATCTTTTACACCGATTCAGATGACTCTAAGTCTCAATCTGGATACATATTGAAAGTGGGAGCAATTAGCTAGAGTTGCTCCATGTAGAGCATCGTAGACTTAGAATATTTGCAAAATACATACGGATCTGAATGTGGCAGACATGTTGACTAAACTTCTCCCACAAGCAAAACATGATCACACCTTAGTACTCTTTGGGTGTTAATCACATAGAGATGTGAACTAGATTATTGACTCTAGTAAACCCTTAGGGTGTTGGTCACATGGCGATGTGAACTATGGGTGTTAATCACATACAGATGTGAACAATTGGTGTTAAATCACATGGCGATGTGAACTCGATTATTGACTCTAGTGCAAGTGGGAGACTGAAGGAAATATTCCCTAGAGGCAATAATAAAGTTACTATTTATTTCCTTATTTCATGATAAATGTTTATTATTCATGCTAGAATTGTATTGACCGGAAACTTAGTACATGTGTGAATACATAGACAAAACATATTGTCCCTAGTATGCCTCTACTATACTAGCTCGTTAATCAAAGATGGTTATGTTTCCTAACCATAGACATGTGTTGTCATTTGATGAACGGGATCACATCATTAGGAGAATTATGTGGTGGACATGACCCACCCGTTAGCTTAGCATTATGATCGTTACAATTTCATTGCTACTGCTCTCTTCATGACTTAAACATGTTCCTCAGACTATGAGATTATGCAACTCCCGAATACCGGAGGAACACTTTGTGTGCTACCAAACATCACAACGTAAATGGGTGATTATAAAGGTGCTTTACAGGTGTTTCTGAAGGTATTTGTTGGGTTGGCATAGATCGAGATTAGGATTTGTCACTCCATGTTTCAGAGAGGTATCTGTGGGCCCTCTCGGTAATACTCATCACTATAAGCCTTGCAAGCAATGTGAATAGTGAGTTAGTTGCGGGATGAAGTATTACAGAACGAGTAAAGAGACTTGCCGGTAACGAGATTGAACTAGGTATGATGACACCGACGATTGAATCTCGGGCAAGTAACATACCGATGACAAAGGGAACAACATATGTTGTTATGCGGTTTGACCGATAAAGATTTTCGTAGAATATGTAGGAGCCAACATGAGCATCCAGGTTCCGCTATTGGTTATTGACCGGAGACGTGTCTCAGTCATGTCTACATAGTTCTCGAACCCGTTGGGTCCATACGCTTAACGTTCGATGACGATTGGTATTATGATTTTATGTGATATGATGTACAGAATAATGTTAGGAGTCCCGGATGTGATCACGGACATGACGAGGAGTCTCGAAATGGTCGATACATAAAGATTGATATATTGGATGACTATGTTTGGACACTAGAATGTTTCCGGGTGAGTTCGGGCATTTACCGGAGTACCGAGGGTTACCGGAACCCCCCGGGGAGTGTATGGGCCTTATTGGGCCTTAGTGGGAGAGAGGAGGAGGCGGCCAGCTGGAGGGCGCGCCCCCCAAGCCCAATCTGAATTGGGTGGTGTAATGCCCCGGATTCGATGCGCCAGGTGTCCGCCAGTTATTCGTCGTTGTTGCCATGTCATTTGCTTGTGTGTTGCATTTTGCCATGTCATCTTCTGCACTTCATCTGCATGTTTTTCAAAACATGCATCCGTTGGGGTTCCGCCGGTTCTCTCCGTTGTCCGTTCCGAGTTCGGACACACTCGCACGCGCCCGCGACACCTCGGAAATATTATTTTATAAGTGGCATAAAAATGTTCTCGGAATGGGTTGAAGCTTGGCATGCGGTCTTATTATAGTGTAGATAGAGAGCCTGTCAAGTTTCGTCGCATTCGGAGTCCGTTTGACTGCCCAACCGTTAAACGTAGTGGTACCGTTGCCGGTACATTCGTCGGATGTTTTCGGTCTTCGAAAACCCTGCGGGCCGCACCTCTTCTCTCTCCTCTCAGCCCAAGCCTCTCTATCACACAGCCCACTAGCCCACCTATCTAACCCTCCTCCGCTCCGGACCGTCCGATCGAGATCGAACGGCTCCGAAACGGAGCTAATCCCCTAACCCTAGCCCCCTTTTCCTATTTAAACACCTCCCCTTGCCAGATTTGGAAGCCTAGCTTCCCCTACCTCTAGCCTCCCACATCCCTCCTTGGAATCCGTGCGCAGCCGCTCCACCGCCGCCACTTGGCGCCGCCACCGCCATGTCGCCTCAGCCAATGAGGCGCCGCCACGTCGCCCCAGCGCCCACGCCAGCCAATCTCCTCGCGCCACCTGTTTCCCTGCCTTCCCGCACCGCCAGGCCCGTGCCAGGCTCGCCCGGGCCCCGATCTGGGCCTCGAGGGCCCCAGCCAGCCCGCGCACCCGCGCTCGATCCCGTCCCTGTCGCCCGACTCCCCTGCCGCCGGCGCGTCGAATCTCGTCGCCAGCTCCGTCGCGGTCCTCGCCGCCGCGCCCCTCAGGCCAGCGCCACCCCACCCCGCTCTCTCTTCCTCTCCTCTCGTTCCTCCCCTAACCCCCCCTCTACCTGCTGCAGCGCCGCCATGGTTCCCGTCGCCGTCGGCCTCAAGCTCCGCGACCCCGGGCGCCTCCCCGCGCCAGAAACCGGCCGGATCCGGTGGCCGGGGGCTGGATCCGCCCGTCCCCGTCCTCTCCTCGCGCCCCGGCCTCCTCCTCGATGGCTCCGGCGAGCCCCAGCCGAATCGAGCCGCTGCCGCCGCCATGTCCTCGGGAGCGAGCAGCTCGTCCCGCTCGCCTGTGCGCCCGCTCGTGGGCCCTCCCCGGCCCAGCAGCGCCCGACCCAGCCGGCCTGCCTCCTCCTCCATCCTGGGCTGAAGCCCAATGGGTGAGCAACCCCTTTTCTCCGCCCTATGCACGAAATAGTTATGCAACGCTCACTTTCGGTCCAGCGAAAACGACCAAGTCCTGCAATTTTTGCATAATCATGCCATGTTCATCACATTGTATCTCTGCATCTGTAGCTCCTTTTTATGCGTGTAATATGTCAAATTGTTTTCCTCGACGAGTACTTCATTTCATTCCATTGCATTATTTTCATTTGAGCTCATCTTGATGCCCGAAATGCTGTTGGAAGAGTGCATGTTGCTGTTAATCTGCTGAAACTGTTATAACTTGCTCATTTGTCATTTTTGCCATGATTGATGTGTGCATCCTATGAGGTTGATGTCTACATGTGTTTTGATCTATGATATGTCATCTTTCTAGGGGTGCCAACCATGTATTTTTGTGACTTGTGTAGTGAGTGCATCAAGCTTATTAAGTAGGGTACTTGCTGTTGCTGATTTCCTGACAGATTCTGTTATATTTTGTTGCTATATAAACACGTTGCTACTAATCATTCTATGCATAATCTGGAGATGTTCTATAAACATGTTTTGATCTACATGTCATGCTCTATCCATTAATGCCCTTGGTTGCAATTATAACCTATTGTATCATGTTGTAATCTTGCTCCAAAGTTGCTTGATAATGTTGCTGTCAGCCTGTTAACATGAAGTTCAATGTTTCCATGATTGTTTGCTAGTGATCCATGCAGCCTATGAACTTGTTCTTGCCATGCTTAGCTTCATAAACATGTCTTCTTACTGTTGGTTGCCTTGCCATGCCATGTATTTCTCTGTGGTGAGTGGTTCAAGCTCACCAACATGCCTACTTATTGTTGTTTCTGCCATGTTTGAATCTGTAATATAACTTGCCATGTCTACATGGGTGCCATCATATTTTCTGATCCTTTTTGGCTCATGGTTAGTAAGGGACTTCTGATATGTGCAATTAGTAGATTCATGCCATGCCTTTGTTTGCCATGATATGTTCCTGTAACATGTTGTTTGCTTGCTCTAAACATTGCAACCTGATGTTATTTCTGCAAAGTCTGAAACTGTTATTATTTGCAATCTTACCATGTCTTTTTGAGCATGTTCTAGTTGTTTCTGGAGATAGCTCAGTGTTCATGTTTTGTTATGCTTTACCAGTATTTCATGAACATGCCTTTTGTTATTATGTTGGGGTACTGTAGCATATTGTTTTGATGCTTGCAAGATGCCTAGTTGCTGTTATGGACAGATTGTTGCTATGACCTGTAGAGTGTGTGTTGAACCGTTGCTCCGTTTTGAGTGTGCTCTATATGAAACTTGCTTGATTTTGCATGTAGTTTCATATTATCATGTTGCATCCTTGTTTTGAGGTGCTTTCTTGATGTTTGTATGCATTTTGCATCAATGCCATGTTTAACTTGTTTTGCTCATATCTTCTAGGCCGTAGCTCCGAATCTAATGAACTTTATATGTAACTTGACTAGGATTTTGTGTAGATCATATTGGTGCATCTTAATTGGCTGTTTAACAACTTGAACATAATGTTTATTCAGTTCTGGACTAATTTCGAAATTTGCATATGAGGACTTACCGGAATTGTTATATGTTGTTCTTTTTTGCATCATCTCTTGCCATGAGTAGCTTCATGTAGCTTGGTCATGCATCATGCTTGTTGTGCATCATGCCTTGTTCATGTGTGGTGTGTTTACTATGTTGTGTGCTTCTTCTCGATAGTTCCCGTTTCGTTGCGATCGTGAGGATTCGTTCGTCTCCGTGTGGTTCGTCTACGTGGCTTCGTCTTCTTCATGGACTCGTTCTTCTTCCTTGCGGGATTTCAGGCAAGATGACCGCTACCCTGGATCTCACTACTATCATTGCTATGCTAGTTGTTTCGTTCTATCGCTATGCTGCGCTACCTATTACCTATTTATCACGCCATCCCATATTGCCATGAACCTCTAACCTTTGACACCTTTCCTATGCAAACCGTTGCTTGGCTATGTTACCGCTTTGCTCAGCCCCTCTTATAGCGTTGCTAGCTGCAGGTGAAGTTGAAGATTGCTCCATGGTGGACAGGGTTATGTTGGGATATCGCAATATCTCTTATATTATTAATGCATCTATATATTTGGTAAAGGGTGGAAGGCTCGGCCTTATGCCTGGTGTTTTGTTCCACTCTTGCCGCCCTAGTTTCCGTCATACCGGTGTTATGTTCCCGGATTTTGCGTTCCTAACTCGGTCGGGTGATTTATGGGACCCCCCTGATAGTTTGCTTTGAATAAAACTTGTCCAGCAAGGCCCAACCTTGGTTTTACCATTTGCCTCACCACCACCTATACCCTTCCCTTGGGTCGGCCAACCCAAGGGTCATCTTTATTTTAGCCCCCCCGGGCCAGTGCTTGTCTAAGTGTTGGTCCGAAACGAGCAACCTGCGGGGCCACCTCGAGGCAACTCGAGGGCTGGTTTTACTCGTAGCTTGACTTATCCGGTGTTGCCTTGAGAACGAGATATGTGCAGATCCTTTCAGAATTGTCGGCGCATCGGGCGGCTTTGCTGGTCTTGTTTTACCATTGTCGAAATGTCTTGTAAACCGGGATTCCGAGACTGATAGGGTCTTCCTGGGAGAAGTTCTATTCCTTCGTTGATCGCGAGAGCTTGTCATGGGCTAAGTTGGGACACCCCTGCAGGGTTTAAACTTTCGAGAGCCGTGCCCGTGGTTATGTGGAAGATGGGAATTTGTTAATGTCCGGTTGTAGATAACTTGACACCAGATCCGAATTAAAACGCATCAACAGTGTGTGTAGCTGTGTTGGTCTCTTCTCGGCGGAGTCCGGGAAGTGAACACGGTTTCTGAGTTATGTTTGACGTAAGTAGGTGTTCAGGATCACCTCTTGATCATTGCTAGCTTCACGACCATTTCGCTTGTTTCTCTTCTCGCTCTCATTTGCGTATGTTAGCCACCATATAATGCTTAGTCGCTGCTGCAACCTCACCACTTTACCCCTTCCTTTCCCATTAAGCTTTGCTAGTCTTGATACCCATGGTAATGGGATTGCTGAGTCCTCGTGGCTCACAGATTACTACAACAATAGTTGCAGGTACAGGTTATGCAATGATCTTGACGGGAGAGCGATGTTTGCTTGTTTGGAGTTCTTCTTCTGCTTCCTCTTCGATGAGGGGATAGGTTCCAGGTCGGCAGCCTGGGCTAGCAGGGTGGATATTGTTTGAGTTTCTGTTTGTGGTCCATCCGTAGTCGGATGGGGTGCTCTTATGTAAGATGGTATTGTATTCGTGTGGCATTGTATGCCTCTTGTATGTATCCCCATCTATTATGTAATGTTGATGTAATGATATCCACCTTGCAAAAGCGTTTCAATATGCGGGTCTATCCTTGGTGGGACCTTCGAGTTCCTTTTGGATAGGGTCGCATATTGGGCGTGACAAGTTGGTATCAGAGCCTCGACCGACCCTAGGAGCCCCCTTGATTGATCATGTAGTTTGGCCGTTGTTGAGTCTAGAAAGAAAACTATTTTCGAGTCTAGTTATATCGGAGAGTAGGAATTCTTTTTACTCCTCAGCCCCTTCGTCGCTCTGGTGAGGAATCTTGTCGTAGGTGTTTTGAATTACTCCTCTTCCCCTTCAAATTTTCTTTAGGATCACGCAATTGATTTTTCGATCGTTGTTTCTCATCTCTTTTCATCCAGTGCATTTCTCGTCAAGTCGACTCGAACCTCTTTGTCTTTTGGGAGTTCAATCCTCAGTTGTTTTCTTTTCCCACCCGCCCACCCTTCTTCTTCTCGGAACCGGAGTCCATAATCGAGTATCCATCCTACTCGTGCGAAGTCTTTGCTTTATTTCCTCAATTATTTCAACCGGTGTTTTCTCTTCAAGATATTCGTCGATTTCCCCTTCCAGTTGCCTGTGTTTTCCCGCCCTCCCACCCTTTTCTTCCGGAGCATGAGTCTCTTTCGATAGTCAATTCCATTCGTGCGGAGCCTCTTCAGGTTTTCCCTCAATTATTTCAACCGGTGAATTCTCGTCTTGTTCGTCATTCTTCATCTCTTTTTATTTTTTGGTGGACCCAATTCAAGTTTTTCGGGTTGATCACATTCTTTCTCTCGGCTCAAGTGTTTTCCCTGATCGTTCACCTCTCGCCAGTTTATCCTTCCGGAGTGTTCAAGACTTCTTAAGAGATTTGTCTGTGTTCGAATTAATTTGAGGTTGTCACCTCATTCAAATATTTTCAATTGTTCCGGTGCATCATCTATATGTGCAACAATCCTTTCCAACGGTGTTTTATTCAGTGGGCCCTAACCCACAGGTCTTTTCGCAGGATCTTACCTGACTCTTCTAATTTCCCCGGAGTTATTCTCAATTCTTTTCAAGTGTGATGGAAAAATGGATTTCATCAGTCAGATGCCTTTCCAAGATCGATTTCAAATCATTTTCATTGTTGCCTCAACCTCTTCGCTTTTTCGTTCTCCCGGGGTATCTCAGTAATTTTGGTGTTTTTTTTTCTCGTGGTCAGTTGAAGATCGAAGAAGAGTTTTTTTCTCTTAAATCTTGTCCATTCTCCCGGAGATTCGCGATGCTAGCTCGACGTTATCCTATCAAATTGTTTCAAGTCATGCAATTATTTTCATCCATCCGGAGCTTTTCAGAAGTTGCTTTCTCTCTCGATCATCCGGAGGCCATCTTTTCAGAAATTTCTTCGTTCTAAGTTTTTCAAATTCGTTCTCCAATTATTCTATATCTGTGCCCTTTCGTTCGTCTCAATATTCTTCCGGTGCTTCGCTCAAGTGTTCTTTAGCAGCCCATGATCTCTGTGTTCTTTTGCATCTAATCCCCTCGAGCATTTTGGTTCTTCTAATTCTTCCCGGCGATTCTTTCTCCTTGCTTCGTTCATTTTCATTTCTAACGGTGGTTCGTTGAAGATTCTTTTTCCTTGTTTATCATCTTAATCCATTCGTTCTATTTAATCCTACCGGTGGTTCATGAAGACCTTCTCAAGTTTGCGATATTTCCCTTCTCAATCCTTTCTCAAGAAGAATAAGTAGTATGCTAAATCCATTGCTTGTCATCAGTTTAATTTGATGAAGGGTAAGCATACAATAAATCTTATTCTTATTTCTTCCAAGTGATTAGTCCCTTCCTTCGGAGTTTGTTCTTGATGAATAAATTCTAGTTTCAAGTCTTTTCATCTTTTCTTTTCCGGAGTTCAATTTCCTCGGCCATCTCGTCGGGAACCCCATCTAAATCATCGCAAGCTTTAATCTTATTCTTTCTTCCTTCATTCAGTCTCATCGTCCTTTTGTCACCAGTGTTCTTCATGTTGGTTCTTCATGATTTAATTCATTCTTCAAGAGTTCATCAAGATTTTGTTCAAGAGTTCTTCGTCTTCTGTTCCTCCATGTTTCAGCTGGAGTGCTTCCTAAATCGTTTCAGTCTTATTCGTTTCTTTTCTCATTCTAACCACTCCGGTTAGAACGAGTCGTTTCATAGTCTATCTAATTCCGTGAGATTTCGATTCTCGTCATTCTCGTCGTTCCTTTCTTCTTCTCGTGTGCTCTCGATTCTTTGCTTCTTCTCTTGAGTTCTTGCTTCACCTCTTCCCTTTTCCCTTCCGTCTCGGTCCTAAGATCTCGGGACGAGATCTCTTGTTAGTGGAGGAGTGTTGTAACGCCCCGGATTCGATGCGCCAGGTGTCCGCCAGTTATTCGTCGTCGTTGCCATGTCATTTGCTTGTGTGTTGCATTTTTCCATGTCATCTTCTGCACTTCATCTGCATGTTTTTCAAAACATGCATCCGTTGGGGTTCTGCCGGTTCTCTCCGTTGTCCGTTCCGAGTTCGGACACACTCGCACGCGCCCGCGGCACCTCCGAAATATTATTTTATAAGTGGCATAAAAATGTTCTCGGAATGGGTTGAAGCTTGGCATGCGGTCTTATTATAGTGTAGACAGAGCGCCTGTCGAGTTTCGTCGCATTCGGAGTCCGTTTGACTGCCCAACCGTTAAACGTAGTGGTACCGTTGCCGGTACATTCGTCGGATGTTTTCGGTCTTCGAAAACCCTGCGGGCCGCACCTCTTCTCTCTCCTCTCATCCCAAGCCTCTCTCTCACACAGCCCACTAGCCCACCTATCGAACCCCCCTCCGCTCTGGACTGTCCGATCGAGATCGAACGGCTCCGAAACGGAGCTAATCCCCTAACCCTAGCCCCCTTTTCCTATTTAAACACCTCCCCTTGCCAGATTTGGAAGCCTAGCTTCCCCTACCTCTAGCCTCCCACCTCCCTCCTCGGAATCCGTGCGCAGCCGCACCACCGCCGCCACTTGGCGCCGCCGCTGCCACGTCGCCTCGGCCAATGAGGCGCCGCCACGTCGCCCCAGCGCCCGCGCCAGCCAATCTCCTCGTGCCACCTGTTTCCCTGCCTTCCTGCGCCGCCAGGCCCGTGCCAGGCCCGCCCGGGCCCCGATCTGGGCCTCGAGGGCTCCAGCCATCCCGCGCACCCGCGCTCGATCCCGTCCCCGTCGCCCGACTCCCTTGCCGCCGGCGCGTCGGATCTCGTCGCCAGCTCCGTCGCGGTCCTCGCCGCCGCGCCCCTCAGGCCAGCGCCACCCCACCCCGCTCTCTCTTCCTCTCCTCTCGTTCCTCCCCTAACCCCCCCTCTACCTGCTGCAACACCGCCATGGTTCCCGTCGCCGTCGGCCTCAAGCTCCGCGACCCCGGGCGCCTCCCCGCGCCAGAAACCGGCCGGATCCGGTGGCCAGGGGCTGGATCCGCCCGTCCCCGTCCTCTCCTCGCGCCCCGGCCTCCTCCTCGCTGGCTCCGGCGAGCCCCAGCCGAATCGAGCCGCTGCCGCCGCCATGTCCTCGGGAGCGAGCAGCTCGTCCCGCTCGCCTGTGCGCCCGCTCGTGGGCCCTCCCCGGCCCAGCAGCGCCCGACCCAGCCGGCCTGCCTCCTCCTCCATCTTGGGCCGAAGCCCAATGGGTGAGCAGCCCCTGTTCTCCGCCCTGTGCACGAAATAGTTATGCAACGCTCACTTTCGGTCCAGCGAAAAATGACAAAGCCCTGCAATTTTTGCATAATCATGCCATGTTCATCACATTGTATCTCTGCATCTGTAACTTCTTTTTGTGCGTGTAATATGTCAAATAGTTTGTCTCGACGAGTACTTCATTTCATTCCATTGCATCATTTTCATTTGAGCTCATCTTGATGCCCGAAATGCTGTTGGAAGAAAGCATGTTGCTGTTAATCTGCTGAAACTGTTATAACTTGCTCATTTGTCATTTTTGCCATGATTGATGTGTGCATCCTATGAGGTTGATGTCTACATGTGTTTTGATCTATGATATGTCATCTTTCCAGGGGCGACAACCATGTATTTTTGTGACTTGTGTAGTGAGTGCATCAAGCTTGTTAAAGTAGGGTACTTGCTGTTGCTGATTTCCTGACAGATTCTGTTATATTTTGTTGCTATATAAACACGTTGCTACTAATCATTTTATGCATAATCTGGAGATGTTATATAAACCTGTTTTGATATAAATGTCATGCTCTATCCATTCATGCCCTTGGTTGCAATTATAACCTGCTGTATCATGTTGTAATCTTGCTCCAAAGTTGCTTGATAATGTTGCTGTCAGCCTGTTAACATGAAGTTCAATGTTTCCATGATTGTTTGCTAGTGATCCATGCACCCTATGAACTTGTTCTTGCCATGCTTAGCTTCATAAACATGTCTTCTTACTATTGGTTGCCTTGCCATGCCATGTATTTCTCTGTGGTGAGTGGTTCAAGCTCACCAACATGCCTACTTATTGTTGTTTCTGCCATGTTTGAATCTGTAATATAACTTGCCATGTTTACATGGGTGCCATCATATTTTCTGATCCTTTTTGGCTCATGGTCAGTAAGGGACTTCTGATATGTGCAATTAGTAGATTCATGCCATGCCTTTGTTTGCCATGATATGTTCCTGTAACATGTTGTTTGCTTGCTCTAAACATTGCAACCTGATGTTATTTCTGCAAAGTCTGAAACTGTTATTATTTGCAATCTTACCATGTCTTTTTGAGCATGTTCTAGTTGTTTCTGGAGATAGCTCAGTGTTCATGTTTTGTTATGCTTTACCAGTACTTCATGACCATGCCTTTTGTTATTATGTTGGGGTGCTGTAGCATATTGTTTTGATGCTTGCAAGATGCTTAGTTGCTGTTATGGACAGATTGTTGCTATGACTTGTATAGAGTGTGTGTTGAACCGTTGCTCCGTTTTGAGTGTGCTCTATATGAAACTTGCTTGATTTTGAATGTAGTTTCATATTATCATGTTGCATCCTTGTTTTGAGGTGCTTTCTTGATGTTTGTATGCATTTTGCATCAATGCCATGTTTAACTTGTTTTGCTCATATCTTCTAGGCCGTAGCTCCGAATCTAATGAACTTTATATGTAACTTGACTAGAATTTCGTGTAGATCATCTTGGTGCATCTTAATTGGCTGTTTAACAACTTGAACATAATGTTTATTCAGTTCTGGACCAATTTCGAAATTTGCATATGAGCACTTACCGGAATTGTTATATGTTGTTTCCGGCCTCATTTAAACTTGCCTTGATGTGTTGTTCTTGTTTGCATCATCTCTTGCCATGAGTAGCTTCATGTAGCTTGGTCATGCATCATGCTTGTTGTGCATCATGCCTTGTTCATGTGTGGTGTGTTTACTATGTTGTGTGCTTCTTCTCGATAGTTCCCGTTTCGTTGCGGTCGTGAGGATTCGTTCGTCTCCGTGTGGTTTGTCTACGTGGCTTCGTCTTCTTCATGGACTCGTTCTTCTTCCTTGCGGGATTTCAGGCAAGATGACCGCTACCCTGGATCTCACTACTATCATTGCTATGCTAGTTGTTTCGTTCTATTGCTATGCTGCGCTACCTATTACCTGTTTATCAAGCCATCCCATATTGTCATGAACCTCTAACCTTTGACACCTTTCCTATGCAAACCGTTGCTTGGCTATGTTACCGCTTTGCTCAGCCCCTCTTATAGCGTTGCTAGCTGCAGGTGAAGTTGAAGATTGCTCCATGGTGGACAGGTTTATGTTGGGATATCACAATATCTCTTATATTATTAATGCATCTATATATTTGGTAAAGGGTGGAAGGCTCGGCCTTATGCCTGGTGTTTTGTTCCACTCTTGCCGCCCTAGTTTCCGTCATACCGGTGTTATGTTCCTGGATTTTGTGTTCCTAACGCGGTCGGGTGATTTATGGGACCCCGCTGACAGTTTGTTTTGAATAAAACTTGTCCAGCAAGGCCCAACCTTGGTTTTACCGTTTGCCTCACCACCACCTATACCCTTCCCTTGGGTCGGCCAACCCAAGGGTCATCTTTATTTTAGCCCCCCCGGGCCAGTGCTTGTCTAAGTGTTGGTCCGAAACGAGCAACCTGCGGGGCCACCTCGGGGCAACTCGAGGGCTGGTTTTACTCGTAGCTTGACTTATCCGGTGTTGCCCTAAGATCGAGATATGTGAAGCTCCTATCGGGATTGTCGGCGCATCGGGCGGCTTTGCTGGTCTTGTTTTACCATTGTCTAAATGTCTTGTAAACCGGGATTCCGAGACTGATAGGGTCTTCCTGGGAGAAGGTCTATTCCTTCGTTGATCGCGAGAGCTTGTCATGGGCTCAGTTGGGACACCCCTGCAGGGTTTAAACTTTCGAGAGCCGTGCCCGCGGTTATGTGGCAGATGGGAATTTGTTAATGTACGGTTGTAGATAACTTGACACCAGATCCGAATTAAAACGCATCAACCGTGTGTGTAGCCGTGATGGTCTCTTCTCGGCGGAGTCCGGGAAGTGAACACGGTTTCTGAGTTATGTTTGATGTAAGTAGGTGTTCAAGATCACCTCTTGATCATTGCTAGCTTCACGACCGTTCCGCTTGTTTCTCTTCTCGCTCTCATTTGCGTATGTTAGCCACCATATAATGCTTAGTCGCTGCTGCAACCTCACCACTTTACCCCTTCCTTTCCCATTAAGCTTTGCTAGTCTTGATACCTATGGTAATGGGATTGCTGAGTCCTCGTGGCTCACAGATTACTACAACAACAGTTGCAGGTACAGGTTATGCGATGATCTTGACGCGGGAGCGATGTTTGCTTGTTTAGAGTTCTTCTTCTGCTTCTTCTTTGATCAGGGGATAGGTTCCAGATCGGCAGCCTGGGCTAGCAGGGTGGATATTGTTTGAGTTTCTGTTTGTGGTCCATCCGTAGTCGGATGGGGTGCTCTTATGTAAGATGGTATTGTATTCGTGTGGCATTGTATGCCTCTTGTATGTATCCCCATCTATTATGTAATGTTGATGTAATGATATCCACCTTGCAAAAGCGTTTCAATATGCGGGTCTATCCTTGGTGGGACCTTCGAGTTCCTTTTGGATAGGGTTGCATATTGGGCGTGACAGGTGGGGGGCTGGCCCCCCTTTCCTACCCTCTCTCTCCCCCTTCCTTCCTCTCCTACTCCAACTAGGGAAGGGGGAATCCTACTCCCACTGGGAGTAGGACCCCCCCCCCCTTGGGCGCACCATAGAGGGCCGACCCTCTCCCTCCTCCACTCCTTTATATACGGGGGAGGGGGAACCCCTTAGACACACAAGTTGACAATTGTTTTAGCCGTGTGCGGTGCCCCCCTCCACAGTTACACACCTCGGTCATATCGTTGTAGTGCTTAGGCTGGTAAATTCATTATCACCGTCACCATGCCATCATGCTGACAAAACTCTTCCTCGACCTCAGTTGGATCTATAGTTCATGGGACGTCACCGAGCTGAATGTGTGCAGATCACGGAGGTGCCATACCTTCGGTGCTAGGATCAGTCGGATCGTGAAGACGTACGACTACATCAACTGCGTTGTCATAATGCTTTTGCTTTCGGTCTACGAGGGTACGTAGACAACACTCTCCCCTCTTGTTGCTATGCATCACCTAGAGATAGATCTTGCGTGATCGTAGGATTTTTTTATGAAATTACCACGTTCCCCAACATGTGGTGAGTGTAAATATTAGTCCTCTTGGTAAGGAACAAACATTGCATTCTGCACATGCTCTATGATCCGGGGCATCCCATTTGGTTGTAAATTCAAGAAAATACGACGACTATAAGCCTTATTCTCCTTGTTTTCTCCGTGTGGCATGCCGTAATGCACATGCATGACAGCCAATAACAAGAGCGAATTCCTAGCATCGGTCAATATATTTGTGTAAACAATATCTTCACTATGGAGGACACAAAATTTGGGGGCGGCCGCAAGAACCCGCCACGGGAAACTGAAATTCTTTCAAGGAGTGCCATATAAAGGAATGGTATTCAGTAAAACGGTCATAACTTTGTCATTCATAGTCCATTTTAGACGCACAAGTACTCAAAATGCTCGCAACGAGCGTGCAAATCTAGAAAATACTCTTAAGCAGGATGATTTGCCCCTGAAAGTCAAAGAACATCATTCACCGCTGCTTTTCACACAAGTTTCTGAACCCATTGGCACTCCTTTGGAAGGAAATCCGAGAGATTATGGTGAGTGTAAATAATAGTCCACCTTATAAGGACAAATGTTGCATTCGGCACATGCTCTATGATCCAGGGAATCCCATTTGGTTTTAAGTTCAAGAAAATATGGTGACTACAAGCTTTATTCTCCTAGTTTTCACCGTGTGACATGCCGTAACGTACGTGTGTGACAGCCAATAACGAGAGCGCATTCCTGGCAGCCGTCAATATATATGTGAAAACAATATATCCACTATGGAGGATGCAAAATTTCAAGCCGGCGCGCCAGAATGCTTCACGGGAAAATGAAGTTCTTTCAAGGACTGCCGTATAAAGGACTAGTGTTCACTAAAATGGTCATTACTTTGTCATTCGGAATCCGTTTTGGACCCAGAAGTACTTCAAATCTTTGCGACGAGCGTACGAATCTTCAAAATACTCCCCGCTTGCGCCAGGTGGTGTGGAGGACCCCCAAATTCAGCCCCTAATCAGGAAAATTTGCCCCTGAAAGTCAAAGAACATCATTCGCTGCTGCTTTTCAGACAAGTTTCTGAATCCATTGGCACTCATTTGGAAGGAAATCCGAGGGATTATGGTGAGTGTAAAGATTCCACCTGGTAAGGACAAACGTTGCATTCTACACATGCTCTATGATCTGGGGAATCCCATTTGCTTGTAAATTCAAAAAATATGGCGACTATAAGCCTTACTCTCCTTGTTTTCGCCGTGTGGCATGCCGTAAGGCACGCGTGTGACATCCAATTAAAAGAGGGCATTCCTGGCATTGATCAATATATTTGGTGGAAACAATATCTTCACTGTGTTGGACACAAAACTTGGGGGCAGCCGCAAGAATGCATCACGCGAAAATGAAGTTCTTTCAAGGACTGCCAGATAAAGGACCGGTGTTCACTAAAACGGTCATAACTTTGTCATTCGGAGTCTGTTTCAGACGCACAAGTACTCAAAGTGCTCGCGACGATTATGGGAATCTAGAAAATACTCTTCACTTGCGCCAGGTGGCCTGGAGGATCCTCAAATTCGGCCCTTAGGCAGGACCTTTTGCCACTGAAAGTCAAAGAACATCATTCGCCGCTTGTTTTCACACAAGTTTCTGAACCCATTGGCACTCCTTTGGAAGGAAATCCGAGAGATTGTGGTGAGTGTAGACATTAGTCCTCCTGGTAAGGAAAAACATTGCATTCTGCACATGCTCTATGATTTGGGGCATCCCATTTGGTTGTAAATTCAAGAAAATACGACGACTATAAGCCTTATTCTCCTTGTTTTCGCCGTGAGGCATGCCGTAATGCACATGTGTGACAGCCAATAACAAGAGGGAATTCCTGGCATCGGTCAATATATTTGTGGAAAAAATATCTTCACTGCGGAGGACACACAATTTGGGGGCGGCCGCAAGAATGCGCCATGGGAAAATGAAATTCTTTCAAAGACTGCCATATAAAAGACCGGTGTTCAGTAAAACGGTCATAACTTTGTCATTAGAAGTCCGTTTCAGACACACAAGTACTTAAAATGCTCGCGACGACCGTGGAAATCTAGAGAGTACTCTTCGCTTGCTCTAGAAGGCTCGAAGGAACCTCAAATTAGGCCCTTAAGCAGGACCTTTTGCCCCTGAAAGTCAAAGAACATCATTCACCGCTGCTTTTCACACAAGTTTCTGAACACATTGGCACTCCGTTGGAAGGAAATCTAAGAGATTGTGGTAAGTGTAAACACTAGTTTGCCTGGTAAGGACAAATGTTGCATTCTGCACATGCTCTATGATCCGAGGATTTCCATTTAGCTTTAAATTCAAGAAAATATGGCGAGTAAAATCCATATTCTCCTTGTTTTTGCCGTGTGACATGTCGTAACGTACGTGTGTGACAGCCAATAACAAGAGGGCATTCTTGGCATTGGTCAATATATATGTGAAAACAATATATCCACTATGGAGGACACAAAATTTCAAGCCGGCGCGCCAGAACGCTTCACGGGAAAATGAAGTTCTTTCAAGGACTGCCATATAAAGGACCGGTGTTCACTAAAACGGTCATAACTTTGTCATTCGGAGTCTGTTTGGACCCACAAGTACTTAAAAAGCTCGCGACGAGTGTGAGAATCTAGAAATTACTCTCCGCTTGCACCAAGAGGCCCGGATAACCCTCAAATTCGGCCCATAATCAGGAATTTTTGCCCCTAAAAGTCAAAGAACATCATTCGCCACTGCTTTTCAGACAATTTTGTGAATCGATTGGCACTCCTTTGAAAGGAAATCCGAGAGATTATGGTGAGTGTAAACATTAGTCAATATGGTAAGGACAAATGTTGCATTATGCTCTACGATCCGGGGCATCCCATTTGGTTGTAAATTCAAGAAAATACGATGACTATAAGCCTTATTCTCCTTGTTTCTGTTGTGCGGCATGCCGTAATGCATGTGTGTGACATCCAATAACAAGAGGGCATTCATGGCATCGGTCAATATATTTGCGGAAACAATATCTTCATTGTGGATGTCACTAAATTTGGAGCCGGCCGCAAGAACACGTCACGGAAAAATGAAGTTCTTTCAAGGACTACCATTTAAAGGACTGGTGTTCACTAAAACGGTCATAACTTTGTCATTTGTCCGTTTGCGATGCACAAGTAATCAAAATGGTCATGACAACATGGCAATCTAGAAAATACTCTTTGCTTGCACCAAGAGGCCCGTAGGACCCTCAAATTCGGCCCCTAAGCAGGACTTTTTGCCCCTGAAATTCAAAGAACATCATTCGCCATTGTTTTCACATAAGTTTCTGAACCCATTGACACTTGTTTGGAAGAAAATCCGAGAGATTATGGTGAGTGTACAAATTATTCCGCTTGGTAAGGACAAACGTTGCATTCTGCACATGCTCTATGATCCGGGGCATCCCATTTGGTTGTAAATTCAAGAAAATATGGCGACTATAAGCCTTATTCTCCTTGTTTTCGCCGTGCGGCATGCCGTAACTCACGTGTGTGACAGCCAATAACAAGAGGGAATTCCTGGCATCAATCAATATATATGTGGAAACAATATCTTTACAATGGAGGATACAAAATTTGGGGGCGGCCGCAAGAATTTCTCATGGGAAAATGAAGTTCTTTCGAGGACTACCATGTAAAGGACCGATGTTTAGTAAAACGGTTATAACTTTGCATTCGGAGTCCGTTTCAAACGCACAAGTACTCTTGCGACGAGTGTGGGAATCCATAAAATGCTCTTCGGTTACACGAGGGCGTGGAGGACCCTCAAATTCAGCGGTTAAGCAGAACCTTTTCCCCCTGAAAGTTAAAGAACATCATTCGCCGTTGCTTTTCACACAAGTTTCTGAACCCATTGGCACTCCTTTAGAAGGAAATCCGAGAGATTTTGGTGAGTGTAAACATTAGTCTACCTAGAAAGGACAAGCATTACATTCTGCACATGCTCTATGATCCGAGGAATCCCATTTGGTTGTAAATTCGAGAAAATATGGCGACTACAAGCCTTATTCTCCTTGTTTTTGCCGTGTGGCATGCTGTAACGTACGTGTGAGACAGCCAATAACAAAAGGGCATTCCTGACATCGGTCAATATATATGTGAAAACAATACATCCACTATGGAGGACTCAAAATTTCGTGCCGGCGCGCCAGAACGCGTCACGGGAAAATGAAGTTCTTTCAAGGATTGCCGTATAAAGGACCAGTGTTCACTAAAATGGTCATAAGTTTGTCATCCGGAGTCCGTTTCAGACCCACGAGTACTGAAAATGTTCGCGAAGAGCGTGGGAATCTAGAAAAAGCTCCCCATTTATGCCAGGAGGCCCGGAGGACGCTCAAATTCGGCCCCTAAGGAGGAATTTTTGCCCCTGAAATTCAAAGAATGTCATTCACCGCTGCTTTTCACACAAGTTTGTGAACCTATGACACTTCTTTGGAAGGAAATCCGAGAGATTATGGTGAGTGTAAACATTAGTCCACCTGGTAAGGACAAACATTGCATTCTGAACATGATCTATCATTCGGGGCATCCCATTTAGTTGTAAATTCAAGAAAATTCGGCGACTATAAGCCTTATTCTCCTTGTTTTCGTCGTGCGGCATGATGTAATGCACGTGTGTGACAACCAATAACAAGAGGGCATTCCTCACATCGGTCAATATATTTGTGGAAACAACATCTTCACTACGGAGGACACAAAATTTGGGGGCAGCCGCAAGAACGCGCCATGGGAAAATGAAGTTCTCTCAAGGACTACCATATAAAGGACCAGTGTTGAGTAAAACAGTCATAACTTTGTAATTTGGTGTCTGTTTCAGATGCACAAGTACTCAAAATGCACGCGACAAGCGTGGAAATCTAGAAAATACTCTTTTGCTTGCGCTAGGAGGCTCAGAGGTCCCTCAAATTCGGCCCTTAAGTAGGACCTTTTGCCCCTGAAAATCCAAGAACATGATTCGCCGCTGCTTTTCAGAAAAGTTTCTGAACCCATTGGCACTCCTTTGGAAGGAAATCCGGGAGATTATGGTGGGTGTAAACATTAGTCCGCCTGGTAAGGACAAAGATTGGATTCTGCACATGCTCTATGATCTGGGGAATCCCATTTGCTTGTAAATTCAAGAAAATATGGCGACTCCAAGCCTTGTTCTCCTTGTTTTCGCCGTGTGGCATGCCGTAACATACGTGTGTGATAGACAATAACAAGAGGGCATTCTTGACATCGGTCAATATATATGTGAAAACAATATATCCACTATGGAGGACACAAAATTTCAAGCTAGGACACGTCGCGGGAAAATGAAGTTCTTTCAAGGACTATCGTATAAAGGACAAGTGTTCACTAAAATGGTCATAACTCTATCATTCGGAGTCCGTTTTGGACCTACAAGTACTCAAAATGCTCGTTACGAGCGTAGGAAAATAGAAAATACCCCCCGATTGCACCAGGAGGCCTAGAGGACCATCAAATTAGGCCCCTAAGAAGGATTTTTTGCCCCGGAAAGTCAAATAAAATCATTGGCTGCTGCTTTTCAGACAAGTTTCTAAACCCATTGGCACTCCTTTGAAAGGAAATTCTAGAGATTATGGTCAGTGTAAACATTAGTGTGCCTGGTAAGCACAAACATTGCATTCTGCACATGCTCTATGATCCAAGGCATCCCATTTGGTTGTAAATTCAAGAAAATACAACGACTATAAGCCTTGTTCTCCTTGTTCCGTGCGGCATGCCATAATGCACGTGTGTGACAACCAATAATAAGAGGGTATTCCTGGCATCGGTCAATATACTTGTGGAAACAAAATCTTCACTATGGAGGACACAAAATTTGGGGGCGGCCGCAAGAAAGTGCCACGGGAATATGAAGTTCTTTCAAGGACTGCCATATAAAGGACCGGTGTTCACTACAACGGTCATAACTTTGTCATTCAGAGGCCATTTCAGACACACAAGTACTCAAAATCCTCGCGACGAGAATGCAAATTTAGAAAATAATCTTCGCTTGCACTAGGAGGCATGGAGGACCCTCAAATTCGGCCCTTAATCAGGACCTTTTGCCCCTAAAAGTCAAAGAACATCAGTTGCCGCTGCTTTTCAGACAAGTTTCTGAACCCATTGGCACTCATTTGAAAGGAATGTGTGAGATTTTGGTGAGTGTAAACATTAGTCTGCCTGTTAAGGACAAACGTTGCATTCTGCACATGCTCTATGATCCGATGAATCCCATTTGGTTGTAAATTCAAGAAAATATAGCGCCTTATTCTCTCCTTGCATGCCGTAACGTATATGTGTGACAACCAGTAACAAGAAGGCATTCTTGGCATCGGTCAATATAAATGGGTAAACAATATATCCACTATGGAGGACACAATATTTCAAGCCAGCGCGCCAGAACGCGTCACGGGAAAATGAAGTTCTTTCAAGGACTGCCATATAAAGGACCGGTGTTTAGTAAAACGGTTATAACTTTGCATTCGGAGTCCGTTTCAAATGCACAAGTACTCTTGCGACGAGTGTGGGAATCCATAAAATGCTCTTCGGTTACACGAGGGCGTGGAGGACCCTCAAATTCAGCGGTTAAGCCGAACCTTTTCCCCCTGAAAGTTAAAGAACATCATTCGCCATTGCTTTTCACACAAGTTTCAGAACCCATTGGCACTCCTTTAGAAGGAAATCCGAGAGATTTTGGTGAGTGTAAACATTAGTCTGCCTAGAAAGGACAAACATTACATTCTGCACATGCTCTATGATCCGAGGAATCCCATTTGGTTGTAAATTCGAGAAAATATGGCGACTACAAGCCTTATTCTCCTTGTTTTTGTCGTGTGGCATGCTGTAACGTACGTGTGAGACAACCAATAACAAAAGGGCATTCCTGACATCGGTCAATATATATGTGAAAACAATACATCCACTATGGAGGACTCAAAATTTCGTGCCGGCGCGCCAGAACGCGTCATGGGAAAATGAAGTTCTTTCAAGGATTGCCGTATAAAGGACCAGTGTTCACTAAAATGGTCATAAGTTTGTCATCCGGAGTCCGTTTCAGACCCACGAGTACTGAAAATGTTCGCGAAGAGCGTGGGAATCTAGAAAAAGCTCTCCATTTATGCCAGGAGGCCCGAAGGACGCTCAAATTCGGCCCCTAAGGAGGAATTTTTGCCACTGAAATTCAAAGAATGTCATTCACCGCTGCTTTTCAAACAAGTTTGTGAACCTATGACACTTCTTTGGAAGGAAATCCGAGAGATTATGGTGAGTGTAAACATTAGTCCACCTGGTAAGGACAAACATTGCATTCTGAACATGATATATCATTCAGGGCATCCCATTTAGTTGTAAATTCAAGAAAATTCGGCGACTATAAGCCTTATTCTCCTTGTTTTCGTCGTGCGGCATGATGTAATGCACGTGTGTGACAGCCAATAACAAGAGGGCATTCCTCACATTGGTCAATATATTTGTGGAAACAACATCTTCACTACGGAGGACACAAAATTTGGGGGCGGCCGCAAGAACGCGCCATGGGAAAATGAAGTTCTCTCAAGGACTGCCATATAAAGGACCAGTGTTGAGTAAAACAGTCATAACTTTGTAATTTGGTGTCTGTTTCAGATGCACAAGTACTCAAAATGCACGCGACAAGCGTGGAAATCTAGAAAATACTCTTTTGCTTGCGCTAGGAGGCTCGGAGGTCCCTCAAATTCGGCCCTTTAGTAGGACCTTTTGCCCCTGAAAATCCAAGAACATGATTCGCCGCTGCTTTTCAGAAAAGTTTCTGAACCCATTGGCACTCCTTTGGAAGGAAATCCGGGAGATTATGGTGGGTGTAAACATTAGTCCGCCTGGTAAGGACAAAGATTGGATTCTGCACATGCTCTATGATCTGGGAATCCCATTTGCTTGTAAATTCAAGAAAATATGGCGACTCCAAGCCTTGTTCTCCTTGTTTTCGCCGTGTGGCATGCCATAACGTACGCGTGTGATAGACAATAACAAGAGGGCATTCTTGACATCGGTCAATATATATGTGAAAACAATATATCCACTATGGAGGACACAAAATTTCAAGCTAGGACACGTCGCGGGAAAATGAAGTTCTTTCAAGGACTATCGTATAAAGGACAAGTGTTCACTAAAATGGTCATAACTCTATCATTCGGAGTCCGTTTTGGACCTACAAGTACTCAAAATGCTCGTTACGAGCGTAGGAATCTCGAAAATACCCCCCGATTGCACCAGGAGGCCTAGAGGACCATCAAATTAGGCCCCTAAGAAGGATTTTTTGCCCCGGAAAGTCAAATAAAATCATTGGCTGCTGCTTTTCAGACAAGTTTCTAAACCCATTGGCACTCCTTTGAAAGGAAATTCTAGAGATTATGGTCAGTGTAAACATTAGTGTGCCTGGTAAGCACAAACATTGCATTCTGCACATGCTCTATGATCCAAGGCATCCCATTTGGTTGTAAATTCAAGAAAATACAACGACTATAAGCCTTGTTCTCCTTGCTCCGTGCGGCATGCCATAATGCACGTGTGTGACAACCAATAATAAGAGGGTATTCCTGGCATCGGTCAATATACTTGTGGAAACAAAATCTTCACTATGGAGGACACA
Organism: Triticum timopheevii; assembly: GCA_963921465.1. Classification (NCBI taxonomy): domain Eukaryota; kingdom Viridiplantae; phylum Streptophyta; class Magnoliopsida; order Poales; family Poaceae; genus Triticum; species Triticum timopheevii. The sequence continues at coordinate 370,501,709 of OY997274.1, forward strand.
AAATTTGGGGGCGGCCGCAAGAAAGTGCCACGGGAATATGAAGTTCTTTCAAGGACTGCCATATAAAGGACCGGTGTTCACTACAACGGTCATAACTTTGTCATTCAGAGGCCATTTCAGACACACAAGTACTCAAAATCCTCGAGACGAGCATGCAAATTTAGAAAATAATCTTCGCTTGCACTAGGAGGCATGGAGGACCCTCAAATTCGGCCCTTAATCAGGACCTTTTGCCCCCGAAAGTCAAAGAACATCAGTTGCCGCTGCTTTTCAGACAAGTTTCTGAACCCATTGGCACTCATTTGAAAGGAATCTGTGAGATTTTGGTGAGTGTAAACATTAGTCTGCCTGTTAAGGACAAACGTTGCATTCTGCACATGCTCTATGATCCGATGAATCCCATTTGGTTGTAAATTCAAGAAAATATAGCGCCTTATTCTCTCCTTGCATGCCGTAACGTATATGTGTGACAACCAGTAACAAGAAGGCATTCTTGGCATTGGTCAATATAAATGGGTAAACAATATATCCACTATGGAGGACACAATATTTCAAGCCAGCGCGCCAGAACGCGTCACGGGAAAATGAAGTTCTTTCAAGGACTGCAGTATAAAGGACCGGTGTTCACTAAAATGGTCATAACTTTGTCATTCGGAGTCCGTTTTGGACCCACAAGTACTTAAAATGCCCATGATGAGCGTGGGAATCAACAAAATACTCCTCGTTTGCACCAGGATGCCCGGAGGACCCTCAAATTCGGCCCCTAATCAGAAATTTTTGCCCCTGAAAGTCAAAGAACTTCATTCGCCGCTGCTTTTCAGACAAGTTTGTTAACCCATTGGCACTCCTTTGGAACAAAATCCGAGATATTGTGGTGAGTGTAAACATTAGTCCACCCGGTAAGGACAAAAGTTTCATTCGGCACATGCTCTATGTTCCTGGGCATCCCATTTGGCTGTAAATTCAAGAAAATACGGCGACTATAAGCCTTATTCTCCTTACTTTCGCCGTGCGGCATGCCGTAATGCTCATGTGTGACAGCCAATAACAAGAGGGCAATCTTGGCATCTGTCAATATATTTGAGAAAACAATATCTTCACTTTGGAGGACAGAAAATTTGGGGGCGTTCGCAAGAATGCGTCACGGGAAAATGAAGTTCTTTCAAGGACTGCCATATAAAGGACCGGTGTTCACTAAAATGGTTATAACTTTGTCATTCAGAGTCCGTTTCGAACACGTCCACCAGCCACGTCGCCCGGCCAATCAAAGGCCGCTACCTCAGCTCTAGCCGTCGCCTCGTCCAACCGGGGCCTACCACGTTGTCGCCCTGCAGCTCCCGTGCCGCCGCGGCCCGCCAGGCCCACGGCCAGCTTGCCCCGGGCCGCGACCGGCCCGAGCAGCGCCGTCCGATTCCCACGCCCTGCGCTGCCGCCCGCTAGCCTCACCGAGATCCTCCGTCGCCCACGCGCTGCCGTCCGCATCCGCCGCCGCCCCCGCATCTCGCCTCCTCGCCGCCGATGGCCGCGCCATCACCGGCCGGCCCGCGCCATACGAGCTCCACCGTTCGCCGCCGCCTGCCCCGCCTCGTTGCCGCCCCACGCCGCGCTCTCCACCCCACACCGGCCACTGTCGCCCCACGTCGTCCCTCATTGGGATTCGACCGGATCCGGCGAGATCTGGTCCGGATCTGCCCCGCGCGCCCGTCCCCGGCTGTCTTCGCCGGAGGCCTCGCCGGAGTCGCCTCCACCGTCGCCGTAGTCGGGGTGGACGAGATCCACTCGTTCCCCCAACCAAACGCCTCCCCGTCCCCAGATCCCTCCATCCCGGGTCTGGCCCATCCAGTTTTCCCCGATGTGTTTTTTTCCACACCGTCCCAGTTTATTTCACTTCATGTATACATCTTTACCATGTCATAACTTTATGCATATTGCTCCGTTTTGCATGTATGATATGTCAAAATGTTCACCTCTGAATGCTCTAGATGCTAGTGTAATTTGTATTCATGTGTATGTTCATCTTGATGCCTTAATCTTCATTGCAAAACTGCTAGGTGATATAAACTCTGAAATCTGCTCCTGTTAACATCATTTAGGCATCTTGTGAGTGTTGTAACTTTATTCCTGTTGATCCTATGATGGTGAGCTTGAGATGAAAAAGTTCTGCTCTTCATGCTCTACATGTGGTGCCATTTTATTTCTTAGTTGAGTTCATATAGGTATCATAATCTCTGTTGTAGAAGTGTTTCCTGATGTTAAATGCTTGAAACTATTATAACTTGCCTATTTGTCTTTTATATATCTTTTTGTTTAGTTTTCTTTTGAGCATCATGTCAACATGTTTTAGGAGCATAATCATGCCATCTTTGTCGTGGTGCTATCCATGTATTTTGATATGCCATGTGGTGAGTGTATCAAGCTTGTGAAGTGGGCTACTTGCTGTTATCTGTCATGTCTGAAACTGTTATATCATGTTGCTTTGTTTGCTTGATGCTACCATCAAATTCATGAATAATTTGGAGATGCCTAGTTGACATGTTTTGATGCCCATGTTATGCTCTATCTTTCCATGCCATTTGATGCCTCATATATGTCCTGTAGCATATGTTTTCGTTGCCATAAACTTGCCTAAATGATATTCTAGTTTTCTGTTAACTTCATGATGCCATGTTGTGAGCTTGATATTGATTAATCTATGCCACTTTGGGAGATGCTAAATTACTTGTTTTGAAGTATGCTATAATTAATTTGTTCACATGCCAAGTTTGATATATTTGGACTTCATATGATCTCTGTTTCAAGCTTGCAAACATGCTATGATAATGTTGCTGTTTTACACTTGCTGAAACTGTTACAACATTCAAAATTGTCTTGATGGTTACCACTAATCCTTGAGTCATACACATATGATGTCTTGATGTTATTTGCTCTTTATTATGTGTAATTTGATGCCATGCCCTTTGTTGCTATGTATAGTTGCTGTAGAATCTTTGTTTCATGCCTTCTACATGTCATCATATTAACTCTACTCATGTATATGCCCTGTTTTTCACTGTCATAATCTGTGTTATTAAGTTGCTTCTTGCATTGATCACCTTGGTTTATTCTTGAGGCCTATGAACCTGACCCTTAATATATTTGAAGTATGTTATCAGTACTTGAAGTGCATATCAAGTTTGTATTCATATGTTTCTGGTAGCATGCTGTGTTGATGATTGCAAAGTGCCTAGTTGCTGTTTTGGGAAGATTGTTGTTATAACTTGTTTGGAGTGTATGTGTTTCACCGTTGCTCCTTTTTGAGCATGCTCTATATGAAACTTGCTTAGATTTGCATGTAGTTTCATATTATCTTGTTGCATCCATGTTTGGAGTGTGTTTTCTTCATGTTTGAATGCATTGTGCATCAATGCCATGTTTAATTTGCTTTGCTCATATATTCTAGGCCGTAGCTCCGAATTAAATGAACTTTATATGTAACTTGACTAGAAATTCATGTAGATCATCTTGGTGCATCTTAACTTGATGTTTAACAACTTGAATATAATGTGTTTTTTCAGATCTGGACCAACTTTGAAATTTGCATATGAGGACTTACCAGAATTGTTATATGTTGTTTCCGGCCTCTTTTAAATTTGCTTTGATGTGATGTTCTTGTATGCATCATCTCTTGTCATGAGTAGCATCATATAGCCTTTTCATGCATCATACTTGGTTGAGCATCATTTCATGTTTATGTGTTGGTTGTTTACCTTGTGGTTTGCTTCTTTACGGTTGTGCTTCTTCTCGATAGTCCCAGTTTCATTGCGATCGTGAGGATTCCTTCGCCTACGCTTGGTTCGCCTACGCCCGTTCATCTTCTTCGTGGGCTCGATCTTCTTCCTAGTGGGATTTCAGGCAAGATGACCGTTACCCTGGATCTCACTACTATCATCGGTATGCTAGTTGCCTCGATGTTATCGCTATGTCGCGCTTCCTATCACTTGCTTATCATGCCTCCAAAATTGCCATGATAGCCTCTAAACTTTTCCACCATCCTAGCAAACCCTTGTTTGGCTATGTTACCGCTTTTCTAAGCCCTTCTTATAGTGTTGCTAGTTGTAGGTGCAGTTACAGTTTGTTCCATGTTGGGACATGGATATCTTGGGATATCACAATATCTCTTATTTAATTAATGCACATATATACTTGGTAAAGGGTCGAAGGCTCGGCCTTATGCCTGGTGTTTTGTTCCACTCTTGCCGCCCTAGTTTCCATCATACTTTTGTTATGTTCCTTGATTTTGCGTCCCTAACACGATGAGGGTTTATGGGCCCCTCTTGAAAGTTCGCTTTGAATAAAACTCTTCCAGCAAGTTCCAACATTGGTTTGAACATTTGCCTTCATAATAATACTGTATTAATTAATTAATTGGCATAGGGCGTCATGAACCCGAGGAGTAATTACACATAAACAGGGGGGGCAATGCTGTGCGGGGCCGCCCCTTGGCAACTTGGGGTATTTTGGCACCTGTACGTGTCGCTCATCCATCATGGCCTGAGACGAGATACACGCGGCTAATATCAGGGTGTCGGCACGCCGGGAGGTCTTGCTAGATTAGTTTTACCATTGTCGAAATGTCTTGTGCACCAGGATCCCGAGTCTGATCGGACGTCCAGCGATGGAGGATTGTCTCCGCGGATCGTGAGCTTGTCATGAGCTAAGTTGGGACACCCATGTAGGGTATAAACTTTCAAGATCTGTGCCCATGGTTATGTGGCAGATGGGAATTTTTAATGTCAGGTTGTAGAGAACTTGACACCAGATTCGAATTAAAATTCACCAACCGCGTGTGTAACCGTGATGGTCTCTTTTTGGGTGGGTTCGAGAAGAGAACACGATGGGGTTATGTTTGAAAGTAAGTAGTTCAGGATCACTTAGTGATCATTACTATTTTGCGACCATTTGCGTAGCTTCTCATCTTACTCTTGTACTCGTAAGTTAGCCACCATACATTGCTTAGTCGCTTGCTGCAACCTCACCACTTATCCATTCCATACCCATTAAGCTTTGCTAGTCTTGATACCCATGGTAATGGGATTGCTGAGTCCTCATGGCTCACAGATTACAACAACAGCAGTTGCAGGTACAGGTAATGCGATGACCATGACGTGAGAGCGATGTTTACTTGTTTCGAGTTCTTTCTTCTGCTTCTTCCTTGTTTAGGGGATAGTTTCTTGGTTGGCAACCTAGGCTAGCAGGGTGGATAACATTTGAGTTTTTGTTTGTGTTTGATCTGTAGTAGTATGTTGCTCTTATGTATGATGTTGTTGTATTCATTTGGCATTGAGTGCCTTTTGTATGTATCCCCATCTATTATGTAATGGTATGATGTAATGATATCCACCTTGCAAAAGCGTCTTCAATATGTGGCTCTATCCTTGGTGGGACCTTTGAGTTCCTCTCGTATAGGATCGCATATTGGGCGTGACAAACGCGTCACGGGAAAATGAAGTTCTTTCAAGCAATGTCGTACAAAGGACTGGTGTTCACTAAAATGGTCATAACTTTGTCATTCAGAGTCTATTTCAGACGCACAAGTACTCAAAATGCTAGCGAAGAGCGTGGGAATCTAGAAAATACTCCCCGCTTGTGCTAGGAGGCACGGAGGACCCTCAAATTAGGCCCTTAAGCAGGAAATTTTGCCCCTGAAAGTCAAAGAACATCACTCGCCGCTGCTTTTCAAACAAGTTTCTGAACCCATTGCCACTCGTTTGGAAGGAAATCTGAGAGATTTTGGTGAGTGTAACCAATAATGTGCTTGGTACGGACAAACATTGCATTCTGCACATGCTCTATGATCCGACGAATCCCATTTGGTTGTAAATTCAAGAAAATATGGCGACTATAAGCCTTATTCTTCTTGTTTTCGTTGTGTGGCATGCCGTAACATACGTGTGTGACAGCCAATAACAAGAGGGCATTCCTGACATGGGTCAATATATATGGGAAAACAATATATCCACTATGGAGGACACAATATTTCAAGCCGGTGAGCCAGTACGCGTCACGGGAAAATGAAATTCTTTCAAGGACTGCCGTCTAAAGGACAGGTGTTCACTAAAACAATCATACCTTTGTCATTCGGAGTCCGTTTTGGACCCACAAGTAATTAAATTGCTCACGGCGAGCATGTGAATCTAGAAAGTACTCCCCGTTTGTGCCAGGAGGCCAGGAGAACCCTCAAATTTGGCCCCTACTCATAAATGTTTGTGCCTGAAAGTCAAAGAACATCATTCGCCGCTGCTTTTCAGAAAGGTTTCTGAACCCATTGGCACTCCTTTGGAAGGAAATCTGGGAGATTATGGTGAGTGTAAACATTAGTCCGCCTGGTAAGGACAAAGATTGGATTCTGCACATGCTCTATGATCCAGGGAATCCCATTTGCTTGTAAATTCAAGAAAATATGGCAATTCCAAGCCTTGTTCTCCTTGTTTTCGCCGTGTGGCATGTCGTAACGTACGTGTGTGATATACAATAACAAGAGGGCATTCTTGACATCGGTTAATATATATGTGAAAACAATATATCCACTATGGAGGACACAAAATTTCAAGCTAGGACACGTCGCGGGAAAATGAAGTTCTTTCAAGGACTATCGTATAAAGGACAAGTGTTCACTAAAATGGTCATAACTCTATCATTCGGAGTCCGTTTTGGACCTACAAGTACTCAAAATGCTCGTTACGACCGTAGGAATCTAGAAAATACCCCCCGCTTTCACTAGGAGGCCTAGAGGACCCTCAAATTAGGCCCCTAAGGAGGATTTTTTTCCCCTGAAAGTCAAAGAAAATCATTCGCCGCTGCTTTTCAGACAAGTTTCTAAACCCATTGGCACTCCTTTGAAAGGAAATTCTAGAGATTATGGTCAGTGTAAACATTAGTGTACTGGTAAACACAAACATTGCATTCTGCACATGCTCTATGATCCAAGGCATCCCATTTGGTTGTAAATTCAAGAAAATACAATGAGTATAAGCCTTATTCTCCTTGTTCCGTGTGGCATGCCATAATGCACGTGTGTGACAGCCAATAATAAGAGGGTATTCCTGGCGTCGGTCAATATACTTGTGTAAACAAAATCTTCACTATGGAGGACACAAAATTTGGGGGCGGCCGCAAGAACGTGTCATGGGAAAATGAAGTTCTTTCAAGGACTTCCATATAAAGGACCGGTGTTCACTACAACGGTCATAACTTTGTCATTCAGAGGCCATTTCAGACACACAAGTTCTCAAAATCCTCGCAACGAGCATGGGAATCTAGAAAATAATCTTCGCTTGCACTAGGAGGCATGGAGGACCCTCAAATTCGGCCCTTAAGCAGGACCTTTTGCCCCTGAAAGTCAAAGAACATCAGTCGCCGCTGCTTTTCAGACAAGTTTCTGAACCCATTGGCACTCATTTGAAAGGAATCTGTGAGATTTTGGTGAGTGTAAACATTAATCTGCCTGGTAAGGACAAACGTTGCATTCGGCACATGCTCTATGATCCGGGGCATCCCATTTGGTTGTAAATTAAAGAAAATATGGCGACTATAAGCCATATTCTCCTTAATTTTCACCGTGCGGCATGCCGTAATGCACGTGTGTGACAACCAATAACCAGGGGGCACTCCTGGCATTGGTCAATATATTTGTGGAAACAATATCTTCACTACAGAGGACACAAAATTTGGCGGCCGCCGCAAGAACGCGTCTCGGGAAAATGAAGTTCTCTCAAGTTCTGCCATATAAAGGACCGGTGTTCAGTAAAACGGTCATAATTTTGTCATCTGGAGTCCGTTTCAAACGCACAAGTACTCAAAATACTCGCGACGAGTGTGGGAATCTCGAAAATACTCTTCTCTTATGCCAGGAGGCTTGGAGGACCCACAAATTCGGCCCTTGAGCAGAACCTTTTGCCCCAAAAAGTAAAAGAATATCATTCACCGCTGCTTTTCAGACAAGTTTCTGAACCGATTGACACTCCTTTGCAAGGAAATCCTAGAGATTTTGGTGAGTGTAAACATTAGTTCGCCTGGTAAAGCCAAATGTTGCATTCTGCACATGCTCTATGATCTAGAGAATCCCATTTGGTTGTAAATTCAAGAAAATGTCGCGACTACAAGCCTTATTCTCCTTATTTTCGCCGTGTGGCATGCCGTAACGTACGTGTGTGACAACCAATAACAAGAGGGCATTACTGGCATTGGTCAATATATATGTGAAAACTATATATCCTCTATGGAGAACACGAAATTTCAAGCTGGCGTGGCGAAACACATCACGGGAAAATGAAGTTCTTTCAAGGACCGCCAAAGGACTGGTGTTCACTAAAACGGTCATAACTTTGTCATTCCTAGTCCGTTTCGGAACCACAAGTACTCAAAATGCTCAGGACGAGTGTGTGAATCCATAAAACATTCTCCATTTGAGCCAGGAGGCCCGGAGAACCCTCAAATTTTGTCCCTAACAAGGAATTTTTGCTCCTGAAAGTCAAGGAACATCATTCGCCGCTGCTTTCCAGACAATTTTCTGAACCCACTGGCACTCCTTTGGAAGGAAATCCAAAAGATTATGGTGAGTGTAAACATTAGTCCACTTGGTAAGCACAAACATTGCATTCTGCACATGCTCTATGATCTGGGGCATCCCATTTGCTTCTAAATTCAAGAAAATACAACGACTATAAGCCTTACTCTCCTTGATTTCGCTGCAAGGCATGCCGTAATGCACGTGTGTGACAACCAATAACGAGAGGGCATTCCTGCCATCGGCCAATATATTTGTGGAAACAATATCTTCACTACGGAGGACACAAAATTTCAAGGCGGCCGCAAGAATGCGTCACAGGAAAATGAAGTTCTTTCAAGGACTGCCATGTAAAGGACCGGTGTTCACTAAAACGGTCATAACTTTGTCATTCGGAGTCCGTTTCGGACACACAAGTACTCAAAATGCTCACGACGAGCTTGTGAATCTAAAAAATACATTTCGCTTTCGCTAGGAGGCTCGGAGGACCCTCAAATTTGACCCTTAAGGAGGACCTTTTGCCCCAGAAATCAAAGAACATCATTCTCCGCTACTTTTCAGACAAGTTTCTGAATCAATTGCCCCGGAAAGAGATTTTTGTTAGTGTAAACATTAGTCACCTGGTAAGGACAAATGTTGCATTCTGCAGATGCTCTATGATCCGGGGAATCCCATTTCGTTGTAAATTCAAGAAAATATGGTGACTATAAGCCTTATTCTCCTAGTTTTCGCCATGTGTCATGCCGTAACGTACGTGTGTTACAGCCAACAACAAGAGGGAATTCTTAGCATTGGTCAATATATATGTGAAAAGAATATGTCCACTATGGAGGACACAAAATTTCAAGCCGACTCGCAGAATACGTAACGGTAAAATGAAGTTTTTTCAAGGACTACTGTCTAAAGGACTGATGTTCACAAAAACGGTTATAACTTTGTCATTCGGAGTCCGTTTCAGACCCACAAGTACTCAAAATGATCGCGACGAGTGTGGAAAATACTCCCCGCTCGCAGCAGGAGGCTCGGAGCAGCCTCATTTTCGGCCCCTAATCAGGTATTTTTGCCCCTGAAAGTCAAAGAACATCATTCGTCGTTGGTTTTCACACTAATTTCTGAACCCATTGGCACTCCTTTGGAAATAATCCAAGAGATTATGGTGAGTGTAAACATTAGTATGCCTGGTAAGGACAAACCTTGCATTCTGTATAGGCTCTATAATCTGCGGCATCCCATTTTGTTGGAAATTCAAGAAAATACGACGACTATTAGCCTTATTCTCCTTGTTTTCACCGTGCGGCATGCCGTAATGCACGTGTGTGGCATCCAGTAACAAGAGGGCATTCCTGGTATTGGTCAATAAATTTGTGGACACAATATCTTCACTATGGAGGACACAAAATTTGGGGGCGATCACAAGAACGCGTCACGGCAAAATGAAGTTCTTTCAAGGACTGCCATATAAAGGACCGGTGTTCACTAAAACAGTCATAACTTTGTAATTCGAAGTCTGTTTCAGACGCACAAGTACTCAAAATGCTCGCGTCGAGCATGGGAATCTAGAAAATACTCTTGGCTTGCATTAGGAGTCCTTGAGGACCCTCAAATTGGGCCCCTAAGTAGGACTTTTTTGCCCCTGAAAGTCAAAGAACATTATTCGCCGTTGGTTTTCATTCAAGTTTCTGTACCCATTCGAACTTCTTTGGAAACAAATCATATACATTTTGGTTAGTGTAAATATTAGTCTTCCTAGTAAGGACAAATGTTGCATTCTGCACATGCTCTATGATCCAGGGAATCACATTTGGTTGTAAATTGGAGATAATAAGGCGACTACAAGCCTTATGCTACTTGTTTTCGCTGTGTGGCATGTTGTAACGTACATGTGTGACAACCAATAACAAGAGGGCATTCCTGGCATAGGTCAATATATATGCGAAAACAATATATCCACTATGGAGGACACAAAATTTCAAGCCGGCATGCCAGGACGCGTCACGGGAAAATGAAGTTCTTTCAAGGACTGCCGTATAAAGGACCAGTGTTCACTAAAACGGTCATAACTTTGTCATTCAGTGTCTGTTTCAGACCCACAAGTACTCAAAATGCACGCGACGAGCGTGGAAATCTAGAAAATTCTGCCCGCTAGAGCGAGGAGGCCCGTAGGACCCTCAAATCCGGCCCCTAAGGAGGAATTTTTGCCCCTAAAAGTCAAATAACATCATTCACCGCTACTTTTCAAACAAGTTTCTGAATCCATTGGCACTCCTTTGGATGGAACTCCGAGAGATTATGGTGTGTGTAAACATTAGTCCACCTAGTAAGGACAAATATTGCATTCTACACATGCTATATTATCTGGGGCATCCCATTTGGTTGTAAATTCAAGAAAATACGGCGGCTATAAGGCTTATTCTCCTTGTTTTTGCCGTGCGGCATGCCGTAATGCACGTGTGTGAAAACAAATAACAAGAGGGCATTCCTGGCATCGGTCAATATATTTGTGGAAACAATATCTTGACTATGGAGGACACAAAATTTGGGGCGACCGCAAGAACGCGTCACAGAAAAATGAAGTTCTTTCTAGGATTGCCGTATAAAGGACCGGTGTTCACTAAAACAGTCATAACTTTGACATTCGGAGTACGTTTTGGACCCACAGGTACTTAAAATGTTTCCACGAGCATAGACTTCTACAAAATACTCCTCACTCGCGCTAGTAGGCTCGGAGGAACCTCAAATTTGGCCCTTAAGCAGAACCTTTTGCCCCTGAAAGTCAAAGAACATAATTCGCCGCTGCTTTTCATACAAGTTTCTAAACCCATAGGCACTTCTTTGGAAGGAAATTCGAGAGATTATGTGAGTGTAAACATTAGTCCTGGTAAG